>OZ020223.1:23496487-24118987 GCA_963971325.1 Aphodius granarius
ATTGCTCTAAATGGTGTAACGTATCCGAATTTGTTCAATGTCAATCCAATTAGTCAAACATTATCTAATATGATCTATAATTGTGCAGAACTGCGAAAAACTGATCTAAGTTCTAAATGGCCCGTAAATGGTGCCCTCAATATCCTTGGACCATTTTGTTCGAAAAATGGTCTAACAAGGCACGAAATTATAAACATTATTTAGAATTTTCTCTCAAGGGAAAACAAAACAACAGACATCCTATAAAATCTCTATTGTTTGGAAATTTTATTTTAGACGATTGTGACAAATAGAAGAGATGAGTATCCAGTAATAGAAAATTTTGGAAAAGGCAGAAATTAGGATAGTTCTTCAAAAAATTACCACAATGTAGTATATTTCATTTAAAAAAGATATAAATGTGGTGCGCTATCTCGTTATGAAACATCCAGTATAAGTGTAAATAATTTTAAGACCCAAGAGAGTGTGTAAATGCAATGGTTGTTGCACGTAAATAAATGACAACAGTGCCAAGTAAACGTGACTATGCTAAGTTGATTGTGTAGAAGCGTAAAAATTTGCCCTTAAAACCTTACTTAATCCAATCCAAAAGTCCAAACAGTAAAATGGTTACAAATTCCAGAAAATCAAATCATGCTCCCTGCTTCAACATCTTACTCGCAAAATTGCATAAAAAATCCAAAAGTTTTAAACATGTTTTGAAAAATGGTGAAACACCCTAAAGTCCAAAAAATTGTCAAAAATTACAAGAAAAACAAATTCAAACCAAACTGGTTGATTGCTGTGTTTTGTGGTTGGTTGTTTGGTTGCGTGTTTTATTGGGTTGATTGGTTCGCTTTTTGTTCGCCAGGGTGATTGGTGTATGATTTTTTTATTATTTCACTGCCAACTTGAAAGTTATTCAACAGCGCCCCGTGTCAATCATTTTCAAGAACCATTTCCATTTTCTTTCAAATTCTTTTCTTTAACATTGTGCTCTACGGATGGCACAATAGGATCGAGGCCATGAACTATACGGGCTGTGCTGTGGCCTGGGCAGTATAGCGCCCGGCTAGGTTTGCCGGCTAGGCAGGGGCGATCGGCCAGCTAGGCGGGCAGTGACCTAGGTGGTCTGTGGGCCAGGCGGTCCATCGCCTAGGCGGTAAGTGGACTACTAGTATTCGAGTATATTTGTCTATGTAATTCTTTTACAGGGCTTAGCGAAAATTTTCTTAAACATCTTTATGTACTTCTGACAACAATGTCTTGTAGATACAAAATAAATACGGATGCCTTTAGCGAGTACTGCAAAGCTACAGCGACACTGTTTGTAGATCTCTATCCATGGTACCCTATGCCTGCAAGTCTTCATAGGATTCTTATTCACGGACCTGACATCATAAAAACAGTACCTCTTCCCATGGGGATGTATTCTGAAGAGGCCTCTCATTCCAGGAAGTTTTCGCGGGAGAAAACAATCAGCGACGTCTTTTGCAGACTATTACTATCTTCTGATCCCTACATATCGTCATTATCCCAATGTGTGTTTACTGCTTCGCATAAAGAACCATTAATAGAAGACGTTCGGAGTTTACTCCAAGAGCCTGATTTATCAGCAAATACGTTAGGTAACGGTGATAATGCTGATGATAATGAAAATGACGATTGTTATGACGATGATGATGATGGTGATTAATATTGATGATAGCAATGACTATATTTATGTTTATTGATATTCATGTTTATGTTTATTATTTTGTTCTCATAACATTAAGTTAAACCGAACGTGTATGCATTAAACCGAACTTGTATGCATTAATATAAACACTCTGTATATAAAAAACATTTCGACTATTATAAAAATGTATGAAATCGATATATGTTGTATTTTACATGTGAAAGTAGTCTTATTATCACCTAGATTGATATAAATGACCACTGTGCGGCAGTGCAACAAATGTGACGTTTGAATTGTAAATGTAAATAAAAAAAATAATAATAAAAATGTTGTAATAATTTACCTTAATAAATTCCCTTAGAGCTTAAAAATTGCATCACAAATTTCTGGCAGGAATTTTGACACAATTGGTTTTGGCACATGGAATAGGTCCGCTGACGTTGCCGTCGTTTTTTTTTTAAATTAGAACTGTATAGTGTATTGAATGTGGTAAGTACAAACCTTTATTTTATTTATTAGATCATTTGATGTAATGTTCACCAACAGGAGATAGGAGCCCCTGTTTCTGTTTCTCATTTTGGAGATAAATGTCTTCTATGGAAGTTGTTGATTAGATTTATGAACTATTTCAGACAACCGAAAAAACTGAACTATTGGAATAAAAATTCTCAACCATCCACATCCACCAGTACCAATGAGGATACAAACACTAAATCAATGTCACACCCTATGAAGACGATGAAATGGCGAGATCATCAGCATCATCAATCAGGACAATCAGTTCCATTCCCAATGAAGCCGAATGTGAAGATGAGAGCGAAGACGAAGAGGGTTCTCTGCTCAAATAACACTAGAGGATCCAGAAACTTGGCCTAATATTTTAACAAAAAAAAAATTATTTATTGGTAGAACATGGTCCCAGACAAGTAGCAAATTTTAAATTTCCGGTCGATGAGAATGGCAAAAAAATTAGCTGTTTTTTGAAAGAAGAAGCATTCAGAGAAGCTAGTACGAAGTTGTATCACAGAGATAATGGCAATTTTTTAAAGGCAGTGAGATGTTGGGCGTTGGCCAAATTTGATCCAGTTATTTCAGAACACCTTAATAATGTCAATAAATGCAAAGATAACAAAACACGTATTCCACACTACTTAGGGCAGTATTTTCAAAATGAAAAATTAATACTTTAGCCGAAACTATTCGTAATGAGATCACACGCATTGTCAAAAAAGCCAAATATTACACTATAATTCTCGACTCTACACCAGATATTAGTCACACAGAACAAATAACGTTTGTAATTAGATGTGTGAACACTACAGATGGTAAGGTAGATATTTTAAAATATTTTCTAGTGTTAGCGTCGAGGTGACGACTGCTTGACGTAACAACCAGGCGGCTAAGGTTGCAGAGGTCGCAGTGACTGTGCTGCAGCAACAGCAGAGAGGCGGCTGCGAATATGGTTACGTTGGATACGTTTTGACATGTTGTCATTAACCTATGTGAAGTTAGCCCCCAGCCCCCGTCTTATGGGAACTTACGTGTATCGAAAAACACTAATTACTCCACTGTCTTAAGAGATTTCGCAATGAAACTAACACTATTCGAAAGAACGTTCTTTGGCCAATTTAAAAGTGGAAATGCCCCTTCTCAAATATGTAAATTAGTATATGTAATTAATAAATAAATATTAATAAATCCAGCCCCCCTCTTATGGGAACTTTCGTGTATCGAAAAACACTAATTACTCACTGTATTAAGAGATATCGCAATGAAAATAACAATGTTCGAAATACCGTTCCTTGGCCAAATCAAAAGTGCAAATGCCCGATCTCAAATGTGTAAATTAGTATATGTAATTAATGAATACCTTCTGAGATGTCACAAAAATGTCGTAAAAATCGACATCTTTGACAGTCTGTATCTCGTTGACCCATTGATCAATTTTAACAAAATAAACGCCATTCGATTCCCTATTCTTTTTTCTGTTGATATCTGGAAATGCCCGGTCGCAAATTTGAAGGGTTGAGGTAGTACAGGTGAGCGAGTATTGAAGGTTTTTTTGGAATCTTGAAAAATAAAGTTCTTGGTAACTTGCATACCAAATCTTCTAGATTTATAAGGCAAGTACGAGGATATGTACATAATATACATAAAGAAGTACAGTTCAGTATTCCGAAAACCTTCCAAAAAAGACAACTAAGTTATCACGAAGAAAGCGAAACATGGGGCAAACATAAACAACTAAAACAATCCTACCTAACGACAAAATATGCTAACAAACTACAGAAAATAACAGAGCCAATAAAAACTTCAAGAAATGATGTTAGTTTATTTCAAAAACATGAACTCTATTTTGAGAGTTGGCAAACTTTGTCATTTTCCTCTAATATTTTAGATATGTACATTGACAATTTTACCATTGATTTTGTATTAAAAATATTTTCACATAAATAGGTATGCAAATCCGAAAATACAAGCTTTCGAATGTCATGAGGCTTTAACTATATATAATGGAGGTCAACAATATAATGGAATATGAGCAGCCGAAACGTACCTGTTTCCATTAAATATTAATAATAACCATTGGATACTGATCATTGCAAATATATATACCCATACGTTTATGGTACTTGATCCACTTACTGCACATCCCTCAATCTCCACATATTTGGATAGAATGCAAACTTTCTTAAAATCAATAGCATTTCCACACCCATTTGTAGCATTCAAGCCGAAAAATATTTTACATCCAACACAACGCGTACAGCTGTGGTGTCCACGTTATTCATTACGCCGAATGCTTCTTTAAGACTAATTCAATTAATTCCACGTTCAATCCGCTTTCTTATAGAGTGTTGTAAAGTACCCCTTACAACCCCTTTTTGTATTGTTTCATAATTACATTTAGTAAATACTTATGTTGCACAGATATTTTACCAATGCGGATTTTGCTAGCCAGGGTTTATCTAGTACGATAGATAAGGCGTGCGGAGGGTTAATGTAAACACTAGGGAAAGTAACCTAGAGGCTCGAGAAAAAGAGGCCAGGCAGTACCATAGACTGGCTCCAAGATTACTAAATTGTACAGGTTGCCTGGTAACTTTTGGCGGGAAGTCGCGCGGGTGGGGATGTCGCGTCATCTGGTTTGCTTAGAGCGAGCTGGCGTATTGTCGTACAGGTGTTATATATTTATCGTGCTATTTAGATCGCTATTTGGGTGCTATTTGTTGGTGTAAATTGACTAAAATAATTTGTTGTGGGTAGTGTTAGGTGTTATAAACTGTACTATTGTAGTTTTAAGAAGTTTTAAGTTAGTAAAATTCGTAAACTATTAAGGTAAAATAGCTGGTCAAAATGTTAAGTATTGGTAACTTAATAATTATTGTTTATTTAAATAACTGGTGGAATGTATTGTAGTGTTGCTACAAGCAAAAACAATTCCAACAAGGCAAAGTAAACCGGAAAAAAACTAATGTTCTTCGCATTTTCAACGGAGCTCAAAATGAGAAAAGAGTGGATGATTTTAAGACTGACGATTTAAAAAAAAAATATAAACATTATTTTCAGCAAGATCCGACGATTCGACATTATTATTTATTGCCGGTTTTGACGTACTACAAATTAACTTTTCTCGCTTTTGACACATATAGTAGTCACTAAACTGTATAATTTAATATAGTGTAAGTCAGTGATATCAATCATAACAGTGTAGCAACCATTTGTCGGTAATAGATGCCACCTTTGGCCGTAGGAAGGTAGCAGTTAAAAAATCGAAATAAATCTAGTTTATGTATTCTGATTGTGTAGTTATAATATATAGGTACCTGTACATCAATTTTAGTCCTGCGTTTGGTTAAAACTAATCAGAGCTGAGCCATAAACCGGCGTACAGCGGATTCGCAAGCTTTCACTAATAGGTATCGATCCGTATAACTTTGAACGGTCCAACCGAGTGACGTATTCCCGCGCTGAAAATGATGGACGCTTATTGGTCGAAAGTTACCAGACAACCTCTACAATTTAAGTAATCTTGGACTGGCTCTAGGGGTCGAGTTGTGTGAAATGTGTTGTTGCGGCAGTATTGTAAAATGGCTCTAGGGGAATAGTTGTGTGGAAAGTATTGTTGTTCTTCTAGAATAATATAGACATGGAGTCATATAACGGGCTTGTCATGTTAGGTGTGATAAGATAAAGTGTGCAGATGACCAAGCTAGCCAATGAGTCCAAGGAAATAGACGACATGGACTGGAGACTGGAGTCTGGGGACAGGAGTCCCCGGGTAAGTTAACCTTACACTGTATCGTTATCGCTGTTTACAGAGGGTATTTCTATATTGTTATATGATATGCGAGGGATGTGTAACCGTTCGGTGACGATTGGAACAGCCGCGGACTCTTTCCAATAGTATTTACCAATGACGTGTCATATCGGTGAGTTATTATCAATCTATTAAGCATGTTGCAGTTTGGTATCAGATGAACCTGTTTTAGTAATTATGAAAAAATGAAGTGCGGCAAAAATCCATAGCCAACAGAGTCAGAAGTGGGATGTTCAAATAAACAGATACCTAATTGCACATGCAGATTGATAATGCTCATGACCAAACAGTATATAGTAGAGTTTTATGAAATCGTACTAAGACTTCCAAAATCTTAGGACTGTTGACGTAAAAATTGTCTGGCAATGTGAAACATAAACAATTTATTAGGGCGCCCCTAAGGGAAGTCTACCACTTGAGAGTCAGGTAGAGAAAATGTATACACTGTAGCCTGCAAAATACACAATACTACATCTAAGATGAATTTAAAAATTGATACTCATTTAACTGCGGTAAATCTTAAACCACCATACCTGAACTACAAAATGCTCTTATTATACGTATTCTGCTGAGGCAATTACATATTACTCAAATTATATACCAAACGCGTGAAACCGTGTTGTGTATTGCGTGTACTTTTACCTCTCAGCGTAGATGTCAGCTGCAGATGACGATTTGCGGTGAGTTGTTTAAGTGATCGCATATTAAAAATCATTTACTTCATTCAAATAACCATCGAGTACTCACACAAAATATGTATCTACTAATCGTGGGCCCATTTAGGAATCTACCATCTCTATCATGACTTTGGTTGGTTTATGGCCTGGAAATTACGTCCGTTTCGGGGTTCCGTGTGATTTTCCTTCCGCTAGTGGTTTTTTTTATATAAAGGACGGTGTTGAATTTTGTATAGTTGCTTCGCGTAAGGGTTGTTATATCTGTCTTATCCAGTACAAAAATTTGTTTAGTCTACAACCTCATAATCTTATTAGTCCGGCATTCTTTTCAAGTATCTCTCGATAACGAGTTCCAGAAAGCCGGAGATTCTTGGTAACCGACCACTTCTCTTTAGTACCATTTTGAGGATCACAAACGGGCGTATGTTTATCGTCAGAGGACATGCATGCAAACCTTTTCTTGATAATGAAATTCCAATGTAATGACTATTCGAGAAGAATCAAAACTAAACGAAATATCTGATGCTTCAAATTTAAATTTAGGCGGACAGTAACGACAAAACATCCTTGATATGCCCTATTAACGATTGTTGTAAACGTTTTACGACTGTTAGCTCTAACCTCATCAAGGGCTATTTATTAGAGGTAAAAATTTGATTAAATAATGATCAGCCATTCCTCGCGCGACCTTATAGACTCTCACACATCGAAGAGGGTACAGTACGGGATATTGGACATGAACTACTAGAAAAGGGGGTGATCCGTGAATCCGATTCTCCGTATTCATCACCGGTAGTTCTCGTAAGGAATGGCGAATCGCGAATGTGTATTGACACTCGGAAGCTCATTTCTTAAGCTGTTAAAGATCGATATCGATTACCGCGCATAGACAGCCAAATTGACAAATTGCGGAGCAATAAGTATTTCACTAGTTGAGACTCACTTTGCGGCTACCATCAGTTATCAATCGAAGAACAAAAAAGAGCCTTGTGCAGAGGCATAACCTCTATGTATTTAGATGATTTACACGTTTCCAGTACCACTACCGAGGGAAACATAAAACGATTTCGAGTAGTATTAGAAACTATCCACGGTGAGGGTTTAGCAATAAATTTAAACTAATGTTCGTTTGTAAAGACTACTCTTAGTTATCTTGACTAGGAGATAAAGTTCCCCGTTTACTTTAAAGGGATTAAATTCAAAATGGTTACTGATTGTAATGCAGTCAAAATGTCCGCGACAAAGAAGGACCCGTTACCACAAATTGCCAGGTACAAGCTGCTCCTTCAGGAGCTTGAGCGGTTGAGACATGTAGACGCCACAAGCTGAAACTCCTGTCTATTGCCTTCAGCACACCTTAACGACGAAAAAATCGTAATGTCTATGATTTTCTATCGTGCGCGCCCATCAATGATTATGAATAGGACATCAACAAGCAATATGCATTAGGCGTGGTCGGGTGTATCACATAACTGTCAACGATGTGCAGTGGGTGGTCTTAAAGGGATGCGAGGGCACGTGCTGTGTTGTGCACATGGCAAATTAGGGCATTTCTAGGTAGAAAAGACACTTAATCACCGTGGTCCTTTTGAATGTACAAAAAGAAATAATGCATTCATCATTGTTGTTGTCGACGCGTTCACAAAGCTTTTGTTTATTAAACCATTAAACCCGCGGAGTTGTAATATTTTTGACGCATGTGATGGTGTCGTCACATGGTGATATCTGATCAGGGTATGCCATTCACGTTAAAGAGAAAACGCAGTCACGACACCCTGCGCTAATGGTCAAGTTGAAAGGTATAATCGCTTTATAACAGACAGCATGGCGACACAGGACGGAGAGGGTAAAACATGGGACGAGCACATCGACAAGATGCAGTTCTCAATAATCAATCCATTAATTCGGGCAGTAGCAACGGGTTTGTGCTAAAGTATGCCTGACCGATGAGTGTTAAGTCGGTTCTCCCAAAAGATATAGATACCACGCGTATGATCTACCCGAATTAGTACGATAGCAGAAAGCATATGACAACATTGTCACCGTTGATCAGACGAAACCGTGAACATCGGTTCGGTTACTGTAAGATTAGGAAATTGGGGAGTGATGGTGACGAAGTACCGCACTATAGGTACCTATATACTGATTGATGAGGGGTTCTTATTACTAATTCTATTGTGTGAGGGCTTCTCGGGGTCGAGAAGTATTGCAGGATGGCCGAATGTTGCACAGATATTTTACCAATGCGGATTTTGCTAGCCAGGGTTTATTTGGTACGATAGATAAGGCGTGCGGAGGGTTAATGTAAACACTAGGGAAAGTAACCTAGAGGCTCGAGAAAAAGAGGCCAGGCAGTACCATAGACTGGTTCTAGGGGTCGAGTTGTGTGAAATGTGTTGTTGCGGCAGTATTGTAAAGTGGCTCTAGGGGTATAGTTGTGTGGAAAGTATTGTTGTTCTTCTAGAATAATATAGACATGGAGTCATATAACGGGCTTGTCGTGGAGACGTGGAGTTATATGGCTTGGGCTTGTCGAGGATAGTATAGACTTGGAGTCATATAACTTGGGCTTGTCGTGGAGACATGGAGTTATATGACTTGGGCTTGTCGAGAATAGTATGACATTGAGTCATATGACTTGGGCTTGTCGTGGAGACATGGAGTCATATGACTTGGGCTTGTCGAGGAGAACATAGACATGGAGTCAGACGTATATGACTTGGGCTTGTCTATTTTCCTGGGTGCCATAATAGGATATTATGCGTGTTCCCTCATGACTTGCACCGGTATATGGTAGCAATGGCACTGGCTAGTACATTCCGCTCTGCTTCACTGTGTGTGTAAAGTTCCATCCAGGTTGTGGTTCATTTGGAGGATTTTAGGTGTGATAAGATAAAGTGTGCAGATGACCAAGCTAGCCTATGAGTCCAAGGAAATAGACGACATGGACTGGAGACTGAAGTCTGGGGACAGGAGTCCCCGGGTAAGTTAACCTTACACTGTATCGTTATCGCTGTTTAAAGAGGGTATTTCTATATTGTTATATGATACGCGAGGGATGTGTAACCGTTCGGTGACGATTGGAACAGCCGCGGATTCTTTCCAATAGTATTTACCAATGACGTGTCATATCGGTGAGTTATTATCAATCTATTAAGCATGTTGCAGTTTGGTATCAGATGAACCTGTTTTAGTAATTATGAAAAAATGAAGTGCGGCAAATATCCATAGCCAACACTTATTATTATTTTCGGGTACAGTCATCAAATATGCTTATAATGCATTTCCTTTGTTCATTTTATTAGTGTCATGTTATAGTTTCAAATTCCTATCTCGCGGACACTTGCAACACATGAAATGTGCTGATGCACAGGTTCGGTGACATTAGGCACTTCTTGTGAACAGCGTACACCGTGCCGTGTGCTCATTGGTCATTTTTTGATGTCACTAACTCATATCCTATTGGACCTTTATTCTATATACCACGTGACATCAGGAATAGACAAAATTCATTGTCCGAGTAATTTTAGTTAGTTGTTAAGTTAAGTCAAATTCAATTCAAGTAAAGCTAAGTTGGGTAGCTCGATTCGGCGTGTGACCCGTAACTCCAGTGTATCCAGGGAGGTATGGGAAATAAACTTTAGTCTACGCACTTCATCTTTTATTTCAACCCCTAACACTCAACAAGAGCATACATTAAGCATACAATATTGACTTCTTCACAACTGACAACTAGTTCATGTGTATATTGTGGAGAAGGAGGAACATAACCTACGGCATGAATACAGTAAGTGCCACAGGCGGTGTCATCAGGTTTGTTTTCGACTAGAAAAATATAAATGTGATTTTTGTGTTTAGTATGGCGTGTTTAAACAGTCTTCATCAAACCTTCTCTCACTTGCATGCTTATCCGTTATCCACCTTCATTATTATTTTCTACTGCCAACTTTCCCTCGCAATTGTTCAGTTTATATTATAGAAATAGATCGATTTATGAAACTGCTAAAATAGAACAAATGGTAAAAGAGTTACAACCTATCTAATAACTACGTCGATTTTTACTGACTCAGCATGTCACCGCATCGGCTATTTTTTAGTTACATATACTAAATTATATATTTCGGCCCGAGCATTTCCATCGCAATTTGGCCAAAGGAAGGTCTGTCGAACACGTGTTACTTTCATTATAGTATCACTTAAGACAGTTAAGTGATAGTGTTATTCGCTCACCTGTACTACCTCAGCCCTTAAAATTTGCGACCGGGCATTTCCAGATATCAACAGAAAAAAGAATAGGGAATCGAATGGTTTGTTAAAATTGATCTATGGGTCAACGAGATACAGACTGTCAAAGATGTCGATTTTTACGACATTTTTGTGACATCTCAGAAGGTATTCATTAATTACATATACTAACTTACATATTTGAGATGGGGCATTTCCACTTTTAAATTGGTCAAAGAAAGTTCTTTCGAATAGTGTTAGTTTCATTGCGATATCTCTTAAGACAGTGTAGTAATTAGTGTTTTTCGATGCACGTAAGTTTCCATAAGAGGGGGGCTGGAAGTCAAACACAGGCTCTCGCGTAGCACGGCGACGGTCGCTCACCTGTACTACCACCTCAGCCCTTCAAATTTGCGACCGGGCATTTCCAGATATCAATAGTAGAGGCATTAGGGAATTGAATGACGTTTATTTTGTTAAAATTGAACAATGGGTCAGCGAGATACAGGCTCTCGAACATCCCGCTTTTTACGAAATTTTTGTGACATCTTGGAAGGTATTTATTAATTACATATACTAATTTACATATTTGAGATGGGGCATTTCCACTTTTGGTTTGGCCAAAGAACGTTATTTCGAATAGTGTTAGTTTCATTGCGATATCTCTTAAGACAGTGGAGTAATTAGTGTTTTTCGATACACGTAAGTTCCCATAAGAGGGGGGCTGGGGGCTAACTTCACATTTGTTTGTAAACATTAGCCGGCCATACACAATGCCATACACCGAGACTTCAGCGCGCGAGATTGGTACGTACCGCTCCAATTCAACACGCCGCAGTTTAAGTTAGTGGAATTCCCCGAACCAGGCGATCGCGCGTCTGGTGGATCGCCAAGTTCAGTCTTAGGCGTAAATATGAGTGATCGGTAAGTATAATCTATATTGACTATTTAGGTAGCTATGTATGTGATGAAACCATATGAATTCTATATTTATTTCCGAGTTCTCTCTATGTCGTTTTTCATTTATGTATCATAATTTTCTGTTAATCAAAAAAATGCATCTTCTTCAAATGTGTTTTATGCAAAAAATTCATTTTTAGGTACCTCCCAAAGGAGATCTTAACAAAATTCATCGAAATGTATCGGCAGCATCCAGCTTTATGGAAAGTCAAAGCAAAAGAATACACCAATAAACATCTAAAAAACATTGGCTATGACGCATTAGCACATGGTTGCAAAGCTGTTGAACCTAATGCTAACAGGGACTTTGTAAGGAAAAAAATTCAATCCATACGTGGGTCTTTCCGCAAAGAACTGAAAAAAATTGAGCTCTCCCAACGTAGTGGTGCTTCACCTGACGAAATTTATGTCCCAAGTTTGTGGTACTTTGATCTGCTTCAATTTACGATTGATCAAGAACTCCCTTCAGAGTCAATAGATAACATCGCAAGTCCACAAGTGAAAATATGGGGTCCGAAGAGAATACTATGGTTAGTGGTGAAGAGAGAGAAACAGAAACAGTTGTAAGTATATGTTTATTTATAAACTTTGAAAAGTACAAAAACAAAGATGGTTTTGTTCTTATTTTTATAATGCTTTTCCCTTTCTTTTCATCCTGCCAATGCACCTTTCCTTTTTCGATAAAATAACGTAAATACATATCTCTGTTTTCCTTGGCTTCAAGTGGTATATTCCTTGCCGTATTTTTGTGTAATGGTGTAATCTGATTATTTTGTTGCCTCCAATCTCCTTGTTCTAATTCATGTGTGTCTGAATTATCTCTGTCGAATGTACTAGCTGTTACATAAGCTGAGCTATGCTTCTTTAAATAATAGTGGAGCACACATATAGCAAGAACTACATACTTTATTTTATCTACGCCTATATTTATAGCAGTGTGCAAAACTCTAAATATTGATGCTATAAGGCCAAATGCGTTTTCAACAACATTTCTAGCTCATGACAGTCGATAATTAAATATTCTTCTGTCGTGGGTAACATCTTTCTGTGAGTAAGGTTTAAGCAAATGTTTATGCAAAGCAAAGGCTTCGTCGCTAACAAATACAAAATTTAGGTTTTTATTTGTTTCATAGTTGTCTGGCAAATTTAACGTTCCTTCTATAAGACGCCTATAAAATTCTGTATATTCTATTACTCCAGCATCAGACATTCTACCATTTTTTCCAACGTCAACAAAAATGAATTCGTCGTCTGCGTATACTAAGGCCATTAAAACAATGCTGTAAAATGTTTGTAGTTATAATAAGAGGCACCAGAACCACTTGGTTGACTAATTCGTATGTGCTTGCCGTCTAACGCTCCTCCACAATTGATAAACTGCCACTTTGCTTCAAATCTATTTGCAATCGCCTTCCATTCATCCTTTGTTGATGGAAACTGAAAAATAAATTGTTTTTATTTATTTTTAGAGCGAGATACATACAACAAGTAATGCAAACCCGATTAACATAAAAAAAAGAAAGAGGACCGACAAGGGAGAGGCACAAGAGTTTATGAAAGCATGCACTTCTGCGTTAAAAGACGACAAAGTGAATGAATTTGAAGCAGTTCGAATAAATGTCGCTGCAAAGTTAAAGAAAATGGAAAAATCCCAACAAGTTTTAGCCGAACTATTGATACAACAGATACTAGCAAAAGGACTGTTCAATCAGCTTACGCAAGATACATGTATCCATCAAAAGCAACAGTGGGGTGTAACATCATCGCCAATGCCTTTTGCGTCCCCAACTGCTACAAATTCGTCTTATACAAGTATTCGTGACTATTACGAAACTGTGGATCAAGAACATGTACAATAAGTTTGAAATAAATATATGCTTACTTTCAAATAGTCCTTTCTTATTTTTTCATAAATTACTTTGCATGTTTCTGGAATAATATACCCCAAAGCTTGAGGTGAAATCCCAGTGGAAAATTTTAGATCTTCATACGATCTCCCTGTAGCCAAAAATCTTAATGTGGCGATATGTCTGGTGGTATAGCTGTTCGCATTACAGTGTCCTCTTTACTTAAATGTGGCTTGAGTATATTCAGAAGATGGTCAAATGTTGCACAATCCATTCTAAGGTAATTTCGAAAATCATCTGGATTATTGCTTCGTAGTTCTTGCAAAAGAGGCATGTGACCGTATTTTTTCCTTTCTTCAAACCACTTTTTAGTCCAAATAGACCGTTTTTTCTTATTTAAATAACATTGCGAAGGGTAGATATGTACCATTGCACACACAATCGCCGTCTTTCGTCTTCTATTACCGAAACGTGACGACATGTTCTATGGTTGAACTTACACTTCGCAAAATCCTTCTGGGATTTCCAACACTCCACACGCCACGCTAAACCGTACGGATAGAATGTGACATTCAGCCGCACTGAATTATCCCGCGCGACTACCCGATAACGTTTGTGGGTAGTGACACTCTTTGGACATGACGTTCCAAACCGCCATTACTGAACGGCAAACTTCGACCTCGCGCGCTGAAGTCTCGGTGTATGGCCGGCAATTGATTCACTTTTCGCAAATGCGGATAGAAAGATGAGTTGTCACTTTTGTTCCATGCTATTGAATAAAGTCACTAATGTACTCCTGTTGTAGCCTGTTACTGATATCCTGTTCCTAATATCTAACATCAGAAGTGGTTGCCGTTCCTTTCGCCCAAAATGGAAAGTTATTGGTTGAACTTGTACGATCTGTGAAGTCCAGTAACCCCGACCAAATCGACCTGCTCTTCTCGAGACCAGAGGGAAATCTCGCTAAGACTTGGATAAGCAAGTGGAGGAAAACGAAAAGGAATCTGACTGATGCTTGTCGTGTCAATTGTCTTTCTGTGACGCCAGATGTTCACAGATGAAACAACAGTTGTAGGAGTGGCCGAACAGCTATGTCCTGTACACGGAAGGAATGATAACAGTGACGTGATGTCCTGTGCACGAAATGAATCATGAGAGTGACGTGATGTCCTGTGCACGAAATTAATGATCTGACAGTGACGTGATGTCCTGTAGATGTACATGAACTGAATGACTAGACCGCCGTTATTTTTTTGTCTGAGGTATATCTCGTGATTAGATATAACTAATTCTGACTGTGTTCTTAGACGCTTGAGAAGCAGATTTGTCAGTCGACGTCGAGACCGTCTCCAGTTGAAGTCCCAAATAGAGCGAAACGTTGTCAGGAAGGCCGTGTTAAGGCCCCCATTCACGGTCAATCATTTTGCGCAAAACAGCTGTTTGTGCAACGTGTTGCATCGTGAATGGTACTGATTGAGTGTTTGCGCAACGCGTTGTGTAAAATCAGAATCGCCAGATAATTTTTGTGCAACGGGCATGTTTGTGCAACGGGTTCCATAGTGAGTGGTAGTTTTGCGCGAAAGGTCTCAGTCGAGACTCGGGTCCCGTGCCGTGCACATCGTAGTTTCAGGTACGTATGCGGTAATATGCTCTACAATACTATTAAAAATCTTATACTTCATGGATACTAGTTCGGTGTTTTGTGATCACAGAGTTGGCACGTATTTTGATTCATTATGTCCCCATAATTTAGTACCTAACGATTTTACTATTGCCTCTAACATTTATTACTATTTATTAGATATGGCGTCCTTCATTGACAACCGAGATTTTTGGCGTGAGTTTATTGAAGAGTATACGGAATTACCAGCACTTTGGAAGGTAAAAAGCGACATTTACAAAAACAGAACATCGAAGGATGAAGGGTATCAAAAACTAGCTGAAAAATTAAAAGAAATTATGCCAACAGCGGACAGGGAAACTGTAAAGAAAAAAATTAATTGTTTAAGAAGCAGTTATCGACGAGAGCTAAAAAAATTAAAAGACTCTCAACGTTCGGGTGCAGGTTCTGACGATATTTACGCACCAACGTTATGGTACTACAAGAACGTCGACTTTTTAAGTGACCAGGAAACACCTACCACAGGAGTATCCACATTAGATGACGAAGAAGGGTCAGATATAGAAAATAATGACACAAAAGTGAGCATTTTTCATTTTATATTTATTACAAATATAGAATTTCTCTACAGATAGACTCTACACCAGATATTAGTCACACAGAACAAATAACGTTTGTAATTAGGTGTGTGAACACTACAGATGGTAAAGTAGATATTTTAAAATATTTTCTAGTGTTAGCGTCGAGGTGACGACTGCTTGACGTAACAACCAGGCGGCTGAGGTTGCAGACGTCGCAGTGACTGTGCTGCAGCAACAGCAGAGAGGCGACTGCGAATATGGTTACGTTGGATACGTTTTGACATGTTGTCATTAATACATTTGTTTGTAAACATTGATTCACTTTTCGCAAATGCGGAGAGAAAGATGAGTTGTCACTTTTGTTCCATGCGATTGAATAAAGTCACTAATGTACTCCTGTTGTAGCCTGTTAATGACATCCTGTTCCTAATATATAACACTAGGATTTTTTCCAGTAACTAATACCACTGGAGAAGGTATGTGCAACTTTCTGTTAGAGAAGCTATTACCTAGTGTGCAGCTCGAAGTTAAAGATATACGGGCCAGAGCTACGACAATGGATCTAACATGAAGGGGAAAAATATCGGGCTTCAGAAGCGGATACTCGATATCAATCCTAGAGCATTATACCTGCCGTGTGCGGCTCATACATTAAATTAGACTTTCCAATCCGGATATTCGATTATCCGGATAATCCGACCTATTTTGACTATTTGATTATCCGAATAATTTTCATTGAATATCCGGATATTTTTGAATCAACAAAATATTTTTTACTACCACACGACGAAAGCGGGCAAGTATTGGCAACTTTATTGTATATGCTGTGCTATCATTTTTCACACGTGACACAAAAAACGACTAGGAATTGAACAGCTGTCAGTACACAATCGCAGCATATAAACGGGGAACTACCGAGTCGATAGACGGGGAGGAACGTTTTCACCACAGCGAATTATTGGCACACGTTTGCAAGCGGTTGGTAGTATTTGTGGTGAACGAGCCAGCAGCAAACATGTTTAGCAAGCGATCGCCATTTTTAGAAGCGTCTATTTTTACGCTTGGTGTAACAAACCTGTTGACATTTAGCGAAACGTCAAATTTTACAAGATGGAGACAGAGGAGTATTATTCTTTCAAAAATGTACTATATGCAATTACGGAAATTAAAGAGGTGCACAACCTCTTGCGAAATGGAAGAAGTGATTAATATCTGTCATGTATTTCTCCGAAAATCGTTGTTTTTTTATACAGATGAAAGCTGTACTGAAATAGCAATTCCTGCAGCAGATGCAGTTATCTAAAATATTAAAATGACCTTATAATTTTGATACAAACAATCAGCAAACACTAAACGGAAACTTTGCCTGGAGCTCTGATACAACAAAATTACTTCTTAGCGAATATAAAGCTCGAAAAGAAGACTTCCGCTATCCCAGAATTAAGAAGGTAGACCTATGGTGGTATATTGCAACAAAGATTCATGCGCACGGGCATAACGTAACGGCTAGAATCTTAGGTCGCAAGATGCGAAATTTAAAACATCATTACAAGACTGTAGTTGACAACAACCGGAAGAGTAGTACAGGGAGGGGAAGAGTTCACTGGGAGCATTTTGATGCTTTTAATGACATTTTTGAAGATGATCGCACTGTGCAAGGTGCACCAGTTATTTCACAAACATTCGAAATATTTCCACTCCACGTTCCTTTCCAACAATTAACGCCCACCAACTTACCTTAAAAAAAAAACAGCCTCTACCCCCGAGAAAACGGAAGGCCATGCAGATGCGAACATTACGTTCATTACGACGTAGCGTAAACTCTATCGAAGAAGAAAGAGTAGAACAAATTAAGAAACTTTGTCAAACTCTTCAAGAGTTTAACAGTATTCAGAGGGAACGAAATCAACTTTTAAAAACATACTTAGAAAGTATTACAAAATAATGTATTTATTATTTATTAGTTTACTTTTAGGTTTATTATAATTATAGCTTTTTTTATAGAAGGAAGTTATAGGCTTTGAATTTTTCGATAAACTATTTGACAGTTTAAATGGCAGCCCTCTATCATCATCATCTCATATCTCTCTCATCATAATACAAGGTCACTACATAGTAAGGTTGTTCAAATTGCTATCTTTCCTATAGTAACGCTTTCTTTCCCCCCTGAGATGCCTACGTTCTCAACGCGTGACGTCATTTCAGCCGCGAGTACGGGTACGTTCGTCAGTTTCGCATCGTAAATTTTTCGTTAGTAAATCTTTCCATAAATTTTATTCTGTTTATTTCACAGAACATTTTTTGTATTATCAACAGAAAAAATCAAAACATTAAAAAAAAGAGTGGCTGATATAAAAAGTAAATTAACAAAAAAAATTAAAAAAGTTGTGCAATAAAGGTTTATTTTTTTTTACCAATAGTATATTTTGTTCGCCCTTATTTCAGTTCTTTCATTTCCTCTGTTAAGATATGGTTGTACTGCCTGCAGACCTCATTTCTCGGTCCAGGTCACGTATATACATTCATTAGGCGTTCTTCAATATTAGTAATCAGTGTACAATATGCTCTTCAAAGTAAAAAGACATACAAAATGATGACTAGTTTAATATTTAACAGAAATTACACGGAAATATATTACCTCCAAATATTTTGTTGGTTAGGTAAATGAGGTGATATAGGTTACAAATCACAATACAATACTTTTTATATGTAAATAGAAAAATATAGCAACATAATGATGATTGTGCGCTTTTTGGAGATGTCGTCTTTTCAGTTTGGAGAACAGATCGGAAAACATTTTTCACACACGAACCTAACCTAACCATACATTGAGAATAAGCGTCCAAATTGGTGGCAGCGCTCGGCTGATGTGACGTCACGTCTCTCCTTTCCCCGCAAACGGAGAAATTACAAACCTAGAGCACCTTACTAACTTGATTCACTTTGATCATCATCATCATCATCATAATATACTAAACGTGGTAAGTGACTCTGTCCAACAACAAGAAATCGTATGTTGCATCACTTTCGCACTCATTGTTTAAATGGGATGTGGGTGATGGTCACGTTCAGCGGAAAGCGTGACTTTTCGGGGTCCACTGCGATTGAGTAGGAGCAAAATTGGGCTTTCAAATATGGATTTTCGGGCGAAAAATCGAAAGAGGATACGATTCTACAGTGCTTAGGCTATATTTTGTAAATTAAATGTGTCTATTTTGGAAAAGGGCGTGTTTTTTCAACGCTTCGAGTGAACGAAGCCAACGAAAAAACGTCAAAAGTGACACCTGTTGCGTCAAATCGAGCGGCTACGTCGCAAAGTGCGAAAACTTGCGATCGATTTGACGCGAAAACGGTGCATTGGATTTCACTTTTCACGGTCGCGATCGCTTCGCCGTATCGTTTTACGGCGTTTGTGATATATTTTTTTTCATTAAAAACGTTTAATAACGAATTTAACGAAAACTTCTACGTGCTGAACGTAGAAGTATGCACGTGAACATGGTTGCGCGAATAGGTCCCTAGATTTCCAAAGTTACCAGAAATATCACTAGGCATTTCAAATGACTAAACGTCAAAAATTTCCACTTTTCAACGGTTCCTACCGACCTTATAATCGACGTTTCCCTTCATGTCTTACGATAAAATCGTTCCAAATATTCTTTGGACGGAGTATTGAGCGAAAAATCTCGGCGAGAAGCCCTTTTCGTGCAGAAATTTTGCAATTTGTCAAGGCATGTTTTGTACCGATAACGTGGGCGTGGCCTGTTTAGGGCGAAAATCTGGTGATATAACTAGACCCCAGATCGCACCAGATTGTCAAAATGCGTTGAGTAATGAGTTGTCAAGTTAATGTCATCGAGCGGCTGAAAGGTTTCAAATTTATGTCCTACCGGCTCGAAATACGGCCGACGATACGTGATTGTGCGCGTGAACAACTACGGAATGCCCCTTGCGTGCCCCTGTGAGAAGAGATTGGAATCTACGGCTGCGAGATACGGTTGACGCGCGATAGCTGTCCGAAAGTGAGGTTAGAAATGCGTCCCGTGCATTTGCGCTTAATTATTGTGTAAAGCGGAATTGAAATGGGGCGTTGAGGGTCACACTGGTCACACTGGAAGCGCGTGGCTAAATATTTACAAGGATTATTCGTTTTTCTGCGAAATAGAAGTGAAAATTTTACATATTTCGAAGCGATAAGTAAACGTCGTTCCAGCCCGATGTCCAAGCCTTTGCGCAAGAAACTTGTGCAAAAAACCGACTCCGAAACGCATTTGGAGCGAAAAAGTCGAACTTAGTGGTGCCATCTGTAGTCGTTCGTAGCAGCATTTGCCATATAACGGATAACCTAAATAATTTTATGTAAGTATAGTTTGGTTATATGTATATTGTTGAATTCTTATATAAAATCGAAGAAAGAGGTAGAAAAATGACAAAGATAGCCTAACATGAGAAAGAGAAGTATGAAGTGTTTACTTAATCGGCATAGGCAAGTAATTTTTTGCTTTTTCTAGGTGTTTGTATTGGCAGTTTGATTCTTTGCAGAAAATTAAAGAAGGAGACTTCCCATTTCGATTAAAAAGGTAGCGACGCTCCACGTTTGCCACAGATTCAGGTGTATTCCTACAAAGTGGACGGTTATGTTCTCGTTTTTGACACGACGACAACGTTGTATGAGAAAATTGTACGGTATATCTTTATGAGACTGCCGTTGTATAATTTGGTGCTGTTTTTAGATTTCGGTGATCACTGTTGCAATCTGAAGGTATTTTTTTCGGAAATTTTGTTGATTTGTTGCGTCGAAAGACAGGTGCGGAAACATTCGAAGTTGACTGAACAGATCGCCCACCGAGGGAGAACGAGCGACCGATTATCGATTACGAACCCACATGTGGCAATTGCGTTGAGGGAAAAGATGCTGCTACAGCGTTGTCACATTTTATTCACGGAAAAATGTCACGTTGATCTATCATCTTGCGGAGGGGCATTTTTACTAGCGCTACTACGCTGGCAAACGTTGATTTGAATGCGTTCGAGCCTGCATTATGGCGGCAAGAACTTCATCGGATGTGGAGGCGGTTTGCCTGTCAAACAATCACCACTTTAAAGGAAATATAATGCGTTCTCTGGAGAATCTATAAATTCTGCCGAGTAGTGGACTATAAATAAATTAGGTAACTATTGATGATTATGAATTTTTATCGTTCTAAACCAAACAAACAGTGATAACGTAATGATTATAATATTTTAAAGATTAAGGTCTGGTTTATTCACCTACGCATAAAGTCATATATAGCTATCTATCACATAAGTTGATTTTATTGTTCCATTTTTTTGCCATTAACACAGAAATATGTTAGTGTGTAGAATGTGAACAAAAGAATCAAGTGACGAGTTCTGTACAGACTGTACACTATGATTAGTAGAGCAACCAAAAATATACACTTACGTATTTCCTTTTCACTTCTGACAGAAAAATTGATTATTAATCAACCTGTTTCAGATCAATCTCATCATTTGCAGTCCAGTTTCTGAAATAAATTGATATCTAATCATATAAATGCATATTTTTGGTTCGCCTAATGATTAGTAAAATGTTATTTGAATGAGTTGTAGCACAGCAACAAATTTTGACCTCTCTGACACATAGCTATACTCTATTTTATGTGTGGGTGAATAAATCAGCCCTAAGTAATATTTGATGATTAGACAATTTATTTCTTCTACAAGACTGTAACGGTACATTTTGTTAAAGTCTGCATACTTTTTCTGGTCTTTTGAATTCCCTTATCTGTTGTGTTGTGTTTGCTTATTATATTTTACCGTTGCAAAGTTTTCCTCAGGGCTGGTTTATTCACCTACGCATGAAGTCCTGTATACCTATGTGTCAGATAAGTTGATTTTGTTGCTCCATTTTTGTCATTAACGTAGAAATATGTTAATGGCAGTGTGTAGAACGAGAATGAACGAATCAAGTGACGAGTTCTGTATACAATGGTCAATAATCTATTACTTAAATGTGAATAAACCAGACCTTAATATAAAAAATATTTATTTTGAATAAGCAACAGGAATGTATTTCTTTATGAGGTAGAGAAGAAAAGTAACATTGTAAATTGTTCAGTTGAAATGATTATGCCAACTCGATAAAATATTGAAAATTGTTCATATGTTCTTGCTCTCATTAAATAATTTGTTTTGTCACCTTTTTATGAAATTATTTGTTTTTATTTCAAATTTTTTTTAGGCCCCTGAAGAGATTCATGCAGAATGAAGATGTGAAGGTTGTGCCGACGTAAAGATGGCACAAAAAATTATCAGGCAAAATTCTTCCTTATCATAGAAGAAGCATTCTTCTGACCTTAGGTCAGATTTCAAGAAGAACCCAGCCGTATAAGAAAATAAGAATTGAATAAAGTTGAAACAAGACAGTGGACACAGGCGATCTACCCACTTGACTAGGCGGTCTGTCGGTCTGGGTGGTCTACTCGCTAGGCCGTGCATGTGCCTAGGCGATCTGTGGACCTGGGCGGTCTACCTGCTAGGTAGTGCGTGTGCCTAGGCGATCTGTCGGCTTAGGCGGTGCATGAGCCTATGCGGTCTACACACTATGCGGTCTACACACTATGCTGTCTACCCACACTAGTCAATCAATCAATACTTACTAATTCCAGACTCCATTTTGTTTTGGGCGCATTCAGGAAAAACGACCCTTTTTGCCACTATTTGCGATTGAGTAGTTGCAAAATTGGGCTTTTCGATATTACTTTTGACGCTCGAATTGAAAAAAGGACACAATTCCGCGTGGACTGCGCGATATTTTGTAAATTAAATGCGTCTATTTTGAAAAAAATCACGTTTTTTCGCTGCTTCGTCTGAAGGCGATCATCGAAAAAATGTCACATGACGTCTAGATATTCCGTCGAACTGAACGATAAACGTCAAAAATTTACATTTTGCCACGGCCCCTGCTGACCTTATAAAGGCCGCTCGCTCTCATGTCTTACGATAAGATCCCTCCAAATACCCTTCGGAAAGAGTGTTGAGCGAAAAAAACTGTCTTAAAAACAAGTTTCGATCCAAAAAATAGATTTTTGTCGAAGCGTGTTTTGCTACCATTACCGCCGTAACGTCAAACCAAAAACGCTCCCTGTCGGACATTCGTAGTAACAGTAACAGGTAACAGATAACCTAAAATGTTGAACATACGGAAACGTCAACAGATCGCTCCGAGCTATATATTTACGCTCTCCCCGCTAAAAAATAAAACGAGCCAACAAAGTGAAGTTGTAGGTACGACCGATGAATTTCTGCTTAATGTATGTATAAAGTTGTGAAAATAAAACGATTTTCCGAAGAGATGTAGGTACATGTACTGGGCCGATCGACGTGTGACGCCGCAGACGAAATTTGCATCTGTCAAAAATGGGTGCTTTTTGCAAGTTCCTGCTGGGCCAAAAAAAGCTTGCGGAGGGTGAATTGTACGACGGGTCGTAAGTTTAGACCTTCCTTTGTCTCTTTCGACCGAAAACGGTGCCGCAAAAAGCCCATTTGTCGAGACTCCATCCAAAGCGCTCAGTAGTGCTCCGCGATAAATGATTTGTTTTCAGATCTGTCAAAAATGGCTTTTTTTGATCGTCGCTCGAGATTGGCCGCAGACGGCAAATTATACCACCCATCGATAGGTTGAACCTTCTTCTATCTAAATCAACCGAACACGGCGCCCTAAAACGCATTTTTGCGGAGCCCCGAGCCGCAGACTTAAGCCCTGCGCGACCACATTTCGCGCGCGAACGCGATTTTACAACGCCCGTGCCCGGCCCACCCACACCCGACGACGGCGCGCGACACGACGGCGAGTCAGTTTGGACCTCCGCCAGTGAAAATCGAACGAAAACGCGGCCCCAAAGTATATATTTTCAGAGATCGCAATTAAAGTGAATACTCCTACAAAAGCGTCGTTTTTTGCGATATCTTAAAAAAATGCTATTTTCAAAAAATCCTCGCGAATCAAAATCGACCGCGGAGGCCTAAAAATATCACCGTTTCATAGACCGGGCCTTGCTCGACCAAATTCCGTCGAGAATCGGCCTTCAAAGTTACGTTAAAATGCAATTTTCATGGCGACTTTTAACCTCGTGCCCACACGTAGATCGTGTGAGCTGCCACTATAGGTTAACCTCTGGGGAGCGTCTTCAAAACAAGAATTTTTGGTTTGGGCCCGAAAATGGGGCCTCTATCGACCTCCAAATATATTTAAAAGTGCATATTTCTGGCGTTTGCTGTCGATTAGCGGGCGCGTATGGCAGCCGAGGAACGTGCTTAACTCGATAGGGTCCCACCATACCATACCAGCGCAAACCTGGTATCGTATACAGGCTGTTTTTTCCGATCATTTTATTTATTTTTTTGCTCTTTCTCCAGAATATTTTATAATTTTATATATACAAGCTGTCTCTTTACTCATATACAGGTGTTTGAAATAGACCGTATACAGGGTGTTTATCACCTACAAAATATTTTTATCGTATACCGGTATTTTTTCCGAACACTTTATTTATTTTTTTGCTCTTTCCTCAGCGCACCCACTAAGCGGTGCGTGCGCCTAGGCGTTCTATGGGCCTAGGAACCAACTTTTTCGTCATTCGGGCAACTATATAAAAGTATGCTAATTCGGAGCATAACATCGAAGCATTCAGTCGGGGGTAATTGTGAAAACGATGACAGTGCAGTATTTTTCACACTACATGATTTTCCGAAAGAGATTTGTAAATTTATATTCCTTTTATTATACTGACCAATAATGTGTTTCTAAAAGTTTACAAAGTACTAATTGAGAATGTTTTTCTTCGCATGTGATTTTATGAACTATTAATTATTCTTTTATATCTTAGAAATATATTCTTGTTTTGTTGTTTATGTGCAATTTACATTTTAGGGCCTTCCATACGATGAAACAAGTATAGTTGAGTCCTTGCCATTGCCCTAAAGGTTGATTAGGTCACAGAGTCGCCTTCACACACCAATATTGGCTTATATTTGTGGTTTCATAGTAAACAAAGTAAATCTATTAGGACGTGTGCGGAATGTAGAAGAAGCCTTCTTCTGGCAGATGACACTGCAGGAGAGCACCACATCTTCACACGACAGACGGAATATGGTGACGTGCCTAAATTAAAATATATAGACAAAGCAATTTTAAAATGTTTGTCAAAATGCTATTCCATCATTTTGTATATATTGGATAATTTTTTGGCTGAACCAAATTTAAAGGGAAGAATTATGAGAACTATTTTAAGGAAAGTACACTTTCCTGTAAGCAGATGTACTCACCACCTTCAAGTAAAGTTAAAAATTCTTCAAAAATTAATTATGACATTAATGCACAATTATATAAGACAGCTAAACAACATTATGCGTGGCAAGGATTTAAGAGCAATTACAAAAAATGATCCACTTATTTTTCAGAAAGATCGAAATTTATATTTAAACTATAAAAAAAGATACATTGCGTGATTTGAAATGTACGATTTAAAAACAAATTTCACTATTAACACTAAACAAGACATTATTGACTTATCGTTTATTCCATGTGTGTTTTTAAACGTCCTATACTACCCGTAGTAAGTTTCCGTTGCAAATAGATTGTTTTTCTAAACACACAACAATTTTTATTAGTGCGGTATACTTGCTGCGTAAGGGTATGGTAGTAGAGTAAAATGGCGGGTTCTGCGTCAGAGGAGCAGGAGGAGCAGAGGAGCAGAGGAGCAGAGGAGTCGAGAGGAGCAGAGGAGTAGAGGAGCAGAGGAGCAGAGGAGTAGAGGAGTAGAGGAGCAGAGGAGCAGAGGAGTAGAGAGGAGCAGAGGAGCAGAGGAGTAAAATCCGTCCGCGGGCGGGCAGGCCTGGGCGTCGCGGCGGACGCGGGGCGGCGCGGGCTGTTTAAAAAAGTAACGAGGATCGAGATTTTTGTGTTTTTATTGTAAAAACTGTAAAAATATGTTGTACATTTTATTTAATGCGACATCTCCTGGTGGCGTGGCGGCGGCGATTGGTCCTTCGCAGTCCAAATCCTAGTTTTCGTTTCGCTTTCATGGCCGTTGTGACTAACCAGGCGTTTATTTTTTCACCTGTAGACGACGAGGGGTTCTTAACCCTTTCCCAAGCTGCCTCCTCCAGAATCTTATCTGCTGCATGTCTCTTGTGCAGTTCCTTGTTTTGAGAGTAAGCTAGGTCGTGGAGCTTACATGCCCTGTCGAGTTCATTTATTCCAGGGTCGCCTCGTTGCAGTCTTTCTTGAAGTTTCGTTCCGGGGCCGCAGTACTGGTATCCTCCCGGCAAATGCAGTTCAACGGGTAGCTTGTTTATGAGGGTATTCAGAAGTCCTCTTCCGGTGATGGTATTCTTTATTACGAGTGGCATTGTACTGATTGAAATTGAGGAGTCGCTGTATTTTTTATACAAGGTCTGATTTAGAAATCCAGCTCCGTTCATTAAGGCCTAGCCACTTAACGTACAAATTATTCCCTTTTTTCCTTATGACTTTTTCCACGAGTTGAACGTCGGGGTGTTTGGCTTTTTGTAATTCGTGGTCGTAAAAGGATCCCAATATCGGTTCACCCTTAATATCTCGTAACAGGTATGTTGTTGGGTTAGTGTACTGTATCCTATCAACGATAAAAACCTCGTTACTCCAGCTTGGATTGTAACCCTTTGCGAACAGGCTGCGGTATTTAGAAATTCTCACGTGGTCATTTCTTTTAAATTTTGTAATCAAATTGCTGATTTTAGTATGATTGTAGACACTCTTCAGTAACTGTTTTTCATTTTTTTCGGTAACATTTGAAGGTTTCATTTTAATCGTTGAGTGGATCGTATTGTTGTATTTCGAAACAACCTGGGGTAGCAGTTTTAACCAACCGTAGGATCCTTGCATACTAAATTCCTTCCACATCATTGCCTTTAGAGTTCTGTTTAAACGTTCCACTACTGAGGCCTTCATGGTGCTATATGTAGAGTAGTGATTGATATTCATACCTTTCATTAATGCCGAAAAGTCCTTATTGTAGAATTCTTTCCCCATATCGGT
Organism: Aphodius granarius; assembly: GCA_963971325.1. Classification (NCBI taxonomy): domain Eukaryota; kingdom Metazoa; phylum Arthropoda; class Insecta; order Coleoptera; family Scarabaeidae; genus Aphodius; species Aphodius granarius. The sequence goes on from OZ020223.1 coordinate 23,523,459, forward strand.
TTGTAAGTTGGTCGGTCGGTTTGAAGATAATATTCTTCTCATTGCGTTAGTTACGTCTTTAGCTGACTTCGTTTTAAGCGGAGCGGCCGATGCAAACTTTGAAAATACGTCAATAACGACGAGAATGTATTTGTAACCTCTATTTTGTTGAGCATACGGGATCATCTCTACGATATCTGCTTGAAACAGATCCAACAAACCTTTAGTTATTACTCGCCTTCTTCTGAATGTTTTCCTTGCGGGTTTGTGTAGTTCGTCGACCACTTGTTGCTTTATGCTACTCATTGCTTATTGGATACTTTACAAGTAGTTCTATGTAGAAATGGGAGCTGACTCGCCTGCGAATCCCTGTCGGTGTTGTGGTAAGAGGTGTTGGTATATTAAATGTTAATGTGTCACCCTTTTTAACAACGGTTCCGATCAAATCGTCTTTTGAAAGATCCTTACGTGAATTTATCTGAGTGGTTAGGTCGTGAGGAAAAACAACCGCATTTTCTATTTCGCCGTTTTCTACTGGGAAACTATAGGTATCGGATCCGTTATCGAGTAGGTAATTGAATTTTGAAGTAGCATAATCAATTGTATACGACCCGCGTATAGGAAAACAAATAAATGCATGCAATCCCTCGTGCGTCTTCTTTTTAGCGGCTAAATGACTACCAAACTTATCGAGAGTCATTGTAACACTAAGCATCGCGCAGTTAACAATAGACATTTTATACAATTATTTTCGCCTCTCGCAGTTCTTCCACGATACTGTTTATTTCATTGTCATGTCCGTCATTTCCGGCATTTTGCGATGAAATCAGTAGACGCAAACGTTCAACTAGTTCGTTGGGGTCATCCCAATATGTATACTCCACCGGTTTGTTATTGTACCTCATTAAGCCTCGTCCAAATTTGCTACTACTACTCAAACTGGTGGTTCTCAGGCGTTGTTGTGGCTGAAACGGGCGGGAAGTTTTAGGTGTTGACGTCTGTTCAAATAGGAGTGGTGCTAGAACATTTCTATACTTGTCACTAGGGTTACCGGCCACTTGTTTCTTTGGGTCATAACCCACCCTTGCTGCATTGGTCATTAGAACAATTTCGCGGTAATTAGACCTATCTTCCCTTTTAATATTCGTTGGATTTCTCTTAAAAAGCAATTCATACAATCCGGGTGTACCTTTGAATTCTCTTCCACCGACGACAATGTTATCGTTGCGATCGTTAAACACCAATTCAGAGGAACCAATATAGAATTTATCCAGTTCGGCGTCATGGCGAATGCCGGCATGACCGTGATCGTAGACATTTTCCGTGTCTCTAATAAAACCCTCAATATACTGCTTAGGCAATGGTGCAAATTGATCAAGGTATTCGCGAAATGAGGCTTCATCTGGGATTTCGGTAATAGAAGTGAATGAAGACGGTGTCGGTGGTTCTTCTGGCTCCGTGTGCCCTTCAAATACTTCGTCGTCACCGTTTGACTCGGGTATCACTTGAAGAAAATCTTCATCTTCCTCCATTGGTAATGATTGTCGACCTCTATGCTTCTTCTTCTTGACTGGTGACGGTTCTTCAATAGGTTTTATTTTGGGCTTTTGTGGAAAGGTTGTGGACCGCGTGAGAAATCCGGGTGTGACGACCACCCTCAAGTCCCTGGTGTCGTTCAATAAAAACGAAATGGACGGTGCTGCCTCAATGGCTGGCTTCAAGTTGAACCTGTACGACGGCTTCGACACCGCAACGGGCTTCTTCAACGTGTGCATACCATTGAAATATTTGCTGGGTTTCGCCGAAGACTACAAGAAAATTCTGCTAAACGTTCACCAAGAATTGGTGCTGATCAGGAGCAACTCGGACATTAATGCCATGTACGACAATAATCCCGACGAGAAATTAAAGATAACTCTAAGCAAGATAGTATGGCGAGTACCGCACATAACGGTCGCCGATGCGGAGCGAATAAGTCTTTTAAATTACATTTCGAGCGGGCGCGAATTAAGCCTCGCCTTTAGAAGTTGGGATCTGTACGAGTATCCGTTACTACCCAAGACCAGGCATACGTGGGCGATAAAGTCGAGTTCGCAATTGGAGAAGCCCCGGTATGCCATTCTAGCATTTCAGACCGATAAGAAAAATAACCTAAATAAAAATATGACCCTGTTCGATCACTGTCACTTAACGAACGTAAAGCTGTTTCTCAATAGCGAGCAATTTCCCTACGAATCGATCAACGCCAACTTCAAGCATAAACAGTTTATACTTTTGTATGAGATGTACGCCAAGTTTCAAGCCTCCTACTGCGGCCAGAAGAGCGAACCCCTGCTGACCCCCAACCAGTTTATCGAGGAACACACCATAGTGGTGAATGACTGTTCGCGGCAGAACGAAATCTTAAACGCCGGCGCAGTCGATATTCGTGTGGAATTCGAGACCAGTACGGACATCCCGGACAAAACCTCCCTCTACTGCCTGCTTCTTCACGATCGCGTTTTAAGGTACACTCCTTTAACTGGTGCGGTTAGATCGTTGTGAGACACCATGCGAAACACTTGGATAGTCGACGTGCAAGGCTTCCAGCTGAACGATGGTGAATTCGTTTGCAAAGAATTGGCCAACACTCGCGGCATCGTCAACGCGGAAGACATGGGTTGTCCCGCTCTCTCAACGTTGAAGCAGCAGCACGTCGACGAAGAAAAGGTCAAAGGGTACCACTGCCGCAAGCATGCCAACGTCAACAACGATCTCCTGTGCGCCCTACAACATGCTTACCTCATTCGAGACTGGTTGGAAACGTCCTGGTGGTGGACCCCGCCGCCGCCGTCGTCATCCAGGGAACAATATTTTACAAAAGAAATGTAACTTTGCCCCAATAAACAACTTTGTCCATATTTTTTTTGCTTTTTTTAAAACAACCCCGTTAAAAAATAAAACAAGAAAACACTTTAAAAACGTTTATTATACAGAAAAAATTACAAGTTTAAAGTCGTGTAAGAATTTATAATTTTTAGAGTGTCAACATAGTCTTGAAGGTTGGAAGAGGGCCAAACGCCCGTATCCGGTCCCGAGAGCCATCCCACGTGATGACCCTGTATCCCCCTTTGCACGTTATCTGTCAGCCATTTTCTAATGTCTTTGTGGGACTGACGGGTAGTCGGTTCGAATCGAAATTCGCTGAACCCCCTCTTCGCTCCAATGTCAAGCAATGTTAGTAAAAAGGTCTTGTCCGCGTTATACAATGCGTCGCAGACATTTTTCTCGTAATAATATCGTACATTTTTATAGTTGTAAATAATGTTGTTGGTGGAGAGTGGCGAGGTCATGAGATCGCCTTCACCACACAACAATGTAAACAGCAAGCACTTCTTGTAGTTATTATCCGGATAATGCATACAGTTTATTTTATTAACTATTGTCGACACATAGTCCAAATCTATTACATCGGGGCACTTGTGTTCTAAAACCAATTCTAGGGCGCACTTTACAAAATTATCGGTTTGGTGTTTCGACGCGAACAGAGCTTCAACGATATCCGCGGTCGAATTGCATAAACGTCCGTAGGCCAACAGCTCTTCGGGCACTTGGATTTTCCCCAATACAAATTTTACCCCGTCCGCATCGTTCGCACACATAAATTTCTTTAGGTGATCTGTGTACGTGCTCTTTGTGTTATTGAAAACGTCCAATTCCACTTGAAAATAGGTGTACATTTTAACCAATTGACTAGCACACGGTGAGACTGACAACGCACACTCTAGCTAGCAAAGTACTAGAGCGCGCAATGTCCCCAAGCAAACGTGTTTATTGAATCTTTGCAGATGGAGCGTTTGTCGTCGTGCGGTGATAGCGCCAATTTACTTTCATTCTGGGTAAATATGGTATGTTTAATGGATCGAAATTTATTTTGCTCTTTATATAAGACGGAATCTTCAAATAAACATTTCTTATAATCCGCGAACGTAATTTCCTGCTTGACGACATACCGTTTTATACCTTTGGCTTTCTTGACCTGCTTTTCGCACCCCTCAACGGTAAATGCGTACATTTTAGATCGGAGGGCTACATATTCCAACATATTTTTTCCTTTATTTTCATCTTTAAGCAGTCCTAGCACACCCTTATTAACTAGCGGTATGTTGTAAGCATTATTAACATCATAGTTCGACGTGTCGAACTTGTCGAGGTGTAATTTCATATCGGAATATATGTTGTCTGTTTGAATTAATAAAATAAAGCTGTTGGTGTCCGTGTAACACAGGCGCACCCTGTCTCCGTATTCTTTTTTCAAATAGTTATAGTAATAGTTGTACATCAATAATTTTGAAAGTTCTAGGACGCAAAACCCAAGGTATATCGGTTTATTGTACACAATTTTTAGGGCTAGTTTTTCAATACTGGTTTATTTCTAAGTTCTGCTGAACTCCGTTCTATTCCCGATTTCTGTCAGATTCGCCAAAGCTGATTGGATACCGGTCATCAAAACGTCATTGTCAGCAGTGCTGAACTTCGCTCGTGGTTTAAACTAGTAATGAAAAACTAGCCCTTAATCTTTCCATCTGAATAGCTACAAAATTTTCTGTGAATACGCTTATTGACTTAAAACTTAATTTTGAAATGTAATGTGTTGCACCTCGTTTCTGTCCTTCGTTATCCCATTGTGTAAGCAATTTAACGTTAACCCTTTTCAAGACATTTGCGATTGTTTTGCCAAAACTGAATTGTTCATTAGCTTGTAAAAGTCCTTTTCGAAAGCGTTTACAGCCTGCTGACGGAGCTTCGTATTTAGATCGATATATTTTTTCATCCAAGGCGCTTGCTTAAATTGCAAAACCCGATGTATGTGCGTCACTTTCAAACCGTTAGCTAAAATTTGCTTTAGATTTCTGTAATGCAGAGTATACTTTTGCTTGTCAGATAAAGTAAGAAGTAATTTTTTGTTGTTGAATTTTGAATTGGGTGGTACGAGGTTTTCCGGCAAAAAGGGTAGATCGTTGTGTATATCGTGCAATTCGGTTGGATACTCAACGTCAACTTCAAAAATATACCCGACCTCTGCAGTGTCGCTAACGGTCTCTACGTTCAACGCTTCAATTTCAACTGCGTCCAACCATCTGAAATTTGATACCGGCATGTAATTCGACATTGCCCATCCATATAGGTTGTTAGCGTCTAAATATGTCAGATAAGTTGTTGGCGCTTTACTGTCATAGTCTGATAGGTATGGATTGTTTGCTTTCGCATACCGCAGTGAACATTGGGAAATACCACCGCGAACGGAGTTTTTTATAAGTTGACACATGTCCATGTCCGTTAATAGCTCTAACTCTACGCCTGTATATTTCAACATAGAGTCCCAAGATAGACCGGGTGCGGTGTAAAAATGACAAGGGTCAAGATCGTAAGTTTTAATGCAAACTTTGCGAAATTTTTCAAAAATATCAGCAAGCAGCAAAACGTCAACTTTTAGGTATAGGTATGCGTATTCAGATAGTTTCTGACAATCGAATGAGGTCCAAACTGTTTTAGCATGACTATACTCTTCATCGCTTATATCAGTGTTGGTGAGTGAATTAAAAAATTGCTCGCGGTTGGGTAGTTGCGTCTCCTCCAAACGCTCAAAAGAATCTATGTACTGGTATGGAAAGACGCCTTTCCTTTTCACAAGTAGGAAGTGTTCCGGGTTTGGAAAGGTATCCTTTACATGAATGAAGTCGTCAAGTTTTAAATTACTAGCTAAGTTGTCTAAGGAGGAAGCCATAAACCGAAAAGAGTCAAGAAATCTCAATTGAAAGTAAATCTTTGATTGTTCACCCTCCTCAACGAAAACATATTTTGTAAAGCTAATGTATTTTTCTTTGTTCTGAGGGATAACCTCAATTTTCCCACCTTCAAGCGCTAACTCCTTAATAAAGAGGTGGGTATCGTAACCAGACAGATTGTGAAAGAAAACGGGAATAAATCTTCTTTATGATTTAAATTACACGCATTATGAGCCCTACCCCGATATACCCCCGTAAGGTGACAATGGTCACGCACCCCCTTCTCTCCTACCCCAAACGGTTTTTCGCAAATGTGACACGTCTGACTGCTGTTAAAATGCGCCCACTCGGCTCGCGTTAGCGGTGTCATGGGTACAATTTTTTTAAAGTGCTCCTTGTACAGATGACGGGTCATTTCCGAAATTCTCGTTACGAAGACCTGAGCGCAGTCCAGACCGGTGTACGTTTCGAATTTATTAAATTTTTTGTCAAATGAACACACAAGTTGAAACGCGAAAGAGAAGACTGTATGCAAATGAGTATTTTGCGTGTAGGACTGTTCGGGGTTCGGCGCACAGATGTGAATCGGTTGCAGTATACATTCAAAATCAGCATAGACAACAAAAGGCACATTTAATTTTTTCTCAAAATTTGTGAACGTTAACAGATTACCGGGAACCATTGTACCTAATTTATTTTTCCTTAATTCTGTAGTAGGCAGTATAAATCGAGACGTTCTTGGGTCGGGAAGAAGGTCAAACAACCGTCGCACAATATTCTACGTGATTTTTTTTTTTGAAATTTGTGTAGAAATAAGTCGCGAGAGATTTTGAATTAAAACGTAATGCAAAGAACCTCTTTTATTCTCCAGTAAGAGCAAATTAACGTGAACGCGTTGTCTTGATTTTGTAAAATAAATTGGTCCTATCACATTATTTTTCTTAGTCTTTGGGTTGTACTCTAAACCGTATATGTTAACGCTCAACTCATTGAGCTCTTCAATTCTACTAATATCTTTTAATTTTACGGGGAAGCTGATTCCTTCTAAATTTAATACCGTGCTATAATGGGGGTAAGACGAGACACGACTACGGTTATCATCAGCTGGTTTCAAGGCCGCGCAAAGGCACCAAGCAAGACAACAGTTGTCTGTGTTCTTTATATTAATACATGCCTTTTTCTTTTCAATATCTAACGGCAATTTAATGTACGAAGACGGACCCAGTGGTGAGTATTTATTTAAATTCGTTTCGAGGTGTGATACCCGAACTAGACTCCAGCCGCTGTCTCTTTCTTGAAAACGTTCGCTCTTTGTTTGAAGCTGATTTGCAAATGTATCGTAAAGTTCCCATAGGTCCGTACCATGGTCAACAATTATATATTTGGTATTGAACGATTTCAATTCGGCGGGTGGTGAGCTGGTGGAATCACCGTGCGGTTTGATATAGTACGCAAATAATTCAAATTGTAACTTGAATGTAGTAAAGTCGCGGATTTGATTAAAAATTAGATTACATGTTTTAGATTTTATGTTGTTTAAAAACGTGGGAATGTCAGCAGACTCAGTGTTTTCAATTTTGTACGTTTTTACGCGGTGTTTGAAAGCGGTTACTACCTCTGTAATTCCATCCTCTCTAAGGATTTTAAAACTGTTTGCCTGATGATTTTGTGAACGAAAGTGCCCCCGTTGCTTAGCTGCAGTTGTAAACGATACCTGACAGATTTTGCAGAAGTACACTTCTGATGCTGCAGCGCTAGTCGATGGTTTCAGTTTCTTTTTCACCGATTCATCACTTGTCCCTTCTTCTTCAGCATTTCGTTTCCTTTTCTTCGTGTTCATCTTAGAGTTGTCATGAAGATTCAGCATGTGTCGTCGTAGATTATCTTTCCGTGTAAATGACTGGTCACAGATGGTGCAAGAAAATTTCTGGTCAACGGAAGTCACACAAGAATGTCTGTCTAAATTATATTGCCGGGTAAATCTTTTTCCACAAACACAGCAGTCGAGGTCCATTTTCCAACTCTAACAATCTTCATTTACAAACTAACGAAAAAAAATACCATTATAAAATTAGTTTACGAGAAAAAAAATATGTTACCTTCTTCCAAAAAATATGTAGAAACTTCTCGCTCTCAAACACCTTTATTAGGTAGCCTTGTCAGTACTCTTTGTAGCGCAAGTTCTGATCAGGCAATTCAACATATTCAAACTGGGCTGGCTTATTTGGCAGCAAGGCACCTATTTGTTCCAATAAGTGTTCGAAAATTATTTTATCATCCATTCTGATGGAGATATTCACAACTGGAGCCAATAAACAACTCTGAAGTAATAGAAGAATTCTCCGCTATTTATATGTTTGAAATCACGTTTCAGTTTCTTTCTTTGTTATTTCCGCCTGTGCTAATAAACATCGTCATTGGAACGAGAAGCGAAAGTAAAACTGCATAGTAATGAACGCTAGACTGCACACGCGGTCTAATGCAAAAAGCGCAATTATTTTGTTATTTCCACCTGTGCTAATAAACATCGTCATTGGAGCGAGAAGCGAAAGTCAAACTGCACGCTAGACTGCACCCACGTTCTGATGCAACAAGTGTAATTATTTTGTTATTTCCACCTGTGCTAATAAACATCGTCATTGGAACGAGAAGCGAAAGTAAAACTGCATGCTAGACTGCACACACGTTCTGATGCAGCAAGCGCAATTATTTACAGGTATATTATTATCTGTATAATAATTTAAAGTGAAACGTTAGTAGAGAAGCAAATTGCATACAAGGTTATACACTCGAGGTTAATATGCTAATCGAAACGCGTTAATTGTCACTTTGGGACTTATATATAAATGGCGTATTTATCTATTTCCTAATACAGTTGGTGTGTGTTTGAATTAAAAACTATGAATCCAAAATCATTATTTGAGATTTGTCAAGATGTGATCCACAAAAAGACGGCTATGTGTGGACGAGATATATTGAACGCTGCACGTATATTACCTTTTTTAATATCTATAAAAATTATACGAGAACATCGAGACAAAGTTTGGCCTGCAATTTGGGAGAAAATAGATTCAGTAGAAGATGCGTATGAAGAGTTCAAACAAGATGAAAATGTACGGTGTTATGAAAATTACGAATGGGGTAGCTGGATAGAAGATGTAAACGAATGGTTGTACATGTTATGGGAATACGAATGGGTTGATTATTATACAACTAATCGTTTATGTGTCAGTTTCAAATACTATAGATCCCGTGATGGACAGATGAACGTTTGTGAACTTTGCTATGCATCCCTGGAACTTAGTTGGAATAAATTTGGAAATTATAGAAATTTCGAACGAAACACAGAACATCATATCACGTCTGCTTCTAATTTATCCGAATATATTAGAGAACAGGAAAACTGGTGCAGTATATGCATTAGATTTCCCTTATTTACGGTTAATAATTACAAAGAGTGTTGTAAAAAGGCACATTCATGTTTCTATAATATTACATATGAAAGTACTTCTGAATCGGAAGCAGACTGATTAAATGTTGACCTTTAAGATTAGAAACGCGATGTGTTGCGCAAATACTCCCTCCGTCTATTCTGACACCATATATAAGGTGAACAGATATCGGAAGAAGACAGTTGAAACACCAACTTCGAAATTTAGTTTTCAACCTCAAACAGCACCACCGCCACCATCGCTACGATGTCTGAATACAGCCAAACTGAATTGAACCTTTTGGAAAATTCAATATCAAGTTCGGAAGCTGTTCAACAGCCTGCTTCCAAAGGAGCAAACAAGAAAATAAATAAAAAAAAATACAACTGTTGAAGAAGACGTAGAAGAAGAAGATTCCCTATCAAGTCCGGAGCCTGTTCCACAGCCTACTTCCAAGAGTACAAACAAGAGGAAAAGAGCACAACAATCCGAAGAAAGAAAAAAAACCTAAGAAATTGACGACGGTTATAATAGAAGAAGAAGAAGAAGAAGAAGAAGAAGAAGACGAAGACCTGGAAGACATAAACAATGCTGGAATGTGCGTTTCAACAAAAGCAACGCATATAAGCAATTTGAAAATTAATCACGATTATGCTATTACGGGCATGAAGCAATACACCCATTTAAACTGGCCGAGTGTGTTAGTAGACCTATTAGATGAAGGTAACCTGATTCAAGTTTTTCTTCCACGGCGGGTAGCTGAAAAGGTTACTCAAAATTTTATCAAGAAAGTTCACAACGAGAACTACACTTTGACATACATGGGCGACTTAAATACTGGGAAACCTAATGATGCAAATTTAATTTTATTTAAGAAAAAGTAATTAATTTTTGATGTATTTTTTTCCATAATTTAAAAAAGTAATTCATTTTTGTATAGCTTTATTATAATTTAAAATATTGTATTGTTTTTTGAGGTGGCGGTGTTGGTGTTTGGAATAAACATATGTTTGGAATATATTTAAGATGTTTTTTATTTGCGTGTTTCGCTAACCGATATTAACTTTGCGGATATTTGTTCGCTTATGGTTTTTTAAACTAGAGAAAGCGTGAAATAGAAACTAAGTATATAAAAGCGAGCGTAGAATTTAGTGAATAAACAGTGTACAACCACCAAAAACAAACATGGATAGCCGTAAGCATCTTTGCAAACTTATAAACGATATAAAATAACAAATATTTTATTTCAGCAACTGAAACCACTGTACGGAATTTGTTGCCTGAGCATATGAGAGTAAGACGCTATTTTATACAAGTATTTATTTTATATTTGTTTTTGTTTTTGATAGCACTATTGGTTAGCCTTCATTACCATGGACATTCCACGGCCTAGTCCTTGGCCCGAGGAAGGCTACGTAGCGCTTACGGACCAGATGTGCTACGTGGTTGAAGCACTCCAACAGTTATCATATTTTACTATCCCATGTAAAATGTGTTTTTACTGATTAAAAAATTATACTTACTTTGCGTTATTTTATGTGTTGAAATGTCCTTATTAAAAGAAACCAGAAGCTAAAGCCAATTTTGTAGAAGGTTGTAATTATGATAATTGAGTGCATATATTAACGCTCGGGTAAACATGCGATGAAATAACCATATCTATTTATATCCTGTTCACTTTAAGTATACTGAGTGTTCCAGTATACTAGTAAAATACCTATTTTTAATTTTTGAATAAACATATTTCTACATCATTGTTTCACATTTTTACAATTAACTCTATTTTACAATAAAAAAAGATCTCGAAAAAAATCTCGATCCTCGTTACTTTTTTAAACAGCCCGCGCCGCCCCGCGTCCGCCGCGACGCCCAGGCCTGCCCGCCCGCGGACGGATTTTACTCCTCTGCTCCTCTACTCCTCTGCTCCTCTCTACTCCTCTGCTCCTCTACTCCTCTACTCCTCTGCTCCTCTGCTCCTCTGCTCCTCTGCTCCTCTGCTCCTCTGCTCCTCTCGACTCCTCTGCTCCTCTGCTCCTCTGCTCCTCCTGCTCCTCTGACGCAGAACCCGCCATTTTACTCTACTTATGGTAATTATAATGTCTTCGTTTGTATTTGGCATTGTGTAGCAATTAATGAATTTCAATCTGTGTTTGTAAATATGCTCTTATTAACCTATTTTTTGTTATGTTTTATTGCCTTTCTATAAAAAAAGAAATAAAAAATTTTAAATCTAAAATTTTCTCCGGACCAGGCCAGTCCTGATCTTTATAGTACGGGACCAGGTCGCCAGAGGCCACTATTGTCAAAGACTTCTCAGGAGTGGGAAAGTGGCGCATCTATATCATGTTATCTATGTTGATAACATAACCTAGTATGTCCATGTTAACCGTGTTACAAACCACATAAACCATTTATTAAACCGTGTTATGTAGTTGAACATACACAACTACATAAGATTATAGTGTTTCCGTGTTTATGCTTAAGTGTTTGTATTAGTTCGTTTAAGGCCATTTCAGACGGCATATTCTGTATCCGGACACCGGTGTCTTCAGACGTCGAGTGGTAGAAGTTAACGGAAGCGTTCAGATGAAATTCAAGTATCCGGCGACATTTCTTCATTACGAAATGTAGCGCCCGGTGGCTCGAGACACCGGTGTCCGGACACGGAGTGTCCCGTCTGAAACAGGCCTAAGTGTTTAAATTGGAGTCTTAAAAAATAGACATGCGTACATATGTACATGTAAGTGTTATGTAAAAAGTTGTAAAAATTGCAAGAATTTATTGCAATTAAAGGTATCACTTTCCATAGGTAATTTATATTAATTGTACGCAGCTAATTACATGTGTAATTATTTTACCGTTTTATAAAATAAACAGCAAATTTCAGTTATTTTTTTAAGGTCAAGAAACGGATGGAATAACAACCCACCATGTCATCAATTTATGGTTAGTTTTAAACGTTTGCTTAGGCACAACGAAATAAGGGGAACTCGAGGACACTGCCATCCACTATACTCCACATCAATACAGTTAGATTCAGGAAAGTCAAAAATTGACAAATCCGCATAACCAATAGACCTCTTAGTCCTGAAAAAAAAAAATACGGTTTGGATGTGGAAGTGGCTGTAACTGCTGTAACTTAGGATCACTATTACGATGTTTTACCTTTTCATATGTCGATTTCGGAATGCATCGAAAATATTATTCCATACATGGCAGGGTATGTTGTAAGGATGTGTATGAAAAAAATTAATGTGACGTTTGTGTTGATGCTCTTTCAAACAAGCAACATCCTGTATGAAAATATACAGGTAGGTACTATAAATTATTAATCTTAAATATAAATTGTTTATTTAATGCATTTTTAGGAAGACATATGTCCATCAAATGATATAGTGCACATCTGCCAATACTGCGAAGTACAAATTAGAAAAGTAGTGGCGTTTACTGGCAACACAGTTCCCAGAGAAGCGTCATTCACATCACCTTTTGTGCTGGTGCCAACTAATAATTTACTTAATAGTTATTTTTGTTACAAGTACCGAAAGTACGGAGTACCGTGACGAACATTATTGCGGCGCGACACCGAAGGCGGAGTGAGTCGCGCTACGTAGTTTTCGGCAAGAGTGACATACAACGTTTTTTGTACTGCAAAGTTGTATAATTTGTATTTATTTGAATAAATAAAAAGTATGTAGTTATATATCGGTGGAGACATTTTAGGTTGGTAATTCTGCGATAAAATGTCAAATATTAAGTCATTAGTGTCATTCATTGAAATATACCTGACCTGGAAAGATCACGCATGCGGCCGAGCGTGACAAATTGCGAGCCTTGCTGTTAGAAGAGTGCGGCTGCATGCGAGGAATACCCATCTCTGTCGTACACGCGTTGGCTTATGAGCTGTTTCGTGACTGTGTAAGTAAATTGTCAAATTTATGCCATTCAAGTTAAAATTGGTTAACATGGTGCATAGTTGTGCTGCATATGGTTGTACGAGCCAGTGGAAACCAAATACAAACAGTATTTACAGCACATTAGCTAACCTACAAATCTGACACGTTCATATTTCCCTGTAGATTTCCTTTAAAACAACCGAATATTTTAGGAAAGTGGATTAAAGCTGTGTGTTTAAAAAAATTTCGGCCTAAGTCAAGGGCCTGGGACACTCCAATTTTTTGCGTTTTTTTTTTGGAATGACCTTAAAACTATGAAAAACGGCAATTTTTGAAGAAAATTCAACTGGGAAAGTGAAAATACAGTAATAATTTAACTATTTTCCTTCAATGAAATCATAACCTCAAACCATATTTGCGGTGTGCATTAGGTTGCCTACCTACTGGCATTTTAGTAAACAATAGGACCCCTGTGACGTCATATTTGACATAAATATCGCCTAATTATCGCATTTGCGGTCGGAATGCACCTTTTTCTGATATTCTGATGTCAAAAAGTCACCCGAAATGCGATTTTATGAGCATGTACTGAATAACTTGTACTCACTTGTCAATTATAAACCAGTGTTGCCTTTCCATGTCCCTCTACTGCTTCGATGCCACTAAATTACTACAATCACTTAAACTATACACCAAATTATGCTCATTTTCGTCTGTAATTAACGGAGATGACTTGAGACAGTTTAAATAAAAAAATATGAATTTGTCAAACTTCTTAGTAACTATGACAACAGTTGAAGAAATTTATAGTAATTGCAGTACTTCCAGCCACCATAACTTTACCCAAAAAAGCAATACCAATTCACAATCCCACAAAAACCAAAATCAATCAAACAAAAATCATTGTTATATTTTTATTATACACAGAAATTATAATTAAAATACAATTTTTAAAAAATGCTAATTTTATATTGTACATAGTAAAAATATACATAGCAATTTACATTACATAGCTCTATTATAACATTTAAAGCGTTCCAAACCAATAAGACCCCTTAACCGACCTCAAGTCACCCTAAAAGTTAAGGGAATGTTGAAAACCCAACACCGAATGAACACCAACATTTGATACATCGAAGGCTGGGATAGAGCGGAAAAGGTCCCCGTACGTAACCCTATACGAGTCAGACACCGGCTTTTCTTCCGATGACCCTTCTGGATATTCCTTTCACAATACCACCTCAACCCATCACTCCTAAAACAAAATTACACACAATTAAATAAGGAAATATACATTAATAAGGAAACGTACCGATCCTCGTGTTCCACGAATCGAAGCGCTCCACCACACTTGGGGCACATGTGCTCCCCCTCTTTCGGAATAACGCCCCATTCCCCTAGCTTCTCCGCCAAAACCCTTGGAGGGCCCCCCGTTAACGCCATAAAATATTTTTCGTTAATCACAGGAATCTTTTCCACTCCGTCCGCCGCGATTTTGCAAATAAAATGACCCGGATCCGGAAATATCATCACAAATCACAACACAGCAACCACACAAACATGAAATCCACCAGAAATAATTAAATCTACCAACACAAATAAAATATACATAACCTAAAAATCGACAACTTTCAACACACTTTTCTATCAATAATATCAGTTTCCCGAACATTTCCTCCCTGTTTTAACATTTTCACAACCCCTTCTTTCAATTAAAACACATAAAACCATAAAATTTTAGTGTCCCAGACACTTGACTACCCAAAATTTCAAGCAACTGCTAATACAGTATTATTCAGCAAACATTTTTCACACGATGATTAAGGTACGATTCCGAACGTCGCTGCAGACAGCAGACTGCAACAGCAGACAAAAGTGCGCAGCGAGTCCCGGCAGCAAACATCGAGTGGTTCCCGTAGTTTCTTATCAAATGCATTCGGAACGCGACGTCACCGCTGTGCGGCATAGCAGTCTGCGGTCACTGCAAGCAGCACTTTCGCTCTGGAACCAGTAGTATCGCTGATTACAACGTGCTGATTACAGCACGTTGTAAAATGAGTTTCACGGAGATCGAAGAAGAGCTACTAGTAAATATTGTGGCAAGAAATCCTGTTCTCTATGACGCTGGTCATGCAGATTATCGAAATGTTATAATAAAAGACAACATTCGGAAAAATATTGGAAAAGAAGTAAATAAAAATGGTAAGTATTTATAAAAATGGTAAGTGTCGACACCAATGTCGACATGTCAAAGTGTACATCGTGTTCAAAGAAAGTGTCAAGATACGACGACTCAGTTGTGTGTAGTGGAAAGTGCAATGGCAGTTTCCATTCCAAATGTGCTGGTCCTTCTGATGATAAGTTTGTACAACTTAAATCATCAGATGCTGGGAAAAACTGGATGTGCAGTGAATGCAGTCCAAACATAACCTCACCTCCTGCACATGATGCTGATGGCTTGAGCGAGAGGGAAGATGCCGCAAGTAAGTCCGAAATGGATCAATTGATCACAGTTAAGATAAATGGCGCTGTCAAACAAATAACCAAACAGGTCATTGATTTGCTCAAAATCGAAATCTCCAAATTAAGTGTTGAAAACACAAAATTAAAAGGTGAAATCTGTAACCTCAAAGGAGTCATCGAAAGTAGTTTCAGACAACGATTCGAAGATGGCGACACTATATGTCACAAATTATCTGTACCAGTTGGTATTGAGGACATACCATCAAAAATAAACAAAGTAGACTCTACAAAAGACCAAAAACCTGTAAAGAAATCTTACGCCAAGGCAACAATGAGCACCTCCAACTGTGAGAGCTCCTTACAAGCTGCGGTGACTACGCCGGTTTCACAAAAAAAAACTAAAGAACTTCAAAAGCCGAGACAACAACAAAAAAGAAGCTCAAACAAGAGCCAGTCCATCCAGGGAACTTCTACAAATTCACAGCTGAAAGCCGTTCCAAAGTTGGGTTACCTGTACATATCAAAGCTGGATAAAGACACTACTGTGGAAGATGTAACAACTTACCTCAACGAAAAGCAATTTGATCAAGTTGAGTGTGTCAAGATGGCTTCTAAAAGACCGGATATATATTCCTCATTTCGGGTTTCTGTTCCTTATCAGCGTTTGCGTGACGCACCGGATATGTGGCCTATTGGAGCTAATGTAAATCGTTTTTTCTGGAATCTTCAAAACTCCCCAACCTAGCTGGGTGTCGCGCGGATGCTGATAATATAAATAATATAAAAAATGTTCTGTCTGTTTATCATATAAATGTACAAAGTCTTCTCAACAAGTTACTTGAGATCGAAATTCTCTTAAGCGAAGATCCCGTCCAAATATTGTGTATCAATGAACATTGGCTAAGTAGTGACGAACTAACGAGTGCTTGTATTAATCAATATCTTCTGGCAGACTATTATTGTAGAGAATTGCGTATGCATGGCGGTGTTTGCATTTTTGTTCGTCGTGGTCTATCATTTTCTACTATAGATTTAAGCTCATTTTGTGTAAATTTAGACATTGAACTTGCATGTATTTGTGTTAATCATTATACAGTTGTAACAGTTTACAGATCTCCGAATGGAGACTTCAATCGCTTCATGATGAATTTATCTGGCGCATTAGATAAAATCTCGGTATCGGGTCGTAATTTGATTGTTACTGGTGACTTTAATGTTAAGTTTAACACTGCCGATAATTGTGCTCAACTGGTTGTTAACCTTTTTCAGTCTTATGGACTTGTCCAGACTAATGATTGCAACACAAGAGGTAATTACTGCCTGGACAATATTTTCATCAGTAGACATATTTCAAAACAAGATACTGTTGTTTGCAATAAGCTGTCCTCTGATCATCTGGGTCTCTCTGTGCGGGTTGAATGTGACGCTACTGGATCGGGGTCAGGTCGCATTAGTTATCGGCCAGTCAGTGATGATGGCCTGCGAAATCTTGTCGACTCTTTGGAGAGGGTGGATTGGTGTTTTGTACGGGATGATAAAATTGATTTAGAACAACGAATAAATAGTTTCATGACGGTTATAGTTGAACATATGAACTTGTGTTTCCCAATAAAATAAAAAATAATAAGTAATAAGACAACAACCCGTAGATGGTTTACTGATGGTTTGATTGAAATGAGGGAGAGAATATCATTTCTGGTTGATTTTAAGCGACGATACCCTACCCTAAGGAACTATAGAATTGAAATACGCAAAGCAAAAACAGCAGCTAACGATAGCTTATTAACTTCCTCAATCAACAAACAGCAAACTCTGTGGAAACTCATTCGGGAATCTTTACCTCGAACTGTCAGTGTTCAGAGTAGTCCAAGTGCATCGGATCTAAATAGTTATTTTGTGAACATACCAACTGAGCTGGGTAAATCTCTACCACAAACAAACGTGGACCCCATTAGTTTCTTGCCCAAATCATCCCACACCATTTTTAAATTTTGTCCAGTAAGTATAGGTGACGTTGAGTCAATAATAGATTCCATTAAAAATTCTTTTAGTAAGGATTCTTTTGGGTTAAATGCTAAAATAGTTAAAGCAATTAAGCGTGTCATTGTTTCCCCGCTTACAGATCTGTTCAACGCATGCATTAACGTAGGATACTTTCCAACCTGTTTTAAAACAGCTGTAGTTATTCCGATACATAAGAAGGGTCCAACTAACAACTGTAACAACTACAGACCTATATCGATAACACCGATTTTTTCAAAAATTTTTGAGTCGGCTTTGAAAAAACAGATAAATCAACATTTTGAATCAAACAATCTCTATAATCCTCGCCAGTTCGGGTTCAGAAATAAGAAATCAACAACTCTTGCAATCAACACCTTCGTCAACTTAATGACTAATTACTTTGAAAAGAAGAACTATGCAAGTGCTACTTTCCACGACTTAACAAAAGCCTTCGACTGTGTTGACCACGACATATTGATGAGGAAATTACAGTATTATGGTTTCTCGGCCAACGCTATTAAACTAATATCCTCTTTTCTAAAAAACCGTGTACAGACAACAAAATTTCAAGATGAAATATCGAGCTACTTGAACTTAATTTGTGGAGTACCTCAAGGGTCAGTTCTGGGCCCGATACTGTTCATAATTTTCGTAAATGATCTTCAGTTTGCTGACCCGGAGAATATAACACTCTTATTTGCCGATGACACAACTAGCATAGTGGAAGACAATGACTTGGGAAACCTGAAGCCGAAAACATCTAGCGCCGATAATAAAATAAGAGAGTGGTTTACGTCGAACAAATTAAATATTAATAAGTCAAAAACTAGTACTTTGATATTTGGGTTACGTGCTGGTTTCCTGACTGGCAGTGCTAAATATTTGGGAGTCATGCTGGATTCTCACTTGACCTGGGAACAGCACGTAATATACCTAAGTAGCAAACTGTCAAAAATTACATATTTCTTAAGAAATTTAAATTGTAGCTTATCAACCCCCTGTATGGTACAAGCCTACCATGCGCTTTTTCACAGTGTTATGACATATTCCATTATTAACTGGGGGCATTCTGGTCATATGCCAAAGGTTTTCAAAATACAACGACGTTGTGTAAGGATCATACTGAATATTGGCTACCGGGACGATTGTAGGTTCGGTTTTTCCAGGTTGGGCATTCTTACGTTGCCAAGTGTCTACATTTTCCAATGTTTGGTATTTGCACACGAAAATTATAATACCCTCATAAAGAACTGTGAAGTTCACTCATATAATACTCGTAACGGCAACAAAATACGACATGACTATCACCGTCTCCAGAAATCAAGGACAGCAACATCATATTATGCTGCTGTTTTCTATAATTCACTTCCTGAGTGCTTTAAGGTTCTACCCGTGAAACAGTTTAAGGCTAAAGTTAAGCAGTATCTTGTGGATAGAGCATGTTATGGCCTGGATGAGTTCATTATGAAGTGATGCATTGATTAGTGCTTTTTTTGGGTTGTATTTTGACTTGTGTAACGTTTTTTACGATTTAGCACCAATAAAGACAATACAATACAATACAATATAAACTCCTTTATTTACACAGGTTCCTGGCTACATTTTTATTGTTTATGTCTTATTTCTACGATAAAGTATATTTCACTAGATTTCAATGTGAAATGCTGTCTTGCCACGACACTGCACCGTATTCGCTGCAGAAGAAATCCTTTAGTTTATCTCTGGAAATCCTTGTTTATTAGAAAATCCGCCAAAGCGGCTAAGGTTTATCATGTTATTCGTGCTGGTGGTTTCATTAACATCATTGAAAACTGACAAATTATTTTCCTCCAGATAACCATCACGAAGTAGGTTGTGTAAACAACATGTTAATATTAAGTCATCAACCACATTTGGCGCTACAGCGATAGGTGTATAAAACACTCTAAATATTTGAATTATTAGCCCAAAAGCATTTTCTGTCACTCGACGACCACGGCATAATCTATAATTGTAAATGTGCTTCGCCCGATCTAATTTTGCGACTTTTCTAGAGTATGGTTTCATCATACAATCGCTAAGAGCAAAAGCCTCGTCTCCAATTAGAAAATGCGGCAACAACATAGTTGTATTCGGCAAACATTTTGGTGGTGGAATGTTGAAGCACTTCTGTTCTATTTTTTTCCCATACTTGACTTTTGAAATATGCCATTATCGGACTCTGCCGTAAGCATCGACGTCAACCGCTATAAATTTATAATTTGCATCTACAATAGCTAGCAGCACAATTGAGAAATAATCTTTATAATTAAAGAACAGTGATCCACTATTTTTAGGTGCTTTTACGCGCACATGTTTACCATCTATACCACCGATGCAATTAGGTATATTCCACTGTTTCAAAAAAAATCTTGTTCGATCTTTTTGAAATCGTCTTCAGTAGGAACTGGCATTAATACTGGCACTAATTTCTGTCTTAAAACATATAACGTATGTTTTATAAATCGTGATATGTAAGACGCCGATATGCGGTACGCAAATGACAGACTTGTAGCTCTCGCCCGTAGCCAAGAACCTGAAACAATTTTTATCTTGTTTAGTATTTTATATTTTTTATATGTACATATTTACAGGCGATGAATGTAAGAGGAAGTGGAAATTAATCAGAGACGGCTATCACAGATTCAAGAAGAAAAATAAGTTGACAGCAGGTTCGGCGGCCCCAAAAAACTCTAAAGAAAAGAGACACCAACAGCTCTTATTTCTTGATAGTGTGAAGGAACATAGGCCCAGAGTTTCAAATATTTCTGTACCACTGCAAGATGCGATGGAAAACCAAGGAAATATTGATAATGTGGAACTTGAAAATCATGAAGAGCAACTTGTTTCAAACGAAGAGGAACTTATTTTAAATGAAGATTCAGAGTTACAAGATGAAATCATGGAAAATGCTGAAATACAGAATAGTGACGAAGAAATAACTACAACAAAAACTCAAAAGCCAAAGAATAAGCGCCGAAGATCCAACAGTAATGAAGATCTATTCATAAAATTATGGAAAGAGAGGGACAATAAAAGGCAAGCGTTATTGAAGGCAATGAGAAAAAAGAAAGATGACGACATTGATTTGTTTTGCCGCCATATCGCAGAGGTGTTGAGGGGTTTGCCTCAAGTACATAAGGCAGAAGCTAAAAAAAGATTGGCAATGTTTTGTCTGACTACGAGATTTTGGCTGCGGGAGACAGTTCAGATACCACACCAACGTTCACAAACAGCATGACACCTAGATGTTCTTCATCACTGTCGACACTGTCACAAATGTCTTCATGTGACGGCAACCCATCATTCGTATCCATTTCGCCAGACTGCGTGTATGAAATACAAGGGCTTATCGATACTAGACATCGCACCATAATTATAAATGCTCCAGAACCCGGCAGTTCACGAACACAAATTACCAACACATCTGATATTTCTCTCAACGTACCTTAATGTCAAAAATAACTTTTCCTCTGCAGTTATAGCATTTCTTAGAACTTGTGGTTTAATTTCGTCATAAATAAAACTTATTACAAAATTAAACTGTGCCTTATTTAAACGACAAAAACTTCTGAATAGTTTTTCATCGCTTTGCAAATGTTTCTTTATCAGTATGGAATAACTTCCTTCAACTATTCTGTTTTTAAATAAAGGAATTGTAGCCTTTCTTTTCTTTTTGGCGTACAATAATAAACAAATATCGTCATCTTCTTCTTCTTCTTCACATAAAAGATTTACAATCGCTTCCGAAAACTCGCTTGACATCTCTTACTAGACTTTGTTTACACACAGCACTTCGACGCAACTGCAACCGATTTGCCGTTACATTCAGCAGTGAACCAACTGCAAGCGGCAGCGGCTTTGCGGTTGGCTCTGGCTGCCTGCAGTTGCAGTCTGCAGCTGCAGTGACGTTCGGACTCGTACCTCAGCTTGAAGCAGTCGGGACTGACAGCTTTAAGCTGTCGCAGTTGGGCGATCTGCAGTTTCAATACAAAATTCTCGTTCGCACTACACGGACCGCTCAAGCAGTTCGGTTGCGGTCGAAGCCAAAAATGTAGCCGGCGTGCAGTCGAGTTTCGCCGTGCTGCCGGCAGCAAAGAGCTGCCCAGCCCGTCAGAGGCGGACCGTTTCAAGCAGTCGTCGATCCGTGGTGGAAGAATTTATAAATTCTCCCACCACGAATCGAACCGATTGCTCGCGGATTCCCCTCTCCGCGCCCAACAAACTACTCACTTCTACATTGACAATTCAAACTATTGGCCATATGCGGATTTTACAGGTTTACATACACACCGTTAAGTCTTGTTCACATTCATATGAAATATCCTATAAAATAAAGTTCCATTCATACTAGTTATCATATTCTAAAATTAATTTATAATCGTTCAGTAATTGTAGGTCGGACCTGTCATTCACTGCGTTCTTCTGTTTTAAAATTTCAATAGTTTCTAACACACCTTGCTTTTAAATTAACTTTTTTTAACACTTTCACATCATTAAAGCAGAACTTGTGTCCTGTTTCTTCCTGATGTTTTTTTAACGCTGTGACATTCTTAGCGTATTTGTGACCTTTTAATCGTTCTTCCAGTAGTTGTTCTGTTTCCCCGATGTACACTTTTTTACAAACACAAGGAATCTGGTATACGCAATGTGAATTTTTAAGCACTGGTGTGGGGGCTTTTAATTTAGTGAATATTGCTGATAGGTTGTTGGAATTCCTGTGGGCTATCTTGATGTTGAATGGCTTCATTATGTGTCATATTTTTTCCGAGAGATTTTTTACGTACGGTAGCGCTATGTATTTTGTATTTTGTATTTTGGCTTTCTGTTGGACTTGTCTGGATATCTTCTGATGTTCTCCTGTTATTAATTTTTATTCTGTTGTTAATAGTTCTTGTAATCAGTTGCTCTGGGTAATTGTTGTTTAGTAAAATGTTTTTAACTTTCAATAACGTTTCATTTCTATAAACTGGGCTCGTCAGGTTTATTGCTCGATCTGCCAATCCTGTGATTACGCTAACCTTGTGAGCTTTTGGTTGGATGGAATTATAATTTAAGTATCTATGTGACGCTGTAGGTTTCGTGTACCATTTTGTATAGTTGCTATGAATTAATGTCATATCTAGAAAGTTTAAGATGTTGTTGGTATTTAGTTCCATGGTGAATTGTAATTTTTCATTATATCCATTGAAAATATCTAATACTAAACTTTCTTGTTGTTTTGGTACTGCCATAACACAGTCATCTACATATCTCTTGAAGAATGGAATAGGTATCGATAACATATTAACATATTATAGTATTGATAACATTATGGAGCTTTCTAATTTTTCCATGACTAGCTGGGCGAAAACGCTTGATACAGATACGCAAAGCCCCCACACCAGTGCTTAAAAATTCACATTGCGTATACCAGATTCCTTGTGTTTGTAAAAAAGTGTACATCGGGCAAACAGAGCAACTACTGGAAGAACGATTAAAAGGTCACAAATACGCTAAGAATGTCACAGCGTTAAAAAAACATCAGGAAGAAACAGGACATAAGTTCTGCTTTAATGATGTGAAAGTGTTAAAAAAAGAAGTTAATTTAAAAGCAAGGTGTGTGTTAGAAACTATTGAATTTTTAAAACAGAAGAACGCAGTGAATGACAGGTCCGACCTACAATTACTGAACGATTATAAATTAATTTTAGAATATGATAACTAGTATGAACTTTATTTTATAGGATATTTTATATGAATGTGAACAAGACTTAACAGTGTGTATGTAAACCTGTTAAATCCGTATATGGCCAATAGTTTGAATTGTCAATGTATGTATTGAATGCTTTTATAAAACTAATCCACGATACCAGCTCAGTTTGTCTGTGATCAAGACGCAAACAGCGTCGAAACGTAAGACCGCCCATCTTTTTAATTTGTTTAACTGTGAATGTTAAGTTTTAAGTAAAATTTTTGTGAAAGTGCAAGCCTGTAAGCCCAAAAAATAAACAATTTTAAACAAGATTGTGACTTTTAATAAAACAACAAGGCTAAAAACATATTTAAGATATATATATATATATATATATATATATATATATATATATATATATATATATATATATATATATATATATATATATATATATATATGTACCCGGGCGAAGGTTGTACCTCGGGGTGTACTTGTTACCTCCGGCGCGACGTTGCTTCTAGTCCTCGAATTAGAGGATGTGGTAACTGAAGCACCAAATTGGTGACGTTGGTCTCCCTGATTCAGGTCCCTTCTATTAACTTCTCCATTGAGCTTCCACCTTTACTCTTTGGCTATACCGTACTGATGAGGACTAACAAGTCCGAAACACGTGTATGCGGTTGCATTTTAGATGGCGGATATGCCCGAAAAAATATCTCTATTTGTTTAAATTCACCGCTGATAATTTAATGTTCATTCATTATACCCGGGCGAAGGTTGTACCTCGGGGTGTACTTGTTACCTCCGGCGCGACGTTGCTTCTAGTCCTCGAATTAGAGGATGTGGTAACTGAAGCACCAAATTGGTGACGTTGGTCTCCCTGATTCAGGTCCCTTCTATTAACTTCTCCATTGAGCTTCCACCTTTACTCTTTGGCTATACCGTACTGATGAGGACTAACAAGTCCGAAACACGTGTATGCGGTTGCATTTTAGATGGCGGATATGCCCGAAAAAATATCTCTATTTGTTTAAATTCACCGCTGATAATTTAATGTTCATTCATTGTACCCGGGCGAAGGTTGTACCTCGGGGTGTACTTGTTATCTCCGGCGCGACGTTGCTTCTAGTCCTCGAATTAGAGGATGTGGTAACTGAAGCACCAAATTGGTGACGTTGGTCTCCCTGATTCAGGTCCCTTCTATTAACTTCTCCATTGAGCTTCCACCTTTACTCTTTGGCTATACCGTACTGATGAGGACTAACAAGTCCGAAACACGTGTATGCGGTTGCATTTTAAATGGCGGATATGCCCGAAAAAATATCTCTATTTGTTTAAATTCACCGCTGATAATTTAATGTTCATTCATTGTACCCGGGCGAAGGTTGTACCTCGGGGTGTACTTGTTACCTCCGGCGCGACGTTGCTTCTAGTCCTCGAATTAGAGGATGTGGTAACTGAAGTACCAAATTGGTGACGTTGGTCTCCCTGATTCAGGTCCCTTCTATTAACTTCTCCATTGAGCTTCCACCTTTACTCTTTGGCTATACCGTACTGATGAGGACTAACAAGTCCGAAACACGTGTATGCGGTTGCATTTTAGATGGCGGATATGCCCGAAAAAATATCTCTATTTGTTTAAATTCACCGCTGATAATTTAATGTTCATTCATTGTACCCGGGCGAAGGTTGTACCTCGGGGTGTACTTGTTACCTCCGGCGCGACGTTGCTTCTAGTCCTCGAATTAGAGGATGTGGTAACTGAAGCACCAAATTGGTGACGTTGGTCTCCCTGATTCAGGTCCCTTCTATTAACTTCTCCATTGAGCTTCCACCTTTACTCTTTGGCTATACCGTACTGATGAGGACTAACAAGTCCGAAACACGTGTATGCGGTTGCATTTTAGATGGCGGATATGCCCGAAAAAATATCTCTATTTGTTTAAATTCACCGCTGATAATTTAATGTTCATTCATTGTACCCGGGCGAAGGTTGTACCTCGGGGTGTACTTGTTACCTCCGGCGCAACGTTGCTTCTAGTCCTCGAATTAGAGGATGTGGTAACTGAAGCACCAAATTGGTGACGTTGGTCTCCCTGATTCAGGTCCCTTCTATTAACTTCTCCATTGAGCTTCCACCTTTACTCTTTGGCTATACCGTACTGATGAGGACTAACAAGTCCGAAACACGTGTATGCGGTTGCATTTTAGATGGCGGACTTACCGTAGATGACGGACTTACCGTAACTACCACCTTACTCCCACCTTCATAGACGCTCAGATATTTTTTTAAAATTTAAAAATAAAAATGGTGCAATTAAGTTATTTAATAGTAGTCAAAGTACTAATAATACCCGCTATTATCTGAAACCGTGTTGGAATAGTAATCGATCAGGAAAATATGATAATTTTTCAAAACTGTATGTTTTACGACATTTTAAAATACGTTTAATAGGGTATTACGGCACGTTTCAAATTCTGTTTTAATACAAAGTAGGCAACCTCCTAATCACCCTTTTACAAATAAAATTCGGAACAAAGCTTTAATTTAAGAGAAAACATCGACTGAAATTTGAATAAATATCCTCCTTGTGACGTCACAAGGAGGAAATATAATGCGAAGCTTGACAACGTTGCTCATAGTTATTTTATGCTGCTGGGATGGAAGCACTCGCTTACTTCACGTTATTTACGGTAGTTGAACTGAGGTTATGTGAAGCAAAAGAGAACATCAATCATGAACAAATCTAAACAACAATATAGAGTTTGTTGTGTGCCTGATTGCAACAGCAAATCAGCAGAAACACATGACTGTACTTATAACACTTACTACAGTTATTACTTTAATATACAGCTAACATAACCTCCGGAATGTCAAAGTAAATACTAACGAAGATGGCATGCAACACCATATAAACAAGCAGTGATGACAATCTTATAAGAGCAAAAATCCCTACATTTGTGAATAATTTCTAGGCTACGTTGACAATTTTACACTTAGCCGATCACGACAGTCCTCGACAAATTCAAATTTTAATTGCAATTTTCTCAACAAAGTCCGAATATAATTAAGTATTAAGTTAACAGAATGTCATATTATATGCTGTACAATCGTTTAATACTTGATTCTACTTAAATTTCCACATGACCGTAATACCCTATTAACTCATACTTAAAAATGATACCTATTTGAAATACATTGATATCTTTACGTCTATATGCAGGCGTTTTATAAAATGCTTACAATTGAAAGTCGTCAAAAAGAAACGTTTATTGTTGCTCTTACAATACATCCGAGTCATTTTGAAAACAATTAGGCATTTTAGAAAACGTCCCGTAAAGGTCAGGCAACGATATTAGCTGGAAGCCATTTGCCATCTTTACCGCGCCGAAATATACAGTATTCGAAGTGTCGATTTTGTGGACTCCTAGACTCGAATGCAGTCGTTTACGTCTGGTTTTTTTCACCGTCGTCCGTCGCTAATGTATGTTGTATCTGCAGATACAGAGAGGTAAGTACATTCATATTAAATTTTACGTTAATTACAAAATGCCAAAATGCCTTTATGTTTGAGCTCCACTATGACGGCATCGAACTTACTAATGAGTTTATTTACTTCTTAGTAGTATTTTGCCATATGTAAGTTACATCCCTGATACTACCCGTGGAACAAGAAATGTGCTGATTACAACATCAACAGTATAGCGATAGAACAGAATAATATAAAACACCGCACACGTTAGATAAGAACCAATTGTTACTCTACTAGAGTGCCTCGTAGTATCTCTTTACAGGTGTCTCACGGAATTGGTCTATTAAAAGTTTCTGACGTTCCTCTTAAAATAATATAGGCTTGAAACTATAGGAGCAAAATCTATTCGATCCGAACTCTTTAATTAAAATATTTTCATCTTGACCGTCGTTTCCGGTAACGTTGAATTAAAAAAAAATATTATGATAATTATGGTTACAAAATTAAGTTAACACTAAGTATAATGAATTATACATTTTTTTTGTTTATTAGAAAGCATAAGATGCCATGAACATTGAAACTAATCTAGGAGATTAACCATCAATTTAAATTTGTTTTCTTAAAACTAGGGTACTTCTCTGTCATAGGTTATCCTACGAGTCCTATAATTAACTTTATACAGAGGGTCTCACTGAACTGGTCTATTAGAAGTTTCTGACATTCCGCTTAATCGATATATTTGAAACTACAGAAGCAAAATATATTCGATCTGAACTCTTTAACTAAAATATTTTCATCTTAATCGCCACTTCCGGTAACCGTAAGTCGATATCAACTTTCTTATTACAAATGGAATGATGCATTTTTCATTTTAATCTTAAATTCTACGGGATGTTCAAAATGTACTAATCTACATTTTCAAATACCAATAACTTATTTTTTTCAAATGGAACACGCCACATAATACAATGTTGAAAAGATAATTGTTTACCCTATCAATCGATACTAGGGTTCCCTGTACCTATCCTCTCTAATTTTTGATTAGGGTATACGCATATCAACGATGAATGTAATAGCTTTTATAGTAACCGAGATATTAAATTTTAATATGCATCCCGAAAACCACAAAATTTAAACAAAAATTAAAATAACATAAAAAGGGTAACATTTAAGTATAGGGAAACCTACTGATTACCGATGTATTTTTCTACGTAGAATTCAAATTTAAAATGAAAAATGCATCATTCCATTTGTAATAAGAAAGTTGATGTCGACTTACGGTTACCGGAAGTGGCGATTAAGATGAAAATATTTTAGTTAAAGAGTTCAGATCGAATATATTTTGCTTCTGTAGTTTCAAATATATCGGTTAAGCGGAATGTCAGAAACTTCTAATAGACCAGTTCCGTGAGACACTCTGTATAAAGTTAATTATAGGACTCGAAGGATAACCTAAACTTAATAAACAAAAAAATGTATAATTCATTATACTTAGTGTTAACTTAATTTTGTAACTGTAATTATCATATTATTTTTTTTAATTCAACGTAAATAAGGAATTTCACTAGTATAACTGATGACTACTTTTGACCACCGCAAAAGAGGATCAAAATTTCCAAATTTATGGGGGAACATTTATTCTTCGGGTCGAAGAACCAGCGATAGTTCGGTGCAAAATTAAGTAAACACTAACTTTAATGAATTATCATTGATACTACGAAGCTGGCGCGTACTATAACACAACTGGTTATATCTAAAGTGTGCGGCCTTTTATATTATTCTATTCTACCGTGAAGTTGTATTTATAGCTACCTCTTATCATTATATATGTGTTTTTTGTAGCTTGCTAAAGAGATTTAATCGCATCGAGCTAAAGATGTGTAAAAATGGCAGATTATTTCCTCCTGAATACGTACATAAGTATAACAGCACACATTTTCGTCATTTCTTCATGATGTTTCTTTCAGTACATTACTACAACCGCAAATACAATTAAAAAGAAATCTAATTGGTTTTGTAATAGAACTCTATCACCTATGGCATCAAACGCAGACAACATAAAGAGTTCAAATACAACTTCCGCATGTGATCTATCAAACGCTCAAGGAGAAGCAGTTCAGGTAATTTTAACTTGATTCCTATTTTTTTTTTTTTAGTTTAATATTTGTTTTACGTTTAGGATCCTGATGAGATGATGGTATCACTCGCTACAGATACTTCTCATAGTAACTATGAGCGCAGTAATTCCAGTCCCAACTCGGAATCTGTAGTGAGTACAATCGGTGCTTATGGATACCTATATTTATTCTAATTCCTTTTCTCCCTTCTCATTCAAATCTTTTATTTTCTGTAGAAAGCCTTGTCAGATACGCAGCCGCCAGATAAGGTCGCTTTATTGCACAATTTAGCAAAAAAGCAAAAAAGGCCCCTATCACCTATAAGAAGCCGAAGGTTAGCAATGTCTGATGGGGAAGTAGCTCAGGTAATTTTAACTTGATTCTTATTTTTTTTTTTACTTTAATATTTTTTTACGTATAGGATCCTGATGAGATGATGGTATCACTCTCTACAGAACTTCTCATAGTAACTATGAGCCCAGTAATTCCAGTGCCAACTCGTAATCTATAGTGAGTACTATCGGTGCATTACGGACACCTACATTTTTCCTTTCCTCCCTTGTCTTTCAAATCTCTATTATTTTCTGTAGGAAGCCTTGCCAGGTACGCAGTCGCAAGAAAAGGTCGATATGTCGCAGGATTTAGCAACAAAGCAGGATATTGCGAATATTCCACTTTTTCGCACCAGTCAAAAACGTAAAAAGAACCAAAATTTTTGTATTTTTGCGAATGCTCTGTATACAACTTTGCATGTCATATATTTCGTAATCATTCATTGGAAGTAGAAACAAAGGCCATTTTAGCGAATCCAGTTGGGAGCAAGGAAAGAAAAAAACTTCTTGAGAACCTGCGAAAGAAAGGCAACTTCCTCAACAGTACTGAAAATGGTAAACCCGTCCGAAAACACAAAGATACAAAATACCTACCGTGTTGCGATTGTTTAGGTTTCTATTCATCTAGAAACCTATGGAAACATAGAAAAATATGCCCGCAACGTAAAAATACTTCTTCAACTCGTCAGTGTGATGCTCAGAACGTATTAGTTCGTCATATGCAAATAGATCGGCAATTAAGGGACACAGTCTTCCCACGGATGAGAGTTGATGAAGTCTCTCTCAAGCAAAAAAAGACGTAGTTATCTGTGCATTTGCAGCGCGTTATATCAGGCTCCACAGGGAAAAGCACTTCATAAATGTCACTTCAAGAAAAATGCGGGAGCTAGCTAAAGTACTTATGGAGGTTAAAAACCTCCAACCTTCCATAAGTAATATGTTTTATGCTCTAAAGCCACAGTACTACGATACTTTAGTAATTCAATCGACATAATGTGCAAGAATTTTACAAAAATTTGCGCAATCTAATGGAACGGGAACTTTTTGGTCCAGAATCTATATATAACTTAGACGAAACTGGAGTGACTACTGCGCACAAACCTCAAAAGATCATTGCACGTAAAGGGCAAAAACAAATTTCGAAAACTACATCTGCAGAACGTGGGACACTGGTAACAGTTTGTTGTGCTATAAATGCATTGGGAAATTCAGTGCCACCATTTTTTATATTTCCTCGTGTGAGACTGCAGGATTACATGATCCAAGGTGCTCCTCCAGGTTCCATTGCTGTGACGCATGAAAGCGGTTGGATGACCGCTGATAATATCGTGAAATACCTAGATCACTTCATAAAACACTCAAAATGTTCGAAAGAAAACAAACGTATATTAATCCTTGACAATCACGATAGTCATATTTCACCCAAAGCCTTAAACACTTGCAAGTTAAACGGCATCCATTTGTTAACATTACCACCTCACACCAGCCACCGATTACAACCACTGGACGTATCGGTTTTTGGTCCATTTAAGAGATATTATAATGAACAAGCAGATGCATGGATGGTCAGTCATCCAGGACTAACAATTTCATTAAAACATATACCGGAATTAGTTGGATTAGCTTATGTCAGAGCTTTCTCACCTTCAAATATATCCAAAGGATTTTCCACTACTGGAATTTATCCGTTCAACCCACATTTATTTGAAGATTCCGATTTTGCAGGAGCGGAAGTTACAAACAGACCATATCATGAAGTAGAGCAAAATCCTGAAGTAGAACCGGATATAGATGACTCAACCGCACAACCTGGCATATCCTCATCTCAGCAAGCGTCCTGAAGAAGTTCGCCCTTATCCCAAGGCACAGCCACGAAAGAAAAAAGGAGGCAGAAAGCCTGGTCGAACCAGAATCTATGTAGTGACTCCCATTTCAAACGAAATGTTTTAGATAGACATACAAAAACGAAAAGAATTGTGTTCGATGACTCGGATCCTGAGGATGAAAACGAGAAAGATCCATTTTCTGATGCAGATGCCGCTTGCATCACTGCAATTCATTATTTTCAGCGTCTCGTTCTCGAGAAAAATGGATTCGTTGCCAGCAATGTTTGAAATGGTGCCATTCAACCTGTGCAGGTGTCAAATATAACATAAAAATGTTTGCTTGCGAATTGTGCATAAATTAGGTAGTGTTCTAATAATAAAAGTTTGCGTTCCTGTTGCTTAACTAGACTTAATTTCTTATCGTATCAAACCTCCCATTTAGTACATCAGGCCTCCCATGTATAGGGAGGTTTGAGACACTTTGCATTGACAATTTCATACATTTATAGTCAAGACTAAAATTTCAATTTTCAATAATTTAATATATTTTAATATATTGCAAAATTCCTTAGCAATGTCCCTAAATTGCACTGTGACATAAATGGATTGGTAAATGTTAACCACAACATTTTTATTAACGTTTTTGTGAAAAATGTATCAACCCTCCCCAGTCTCTCCTATTACAGACATTTGTTTCTTAAAGTTACAATTCAGTCTATTTATGAATAAATGCCAATAACTGAACGGTAGCCGATCCTACACGCTTCTCGCCTTTGTAGACGAGACTCTTCGTTGGCAGGTCTTTAAATGCTTCTTCCGTCACAGCTTCGGCGATTCCTTTGGGTAGAAAAACGCAGAAATCTGTCAGCGGTAATCGCCGAGTTTGCGGACCATCGCCCCATTAAGTCAGGCGGGGTCTAAGTACCCCCGCCACAGCGGTCTGATTCAGTGTGATTGGAAATGTGCCAGCGGCGTCTGAATACCGTAGGCGGGGTCTAAATACCCTGCGCACTTATCGGCACGGTTATCGGCTACAGTGTCGGCTAGTTCCAGCCGCCGTATACGCCACATGTGAGAGCAAGAACGTAATATAAACGCGGTCACTGCATGCCCCCGCCAAGCGACATGAACCAACCACGAGGCCGTGCTAGCGCGGTGACTGAATTGGTGGGGATGTGTTTCAAACGTTCTCTCTCGCACTCGCACAAAACTGATGGGGCGTCTTGAGCTGGCCCGAGCTGTAGATGCGGTACAATGTGTATTCTAAAAATAACTTTGTACAGGTAAACCTCGTTTTGCGCCGCTTCGATTTACGCCGATTGGTGCCTGACCGGCACCAGACGATAGTAGGCGCCGCGATTCTTTCTAATAGCAGACACACTTTTGCACCTTGTTTCATTCTATTACCGTGTAAGCGAGCAGTCTATAGTGTGTGCAAAATTGTTTCCAAATTAATCTTCGGTTTGTTTTAAGAAAAATAAAAAGGTATGATTATATTTTTTAATTTATTACTATTAAAATTAAAAAAATATTTAAATATGTGTAGTTTCATTATGGGCGACAATAGTGATTCAGAACCCAAACATTGTGCGAAAAAGACACGAAAAACAATCTCCACGGAGACAAAATTGGACGTAATTAAGCGCATTGAAGACGGCCAAACCCGACCTTTTGTCGGTCCTCCGTCCACTATGACAACAATCATGAAAAACGCTGAGAAAATAAAACATTCCGCTCAACAGACAACGGCTGTAAGTGTAAAGGCGCGTCTCCACTATGCCGCTGTGTAAGGCCAGTTGGCATTGCCAAAAGTAATGTGGACGTGATCGTTGGCACGTGCCATCGTGCCAGTGGCGAGCCAAGAATCGCTCGAGTGTCGGTCTCCTTCAAAGAGAGCCAATAGGAATGGATGGTGGGGACGTGCCAACCACTGGCCAAGGCATATAAATATTAGGTATGCTCGGATCGTGAACGCATTTGGTACCGCTTGGCGCATTTATCTTTTGAGCGTCATAAATCACGTCACCAGTTCGTTCAGTTTGTGTACAAACATTTTATAAATATTGTTGGCTGTTTATTTACTTACTTTAGTGTTGTTGTTGGTTAATTTCGTGTTTGTTTGGTTAGTTTTATTTTGTTTTCAGTTGTTGTGTTATTACGAGGTAAATATATGAAATATATCGACATGAAATAAATCCTAACCTTCAAATACATTCGACTTCAGAGTACTAAATAAGGTAATAAGTCAGAATAATTTCAAAAGAAAAAATAAATTAAAGAAGTTTGTAAAATAATAAATTACCTTCCTCCTTTGAATTTCTTAGCAACAATTGCTAAATTTTAGCAATTGTTGCTAAGAAATTTAAAACCGTTTCCAAGTGATTAATTAGCATTTTTCTTTACAGAATCGGCCTTATAACTGCTAACTGCTATAGGAAATGGCACAAGAAAAAAAACTTACACTTTTAATGCATGTCAAATACAGTAAAATGACCTTCTTTGAACAAGGTTGCAGAAAAGGTTTATTTCTGTACCTATTTCATATAAACAGTATCAGTAATAATAACTAATTTGTAAAGCTGAGTTTAAAATATGCCATTTTAGTTTTATTATAACAAAAAATAACGATAGAACTACTTGTATAAGTTAATTTAATATCTATCAGGTAAGTTTGCACAGCTCTTTTACTTCAGGTTTAATGGTACTCTGTATTTAGTATTTACGGTCGAATAACCGTTTTAAAAAGCGCGCCAACAAATTATCTTTTGAGCGTCATATCCGCCTGCGTATAAGCATACCTAATATTTATATGCATTGCCACTGGCATCACGCGGCTTCATACGAAGTTGTGACGCCGATGAGTTAACAACAACGTTGTTTAGATGGAGTGGACAAACGACAAAGTTTTGGATTTGATGGGTTTATACCGGGATCGTCCTGTTTTGTGGAACTGTCGTTTAAAAGAGTATAAAGACAGGAATAAAAAGTGTGATGCACTTTTGGAAATTGCGGTTAGTTTTGGATTGGAAAAAGAAGAAATTGAAAGAAAAATTAAGAACTTAGTGTGCCATTTGTCGCGTGAAATAAAAAAGGAGAGAGAAAGTAATAAGTCCGGTGTGGGAAGCGAGGATGTGTATAAAAGTAAATGGTTTTGCTACAAAAGCATGCTATTTCTGAAAGATCGAAATCGGCCAAGAGGAATGACGGACACGGTCACACATGTAAATTCATAAAAAAAGCATTATGTTGAAAATTTTGTTAGTAGTAATTGAAAAATGTTTTCAAGATTAAACATTACACTACATTTTATTATTTGTCGTATTGAAATGCTACTATTCCATGTGGAGAAGTAAAAAATTCTGCGAATTTATTTCTAATCACCTGTGAATCATTAGTACTTCTTCTTGAAGTTCTGGGTATGTTAAGCAATGCTTGATTTGACCTGTGGTCGAGCAGTCAGAATCAAATGTCCCGGGGGGATTGTATATTGCTCTAGAGTTGCTTTTCCTTAAAAAGTTATGCAGATAAAGTACTGCTAGAACCACTTTCCTAGCCCGTTCTGGTTTTAACAACAAAGGCTTCCGTAAACTGCGATACATAGAGGATATTATTCCGAACGCATTTTCAGATACTCTACGTGCTCTGCTTAAACGATAATTAAAAATTCTTGTTTTTGAACCTTTACTTGTGCTCCTGCGAACGGTTTCATAATATTTTTTGAAAGAGGAAAAGCATCATCTGCTACAAAGACAAACGGTGTAGTCATGTTTCTCCCGGGAAGTGCACAAGCGAGCGGGAGATGCATTGTGTTATCCTGAAGGCATTTTTTGAATATTGTTTCATTAAATACACCCCGTCTGATATTCTTCCTTGGCAGCCAAATTTCGCATAAATGAAATTATAATTCGCAGAACCACACTAAACAAGCCCTTATAGTTAAATTAAAATACTCTGTTCCACTTTTAATTGGTGCTTGCAAAGTGATATGCTTTCCATCAAAGGCGCCAACGCAGTTTGGGAAATTCCATTTATCATTGAACTCTCTTGCAATCGTTCTCCACTCAGTTTCGTTTTCTGGCATCTAAAACAAATTAATGACAATATTGGATTATCTCGGATTTACATATCACCAGATATCTTTCTTGTTTTTCTAGGGTCAGCAAACATCTGAAAATCTGGAAGTTACTGAAGAAGAGAGTCAGAATGTGGATCAGATGACAAAGCCCGTCGAGCATAGTGATGGAACTTCGAGCGGCAAAAAATGAAGAAAAACACTGTTTAAGTCACCACCGAAGAGACACAAGTCGGCCACAGAAGAAGCCCTATCTGTTATGAGAGATATTCAAGGACGTACCGCACTGAAAGACCAATACTCTGCTTTAGGAGACGAAATAGAAATGCGAATAAGAGACCTTTCATCCTTACATGCCAGGAAAATAGTGAAACATCTTATCAGCACTATTCTATATGAGGCGGAAATGGGGAAATATGACAATTCCCACCCCCCAACCTTTTCACAGCATTTATACCATTTACCCCACTTTTCACAGCCACCACTTTCTTCCCCTAAAATACCTCAATCTATTCCTAGTTCCCCTGCATATCCTCAACAGCCTTCGTATTCCGGTCTAATGCCGGCGCCCATTCAACCCGAAATGTCAGTGACAAGCCCCAACTCGACTTCTTATGGGTATAAAGACAGTGATTCGATCGATAGTATTTTGATGGGAATACAGTAACATATATGTTTTTATTAAATTTGTGAAAACTTTACAAAATAAAAAAAATTATTTTTACTATATGCATACTTTCATAATAATTACCTTAATGTAATCTTGTAAAACGCTGCATATGGCATCACAAACATTTGGGATGATTTTTGAAATGGTTTGCTTCGAAATCTTGAACATGTAACTTAACGAATGATAGGAATCCCCCGTCGCTAGGAATCGCAAAGTAACCGCCAGACGTTCATGGGCAGAAATAGCTCTTCTGAATGACGTATCTTCCTTCTTGATATTTGGTGCAATCAAATTTAGAAGAACTTGAAAATCACTACTGTTCATTCGAAAAAAGTTTTTGAAACCACATCCTCTGTACTCGAGATTCAATTCGTCCACATCGTCCAATATTAAATCCTTCATTAAGTCATGTGCTCCATATCGTGATCTACTTTGAAGACTTGGACGTACCCAAAACCGTCGTTTGCGCCATTTGCGTCTTTTTTCTTCATTATCAAGTATTATAACAGCAGCTGAAGCAATTAAAAATCCTCCTCGGTGAATATTGCGTGGCTAAACTAAATGCCAGCACTAATGTGGACGTTTTCATAACCACTCGCTTTGCCAATTTG
This sequence comes from Aphodius granarius, assembly GCA_963971325.1. NCBI lineage: Eukaryota > Metazoa > Arthropoda > Insecta > Coleoptera > Scarabaeidae > Aphodius > Aphodius granarius. The sequence goes on from OZ020223.1 coordinate 23,559,796, forward strand.
GCTTTGCCAATTGGCCTTGCCAACTGGCACACAGCGGCATAGTGGGGACACGCCTTTAAGCACGTAAGTTACAGTCGGAGTAAAAATAGACAGAAAATGGAAAAATGTTAGCATTGTGGGTTGATGACGCAAATCCAAAAAATATTCCTATAACACAGGCAGTCATATGCGAAAATGCAAAGTTGATCTTTTCTGATTTGAAAACGCAAGAAAACACCGACAAAACTTTTTTGGCAAGCAATGGGTGGTTACGAGATTTCAATCTCGAACTTATATCAGCAACATCAAATTAAGCGGCGAAGCAGCGAGCGCTGATGTAGCAGCAGCAGCGGCAGCTAAGCCTCAAAAGTTTCAAGAAATTGTGGAACAAGGCAACTACCCTGCAGATCTCATCTTCAATTTTGATGAAACAGGCCTTTATTGGAAGAAGTTGCCATCGAGAACATTTATTTTGCGAGAAGAACGCGCTCCTGGATTTAAAGCGGCCAAAGATACTGACTGTTCTCTTGGGATCAAATGTTTCGGGTTCTTTAAAATTAAAGCCAATGGTAGTGTATCATTCCCAGAATCGACGAGCTATTAAAGGTCTTGACAAAAGCTCCCTGCTAGTTTTTTTGAGGTGGAATAAAAAGGGATGGGTCACTCAGGAGGATTTTACAGACTGGTATAAAAATTATTTTTGCCCTACTCTTCTTAAATTTTGTGACCGGAATGATCTTCCAAAGAAAGCAATCCTCCTATTAGACAATGCCCCAGGACATCCGCAAGTTCTTGACACCTTAGATACGGGATTGGACGTCAAGCTAATTTACATGCCCCCTAACACAACTTCCATATTACGACCCATGGATCAGGGGGTAATTTCTACCTTTAAGGCATATTATTTGCGAATCACATTAAGAGGGGAGCCTCGTATAGATGAGTCGAAAAATTGATTTTTTTATTGTATAAATTGAAAGTATATCATTTCAAGAATATGCTGTTAAAATGTTAAAGCGAAATTCCAAGCGGTTGCTTAGATATAGAGATTTTTGTCAAGGTCCTTCCTACACACATACTTAAGTTATATTGTAGGCAATATAATTCCCATGGTTCACTGTGGTATAAGAACCATGAGAAGCGAATGCTGCCTGTTTGCACATTCCATAGATAAGGTTCCCGACGATCGGTTTGTGTATCGTGGTTACTGTTGTAGTATTGTTGATTGTGCTGTATATTGGAAGGAATATATTCTCTTATTGCCGTCGTTAAAAATTAACCCCAGTGGCTCAGCCTTTTCAAATTATTACTTCATAATAACTTGTGTTGCACAGATATTTTACCAATGCGGATTTTGCTAGCCAAGGTTTATCTGGTACGATAGATAAGGCGTGCGGAGGGTTAATGTAAACACTAGGGAAAGTAACCTAGAGGCTCGAGAAAAAGAGGCCAGGCAGTACCATAGACTGGCTCTAGGGGTCGAGTTGTGTGAAACGTGTTGTTGCGGCAGTATTGTAAAGTGGCTCTAGGGGTATAGTTGTGTGGAAAGTATTGTTGTTCTTCTAGAATAATATAGACATGGAGTCATATAACTTGGGCTTGTCGTGGAGACGTGGAGTTATATGGCTTGGGCTTGTCGAGGATAGTATAGACATGGAGTCATATCTTGGGCTTGTCGTGGAGACATGGAGTTATATGACTTGGGCTTGTCGTGGAGACATGGAGTCATATGACTTGGGCTTGTCGAGGAGAACATAGACATGGAGTCAGACGTATATGACTTGGGCTTGTCTATCTTCCTGGGTGCCATAATAGGATATTATGCGGGTTCCCCCAAGCTTCACGGTGTGTGTAAAGTTCCATCCAGGTTGTGGTTGATTTGGAGAGTGTTAGGTGTGATAAGATAAAGTGTGCAGATGATCAAGCTAGCCTATGAGTCCAAGGAAATAGACGACATGGACTGGAGACTGAAGTCTGGGGACAGGAGTCCCCGGGTAAGTTAACCTTACTGTATCGTTATCGCTGTTTAAAGAGGGTATTTCTATATTGTTATATGATATGCGAGGGATGTGTAACCGTTCGGTGACGATTGGAACAGCCGTGGACTCTTTCCAATAGTATTTACCAATGACTTGTCATATCGGTGAGTTATTATCAATCTATTAAGCATGTTGCAGTTTGGTATCAGATGAACCTGTTTTAGTAATTATGAAAAAATGAAGTGCGGCAAAAATCCATAGCCAACAGAGTCAGAAGTGGGATGTTCAAATAAACAGATACCTAATTGCACATGCAGATTGATAATGCTCATGACCAAACAGTATATAGTAGAGTTTTATAAAATCGTACTAAGACTTCCAAAATCTTAGGACTGTTGACGTAAAAATTGTCTGGCAATGTGAAACATAAACAATTTATTAGGGCGCCCCTAAGGGAAGTCTACCACTTGAGAGTCAGGTAGAGAAAATGTATACACTGTAGCCTGCAAAATACACAATACTACATCTAAGATGAATTTAAAAATTGATACTCATTTAACTGCGGTAAATCTTAAACCATACCTGAACTACAAAATGCTCTTATTATACGTATTCTGCTGAGGCAATTACATGTTACTCAAATTATATACCAAACGCGTGAAACCGTGTTGTGTATTGCGTGTACTTTTACCGCTCAGCGTAGATGTCAGCTGCAGATGACGATTTGCGGTGAGTTCTTTAAGTGATCGCATATTGAAATTCATTTACTTCATTCAAATAACCATCGAGTACTCACACAAAATATGTATCTACTAATCGTGGGCCCATTTAGGAATCGACCAGCACTATCATGACTTTGGTTGGTTTATGGCCTGGAAATTACGTCCGTTTCGGGGTTCCGTGTGATTTTCCTTTCGCTAGTGGTTTTTTTTATATAAAGGACGGTGTTGAATTTTGTATAGTTGCTTCGCGTAAGGGTTGCTATATCTGTCTTATCCGGTACAAAAATTTGTTTAGTCTACAACCTCATAATCTTATTAGTCCGGCATTCTTTTCAAGTGTCTCTCGATAACGAGTTCCAGAAAGCCGGAGATTCTTGGTAGCCGACCACTTCTCTTTGGTACCATTTTGAGGATCACAAACGGCGTATGTTTATCGTCAGAGGACATGCATGCAAACCTTTTCTTGATAATGAAATTCCAATGTAATGACTATTCGAGGAGAATCAAAACTAAACGAAATATCTGATGCTTCAAATTTAAATTTAGGCCCCGTGGACAGTAACGACAAAACACCCTTGATATGGCTTATTAACGATTGTTGTAAACGTTTTACGACTGTTAGCTCTAACCTCATCAAGGCCTATTTATTAGAGGTAAAAATTTGATTAAATAATGATCAGCCATTCCTCGTGCGACCTTATAGACTCTCACACATCGAAGAGGGTACAGTACGGGATATTGGACATGAACTACTAGAAAAGGGGGTGATCCGTGAATCCGATTCTCCGTATTCATCACCGGTAGTTCTCGTAAGGAATGGCGAATCGCGAATGTGTATTGACACTCGGAAGCTCATTTCTTAAGCTGTTAAAGATCGATATCCATTACCACGCATAGACAGCCAAATTGACAAATTGCAGAGCAATAAGTATTTCACTAGTTGAGACTCACTTTGCGGCTACCATCAGTTATCAATCGAAGAACAAAAAAGAGCCTTGTGCAGAGGCATAACCTCTATGTATTTAGATGATTTACACGTTTCCAGTACCACTACCGAGGGAAACATAAAACGATTTCGAGTAGTATTAGAAACTATCCACGGTGAGGGTTTAGCAATAAATTTAAACAAATGTTCGTTTATAAAGACTACTCTTAGTTATCTTGACTAGGAGATAAAGTTCCCCGTTTACTTTAAAGGGATTAAATTCAAAATGGTTACTGATTGTAATGCAGTCAAAATGTCCGCGACAACGAAGGACCCGTTACCACAAATTGCCAGGTACAAGCTGCTCCTTCAGGAGCTTGAGCGGTTGAGACAGCCTTAAGCTGAAACTCCTGTCTATTGCCTTCAGCACACCTTAATGACGAAAAAATCGTAATGTCTATGATTTTCTATCGTACGCGCCCATCAGTGATTATGAATAGGACATCAACAAGCAATATGCATTAGGAGTGGTCGGGTGTATCACATAACTGTTAACGATGTGCAGTGGGTAGTCTCAAAGGGATGCGAGGGCACGTGCTGTGTAGTGCACATGGCAAATTAGGGCATTTCTAGGTAGAAAAGACACTTAATCACCGTGGTCCTTTTGAATGTACAAAAAGAAATAATGCATTCATCATTGTTGTTGTCGACGCGTTCACAAAGCTTTTGTTTATTAAACCATTGAACCCGCGAAGTTGTAATATTTTTGACGCATGTGATGGTGTCGTTTGGAGCGCATCACATGGTGATATCTGATCAGGGTATGCCATTCACGTAAAAGAGAAAACGCAGTCACGACACCCTGCGCTAATGGTCAAGTTGAAAGGTATAATCGCTTTATAACAGACAGCATGGCGACACACGACGGAGAGGGTAAAACATGGGACGAGCACATCGACAAGATGCAGTTCTCAATCATCAATCCGTTAATTCGGGCAGTAGCAACGGGTTTGTGCTAAAGTATGCCTGACCGATGAGTGTTAAGTCGGTTCTCCCAAAAGATATAGATACCACGCGAGTAGTAGATTTGAGCTGGAGCTAGACCATGTGGCACATGTGGTATTGTCATTTTTTCAAAATTCAAAATAAATCGCGCCATCTATCGGCGAGTGGTAAAATTGACCGTCGTGGCTGGGCGACATGATCCGGTGCGCCATCTATCGGCGAGTGGCAAAGTTGTGCACCGTGACCGAGCGGTGCCATTCGGTGTGCCATCTATCGGCGCGTGGCCGGGCGGCGCTATTCGGTGTGCGCGAAGGTGCGCGCGCGGTGCTGGGCTGCGCGATACGTTAAACATTTAAATTTCAAACTTCTGACGTCTGCACGTTTCGGTGGAGCGCCATCTGTACGCGCTACTCGGTGGAAGCGAGTCGTGCGGTGCAAAGGAGCGCTATCCAAGTTCAAATAAAATACCCAAAATTTTTAAAATATTTATTTAAAAAAATACATTTTATTTATACTACACGACGACGTCTTCTACGACGTTTGGTGGTGGTCCACCGTCGCTGCATTCCGAATCCCAGCTTACGCTTAGCTTTCATCGCAGTTGTAACTAGCCAGGAGCTAATTTTCTCGCCGGTTGAAGATGACGGATCCTTAACACGCTCCCATGCTGCTTCCTCCAGAACTTTATCAGCTGCATGTCTCCGTTGTAGGTCCTTGTGTTGGGAATAGGCTATGTCGTGCTGCTTGCAGGCCCTATCGAGTCGATTGATTCCGGGATCTCCGCGTGCTAGTCTTTTCACTAGCCGTGTCCCTGGGCCGCAGTACTGATACCCACCAGGCATGTGAAGTTCAACGGGTAACTTATTGATTAGAGAATTTATTAATCCCTTACCGGTTGTATTCTTTATTAGTAGCGGCATTGTACTGAGGTGTAGGAACTGTGTTTATCACATTTTATACAAGGTCTGCTTTGGAGATCCAACTTCTTTCGTTCAGACCCAACCACTTAACGTACAATTTATTTCCCTTTTTTCTAAGCACTTTTTCTACTAGTTGAACGTCTGGATACTTGGTTTTCTGTAACTCGTGCTCGTAAAAGGTGCCTAGAATCGGTTGTCCGGCAAGATCACGTAGTATGTACGTTGTAGGATTAGTATATTTAATTTTATCTATAATAAACACTTCATTGCTCCAGCTTGGTTGGTAACCCTTAGCAAATAAGCTTCGATGTTTAGAAATTCTTACGTAATCATTCCGTTTAAATTTAGTAATCAAATGACTAATTTTAACGTGACTATAAACGCTATCGAGTAACTTTTTTTCGTTTTTAACGGTAACATTCGCAGGTTTCATGTTAATCGTTGAATGAATCGTATTGTTGTATTTAGAAATAATATTTGGCAACAGTTTCAACCACTGGTAGGACCCTTGCATGCTAAATTCGCGCCACATCATGGACTTTAGCGTTCTGTTTAAACGTTCCACCACAGACGCCTTCATGGTACTGTACGTGGAGTAATGATTTATGTTGAACTCTTTCATTAGACTTGAAAACTCTTTATTATAGAATTCCTTACCCAAGTCGGTTTGAAGATTTACAGGTCGCCTTTGTAGTAGAATTTTCCTCATAGCATTAGTTATATCCTTAGCTGACTTTGTTTTAACTGGTACGGCCCATGCAAATTTTGAAAATACGTCAATAACAACCAGTATATATTTATTACCTCTATTTTGTCGGGAATAGGGTATCATCTGTACCAAGTCCGCTTGGAATAGGTCATCAGGTCCCTTTACTATTACTCGTCTTCGTTTAAAAATTTTCCTAGCAGGTTTATGGAGTTCGTTAACGACTTGCTGCTTAATGCTACTCATTGCTTATAGGATACTTAACAAGTAGTTCTATGTAGAAATGGGAGCTGACTTGCCTACGAACTCCTGTTGGCTTTGTTGTGGTAGCTGGCGTCGCTATGTCAAATGTTAATGTGTCACCTTTTTCGATAACGGTTCCAATCAACTCATCTTTTGTAAGATCTTTACGTGAATTAATACGAGTGGTTAAGTCGTGAGGGAGAACAACCACGTTTTCTATTTCACCCTTTTCTAATGGAAAGCTAAAGGTGTCGGATCCGTTGTCGAGTTGGTAAATAAATTTTAATGTTGTAAAGTCTATGGTATATGAACCGCGTATAGGAAAGTTAATGAAGGCGTACAGTTCCTCGTGTGTCCTCTTTTTCGCGGTTATATGACGTCCAAACTTATCGAGAGTCATCGTAACATTAAGCATCGCGTACTTAACGGTAGACATTTTATACAATGATTTTTGCCTCGCGTAGTTCTTCCACAATACTGTTTATTTCATTGTCATGTCCGTCATTTCCAGCGCTTTGTGACGCAATCAGTAGCCGTAAGCGTTCAACCAATTCGTTAGGATCATCCCAGTATGTGTACTCGACCGGTTTGTGATTGTACCTCATTAAGCCTTGTCCAAATTTACTACTCGTTAAACTGGTAGTTCTAAGGCGGTGTGGATGTTGTAATTGTGACGGGCGGGAAGTTTTCGGTGTTGACGTATGTTCAAATAGAAGTGGTGCTATAACGTTTCTATACTTATCACTAGCGTTGCCGGCTACTTGTTTTTTTGGGTCATAACCAACCCTAGCCGCGTTTGTCATTAGAATAATTTCGCGATATTTACTCTTATCTTCATTTTTAACATTAACTGGATTTCTCTTAAAAAGTAATTCATATAATCCAGGTGTACCTTTGAATTCTCTTCCACCGACGACAATGTTATCGTTGCGATCGTTAAACTGTAATTCAGACGAACCAATATAGAATTTATCCAGTTCGGCGTCATGGCGAACGCCGGCACGACCGTGATCGTAAACATTTTTCGTATCTCTAATAAAACCCTCAATGTACTGCTTAGGCAATGGTGCAAATTGATCAAGGTATTCGCGAAATGAGGCTTCATCTGGAATTTCAGTAATTGAAGTGAATGAGGACTCCATCGGTTGTTCTACTGGTTCCGTGTATCCTTCAAATACTTCATCATCATCGTCATCATCTTCCCCCAATGATTTTCGTCCTCTGTATTTCTTCTTCTTGAATGGTGATGACTGTTGTTTGATAGATTTTATTGCAGGCTTTTGTTCTTCTTTTTCGGTAATATCTCTTCTTTCTTCCTTTGGTGGAGGAGCAGCGGCAGCAGCTGCAGCGGTCATGCTTCGTATGGATTCGGTTATGGGTTTGTATTGACTCCTAAGTAATTCTTCGGATATCAGTTTATTTTCTTTAAGGGCTGCGAGTTTTTGCTTAATGTTCTTCTTAGCTTTTATTAAGCGGGCGGTGATGTTAGCGTGCTTCGTCGTCGGGCTCATAGTCATCGTCCGAACGCTTGCGAGGTACTTCTTTTAATGAGTGCTATTGCTATGTTATGGTAGATTTATGTAGAAGTCAAAACCTTTCCTATATCGACCTTTGTTTAATTCATCATCCTTATTGATTACCAGAAAACTGTACTTATCAACCCAACATAATGCACACATTTTTTTAAAATCCGCGAAAGAAGCAAAATCTGTGTTAACAATGTCTTGGAAGATGTGTTGTAAATTTAGATCATCCATGGGGAAAACGATTAGGAAATTTGCATTATCGCGAACAAGATGCTTAGGCACGTGTGTATAAGTTTGACACAAGTAAAAACTATCAATCGATTTATGTCGTCCCATGCAAAAGAAGTCGCGAATGACTGACTGTTTCTCACACGCGACATCATCAAATATGAATATCGAATTTTCTTTCGCTTCAGACGGATGCATTATTTCTTCATCATCGGCGTACTCATGGTAACCAATGTGTGGTGCTAACGGTTGAAATAAATCACGCAAATACTGATATTTGGGTTGAAAGAGCGACTTGGAGTAGACGTACACGTTTTCGAATCTCAAGCCGTTCGGATCTTCCAGCAAGCTGATCATAACGTTGGTCTTCCCACAGTTTGAGGGTCCACAAATTATTGCGCGTATGCTCGATGGAAAGAGGGGCCCATGCCTATTAATATTTTTCTTTTCACGATAAGCATCAAGGTTTGTTACATGAAGACGACACTTTTGTTTGACTAGCTTCATGGTTGTAATAGTACTGAAGTATGAATTTAAGTGGTAGCCCTTATTAGAAAATATCATTTGCGAGTCGTCGTTCGAAGAGGTAAGAAGCAATGTCTCGACATCGTGGTAAGGGAATTAAATTTCGACGTGCCGTACGAAATCACGGTAAGGACATCAAATTTCAAACTGTCGTAGCAAGGAGAAAGCGAAGAAGGCTTATACCGACCCCCAAGGTTGGTGGACTTTTACCTCTTATACCAATTTTCGCGGGTTTGAGCGCTTTAGGAGCTCTAGCCACGGGAGCATCCTCCATCGCTAAGGCTGTCGGCGGTCGCAAAGAGGCCGCGCAACAACTGAAGGAGCGCGAACGTCATAATAAAGCCATGGAATCTATCGCTTCGGGGAAGGGTCTGCATTTGAAACCATACAAGCAGGGTCGGGGTTTAAGAAAAAAAAAAGAACCAAGCGTTAACAAACACTGAGTTAGAACGGTTAGCGCGAGGAATTCCACACTTTCGAGGTGTGTTCATGCGCGACTCTCTACCGAAACGAATCAACGAGAACAAGGAACGAGGTATAATTAACTTGGATGGAATGGAAGGACCTGGTAGTCACTGGGTTGCATACAAAAAAGCTGGAAAGGTGGTCGTTTACTACGACAGTTTTGGAAACCTACGACCTAGTAACGAAATAGTGCGGTACTTTAATAGTGGGGGGAATGTGACTATAAAATATAACCACAGAGCGTATCAATCGTACAGTAGCAGCAATTGCGGACAGCTGTGCTTAAAATTCCTGCGGAGCGACAGAACGGCTTCATTTGAAGTCTAACAACCACTAATCAACTAACTATAATCATTATGGTGGCATACACCTTTACCTTCACCGGTAAATCATCCATATTGCAAGCGCATTTTAACCCTCCGATTTCGTTGCGTACAGACTGCGAATTGGGTTTGGTAAATTTTGAAACATATAACGCCATTCCAAACGTTGATATAGATAACAACGCGTTAGAGATCGGCGGTCAGTTAATCGAAATACCGATCGGTTCTTATGAGCTAACCGACATCAATCGGGAAATTGGAACGCAGCTCAGACGGAAGAAGAAAAACGTACGCTTCTACATTCGCGGTAACAATAACACCCTGAAATGTATAATCGATTGTAGTGAAAATGTTAACTTCAAAGTAAAAAATTCAATAGGACCGCTGCTAGGTTTCGGTAACACGAAAGAGTTAACTGTGGTTGATTTACCGGCTGAGTCCGAGCGTGTGGTTGATATTCTTAGAATTAATACCATTAAAATCGAGTGTAATATAATTCACGGTGCCTATGTGAACGGTACCACAGCCCACACGATTCACAACTTCTTTCCTCAAGTACCGCCTGGCTATAAAATAGTTGAAACACCGCAAAACGTTCTGTACATGCCGCTAAATACTAGGACCATTGACAATATTTTCCTTAAAATAGTAGATCAAGACGACAAATTGATCAATTTTCGAGAGGAAGTGGTGACGGTAAGACTGCATCTACGCGAGCGGAATAATGGGTCTTAATTTTTTTTACCTCATCTAACTTTATAAAGACCAAAACTACTACGAGTCCGTTAAATTCTGCTACAACTGTTGGTGCGTTAACACCTGAAAATCGACGTTTCCTGCAAGCACTAGGATTGAAACTGCGACAACAACCATTATGACATGGATATTTTAAACGTTACCGACAAGATTGAGTTTGACAGTTCTATTATTAGAGCAGAAGTCCACAACCACTTACCCTACACGACTAATGCGTTTGAACTGAATGACGAAATTCGATTGCCCATTCAGCAACAGGATATCTTCACTCTGGTAGGAGCCAGCTGCCTTGTTCTGGAAGGTAAAATCTTGAAGGAGGATGGTAAGGTGTCAACGACCTCAAAAATAATCAACAACGGATTTGCGCACCTATTCGAGGAGATTCGGTACGAAATCGGTGGAAAAGTTGTTGATCGCGTGAGAAACCCAGGCGTGACGACTACTCTCAAGTCTATGGTATCATTTAATAAGAACGAAATGGACGGTGCTGCCTCCATGGCCGGTTTCAAGTTTAACGTGTACGACGGCTTCGACGTGACAACGGGCTTCTTCAACGTGTGCATACCGCTAAGATATTTACTAGGTTTTGCTGAAGACTACAAGAAGATTCTGCTGAACGTTCACCAAGAACTGGTGCTGGTCAGGAGCAATTCAGATGTCAATGCTATGTACGACAACAATCCCGATGAGAAATTAAAGATAACTCTAAGCAAGGTAGTATGGCGAGTACCGCACATAACAGTCGCTGATGTGGAGCGAATACGTCTTTTAAATTATATTTCAAGCGGTCGCGAATTGAGTCTAGCTTTTAGAAGTTGGGACTTGTACGAGTATCCGCTATTGCCCAAGACAAGACAACATACGTGGGCGATAAAGTCTAGTTCGCAGTTGGAGAGACCCCGCTACGCCATTCTAGCGTTCCAGACTGATAAAAAAATAACATAGATAAAAATATGAGTCTGTTCGATCACTGTAACTTAACGAACGTGAAGCTGTTTCTCAATAGCGAGCAATTTCCATATGAATCGATCAACGCCAACTTCAAACATAAACAGTTTATACTTCTATACGAGATGTACGCCAAGTTTCAAGCCTCTTATTACGGTCAGAAAAGCGAACCCCTGCTAACCCCCGAAAAATTTATTCAGGAACATACCATCGTGGTGATCGACTGTTCGCGGCAGAACGAAATCTTGAACGCCGGCGCGGTCGACATTCGCTTAGAATTCGAGACTAGCGAGGACATACCCGACAAAACCTCCCTCTACTGCCTCCTGCTGCACGACCGCGTTTTAAGGTACACTCCTTTAACGGGTTTGGTTAGATCGATGTGAGACATCATGCACAGCACTTGGATAGTAGACGTGCAAGGCTTCCAGCTAGGTGATGGTGAATTCATTTGCAAAGAATTAGCCTTGATACATGTTCAGTCCGGACATGGACAACTACACACATTTTTCAAATTACCTGTAAAATTTGAACATTTAAAAGATGGAATGCAGAGGCAGGTATGCTACCTCACTTCGCAGATACACGGTCTCAGCTGGGGTCTGCAAAATGATAACGTTCACTACATTGGTCAGCGACGACAACAGGAACAACAACCACGACGTCGTCAACGACAACGGCGAGAAGAAGAACCCTATGCCAACTTGTGTGCACTGTTACGAACGGTCGGAATCGATGAGGGATCGCAAATAATCGTTAAGGGGCTGCAGAAGAAGCGGTGGTTGGAGGTATTGCTACCCAACATTCGCGGTATCGTCAATGTGGAAGACATGGGTTGTCCCGCTTTGTCAACGTTAAAGCAGCAGCATGTTGATGAAGAAAAGGTTAAAGGTTACCATTGTCGTAAGCATGCCAACATCAACCATGATCTGTTGTGTGCCCTACAAAACGCTTACCTTATTCGAGACTGGTTGGAAACATCCCCTTGGTATTGGTCACCGCAACCACAGCCACCACCGATCAGGGAAAATTATTTTACTAATGAAATGTAAATTTTATTATTATAACTTTGTATGAATACACCATTTTTTATATTTTTCGGTTTTTTCTTTCAAAGCTAACATAAATAAAAGAAACAAAAGTTCTTTAAAAAAAGAATTTATTTATAGGTATTTACAAATTTAAGGTAGTGTGAGAATGTATAATTCTTAGGGTGTCAATATAGTCCTGGAGAGTGTTAGATGGCCAAACGCCCATGTCCGGCCCCGAAAGCCATCCGACGTGGTCTCCTCGAATACCTCTCTGTACGTTATCTGTAAGCCATTTCCAAATGTCCTTATGCGATTGACGGGTCGTCGGCTCGAAGCAAAATTCCCAGGAGTTCTTAGCGCCTAAATCGAGCAACTTCAACAGAAAACTCTTGTCGGCGTAGTATAGAGCGTCACACATATTTTTTTTTTCGAAATAATAACGTACATTTCTATAGTTATAAATAATGTTATTGGTTAAAAGTGGTAGCTTTGTCGCTGTTACGTCTTCTTCACTGCTACCACACACTAGCGTAAAAAGTAAACACTTTCTGTAGAGTTCATCTGACTGGTGAATGCACTTAATCTGTTTCGCAATTGATGCTATATAGTTCACATCTATTTCGTTACAATTATTATTGTCTTGTAACATTAACTCCAGCACACATTTCACAAATTTATCAGTTGCTAGTTTCGAGTCGAAAAGTGCTACAACAATGTCGGTCGTTGTGTCGCTCAGGCGTCCATACGTTAGCAGCTCTTCAGGCACTTGTATTTTATTTAGCACAAATTTCACTCCGTCTACGTCGTTAGCGTTGATAAATTTTCGTGAATGATCGGTGTAGGTTACCTTCACATGGTTGAAAATATCGAGGTCTACTTGAAAGTACATCTTAACGTATCGACTACTGCAGACTGACTAAAACAACTACTCTGCTATATTGTTATCGTTAAGTGAATAATGACCCCAAGCTAACGTTCGTATGGAATCGTCACAAACTGACCGTTTATCGTCGTGTGGTGATAGAGCTAATTTATTGTCTTACCGCGATTTTCCCAATGTGTCATTAATTTTACATCAACTCTTTTTAGAACATTTTCAATTGTCTTACCAAAGCAAGCGTTGTTTAGTAATTTGAAGAAGTCCTTTTCAAACTTGTTTTCAGCCTGCTGACGTAACCTTGTGTTTAAATCAATGTATTTTTTCATCCAATCACTTTGCTTAAATTCTAATACTCTACGAATATTAGTTACTTTCAAACCGTTAGCTATAATTTGTTTTAGGTTTCGGTAATGCAAGACATACTTTTGCTTGTTGAATAGGGTAAGAAGTAATTTTTTATTATTAAATTTAGACGAGGGTGGTACCATATTTTCCGGTAAGAAGGGTAGATCGTTATGCAGGTCATGCAGTTCTTGAGGATATTCGACGTCGACTTCTAAAATATAACCAATTTCTGCGGTGTCGCTTACACTTTCCACTTTTAACGCATCAATTTCATCCCTTTCCAACCATCGAAAATGTGAGATTGGCATGTAATTTGTCATTCCCCACCCGTAGAGATTATTAGCATCTAAATACGTTATGTAGGTACTGGGTGAGTTGTCATCATAGGACGATAAATAAGGATTGTTAGCAGTCGCGTATCTATGGGAGCATTGTGAAATACCACCGCGAACACCATTTTTGATAAACTGATACATATCCATATCCGTTAATAACTCTAACCGTATGTCAGTATACTTTAACATTGCATCCCACGACAAACCGGGAGACGTATAAAAATGAGCAGGATCCAAACCATATGTATTTATACAAACTTTACGAAATTTTTCGAAAATGTCCGTAAGTAACAGGACGTCAACTTTTAAATACAAATCAGAGTATTGTGATAATGTCTGACAACCGAATACGTTCCACACGGTTTCAGCATGTTTGTACTCATCCTCCGTTATTTCAGAATTGGTTAGCGAGTTAAAAAAGCGTTCACGACATGGTAGACCGGTTTCGTTCAATCGCTCAAATGAATCCATGTACTGGTATGGAAAGATACCTTTTCTTTTCACCAATTGAAACTGTTCCGGATCCGAGAAAGCTTGCTTTATTTGAATAAAATCTTCCGGTTTTAAATTTCTGGCTAACTCATCCAGTGATGAGGCCATAAAACGAAAAGAATCCACGAATCTTAGTTTAAAATATACATTAGACGTAACATCTTTGTTGATATATTCATCAACCAGAATTTTTTTTGTGAAACTAATATAGCGTTCCTTATTTTGAGGAATTACCTCAATTCTTTCATCATCAAGTGCTAACTGCTTAATAAAAAGGTGACAGTCGTAATTGGAAAGATTGTGAAAAAAAAATAGGAATGAATTTTTTAATTTTATAATTTAGGTTGCAGTTACTATGCGCAGGACCCCGATAAAAGCCGTTTAGGTGATCGTGGTCAATAACTTTTTTATTAAGTTCATCATCATCGTTAATAAACTTTTCGCAAATGTGACAAATTGAAGTCTCATTAAAATGCGTTCGCTCAGCTGGTGTTAACCGTTTCAGGGGAACAATTTTTTTAAAGTGTTCGTTGTACAACTGTCTAGTCATTTCTGAAAGTTTATTAACAAAGACTTGAACACAGTCCGGACCTGTATACGATTCGAACGTATTATATTTTGGGTCAAAGGAGCATACAAGCTGAAACGCGAAACTATAGGGAATATGTATGTGTGTATTGTTGGTATAGGAACGGCTAGGATCCGGTGTGCAAGAGTGAATTGGTTGTAGTAGAGATTCAAAATCGGCATAAACGACAAAGGGTACTGTTAATTTCCGTTCAAAGTTTGTAAAATATAAAATATTTTCTGGAACCATAGCCCCCATTTTATTTTTCTTTAATTCGGTAGAGGGTAATATTGTGCAAATTTTGTTACAGTCGAACCGACAGTGATCATCCAGATGTGTTTTAGTGGGGAAAAACGTTAAACATCCGTCACACAGATGTACAGCTCGATTACTTTTCGATCGTTGCTTTGAAATAAGTGCTGACAAGTTCTTTATTAGAACGTAATGCGATGTCGTATCGTTCTCGAGCAACAACAAATTAACATGAACATTTTGTTTTAATTTAGTGAAATAAATTGGTCCCACCACCTTATTCGTTCTAGTTTGCGAATCGTACTCCAAACAATATATGTTTATGCTTAAATTATTTAACTGTTCAATTAGAGGAATATCTTTTAATTTTACAGGAAAAGTTATACCTTCAAAATTGAGCACATCTAAGTAGTGAGGGTAGGAAGAAATACGGTCTGAGTGATCATTTGTAGGAAACAAAGCGGCACACAGACAGTACCCTAAGCAACCATCATCGGCATTTTTTATATTTACACATGCTTTTTTATTTTTAATGTCTTTAGGTAATTCTATATACGAAGAAGAGCCGAGAGGAGAGAATTTGTTTATATTAACTTCCAAATGAGCGACTGATGTTAGTGACCAACCGCTATCTTTTTCGGCGAACTCTACCTTGTTTAAAAGTTTTTCTTCAAATGTCGCATACATTTCACTCAAATTTGTACCACTGTCTACAATTACGAAACGAGTGTTAAAAGATTTCAAGTCTGCAGTTATGATTGTATCATCAGCCTGTGGTTTTATGAAATAAGCAAATAATTCAAATTGTAACTTAAACGTTTGCATCTCGCTAATAGTACTTTCAAGTAACCTACATATTTTCAATTTAACATTGTTCAAGAAGGTATGTGCATCAGCAGATTCTGTATTTTGAATTTTATAACTTTTCACGCGATTCTTAAAAGCGTTCGACATTTCTATAATTCCATCATCTCTCAAAACGGAATCTGCTGCTCGGTGACTTTCAGAGCGCAAATGTCCTCTAAATTTAGTAGCGTTAGAAAAATGTACCTTGCAAATATGGCAGTGGTATTGGTTGTCGTTCGAATTGCTTGCAGATTGTTCTCCAGTTTTCTTCTTTTTTCTTTCCATGTTGTGAACATTTATCATATGTAGTCGTAGAGCATCAGCACGTTCAAACACATTACCACACTCAGCACAAACGAATCCATCTCCGGCTGTTTCATCTTCATTCCTTTTTCTTTTTTTCATACTATTAGTGTTGTGAATAAGACGCATATGACGCTGAAGACTGTCGAAACGTGAAAGGAGATGGCCACAAGCAGAGCAAAGGAACCCACCACACGAATGTCTATTTAAACTAGCCTTATGTGTAAAACTTTTGCCACAAACGGAACAATTAAAACTCATTGCTATAAATGCCTGGGCTTGAATTATTTTGATCTTCCGTCTAAGACATAAAAAATATGATAATAGCGTATTACAAAAAAGATAACAGTTATCTTACCCAACAGATGTGAAGATCTTGTTCACTCTCGTATATGTGTATGATGTATGATTCCCATATTTCTATATATTTCAATTCATAATTGGGTTCAACATGTTTTGTAAACATAATTGGTTTGTTAGGTAGTAAGTCATATAACTCCTCTAACACATGCTCAAAAATTATTTGATCATTCATTATGACGAACTGTAACAATTCTGCAATGGCCAGATCAATTTTCAGGCTATTTATATACGGTGTATACCAATAAATTACTACCTACATTTTTAGACCTTGTTTTGTAAAGCGTATGATTTTTAGCGTTCCAATTACTAGACATGCATTCACCGCTCTCCATTAAGTTATAAAATCGCTCGACCCTGTTTTCTAAAGATTGTGATTTTTAGCTACAATTACTTTCTAATTCAGTGCTATGTATTCAATTTCTATTTGCATTTTTAGACCCTGTTTTCCGACGCGTATCATTTTTATCTGCAGAAAATGCGTGCTCATATAAATTACGGATTGAATTACGAGACTTGAGTAACAAACATGTCTGTTCAAAAAGTGTTCAATCCAGATAAGCTACTAGACTTAACAGTAGAAACAATTTGTTCTAGTGTTACAGAAATAAAAAGCATATACGAGTTATTTGCGGCTACATATTATAAAAAAGGTCTTCCAAAGGAAATGATTAATCTGCTACTGATAAAGTGGATGAACGTTAAATGGAAACTACTCACGCGTTCTGCTGACGAACACCTTCTCTCTTTAATGTGCAGTGAACAAACTTTAATGTGCAGTGAACAAACTTTTAGAGTTAATTTTTGTTTTACACCAAAATTAATGCAATTACTTCTAGTCATGGGAACCCATAGAGATGATCAAGTAAGAGATAGATTTAGACAATCTATTTTTAGACAAAATTTTCAGTCGGAGACTTTCTACGTATGTCTTTTTCAATATTGTATTAAAACACCGATAGGTAATATGTGTAGTGATTGTTTTATGCTGTGTAATGTCTGGAGAGGTTTGATTGATTACAAGAAACCATGGTTAAAAGTGTGGGACACACATCACTTCAGAATAGAATATACCGATCACAATGATTTTTTTGATAATTTTGTATTAAATAAAGAATTTTGGTGTAATGGGTGTTTGACTAAACCTTTATTTAAAGTGTCAAACAGCGAAAACTGTACCAGATTTATTCATTATGGAGTTAGTTTAGATTATTTATTTCGTGTTGATGACTGGGCATTCCAATAAATTCTAATACATAAATCCCCACTACAAACAAAGATATATAAAAGACACTCAGATTTGTAATACATTAGTTCATATATTACGTATCAACCGTTAAGATGTCAGAACAAGTGCAGCAGGATAGTCAAAATCTGGAAAATTGTGATCATTCCACGAGCTCAGAAGAAACAATCTCTTCTTCTAACAAACGCAAGAATGAAGAAGCAGAACCATTACAAAACAAGAAATTCCGCAAGGACGAAGATGATTTCAGCGAAATGAATAAAATAGGATTATGTCTTTCACTTCCTCTTAAAAAGCTGAGTGAAATGACAGAAAATCAGAGCTACAAGGTAACTGGAATAAAACAATTTAATCATCTATCATGGCCCAGCGTGATGGTTGAACTGGACAATGAATTTTGTGTCTTTCTACCAAAAAGTATGGCTGAAAAAATAACACCAACATTTATGGAGGAATTGACAAGAAGTGAATATATCATGATTTTCATGGGTCAGCTCGATGTAAAAAAACCTCAAAAGGCTAATCTCGTAAAATTTGAAAAATGTTGAACACTGTTTCTTATTTATTTTCATGTTTTGGTGTTGGAATATATAATAAAAAACTTTTAAAAAGGATTTTTAATGTTTTTATGCTTCAAAAACCTCCAGAAGATATGCAACTTAAACAACTCCCTTAATAACTGAAATTTTGAGCTTGAAACTGTGAAAAAAAAGTAATTTTAGAAGAAAAATAAACTGGGAATGTGAAAACGTAGTAATAAATAAACTATTTACTTTCAGTAAAATAATATTTGTAATGTGCATTGAGTTGTCTACCTACTAGGATTATAGTTAAATTTGTAATGTGTATTGAGTTGTCTACCTACTAGGATTATAGTTAACAACAAACATGACCCCTGTGTAAAAAATTACATAGAAAAACCACCTAACACCATAAAAAAACTCCATTAAACCTCAACAATGTATTAAAACAATAAAAAATACATAGTCGATTATTTTTCATAGAGCGAAGAAATGTATTCATATTTAATCTATTCAAACAATGGCTTTTCTTCTTTGTGTTGATTTCTAAAACAAAATTAAATAGTAAAATTTGTACTAATAAGTTACGTAGAAACTTATCTGGTTATAGTTTTTCACAGAGCGAAGAAACGGAAATTAACAGGCAAATGTGTTCATAATTAACCTATTCAAACAATGTCTACCTCCAGAAGATATGCAACCTAAACAACTTCCCTTAATAACTGAAATTTTGGGCTTGAAACTGTGAAAAAAAAAGTAATTTTAGAAGAAAAATAAACTGGGAATGTGAAAACGTAGTAATAAATAAACTATTTACTTTCAGTAAAATAATATTTGTAATGTGCATTGAGTTGTCTACCTACTAGGATTATAGTTAAATTTGTAATGTGTATTGAGTTGTCTACCTACTAGGATTATAGTTAACAACAAACATGACCCCTGTGCAAAAAAATTACATAGAAAAACCACCTAACACCATAAAAAAAACTCCATTAAACCTCAACAATGTATTAAAACAATAAAAAATACATAGTCGATTATTTTTCATAGAGCGAAGAAATGTATTCATATTTAATCTATTCAAACAATGGCTTTTCTTCTTTGTGTTGATTTCTAAAACAAAATTAAATAGTAAAATTTGTACTAATAAGTTACGTAGAAACTTACCTGGTTATAGTTTTTCACAGAGCGAAGAAACGGAAAAGAGCGGGGAAATGTGTTCATAATTAACCTATTCAAACAACGGCTTTTCTTCTTTGTGTTGATTTCTAAAATAAAAAGGAAAATATGTGTGTAATATGTGTGTAAATTGTGATATACACACGTAGTTATGGTTTTTCACAGAGCGGAGAAACGGAATAGAATGGTATCCATATTTTACCCTAAACAAGTCAAACAACGGTTTTGTTCTGAGTGACCCTTCCTAAAAAAAGTAAAATCAATTAGGAAAATTTGTATCAATGTGCTGTAATGTATACAGAAACGTACCTTGTTTGTACCATATGACCTGTTTTTGATATGAATGCTTCATATGTTTACCTCCATTTTAAAACCTAATGGGAACCGATGGGAACATGTCACCAAATCACAACATACCAACCATGCAAACATGAAATACACCAAATGTACCAACACAAATAAAACCAACACTGCTTACACAACCCCGCGATCAGTTATAGAAAGACAAAAGTAATTTTCGGTACGAAATATTCGTTTCACATTGATAACGAAAAAAAATATTAAATACTACTAGCTTCATCTTTTTCCCCAATAGCTTGTATAGTCAACTACCTTTCTTACATGGTTCCATACTGACTGCAACTTTCGCTATACACCAACAGATGGTACACCTATGTTCAGACAGAATTAAAAATAGAGAAAATATACGTACGCCTTTGTCTCTCTCCGTCTCTGTTTTAGTTAGCTATATGTCGCCAGCACTGTTCATATCAAAAACATGATTAAAATTTGCTGTGCTTGTAGGTACTTTTGTTGAAAATAATACATGTATTGTAGGTATGATAAATTGTTATAAGTGTAGTTTTCAACTCTTACTAAGTCTACTGAGAAAGGAGCTATATTTATATATTACGCTTACTGTTGGATTGAGCGAGTTGGTAACAATTATTCTCGGTCATATAGACCGCGCTCACAGCGAGCGTGCTTATAAAAAAAACCATGCATTCCATTACCTAAAGGTAAATGACCGTTTACTATATCGGTGAACGCTTTAGAATTAAACACGTACATATAATTATTGTTGAAATAATTATTGTTTATTCTACATAAATATAGAAACATAGATACTTATTACATTATAAATACTTATTACATTATAACAGTTATTAGGTATAAAACAACATTCTGTGAAACGGAATTACATCAGATTTTTTTAGGTAAATTTATAATCATGCGATTCTATTGAAAAAATGAATTATAATAAAGTAATTGCAAACCTAACTAGTAGAAATTAAAGAAAAGTTTTAAACAACCGCGGTAACATTTACAATGCTACTTTTGGTGTAGTCATCGAAATGTTACTTTTTTTCTTACCACATTTATCAATAATTTTTTTGGGACAAATTTTATTAAATTTAACGTTTCTTTTCTTCAAATGACAACACAGAATTTTCAAACTTTTCCTTAGTTTTTTATTTTCAATTTGTAGATCACCAGCCTTTCTAACCCATTCATTTTTAATCTGTAGGTGACTGTTCTGCATTTGTATGTGATCAAGGGTATTCTTGTTTGCTGTTTCAATTTTCAAATTAAATTCCTTTGACTCTTGTTGTAAACTTTCAACTTTTATTTTTAAATTATTAACTTCTGAATGACAAGTGATGAGATTAGACAACAATACCGTTTGATTTTCCTGAAATTTATTTATTAATCTAATAGTCTGACTTAAAGTTTGATTAATTTCTTTGATTTCAATATTTAACCTATCGATTTCTAACAAATGCAGAACTTTCTCTTCCAGCAGTCTACTGTCAGAATAAGCTAAAGATATAGTTAAATTTTCAACAATATCTTCAGTTCGAGTGAAATTCAAATCGCACAATTCAAAATTTACCCTGTAATAGTGTAATTCCGCTTCACATTCTCGAATTATCCTTTGCTGTTTTTGTGCGTGTGCGAATCTAGCATCATCATGGGCATATATTGACATGCGATTTGCTAATAAAAGCGTTTTGCAGTTGTCCACGTTGCTTGTTGGTTTCACTGCTTGAGCTGGTGTTCTAAAAATTGAAATTGGATTAAAATTACGTAACGAAAAAAAGAATTTGAATTACTTACGTCATCTGAGATGGTATCATCATGGCTGGATATTGTGATTTTACTGCTTGAGCTGGAGCTCTAAAAATTAAAATTATATTAAAATTATGTAACGAAAAAGAGATTTTGATTAACTTACGTTATTAGGGATGGTATCATCATGGATAGTGATGATAAAATAACAAAAATTACAACAATGGGTTTCCTAAAATAAATAAAATAGTTTGTTAAGGTATATTGCTTATATTGTACAAATACTTACATTTTTAGTAGTTTCGCGTTGTAGTTGTAAATAGATGTGTACATGTATCTGTGTCTACTATCAAAAGGAGAATGATAGAAAAAACTTATTATAGTTGATTTTTGCAGCAATTTTAGCAAGCTCATGAAAATACGTCTTTTAACATTAAACTGTGACCCCAATATTTATATTGCATAGAAAAAAACCTTTGTCTTTGTGTTTCCAATTCGAAGAATTTTAAATAGCAACAAAAATGTTATTACAGTCAGTTCATTTCCCTTAACGTTTCTTACAACCTCATTAAATACTCCATGTGTTTATAAAAAATGACTGAATTATAATTAATAATTATCTTTAATAAGAAAGAGATGGATAGAAAAAGTTATTACATATGCATATGTAAAACAAGAAATAAATATTACTGATTTCAATGCCCCGGACTCCATAGAGCAGCTGTGGCTTGGATTTCGCGTTCAGGGTATTTCTTTTGCGGTGGGAGTAGTATACAGGCCGCCGAGCTGCAACGTGCCGTATTTTTTGAATGAGCTTGAGACGACATTGTCGAATATTATTCCAACCGTTGATGTGACAGTGATTCTTGGCGATTTGAATATAGACATGTTTAAATTGGGGGCCCCGGCCAGTGTTGCTCTGTCTGAGTTATTGGAGTCTATAGGGTTCGTACAAATTATAGAGTCGCCTACAAGAATCACTGAAACAACAGCAACCTTGATAGATTTGCTTTGTCTATCTGATGATAGTTTGTTTAGTGAGAGTGGAGTTTTACATGCGGGTGACATATCTGATCATGAGCTTATCTTCTGTGAGCTCAAGATCCGGTCTACTCGGCGGGAGCCTATCTGCAGGACTATTCGTTCATACAAGCACTTTGACTGTGATTCGTTTCGGTCTGACTTGGCTTTGGCGCCGTTTTGGCAAATTTTTCAGCTGGAAGAGCTGGATGACAAGGTGGCTTGGCTGACTGACGCACTGTTGAATGTTATCAACTTTCATGCGCCATTGAAATGCATTAAATTATCAAGACCTGCTGCGCCGTGGATAACAGGCACCATAAAGACAATGCAACAATTGAGAGATAGAGCGTTCCAAAGATTTAAGCATACCAGAACCCCCGAAAGCTGGAGTCAGTACAAGGAATTGCGAAACTATACTCATAGTGCTATAGGTCGCGAGAAACGGGCGTACCTCGCTCAACAGATAGCGGTGAGTTCGGGTAATATTTGGCGCGGGTTGAGAAAAACAGATATTTTGAAAAAAAAAAGAATTATGATATACCGGTTCACTTAAAGCAACCAGCTGATCTGAATTTGTATTTTTCGAGCGGGGCGGGAGCCCAGGCTGCTTTGGATCGGGAGCTACATGACTGGTATAGGAATAACAAAATTGGTGACAGGGTATTTGAGTTTGAGCTTGTTACAGATAGTCAAGTGGATGCCATCATTAAATCAATTTCTAGTAATGCAACTGGGTGGGATGGCCTTAACATAACGATGATTAGAATGGGAAGTAGTGATTTAGTGCCCTATATTCGACATATCGTTAATACATGCATAATTTCTGGCTCCTTTCCGAGTGCATGGAAAAAAGCTTTAATAAAACCACTGCCAAAGATCGCTGTCCCATTGTCTTTCAAAGACTTAAGACCCATTAGTATATTACCAGTTTTATCGAAAATAACTGAAAAACTTCTTTGCAATCAACTTAGTAAATTTGTCTATGATAACAATGTGCTCCCTGATACACAGTCGGGGTTCAGGTCAGGGTTTAGCTGCACTACTGCGCTCTTGAACATCATTGATGACATAGTGGCAGCCACTGATCGTGGCGATGTTACCATACTATGTCTGCTTGACTACTCTAAGGCCTTCGATCGGATCAATCATGAGCTATTTTCTGCTATTCTGTCCTTTATGGGACTTGATGAAGATGCGGTTAAACTTTTGACCGACTATTTGGTGGGCAGGCAGCAGGCGATTGTGATCGATGACACGGTGTCGTCATTGTTGGATGTTGAGTCTGGGGCGCCGCAGGGGTCAGCAATTTCTCCGTTACTGTATAAAATTTACACAAGCAATTTCGCCAGAGCTTTCAAATACTGCAAGTACCATTTTTATGTTGACGACACGCAGATTTACTTCTCCTTTCCTGCAAGCGCGGTGGCTGAGTCTTGCGAGCGGATCAATGCTGATCTCGAGGCGTTAGTAGATATATCACGGCGGCACTCGCTCCTTGTCAACCCAGCTAAGACTGAAGTAATTCTTTTTGGTCCGAAACGAATCAAAGATAGAATAAGGGATGCTATTAACATATCTGTGGGTGGACAAAAGATAGAGCTTAAAGAGTCTGTAAAGAATTTGGGTGTTATTGTGGACGAGAATCTTAGATTCAATTCCCATGTCAACAAATGTATCCGGAGTGCATATTCAAGCTTAAGACTAATATATAACAACAGGCACTATCTTGACTATAAAACCAAGCTAACGCTGTGCGAGACTCTGGTTTTATCTAAGTTCAATTATTGTGATGCTTTGTATTCTCCATTTATCACTGGCGTTATTAAGAACAAAATTCAAAAGGTTCAGAACTCTTGCCTGAGGTTGTTGTTTGGAGTTAGACGGCGCGAGCACATCAGTCATAAACTGAAGGACGCGAATTGGTTAAGTATGAAAAGTCGCAGACTTGCTCATAGCGCTACTCTTTTTTTTGGGATCGCGTTTACTGGGAAGCCACCATACTTGTTTGTTAAGTTGCGGTTTCGCTCGGATGTACACACTCTAAACGTTAGATTTAAGGGTTTACTTACACCACCAATGCATCGCCTGGAACTGTTTAAGAAATCCTTCTCATATCAGGCTGCCAAGCTTCTAAATGATGCTCTTGGACAGTTTGGGGTGTGCGCTTCCGTGGCTAAATTTAAGACTTTATACCGTCAGCTATTGATGGGTAGAGAATGCGAACGGGGTCGGCAGTAGTTGTAAATAGTTGTAAACGTTGTTGATTTTATTCTATATTGTGTTTCTGCAACAGATGTATTTTTGATGATTGGTTATTATATGGGGGCAATATTTCTCTGTTTAATTAACTGAATTTCATTTGATTGGGGTAATTAATTCTTTTTTTGTATGGTTGGGTGGAAGAGCAACATTGTTGAACCACGCCATAGGATTGCTTTCAGTTGTTAGTTATATTTTGTTAATTTGTTCATTTATTATGCTTTGCAATAAAGACATTTATTATTATTATTATTATTTGAAGTGGAAGAATATCTTCCTCAGGATATAAGAGTAAGAATACATTTTAAATAATATTATAACACATCTTTATGTATCGGTCTGAAATCGATTTATGTCTTCCCTATTTTTTATATGGTTATTTTTTGTAGTGTCTTCCGTACTTCTTCCAACTGAGTCCTCATCCACCACCTGTGGACTGGTTAGATGATAAAATTTTTCTAAAGGAAGATATATGCTACATCCCCTACGAAGATTTCATTGAAATCTTCGTATATAATGTAAAAGAGGGATATTAAAAATATTCTTCACTTCAAACTATGTGTTTTATTTAAACAGTTGTAGTCAGAACGTATAATTTTAGCAATCTTTCTCAATGAGAAATTTGCATTTTAAACACTATAAATAAAGCTTTAGAAATTACAATTAATTGTGGTAATAAATTTTATGCGGTGACAAGTGCACATATAAATTACGTCTTTTCGAACGGGCCGGTTCTTCAGATGGAATAAAATATGCTAACACAGATGAATTTCTCTATATATAGAGGACATCTTATGGAGCATTCATTTTGCAAAATGGATCCTGTGGATGCTTTGATAGCATGTAAGTGTTTAATTGATTTTTCAAATATGAGAAGTTCTTATAATTTTTTTGTTTAGTGCAAATTCAAATAGAATTACTACTACCACATCATTTACGTGTAAGTACATATTTTATTGATAATATTTCTATATAATACATATTTCTATATACCTATAACTTTGTTTTTACAAAAAAAAAACTAAACATAATATATCGTGAGCTTTAAGTTTTAACCTGCTAAGTTTATTTCAACTAATTTTACAGGAGTGTTCACGAATTATAACACTTGTTACGGTGTATGTCCTTATATGGAAAAAAAAGCTAAACTAGCAAAAGATAGGTTTACAAACTTCCAAGACGTGGTGTATTAAATGAATGTAATAACCTGATTAAAATATGTTAGTTTAATAATAACCTAAATCATGTTTTATTTATAACTTTCAATTAGAAATTATTGAAGTATTTATGACATTATTTATAAATTTTGTTTTTTTTCTTTTTTAGCTCCCAACGATGGTGATGCACCCGTCACCATATGCGCTGCCCTCCCCTTGGCCAGAAGAGGGGATGATAGCACTAACTGAGAACATTGAATACTACGTTGGTGATGAGGACCACGTAGTTCATGTGTATGTGTTCAATGTCCGTATTTAAAAAAAATAATAAATAATAAATAATAAAATTTTGGTGTTTCTTTTCTAATCAATTTAATCATGAGAAATAAAGGACAAATAGCAAATAGCGCTTCAACGGGTACACCGAAACGCGCAAACGTTAGAGGTTTTAAATTTGAATGTTTGACGTGTTGCGTCGCCCAGCGCAGCGCGCGCTCTACCGGGTTATGCAACACGTTAAACATTTAAATTTAAAGCGTCCCCCAAACCGGTGCGGTTGCAATCACGATAGCGATGGCCGCTCCTGGTATGTGCTCGCTCATTTGTTTACTGCAGCAGAGTCCGATCACCACCACCATCGCTATCGTGATCGCAACCGCGTCGGTTTAGGAACGCTTTAAATTTAAATGTTTAACGTGTTGCATAGCCCGGCGCAGCGCGCACAACTTAACACCGTACGACTCGCTTCCACCGAGTAGCGCACACAGATGGCGCTCCACCGAAACGTGCAGACGTCAGAAGCTTTAAAATTTAAATGTTTAACGTGTCGCGAAGCGCGGCACCGCGCGCGCACCTTCGCGCACACCGAATAGCGCCGCCCGGCCACGCGCCGATAGATGGCACACCGAATGGCACCGCTCGGTCACGGTGCACAACTTTGCCACTCGCCGATAGATGGCGCACCGGATCATGTCGCCCAGCCACGACGGACAATTTTACCACTCGCCGATAGATGGCGCGATTTATTTTGAATTTTGAAAAAATGACAATACCACATGTGCCACATGGTCTAGCTCCAGCTCAAATCTACTACTCACGCGTATGATCTACCCGAATCAGTACGATAGCAGAAAACATATGACAACATTGTCACCGTTGATCAGACGAAACCGTGAACATCGGTTCGGTTACTGTAAGGTTAGGAAATTGGGGAGTGATGGTGACGAAGTACCGCACTATAGGTACCTATATACCGATTGATGACGGGTTCTTATTACTAATTCTATTGTGTGAGGGCTTCTCGGGGTCGAGAAGTATTGCAGGATGGCCGAATGTTGCACAGATATTTTACCAATGCGGATTTTGCTAGCCAGGGTTTATCTGGTACGATAGATAAGGCGTGCGGAGGGTTAATGTAAACACTAGGGAAAGTAACCGAGGCTCGAGAAAAAGAGGCCAGGCAGTACCATAGACTGGCTCTAGGGGTCGAGTTGTGTGAAATGTGTTGTTGCGGCAGTATTGTAAAGTGGCTCTAGGGGTATAGTTGTGTGGAAAGTATTGTTGTTCTTCTAGAATAATATAGACATGGAGTCATATAACTTGGGCTTGTCGTGGAGACATGGAGTTATATGGCTTGGGCTTGTCGAGGATAGTATAGACATGGAGTCATATAACTTGGGCTTGTCGTGGAGACATGGAGTTATGACTTGGGCTTGTCGAGAATAGTATGACATGGAGTCATATGACTTGGGCTTGTCGAGGAGAACATAGACATGGAGTCAGACGTATATGAGTTGGGCTTGTCTATCTTCCTGGGTGCCATAATAGGATATTATGCGGGTTCCCCCATGACTTGCACCGGTATATGGTAGCAATGGCACTGGCTAGTGCATTCCGCTCTGCTTCACTGTGTGTGTAAAGTTCCATCCAGGTTGTGGTTGATTTGGAGTATGTTAGGTGTGATAAGATAAAGTGTGCAGATGACCAAGCTAGCCTATGAGTCTAAGGAAATAGACGACATGGACTGAAGTCTGGGGACAGGAGTCCCCGGGTATGTTAACCTTACACTGTATCGTTATCGCTGTTTAAAGAGGGTATTTCTATATTGTTATATGATACGCGAGAGATGTGTAACCATTCGGTGACGATTGGAACAGCCGCGGATTCTTTCCAATAGTATTTACCAATGACGTCTCATATCGGTGAGTTATTATCAATCTATTAAGCATGTTGCAGTTTGGTATCAGATGAACCTGTTTTAGTAATTATGAAAAAATGAAGTGCGGCAAAAATCCATAGCCAACACTTGACTAAGGGTCGAAGAGTTATATTGTAGGCAATATAATTCCCATGGTTCACTGTGGTATAAGAACCATGAGAAGCGAATGCTGCCTGTTTGCACATTCCATAGATAAGGTTCCCGCTCGTAGATTCTAAGAAACGCTTTGTTCGCTCTTTGGGCACCGTTGTGCCAGGAATCATTGTAAACGCCAGACTGTTTTAGACTACTTAGAAGTAAAGACGCTTTTGACTAAAATAAAACTCTTTTATACAAAGTGCTGTCTTATTGAAAAGTAGTGGTCTCCGTTACCAAAAAGTAGTGCCAGATAGACGGAACACCAGGAAGAACATCAGGAATAGTGATGAGCGATATATCGATACCTGCGACTTTGTACCTGTGACCGGTAAGTCGCTGTGATCACTGGCGACTAACAATTCCAAATCACAGGTTACTGGTTGCTGCCAGGCACTGCCAAGGTATACGCTAATACGTGGATTTGCGAATGTTGCGACCGATGGTCGCTGTATGTCGCCGTTATCGGCAATCACTAGGCAGGGAGCGAACAGGTCAATAGATGGCGTGCGCGTTGATTATATCGGCTCCTGGAAAGCCCCGATTTCTGTATTTCTGATTCTGATCTGTTATTCGTCGAAGGAGGTAAGTTTATCTGAATTATATGTTTTTCAATGTACGATTAAATTGTTAGGGTGGGCTTCTTAACGCGCATAGATAAAATAAATATTAATGACAGTTAACTCCAATTGTGTGAATTAAATATGTCTGTTGACATAACCACAAAAAAGTTAACACAATTAAAAAAAAAGTTAGGAAGAGTATAATTTTCCTGATTTTCATATTTTTTGTAATGACAATGTTACTCTAATGTAGCGTTTAGGTTTTTGACTTAAAAAAGAGTAATTTTAATAAATTAAGCTTGTTGTCGGAGTACATGTAAAGGGGCCTATCCACGGTCATGCATGCATGACGAGCCTTGCATGCTGTCATGCGAGATCGACCGTGGATGGTGCTGCATGAGTGTGTTTGTCCGGCGTGACAGCTTGCATGAAGTAAATCAAACCGTTCTGAATTTTTGTGGGCGGAGCTACTGGAGCGAGAGCTTGCATGTCCGTGGATGGCAAAGCTGTAATGCATTTCGTCATTATTTCTGCTGTCGTTAGAGTCTGAACGTCCAAACGTCGAACATCGAACATGGCTAGTGCTAACGAGAAGTCGTTTTGGATAGAATTTTTTGAATTATTTAGAGAGCGGGAGGAATTGTGGCAGGTGAAGACTGATAAATACAAAACAAAGAGAGCGAAGCAACGGTTACGATATTTTATTGGAAAAATATAAAGAGAAGGGCAGTGCCGCAACGCTAGACATAATTAAAAGAAAAATTAATACTATTCGAAGCAATTATCGGCGGGAGTTGAAAAAAGTAAAGGACAGCGAGAAATCGGGAGCGGCTTCGGAGGATATTTACTGTCCGTCTCTGTGGTATTATGAACATTTGTCGTTCCTTGGTGATTGACGCTTCGACTTATGCCGTCTCTTTTTACGAGTTAACTCGTCTATGACAATTAAAGCGCAAGCTATGTCACTCATACCGACTCTCTGTTGTTAGCAGCTTCGAGAATACTTTGCAAATGAATGCATGATAGTGGATGGGTAAAGCAAAACTTGGCGTGTCATGCATGCACGACACGGATGCATGACCGTGGATAGGCCCCTTAAATTAGGGTCACTTGTGCTGGAAACAAAATATCGAACGTAATTTAACAATGGGCCTTTTTCAGTGATAGAAAAAAATTTATTGAAAAAATTAGTAAACTTAGGCGTTTTCCGGCGACCTATTTTTTCAGTTAGGTTACATTTTTTGTGGTATATGTGGGTCCAGGTCAACTTTTTATCAATTTCAAATTTAGATTTTTCATAAAAACGCTTTTTCGATACACCTTAGTATAAGTACACAATTTGATCGTAAACTTTTCAGGCTTTGTGGTATTTAAAAGGATGGCTCAGCGACAAAAGTCAAGTCCATTGTGGAATTTTTTAAGCCTATTAATAGTGAAGACCACATTGCATCCTGTAATATAATAAAAGAAAATATCATTTAGAACAACAAACTCTAATTTAAAAAAGCATTTGACCAAAAGCCATCCCACCGTGGACCTCAACCACAACACCACAAGCTCATCTCGGAAGGAAAGTTTCAATAACCCTGGCACAACCAGTTCAGCAGCAGTTTCCGATACCATCAGCACACAGGAGCAGTTACCCCAACCATCTACTACATCCACACAAGGAGCAATTAAAAGACGTCCAACAACTCAACAAACCTTACAGCCATACTTACCTCGAAGAATTGATGCACGCACTCAGACATACATCACCAGTAAGCTTGTTAAAATGTTTACCAAAGATTTCCAACCGTTTAGTGTCGTAGAGGATATGGGATTCAAAGAATTCGCCCAAGCTCTAAATCCTTCCTATCAATTACCAAGTAGACATTATATTTCAAAGACAATTGTGCCTGCAGCATACGAAACTGCATATAATAACACAAGGCAACAATTAGACAAGGTACAAAAAGTTTGTCTTACGACAGATACTTGGACTTCGGTGTCAACTGAAAATTATCTTGGGGTAACTGTTCATTTTTTAAATCAAAATTTTGAATTATCCTCTGTGTTACTTCAATGTGCTATACTGTCTGGGCCACATACTGCACTCAATATTTCAAACCAATTAAATAAAATTACCACTGAATGGGGTTTGAGTGAAAAAATTATAATAGCCATATCAGATAATGCAGCAAATATTACTAAGGCAATAAGTGACTTGAACTGGAAGCATTTTGGGTGTGTTGCTCATACTATAAATTTAATAGCCCATGACAGCCTAAAAATAGAACACGTATCAATTTTAATAGATAAATTAAAAATAATTGTTGGGCATTTTAAAACGAGCTGTCAATCAACCGAAAAATTATTAAATTACCAAAAACAAAATTCAGCTGACAAACAACCATTAAAGTTACTGCAAGATGTGCAAACCCGGTGGAACTCCACATTTTATATGATGGAACGATTTGCAGAAATAGAAGATGCAGTTAAAAGCACTCTTGCGCTGATAGATAAAAATCTTCCTGCATTAACATCAGTTGATTGGCAATTAATCAAAGATCTGGTCATAATTTTGAAGTCTTTAGAAAGTGCCACTAAATGTGCAAGTGGGGACAAGTATATAAGTGGGTCCTTAGTGATTCCACTAATAAATGGGATTGGCGATGTCTACAATACTCTCAATAAAAGATTAGATTTTGGAGGTAATTCAAAAAAAGTTATTTCCAAAATTATTGAAGGATTAGACACCAGATTTTCTAATATTGAGAGAAGCAAAACCTTTGCTATATGCACATTTCTAGACCCTCGTTTTAAACATTATTGCTTCAAAAATGATACTTTAGCTGTGACTGCGAAGAATGATGTGACTACAGCAGTGGCTAAATATATCTAAGAGCACACGTACGAATACTATTACTACGGAAGTTCCAAATGTTTCCGACACAGAACAAACAGATTTGTTGTCCATTTGGGGATTTGTTAAAAAATCAACTGCCAATATTGAACCTAAGGGGACAGCTATGTCAAAGGCAATAATTGAGGTACAAAGATATATTGACGACGATTTATTGACACGTAATGAGGATCCCCTACGGTGGTGGCGGGAACACTTGCACTGCTATCCGTATCTTAGCCTGGTAGCTCAGGAAAAGCTTTCAGTGATAGCTTCATCATCAGTACCATGCGAACGCCTTTTTTCAAAAGCAGGACTGATTATTACTGATAGACGCAATCGATTAAATGGCAGAAAGGTACAACAATTATTGTTTTTAAATTCAAATTCGTAAATTAGTAATGTAATAAAAACCTCTCTTTTCTTTGCATATAATTTTATTTTAATATGTGCATCTTCAGCTCAAATGATCAAAAATTAAAAGTCCGTATAAACATTAAAATACATTTTAAAAACATCAGTAATATCAAATGGAACAGAAATAAACGAACTCGTCCTATGTGTAACAAAAAATTTAGTTACACATGAGACAAGTTCGTTTTTTCTGTTCCATTTGATATTACTGATCTTTTTAAAATGTATTTTGACGTTTATACGGACTTTTAATTTCTGACCATTTCAGCTGAAGATGTCACAATGATCAAAACCGTTGATCGAAACCGGTACTCATTAAAATAAAATTATATGCAAAGGAAAGAGTGGTTGTTATTACATTATTAATTTAACCTACATCTTTAGGACTACTTCAATCAAATATGTAAAGCATCTATTATTTACTACTAGTTTTGTATTTTTGCTGCAAGTTTACTACATATATTAGAATATTTAATACGTTTTGTAGTTATTATTATTGTGATATATTTAATATATTTATTAATGAAAGCATCTGTTTATTATGTACTTATTTTGTATTTTTGTTGTATTTTGACTTTTTCTCTATTTTGACGTTTTAGAATATTTATTGTTTTGTTGCTAGCAATATTAGTATTTAAGTTGTATTCTGATACATAATAATAAACGTGGTTTTGCTTACAAGTATTATTTTTATTAATACAAAGTACATAGTACTGAGTTATTACATACCTTCGATAATAATTGTTGATATTTAGTTGACGTTGGCGTCAACAGCTAACGTCAATTTTTTAAATAACTCGAACATTTTTCGTGGCGGTTTGAGTTATCGAAGTTCGACTATATTAATACTAACATATGTGTGTGTTACTCAATAACAATAAAGAGATTTTAGCGGTACCGAATACCAATATTATATGGCCGATATTGTCAAGGATTGTCTCGGCTACTAGATCCTAGAACGTTTTCTAAACAGTGACTTGGTCACCGGTAAGTCACTAATATTTTAAAGTCACAGGTTCGAAAGTCACGGTGACTGAAAAAAAGTCACCGTTAAGCCCAACACTAATCAGGAATAAGGCGAGAATAGGAAAGTAACCAATAACTTCAATAATCCCTATCGAAGACCAACTAAAGTTGGCCACTACGTAATTTTTATTTCTGTATATTATTCATTAAAAACCTCTGTACTTTCCAGGGTTGACATGGAGGACTAAGAGCAGTCAAAAATCTATCACTCTGACATGTAAAATTGTCAAAGAACTGTCCGAAATGGGTCAGATTGACAAAAAAACGTATAAATGTGAAAGAACTACCAAAAATCTTATTTATTATGAATAATTATTATTCCAGCACTCTGAAGAAGAACTCTCCGTTGAAGACAATAAGGACGATCAAAGTGGTTTAAATAGCAGCACGTGAGTAGACAATATTTATTTCTGTATATTATTCATTAAAAACCTCTGTACTTTCTAGGGTTGACAGGTACCGCAAACCTAACAATACGTAAGTTTCCGCATTTTTTTTAATTGTATTTTTTTAATTCTCTGTTACTTACCAATTTCCATTTAGTTCCACACCTTACTCAGAAACCGTCGCGAGATAGGTCGAAGCGCTGCCCCTTCTGCTACACGCGGTTTACGTCAAAAAAATGCTACACGTGCCCAGTGTGCAAAAAAACATTTGCCAACGTAGGCAATGTTCTCCGATACCTGCGAACTATGCTCAAAATGCGTGAGCAGCAGGTGGGCCGCCTTAAAAGTAGCATCGTCCCAAGTATCCAGGAGCAGGTGTCGTTTTGTATTTTTTTTCTTGACAGTAATAATAAAATTAATAATACTACTAATAATAATAAGGCTAAGAGTAACATTAACAATCTTTGAACTATTTATTCCAACAGTGTCAAAGAACTATCAAATATCTGTCCGAGTTCCAAAGATACGTCGACAATCTGTTAAAATATCAAAGAGCTGGCAAAAATCTGTCAAAATATCAGAGTGTCAAAAATCTGTCACTCTGACATGTGTCAAAGAACTGTCAGAAATGGGTCAGATTGACAAAAAAAAAACGTATAAATGTGAAAGAACTACCAAAAATCTTATTTATTATGAATAATTATTATTCCAGCACTCGGAAGAACTCTCCGTGGAAGACGGAGAAGACGGATCGGAAGACGATCAAAGTGGTTTAAATAGCAGCACGTGAGTAGACAATATTTACTTCTGTATATTATTCATTAAAAACCTCTGTACTTTCCAGGGTTGACATGCAGGACAGCATTCACCTGGGTTCAACTGCGAAGTAGATGACCCACACATTTTGGACCATCTGAAACAGTTACTGGAATATGCTGATAATGTACCTGAACCGCAGCAGCCAAAAGATCATCAGTTCGGAAGTGTTGTACCAGCAGCTCAGCCTCAACAAACAACATCAAGGGCAGCAGATAATGCAAAAATATATGTAGCTGGTTTTATAGTTAAAAAAATCTTAGCCGCAACAAAACAATGTTCAATATGCTTTAATGCATTAGTCACAAATTCGGCAGAGGAACTACACAAAATTATTCAGATTCGTGAATACAATGCGGGAAGAAAATGCACTAACTTTTTGACAGAGGAATTACCCAAACATGCCACAGATAAGCATGTCAAAGATATACAAGGTGTCCCAAAAGGGTGGGGGGTATTTGTATGTGCGCTGTTGGCAAAAGGATGCATGAGGCTGGGGAGGGATATATATATAGTGTAGTAGACTAGTGTTTGGAGATTCAATAGCCATGGAAACATATCCAGAAAGGCATCGCGCTTTTTTGCCTACGTGCGTAGTACCGGAACGGTGATTCAGTCGTCCGGGCTCAACGGCATTATCGCGTAGAATTCAATGTGCGGCGAGCACCAAAAGGCGACACGATCCGACGATGGGTCAAGATGTTTGAGGAAACCGGCAACACAGTAATAATCCACCATACGGGCCGGCCACGATCAGCTAGGACTCCAGAACTAATTCAACATGTGAGAGCTTCAGTTCGAGAAAACCCCACAAATTCGATTCGCAAACGAAGTCAAGAAGTAAACGTTCCAAAATCGTCTTTACAAAGATTTGTAAGGAAGGATTTGCATCTTCCTGGTGGTCTTCGTGGTCCTTTCTTCCACGAAGATCGACGGGGACGTGCGGTCACCGTAAACTCCGAGCGTTACTGTGGAATGTTGAGGCAATATCTAGTGCCACAACTCCAAGCATTTAGAGGATTTAATCATAGAACATGGTTTCAGCAAGATGGAGCCCCTTGCCACACCACAAACGCTTCGCTCGAGATTTTGAACGAAATTTTTCCCAACAAAATCATTTCTCGTAGAGGGACCATTGGATGGCCGCCCAGGAGTCCGGATTTGAGTCCGCTGGATTATGTTTTATGGGGACATCTGAAAGAGAAAGTTTATAAACCCAGGCCGCGAAATTTGGAGCAATTGAAGCAAAATATCCGGGTCGAAATGGCAGCAGTTCCGAGAATGATGTGTCGTAGGGTGATCGACAATTTAGGTTCGCGGTTGGAAGAGGGCCAGCAGCGTGAGGGTGCACATTTGCACAATGTGATTTTTGCAACATACATTTCCCATCTGACATATACTAAATAGAAATAAAAAAATTTGACGATTTTATGTTTTCTGTCTTATTCAAAAAAGAAATACCCCGACCCTTTTGGGACACCGTGGCTAAGAAAACGAAAAGTCTTAATTTACTTAAAATATCCTGTGACAAACAATATACCAGATATATTTTTTAATAAATTTTTATTTTTCTTTCAGCGTTTACCAGCGATCTAACCAGCGACTTCTAATGTAATATTTTTTTTTTAGCATTTTCTGTCAGCGTTTACCACCAGATCGCTGGTAAACGCTGACAGAAACCTCGTTACGGAAGGATTCCTTTTTTTTCGCGGAGTCACCTGAGTCTACAACAAATACTTCTCCTAATATTTAATTGGGCAAAGGATTCGTCACAAGATCGTATGGCATGTGAACCACCGTCAATTGGTGCAATTTCTGCCGAGACGTGTGCGCGAGCTATATATAGAAGAACATCCTCCGCGGTTGGGCGGCCTTGATGAGAACGACGATGAAATAACTGCGGAGATAGATGAGAGCAAGTTTTTCCACAGAAAATACCACAGAGGCGAATACCGAGAGGGCCATTGGGGTTTCGGAGGTATCGAAAGAGGTAGCGGGAAGTGCTTCCTCGTGGAAGTGACGTACAGGATACGGGACACCTTGGAGCCAATCATAGAGCGGTATAAAACTGGACTTTTCACTAGGCTTGCATTTTTATTATTATGGCATGTCGCATGATAATCGATTATTAATTATTATTGTGAAAATTGTTACCGGATGTCCAGCGGTGGATGGCGAGTCACTGGACATCCGGTAACAATAATAATAATAATAAAGCCAGCATCTGTGGCAAGTCTGAAGTGTAGTGACCATGCACTCATATCTAATATTTTTTTACAGAATTCCGTTTTTTTTTTGTTACAATTATTTTTTTGTAAATACAGATTCAATATTTAGATATAATATATACTGCCTGGATCTACCATCATATCCGATGCTTGGCGAAGTTACGCCAATATCGAACAGGTTGGCGGCGGCATGTATAACCATGAGGTTATTGTCCATCAAGAACATTTTGTTGACCCGCAAGACCCGAACGTCCACACTCAAAATATTGAGAACATGTGGATGACGGCCAAGAGGAAGATTCGACGGCAATTCGGAACATCAAGAGAGCTCTTCCCGTCATGTCTGAAGGAGTTTGCTGGAGAAATTAGTTCAGACATGGGAATTTATGCGCCGAATTTTTGGTTTGCATTACAGAAAAATATCCGTTTTAATTTAAAAGCACTACTGCATATTGACACTACCGAGTGAGCTGTTCCTGCTTTAGTGTTGTCGGTTTTTCTTTCACTTTGCAGTTGCGTGGAAACATCACAATTATTTTAAATTTAAAATCAAATTGTTTCAATGAAGTGTTTATGAAATCAGTAAAATGGATACTAAGTATGTAACTTTATTTAACTGTTTATATTTCATTGTCATGTTTCAGGTGTATGGCATGATATGGCTGTAATGGCGAACCTCTCCAACTTGAGGGTAGCGGGCTGAGACAGGTACCCCATGGATTTTTTACATATATACATACGCATCTTGTGTATATATGTACATTATCCTAGGGTGGTCGGGGAGTTTCCCTGTAAGAATGACGTTCAATTCAGTTCCAGATGTAAAAGATTCCATCGCTAAAGAAGTTAAAAGCTCCGCAAGTACCATCAATCCCAGCGACATCAAAGAAAAAGACATCGGGGACGGAAACAACTTGCAGAGTTAAACGTGAAGAATGAATCAAGACTGATCACTAATTTAGTTTGGACCATTTCAAAGCCATCTTCTATTCGATTTTGTTTATTATATTGTTTGTGATTTGCCTACATGTTATATTGTACACAAAACCATCCACAGTTTCAAAATGTTTAATAAAAACTTGTCTGATTTTTTTGTTTTTTATTTAGACAACAAAACTGTTCATGTTAATATCGCTTGAGTGACTGTGTTCTATAAAATCATCGAGGCATAGAAGGTAGGTATAAATAGGTAGGTACATTTCTAATAAAATATCTTCATTGTGTTATATTTTAATGAACTGAGTAATTGATTAATCACAAAATGCGTGTGATATAGTACACAATGCATGTACATGTCATAAGTGTGAGAAATCTGAAGTTATTTTTTGTACAACGTTGAATAAAAGCGCTTTAAATTTAACAAAAAAATAACATAGAAATACAAAAGAGATATAAAATCAACACAAATCTGTATATAAACTCAATTCTACCCTCTAATTATACCGTAACGCTTATACCGAACATCGGCGTTCCGCTTGACGGACTACAAATCGTGTCGCACCGCCAAAACCCGTGTAGCGGACTCGAACTTTGGCCGAGTACGATACACAACCTTCTCCCAACGAGAAAACGCAATATAGCTTCTAATATGCCTCGAATTTGTTGAAAAATGAGTAGACGATGATAGAAAAGCAAAATCTAATATTTATTAGACTTGCTTTAATTGTGTATGTTAGTCATTTTGGTGTTGTTATTGTAGGTTATGTTCAACTGACATAATGACCTACTAACAACAGTACTTACTTTACTCATATAAATTGTTTGTGATCTGCATTTGCATACATGTTGTATTGTACATAAAACAATCCAGTTTCAAAATGTTTAATAAAAACTTGTCTAAATAACACGTTTTTTACTGTCCGCCTGATGTATTCGAAAAGTTGGGTGAGGGCCACCTCAGATATACATATTTACATTAGCGTTTGAAAATTGTTCGTTGATTAATATCGTTTGAGTGACGGGGTTCATATAAAATCAGCGACGCCTACAAAAAGTACCTATAATTCACCGTACATGTTATACATAAATTTCTAATTAACAAAGGCATCATTACAACGCTAAATACGTTCTCACAAATTCAAGTACAAAGTTATTTTTAGAATACGCATTGTACCGCATCTATAGCCGATAACCGTTCGCAAAAGTCCGCAGGGTATTCAGACGCCGCACGGTGGGGTATTTTGATGATCTAGGCGGTCAAAAGTCGATTTCGGAAACTTCGGCAAAAGCAGGGGCGGACTGGGACAATTTTTCTTACCGGGGAGAATGTAGACCGGCCCTATAGCTACACCTGCACAGAGAAAAATAATGCGAAAAAATAGCTATTTCAAATTAGATGCCGAAAAAGTAGATAAAGTATACAAATTATTAGTTTTATTACAGTTTGTGGATAGGTGGTATGACGTTTTTAGATTAGTTATAATAATAGTTGTTAATTTATCCATTTCTTGAGATGAAATACTTAAAATATTTGTAAATAAGATATTTCAACTACAGATTAGATGGAATAACTACTACAAAATACGTTGTTATTTCGATTCAATAGTAAAAAAATCGAGTCTTTCGTATCGTTAATATATCTACCTAATGAGAGATACAACAACTATATTATTAGATAAAAAGCTTACACATTTTAGACATTTCAACTATTTCAATTATCTGGTTTAACCAATTTGATATAAGAAATGTATGAATTAAGTAAAGTAAGTCGTTAAAACATCTAGAAAATTATATTAGTTAAAATATCTAACAACGGCAGGCGAAAATACCACAATTTGTAGGTAATTTTTATTGGCGCCGTGTTGTCGCTAACACTAACAACGCCAAACGGTCGCAAACAACAGTCGGGTGTGCTTCGGCTACGATCGACCGTTTCGGGTCTCATTTGCTTAGGAAAAGCGAAGCGTGAAGGATGGAAGCTGCACCAGTGACTGACTACGTCGCACATTTGTTGCAAAATTGGGGGCTCCCAGAGCTTATTAACAATTTTAACGGTAAGTGTATATCTAATAGCGTTTTTCTTTGGTAATACTACTGTGCACGGAGAGGCGCGCGGCGTGCTTTTTTTTTCTTCTAATTTTCTATTCCCAAATCCGATCGAGAAACGCCTCCACACTCGTGTTCGCGCCCGTTCGCGGGCATCCGCGGCGCGAGTGTAGAGCCGGCTTATAGAGTGCTTATAGATAATACACCAACGTCGTGCTGGCCGAGCGTTGTCCTCGCACGATGGGTTGGTTATTGTCGGCTTCGTTTGGTTTAACTAATAATATTATAATTATTATTTTTTATTAATTATAATATCAATAATGATTGAATATTATTATTAATAATATACCTATAATACTATTTATATTACATAGGCGGTTTTGTTTTTGTTTGCATGTTTGTTAGTTTTTGCTCGTCCAAACTGGCAATTTTCTTATCATCCGGATTGGTACACTTTTGAGATGATAATAGCTTTGTTCGAGCAGCAGTAAGTTATTAATAACGAACTAACTGCAAATTCTTCAAGGCGCATGCGCAACTATGTACTAATTCGCAACTTGTCCGGTATTTGTGCCTAACCTAAAAACTAATCAATCTAAAGCCCTGCTCGAACAGCCGACTGACTGTACAATCCGTAACTTATTTTTGCTCGAACGCCAGTTTTATACTGCGCATGCGCAGTAGAATACATTACTTTTTGGACTGCTGCTCGAACAAACCTAATAGCTTTGTTCGAGCAGCAGTCCAAAAAGTAATGTATTCTACTGCGCATGCGCAGTATAAAACTGGCGTTCGAGCAAAAATAAGTTACGGATTGTACAGTCAGTCGGCTGTTCGAGCAGGGCTTTAGATTGATTAGTTTTTAGGTTAGGCACAAATACCGGACAAGTTGCGAATTAGTACATAGTTGCGCATGCGCCTTGAAGAATTTGCAGTTAGTTCGTTATTAATAACTTACTGCTGCTCGAACAAAGCTATAGAAGGGGGGGCTGTCGTGTTGTCTAGTTAAATTTTTATCGAAGTAACGACTTGATTTGATTTTTGTTTTGTTTTGGTTAAAAGCAGTTTTATTTAGTTTTTTTTTTTTTGTTAAGTACAGTTACAGACGGAAAGTTCATTAAAATTGGGTGTCATTCATCAATTTCGTATTTTTGGGGTTCCGTACTTAATAAATAAATAAGACTTAGGATCACTCGTTTGTCTCTAATTTCTCTGGAGCATCATTATTATTAATTATTATATAATTTTTATCATTTTTTTTATAGCTACTATTTATTTGAAATATTAATTTCTATTTTCAATACCTATATTACATCCTCTATTTCATTTGTTTACTTGCTAATATAGGTCACACCACACATAATAATTTTCTTTTTTTTTAGCCAAAGGCATTGATGTCGAAGTTCTTAAAGAACTTACAGTAAATGACATAGATAATTTAATCCCACTAGATTTGTTTGGCCTAAGAATTAAATTTAGAAAAGCTTTATTCGACTGGAAGATAGAAAATGTATGTATTAATTTAATTTCATTCAATATAAACCCCTCTATAAAACATTTTAGGGTTATAGCACACCACTGGCAAGTACGGTGAGTAGAAGTACTACACCCTCAAGCCTCAACAGTTGGATTAATGAAAACACGGCTACAGATCCAAACAACGAGGAAAAAGAAAACATTATTTCACTGGTAAGTATTGCTTTTAATTATTACTTTTATATACAGTAAGTCCTGGACCTAACTATACCTATAATGGACGTATTTTTCATTTCTCGAGAAAAAGTCATTTTTTTTAATTTAAAATTTTTAATTTAATTTCCCAAACAGACACTTTACTTTTGGGCCAATTTTTTTCTCATTTTTTAACCAGCCTGTATGTTGAATTAAAATATTAACAATGGCTTTCGACTTTTTAAGACATCCAAAACTCTATAAAGATGACTTTTCCTCGAGAAATTAACAATTAGGTCGATTATAGGTATAGTTAGGTCCATCCATACACTGTATATACATATTATTTCATTTGTATCATTATTAAATCATTACCGATTTGCATTTAAGGACTTAGAAAAATTATTGCAATCTACAGCAAGTGGAAAAAGCATATTAAAAGAATGTGGCGATCAAAATTTTTTGAGCGTTAAAAATAGGCATGGCCTAACGGCAATCATAGTTCAGTATTTAATAGACCACGAAATAAAAGTAGAAAACAATATTTTTGAGGACATTCCTAATAAAATTACAAATATATTTCCTGCAGAGAATAAGGTTTGTTTTGAAATAAAATTAAATTTATAATAATAAGTAATATATATTGATGTTTGCAGGTAACATATATTGGTCAAAAGGGCCAAAGAGGAAAACTTCAAGAAAAGTATTATAGCTTGACAAAAAAATACCGAAACGCCGGGATTCTTCAAAGTCGATACAACTTAAAACAAAAGCGTTCTTCTGAGAATGAGTCAACCAGTTCAACAGTTGAACCAGAAAACGTTTTATTAGAGGAAGATAACGCCGACCAAGAATGGTTACGTTACAATCAGTC
Organism: Aphodius granarius; assembly: GCA_963971325.1. Classification (NCBI taxonomy): domain Eukaryota; kingdom Metazoa; phylum Arthropoda; class Insecta; order Coleoptera; family Scarabaeidae; genus Aphodius; species Aphodius granarius. Next base: position 23,602,113 of record OZ020223.1, read on the forward strand.
TCCCCTAGAAACTGTACAGGAAAAATACGTACAATATTAGAAGAAAACATATTTTAAACATAAATATCGATGTATATGGAAACTGGCCTATACTTAATCAAAATATTGCTGTAACATTGGTGAGCATTAAATTGTTTTAATAGAACTTATAAGTAACTAAAATTATCGCTGACTTATTTTCAGATTGAGTTGGATTTTAATACATTATACAAAGAAAAATCTGAACTTTTGTTTTCAAAATGGCGCATCTTTTGCGAAAAAATTCAGGTTATTTACAAAAGGGATGTAAATGACAAGAAGTCGAAAGAACTTTTACGTTACTTAGACAAAAGTGATTTGCCGGAAGGTATATATTTATTTATTATATCATATTAATTTGGGCATTAAATATTCTTATCTTTTTAGACAGCCGCAATTACATAATAGCAATCAGCCTAAATGCTATATTAAAACCACAATTAATAAAGAAAAAGAAGGACGTTTATAGACCATCCATATTAGATGCGCAAAATTGTTTTACTTATCATTTAACTGTAAGACCAAGACGGTATTAAATTTCTGTTACTTAATTATACATAATGTGTATATGTTTTAGGATAAAAGCTACATTCAGACTTTTGCGGAAAATAGGAAAAAAGAGTTTGAATTACACAAATGGAATCTCCAACCAACTATTTTGGTTATTGGACCGAGTATTGAAGAGTTGAAAGAATTTTACATTTACGTGAACGACATTTTATACCAAGTTGACTCGTATCTAAAGGCAGTTTCTTTTACTTTTCAAATTTACCACGTTCTCGACTTGGAATACCAAGCCCAGTGTATTCAGGCTTGGCAATTCATCGAACGTTTTTTTTATGAGATGCAAGACAAAAGTATTCCCTGCGCCGCAGTTACTACACTTACTTCCGAATTAACTCGGTAAGTTAAACCTTTAAAATTTATAAGCTAACTTACCGTCTTGTAAAATATTATAATATGAAGTGTTTTTTATGCACAAAATCATTTGAAAATGTTAAAACTTACATAAAACATGTGCAATATGTGCACAAGTGTAAAAACAACATGCAATTTTTCATGCACTGTTTGTCCACAAATGTTTCAATCTTTGTATTCTTTTAAACGCCATATAACAAGACATTTTCAACAAAATAGTCCAGTGTCATGTTTGACTACCATAAATAAATCTAACATGTCATGCACTAATCAAGAAAATATTAATAATGTTTGCACTCCGTCTGTTAGCCGTGTGAACATTCTAACTAAATCAGTCGAAAATTCAAGTAACCTAAACATTTGCAACAAAATTACAGCCTTTATTTTGGATTTATTTGGATCTAGTAAAATTACTAGAAAAACTGCTCTTAAAATTACAAACGGTATACAACAGTTAGTTATACAACCAATGTTTATTAAAATTAATTCAGAATTAATTTCTTGTAACCAAGACTGCCTTGGCAGAGTTGCTAAAGTATTTACTCCCGTTATAGACTTGCTTAATATGTTTAAATCTGAATACAAATTTAAGCAATTTCTTGTTTCAAATGATTTGTATTCAGATCCCATGGAATACATTATAAATGATTCCTCAACTATTAATACATTATCATCAGTTTCAAAAGGTATCATTCTACCATTACAAGATAATTTAAGACGATTTCTTGAATCACCGAATATTTTTGACTCAATGAATTGCATTTTGAATGCAATTCAGGTAAATAATTCATATGTTAATGTATGTTCCGGAAGTGTATGGAAAAACAAAATAATTGACTTTGATACAAAATATGCTATGCCTTATCTTTTATATCAAGACGATTTCGAAATCAACAATCCATTGGGATCAAAAAGTAATATACAAAAATTGTCAGCAATATATCTAAATCTTCCATTGTTACCACCGGATCATGCGTCTAAATTAAACAACATTTTTGTCGCCTGTCTTACCAAGACGTCTAGTTTAGAGTTTGGAATGGAGAAAACATTTGGGCAACTCTGTTCTGTTCTCAAGTCTTTAGAAGAGACTGGCATCGTAATAAATTTACAATCAGGTGTTGTGTTACGTATCCATTTTGTGTTAGCTGCAGTAATAGGCGATAATTTGGGACTTAACACAATGCTAGGTTATGCACGGTCATTTTCATCAAATTTTTTTTGTAGACTTTGTAAAAGCCATAAAGATATAACCAAAAAACAAGTTGTAGAAGATGAGACTTTACTAAGGACTTCCGAAAATTATTCGGATGATATAACTGCAGGAAATAGTAGCAAAACGGGTATACGAGAAAAGTGTGTGTTTAACATGATATCATCATTTGATGTTGTAGATAACGTATCGGTCGACATAATGCACGATCTTTTTGAGGGAATATGTCATTCCGAAATGATAAAATTTTTAAATTATTTTATTTTTGAAAAGAAGTTTTTTACTCTTGATGTGATTAATAATCGTTTAAAAAATTTTCAGTATCCTCATACAGATAAAAGTAATATACCAGTTAATTTGACTCTAAAATGTCTAAAAACTACAAAACTAAAAATGTCCGCTACCGAAACCTACTGTTTCTTGCATTATTTTCCACTCATTATAGGTGATTATATTCCTAAGCAGGATTCAGTTTGGAAGCTTTTTATTTTGCTTAATAAACTTGTTAACCTTTGCCTTTTACCGTCATATGACGAAGAAAAACTCAATGAACTGAGATATATTATAAAACAACATCATCAACAATATATGTCTCTATTCAAAACAGAATTAACACCCAAACATCATTTCATAATTCACTATCCCAGTGTAATAAAAAAATTAGGACCATTAAAAAGATTATGGGTTATGAGAAATGAAGCAAAACATAAGCAAACTAAGACATATGTAAATGTTGTAACAAGTAGAACAAATATCCTTTTAACAACTGCAATAAAATCACAATTTAATTTAGCCAGTTATCTGTACTCGTTTAAAAATTCATCTTCTGTTCTTCCGTTAGGAGAATTCAGAGATTTACGGTTTGTGGACTGCATAAAACTTAACATCGATCCTGAAGTTTTGAAAAAAGTATTAGTTTGTGATAAAATTGAAATTAATAACACAAAATACCGAAAAGATGATATTATTATTATTAAGAAGACGGATAATACAGAATTTTATAGTATAAGTTATATTATTTTTATTGATAAGGTTTATTTTTTAACTAATCAATTAAATCAAAGAACGTTTGATAAACATTTTCTGTGTTACCTTGTGGATAAGCCTAAAACTGAAGTTACAAATATTATAGACTCAAAAGATATTACTCATCCGCCGACAAATATTATTATTTTACAAGACGGTTCATTTGCAATAAAACCAAAACCTCCTTTCTGAATATAATTGTTTTCTCGTAATTAATGTTTTTGTATATACATATATGAATTAGTGAGTTGAATAACTGTAAGTGTATATCACTGTAGTTTTGATATACCCTTATAATATCCTTCCCGACCTACCATCAAATCCCGAAGTGAAGGAGAGCTACAAAATATTGAGGCGCACTGTAACCCCCCAAAACGGACGAGGACTACAAACTATGGTGGCGGTTTGTAGACGCAACGATTTTGGGTCCTTGGTCACCACATTACTCATCCCATCCCTCATCAGTAACAACACCCAAAACGGACTAGGGGTTGTATCCAACTACAGCGATGAACACTTACAGTTATTCATCTCACTTATTTATTTGTGTACAAAGGCATTACTTAATCTCCGCACACTTTCACTCTCCTTTTAGCTTTTGTTTTGTATCTCATCGATTTTACTTTGATACTTTAAGTTTTTTTTATTATAATATTGTTAATAATGTAAACATGATGGTATTTTAGTTATTATACTCGTACTAGTATGTAAGAAAACATTGTTTATTTTATACTATGTATACTTATGACGGATATGTGAGAAAATATATTTATTTTACTAAATAAGAGCCTATTATTTACCTATATACTATTTAGTTATATTATCTATTTCATATATTGTTAATTTATCTAGATTTCTAGATCTATAATCTACAAAAAGTAGATAAAATATCAACAATTATTCTTTAAATGAATTATTAAACACTAGATAAATTATCCAATTTAATTGAAAGCAGTAGATGAAACAATAATTTGTTTTCTATAAAATACTTATTAGTACACGTTAAAATGACTATTTTATTAGCCAAAACATTAGATAAAACGTCTAATGTTAAGAAAAAATAGATACCAAACCAACAATAATTCTTTAAATTAATTTCCCAATTTAGGTAGTTTAATGAAAACATTAGATGAAATAAAGATTTATTACCCTTAAAATGTCTATTAAGATACATTAAAATGACTATTGTCATAAATATAAATAGTTAATTTGCCGTTTGACATTCAACTAATTTCAATTAGCTATATTAGATATTTTATTTAGTTAGCTAATTTTTAACCATGAATTTTAGATTTTGTACCTAAAATTTAGTTGATTTATTTACAATTTTTCGCTCAGTGTGCTAAATTGTCGAGGGGGGGGGGTAAAATTTACTGTGGTTATCGGAGTAGCCAAGCGGCCCCACATCGCCACAGCGGCCCACAAACACGGCGGCCCACCCACGTGAGCCCCAGTAGCCCAGGGGCGGGCCAGTCCGCCCCTGGGCTACCGGGGCGGACTGGCCCGCATATAAAATGAGGATTGTTTATCGAAATTGAATGTGTTTTCTTTGCTGTTTTTTAATAGAACTCATTAGTACTTAAATGCCGTTGTAAACATGTTGGTACCTTACATACACTCGTATCGGTCAATGCCAAATAGTTGGTGGAGAACAACTATTTCGCAACATTTGCGTTAAATTTTGTGTTTTTTTTTTTTGGGGGGGGCAGGGGTTCAATATAATTTTTTTACTTTCCGACTAGTACCCTAGAAGGAAAGTATTGTAATCGACGGAAAATGACGTTTCAAGATTTCCACGGAAATACGCGTTTTGAGGTCCCCTGAAGCGATTGCGATGATTTCTGGAAAATGTATGTATGTGTGTCTGTATGTCCGTGAACACGATTGCGCCCAAACGGAACAACGGCTGGGGCTGAAATTTGGAATACATATTTAGAATTACCGGGGGACGAACTGGAGTGGTTTTTGTGACAATCCGATAGTCGGAAGTGGTAGATGTTACAAGCGTCTTCTTAGGGATTTATCGATTTTGGCCAAACTGATATCAGCTCACTATCCAGTGACATAAAATATGTATACCAATTTACAGATCAATGGGATGAACGGTTAGGCGCTATAAGCTTTTACAGACGCAGTTTGACAGAATCCACAGCCTTCGTCGCCGTGTTGCAAATTGTCAGATTTTGACAAACGTCAGTGCCACTGACATGACATGACATTAAATGTCAGGATGACAAATGTCATTATGGCATAGAAACTGATGTTAGGTAGTATCCAGATTAGCTGTGGTTTTACAAAATTGAATAATGTAAAAGTGTTTAGATATTTCATTGTATCAACGATGTTGTCGAAAAGTTGTGTGAGGGCCACCCCAGATATTTTTAAGAAAGAAAGGCAACAGTTTTGTGTTGCCGGCTGTTAGAGATGAATCTGTGGTAGATGTTGATAATATTTTTCTCCACCCTCCTCCCCCAATTGAAACGGGAGGAACTGCACGGGCTAATAACCAAAGCGGCAAAATGGGTGTAAATGCTGCATCCAGAAACTTTGGCGTCTGCGCGTCTCCGCTCCTACCTGGAGGAGAAGAATGAAAAACAATGATGTATCTAAGAGAACATTGGGACCGCCTTCATTGCTGGGAGCAGAAAATCAAAATAAACTAAAGGCTCATATAAAAAGATTGCAAAAGCACAGTCGATGGCGTTTCATTTGACTGAAAGCTTAGCCATAAACCATAGATTCAACAAAGACAAATAATTAGCCGGATATGACTGGTTACAGTCGTTTTTAAGACGTGAGAGTTCGAAAATCCGAAGGTGTTTCACTGGCTCGCGCCCAAGGCATGAACAAAGTAGAAGTTCGGTCGTACTTCCAGCTTTTGGAGAGAACCTTGCGTGAAAATGATCTTATGAACAAACCAGCGAATATTTTCAATATGGACGAGACGGGTCTCCAGTTGAACAACAAAGCAGGATTCGTAATCGCCAAAAAGGATTTAAGAACGTTGCAGTTATCAGTTCATCTGATAAATGTGAAACAATAACAGTTATATCTTCTTGTAACGCTGAGGGCTCGTTTTTACCGCCTGCATGCATTTTTAAAGGGCAGAACAAGAAGGCCGAGTTTGAAGATGAAATGCCTCCCGGTCCCGTTGTTTACATGAATAAAAAATCTGCATACATCAGCACTAATTTGTTCCTGAACCGGTTGAAGACCTAATTTACTCCTAGAACACCAAGTGGAAAGGTACTTTTGATTTTAAATGGGCATTCAACACACTGCAACTGCGTCGAAATGCTGGAATATGCGGATGAATGTGGAATAATATTTCTGTGTCTACCTAGTCACACCACTCAATTTTTAAAACCTCTGGACCGAGCCTTTTTCAAAAGTTTGAATTCACATTTCGATAAAGCTTGTAGCTTGTTTATCAAGACAAATCCTACCAGAAAAATCAATAGGATGAAGATATTCGGGAAACTATCATCAGACGCTTGGTTAAAATCAGCCACTGTTGAGAATGGAATATCATCTTTCAGGGCATCCACCCATTCAACCCTGACGCCATCCCAGATTACGCCTTCTTGAATGAAGATCATCAACCTGAAAAACATCATCCTGAAGAACACCAACCCGAAGAACATCAACCTGAACACAATTTACCTGGCGTTTTCGAAGAAAACATGAATGTACATATTGAACCCGAACATCCCACTCCTTGTTCTTTTCAAGCAATTAATGAGGTGACTCCTGTTAAAGACACTCCAGGAACAATGCGCAGTTCAGAAACCCAGGAAACGTGGGAAATAAGTAGCAGTACTTTTGACATCATCCGACAACTACTTTTTTATATGATTTCGTAATGTATATTCTTTTGCGAATAAATTTGTTCCTTTGGACTATCGGTTGTATTTATGAGGTAAAAGCAAAAAAGTGGACCATCTCTCCCCGAAGTACCCTATACAACTCACTAGTTCGGTAATAATTGCAATAAATGTTTAATAGCTTCGTATTGCCATAGAACTTTGCCTGCCGGTGAAATAAACCAGCCAGCAAAGGCGTTCCGAATGTGTATAGAATTCTTAGTGGGTCCTGAATGACGTTTGCTTTGATGGTTGTTCATAGTATTTTCGTTATTTTGCGTTTCATAAGAGGAATGTTGTTCTGATTGGTTTAATGAATCTTTATGATTAATGTTTTCTGTCAGTAAGTAATTTTGTAGGGTGCAACATGCAACAGTTATTACTGTAGCAAATTCAACGTTAAGTTCAATGTGTTTTAATAAAATTCGCCAAGTATGAGCAGTGATGCCAAAGGCATTTTCCACCACTCTTCTGGTTCGTGAAAGGCGATAGTTAAAAATTCTGTCCCGATCAGAAAGATTTTTTCCTGGATACATACGTAACATGTTCTCTCTTAAGGAGAACGCTTCATCGGCTACTAGCACTATGGGCAAGGGTGTATGTGTTGATGGTAGAGGTTGCTTTCCTGGCAAATCTAAGTTAGGGTCGTTTGCCAACCACAACCTTTCAAAAGGAGAATTTGCAAATACTCCACCATCGCTATTGCCATCACAAGCACCAACATCAATCATAATGTATTTATAATTGGCGTCTACAACTGCCATTAGAACATGAGAGAAACTGCCTTTATTATTAAAAAAGTTTGATGCCGAATGTTCTGAAGCAAATGGTTGCACGTGCTTGCCGTCTATGAACCCGACGCAGTTCGGAAAATTCCATTTTCGAAGAAAATCAAATTGAATTTCCTTCCAGTTTTTTTAGTTTCGGTATGTATAGAGAGAGGCATAACAATCCGCTGTATGGCAAAACAAGTCTCTTCGACAATTTTCTTTACAGTTGTTTCTCCTATACGAAAACTGTATGCTATCGATCTAAATGAATTGCCCGTTACTAAAATTCTGAAACAAATACAAACGTTTAATTTCAAAAATTAGACTCGATTGTTTTAAATTACGTAATAATAATAATATTTTACGTAACTTGAGAAATATGTTTTGTAAATAGACCAAATGAGGAGCAATCATGCAAAACCCGTTAAATTTACCACACGTTTTTTTTTGTATACACAAGAATTCTATACAATTTGGTGGTGTTCTACCGATTCATGAGCTTACATTCAAATAAAATGGTAGTAGGTTTTCCACCAAACATAATCAAGCCAAAGTGTTCAAAGTGTTCAACTGCAAAGTGTTTCAAGCAAAAACATTTCAAATCACTAACAGATACAAAATTGTTCTCAAATAGTGGAAATTTAAAAAAGAAGCGAAAAAAATTTGTTCTGTCGTAGGTGGCTGTGATTTCAAATCTGGGCGTAATTATTAATTCTAAGCAACATTCCCAAATAAAATTTTTCGATAATATTAATATCCAAGGTACTTTACTCTTATGCGCGTTTCACTTTTTTTAAACACCCGGTACAAGGTGCGATGTTTTTAAGATCTTATGATGGTATTATTGATTTTAGACCTACCGCCAACTTTCATAAAGAATAACATTTTCTGAGAAATGGATAATAAAAGTTTTTCCCATATGGTGCGGACTTTCCTGGACACACTGTATATTTTAATTATGTACCTTTATTGTTAGTAATCATTAAACATAAATGTTTATTCACCATGTGTTTAAATTTAACTTACCTTATTGTGACAGCCAAACGTTCCCTAGTGCTAATTGCAATACTATAGTTTGTGTCCTCCTTGCGAATTTTACCCTGACCAAAGTATGTAGTTTCTCGAACTGATGCTTATACATTCGAAAATACTGAAAATATCTTTCTGGATATTGTTCAAGTTCTTGGCATAATCGATGGTACTCTCCACATTCCGCTCTCAACATATTGAGTGGATGTATCCAATATTCCAACTGTTTCAACACCAGAAGGAATTCAACACAGCATTGATCCGCAAATATGAAGATCATCATGCATTAACCTATCCCAGTGAACAATTTGTGAATATTTATATAATGAGTATACTTGTGCTATCTGAAAAATTACCAAAACTGGCAACATGTAATCATTTGAAAAATATATTATGTCAAAAATTAAAAGGATATGGCATATTTACACTATCTTGTGAAAGTCACACTTTAGATGATATATTTATGGACTTAGTAATACCATTTTATGTTCATAATTAGTGTAAAAATGTCAATTTATTGTAAATGAAAGAGGCCCAATAAAGGTCAGCTTTAGAAAGTTACCAAAAAAGAAGAAAAGAGAAGAAATATTAAGGTAATAATAAGTACCGTACTATTATTTGTCATGCCACTATTATGTATGTATTTTTTTATTCTTTTGTTCTTTATTCAGTGTATCTTGTATTTGTTTTATTATTTAACATTTCGTTGGCGTAAAGTGTTAACCAGCTAAGTCATTTTAAAGCATGAAGCTCATTACATAATTCTGTTCATCGGTCAAGTCAAATTAAGCCAAAAGAATACCAATATATAACGTTACAAGATAGCCATAATGTAACGTTTTTTAGTTCTCCTGTAAAATTAGTCAAAATGGACATAGCTGGTTTCCACTTCAGGCTGACGATTTATTAATTATATCCTTCGCTTTTTTTGTAAACGAATATAATCACAATAAATACACTTTTAATCATAATAAAGCTTTTTATTTCCTTGTATGTAATTAAAATAAATATATTATTAATGAATGGCGAATACGCCAAAGCGTCGTTTGAAATTCCCGCCACGAATGACTTAGTTGCCATGACCAGCCGATATGTCGTTGTGCAAACTTCGTCCCCACCATTTTCCAAAGAGTAGACCATGGAGTAATAGAAAAGGGGGAGGAAACATGCGTGTTTCATTCTGTCCGCCATTGCTGTGTGCCCAGTTTTAGCATTACAAGGTATTAGGAGCGAAGGTTTACTTTAATATATATAGTTTTTCTATAATTGTGAGTCGTTTTTATAGTAAAATATACGTGTATATGTTAGTTGCGTAGATGTTTTAAGTGTGTTAGCGGGATTTACATGTGAAATAGTGCCATAATAGTGCTTCAAACATTAGTAGGTGTATAAGTACATTTTTATGTTATAGTGATTTATTATGGTTCTGCCACACCAGAACAACAAATAAATATAACCACTATGGGCTATCGGTCCGAAGATGCAAATGACAATCTACTTTCCTTACCAGAATACACAGATCACTTGTATTTCCCATCGCCTGAAGAACTAACAGAATTTTCAACGAAAGTAGTTCACTACATTGCTGGCTTTGTTGTGAAAGCATTAAAAAAGTACATTGTGTGTGAAGAATGTTTAAGTGTTCTCACAAAACAGGGAGAAGGCACAGGTGGACATAATTTGATATCCCTCAAAAATAGAGGAGGATTGGTGTTCCCTTCAGCTGATGTAATGTCGATATGTGAAATAAGTGAAAAATTTTATTAGACGTGCGCTAGTTGAAAGTGGTGGAAAACATTTATTAAAAGAATTTTCGTCTTTACGACTTTCAAGTTCTGTTTTAGGTTTTTATGAGAATAAAAATATTTTTAATTCCTTGCAAGAACATGTATATAGTCAGTCACCATTAGATAACCACATTCATTTGTTAATTAAAGCAATTTCTCTGAAATATATAAATATAAGATATTATTATATTGCAAAGAAATCAATAAATGTATTTGAAACAAAGAGACAATTTTATAATAAACTTGTTTTGTTCAGTGGACATTGAGTATATATTTTAATTTTAATCACTTTTTCTGATTATTATATTTTAACAATACAGTATTTTATCATATTTTGCCAAATGTATTTGATCTGGCATGCTGATTTATATTATTATGATTATTAATAGGTGTTTGGGTTTCTGTTTTTGATTAAATTTATTTAAAGTTGTATAATGTTTTTCTTCTTTTACCTCTCCATAAAATACATATTTCCCTCAATTATATCGGAAGAACTCAATGTATTTTAAAAGGCACATATTATAATAAAATAAGCAAAATTACTATTCCAATCCTCGTTGAAATAGCGGGTTGCATACTCACCGCCTGACATTTCCCCTTACCCCACTTGGCATCATTTAAGTTCTCCATAAACACCCTTCAAGCGACCTCTATATAACTTAATTACTCTATGGAGTAGACAGTCTATTACAGGCATCGGCAACCTTTGCCCGCTGCCCTACTCCCGCTCACGGCGGGGTCATATCTCCACTCCGCTATGTGCGGCCCGGGGGCCGCAGTTTGCCGATGCCTGGTCTATTATGTACAGTGTCGGCCAGTTCCAATCGCCATATACACCACATGTGAGAGCAGGAAAGTAATATAAAGGCGGTCACTGCATGTCCCCACCAAGCGACATGAACCAACCACGAGGCCGTGTTAGCGCGGTAACTAAATTGGTGGGGATGTGTTTCTACGGTCTCTCCCGCACTCGCTCAAAACTAATGGGGCGGCTTGAGCTAGCCCGAGCTGTATATAGTCTATGATTGGGTGGAATACCCATTAAACGGATGATAACGTAGCGTCATTTGACGACGCCGCAGTACGGCAGTACAGCATGCAGCGCCCTACTCGGTCGAATGTACCCTTTACGCGCGAAACATTTTAAGGTATGAGCGACAACTCTGTTTATAGACAGAAACTCATACTTCTGTCTCACACACCGACCGCTTATTGCTGGGGTCGATAGTACGCGATGTAGTAGATAATATTATTGTACGGGTTCTTCAAATTCAAATTTTAAATCTTTCGCGCGATGTGTATATATTAAGGGGCGTGGGGTTAGGGAAAGTCCTACGGAGACAGTGACCATAGAGAGCAGGTAGATATACCCCCGGAAAAGGGATGATTATTGTGTCTTGAACCTTCTTACCACTCGCATGCAGATTTAGTTAATACTTTGCAATAGTTTTCGTGTTGCGTGTTGGAATTCCAGGTAACACCATTTACATTTGTTATAATATGTTTACTTTATTTTGTTTAAATAGTTATATTTTAATTTTCCCCTCAATAACTTTATTTAAAGTTATTTATCTACGATTTCTTTGCTTTGGGTAACCTTTGCTTAGCAATAATCTATTTGGCGTTAAACTGCTGTGAGCGTATTTAGCGCTTTGCGTCCTAAATTGTTTTGTAAAACTTATTTGGTATAATATTTGAGCACCACCAATATTTTGTTATTTGTTTCGTGTTCCGCGACCTTTTAGTCCAGCCTGGGTGTACTGTTTATGTCTGGCGATTAGTAACATAAACACTTGACACCAAGGGTCTCTAAGAAATGCAGATACACGACTCTCTGTCGGTTATGGTTCATTCTATTGATAAAATTGTTATTTAGTAAAATCTATAGTTTGATTCTACCACATAAATGGGTGTCCCGGCGATTACACATTTTTAGTGGGGTTTTTGACACCTAGAGCGCCCCTCACTTTGTTTGTTTTAGTTATCTTGTTTGCTAATAATTCTTTGTCTTTGTTATTTGTTTATTTCTTGGTTGTTGGTTTTTACTGGTATTGGTTTTGATTTATTGTTTAAGCTTTTGTGTATATTATTATTATTATTTGTGGATTTGTTTCAATGGTTGTTGTTGTTTCGTCCACATATTAATAGCGAAGACAACGAACGAGAACCGTTGTAGGGCGAAAGGATCGGTAAACGTAAGCACCTTAAGCTGTATAACCAGTGGGCTGACACCGCCAGGACCTCTGCTACGCTTTTCCTTTATGAGTCTCGTTATTATTGTTGTAATTTGTTGCTTTGGTTTGTCCTTTGTTGTTATTTCGTTCACATATTCACTTAATTAGTGAAGGCGACGAATGAAAACCGCTGTAGGGCGAAAGGAGCGGTAAACGTAAGCACCTTAAGCTATGTAACCAGTGGGCTGACACCGTCAGTACCTCTGCGACGCATTTCACTTATGAACCTCATTATTATTGCTTTATTATTATTATTTACTCTTTGTTGATTTGGATTGACCTGAGAATGTCATTCATTCATAAGAATGAATAGTTCAAATGAACATCGTTGTGGAGGGCAGAGAGCGGTGAGGTAGTACCCGAAAAGCTCCCAAACCCGGAGTGGGCCCGTCCCGACCATAACCAGCAACGCTTTTCCTTTGTTAAGTTTCGTTATTTGACTTTCTGTTTATGCAAAATGTTAGATTGTCGACCTATAGCAAAGCCCTATTGTGAAAAACCATAAATCAAAAAGGCCAAAGTCACCAGATTACAACAATCAAACATTATCACCACTTTTAAAACTCCAAAAGAACATAAGCTCAAATCAAAAACCGAAAGTCCAAAGAGAGCAACTCTCAACCATATAAACTGGAGATAATAATTCCATAAGTTCTAGATTTCCGGGAGAAAACCTCCAATCTAAATATAATAATTCAATGTTCAATAACCACAAACACGAAATCAACGAAGGTTACGACATACTTCAACAATAATTAAATTCTTGAATTAATCGAAGATAACTATATTGTCTTGTTTTTCTTAATTCCTTTAAATTAGTTAAAGGTAAGTGAATATTTCTGTCTTTCTCCAGTTGGATTCTGAATACTCTGAGCCATATTTAAATATTCAGGTTAGTTTACTTTAGGGGAATTTTTGTTTGCTGCACACAGAGGATTGCGTTTACTACGTAAGTGTCTATTTCTTTTTCTTTTGGAGGCGGGGTAGGGGGGAGGGGTAGAGACACAGAATTTAGTGCCGTCACCAGGATCCAATTTGTTGAAGGCGTAGATGCTCATTATGTTTTGGTACTTTTTTTTGGCAGTCGTACCCTTGTGTGTTGAAATTCCAGGATAAGAACGAGAAGTCTCTTCCATCTGACAATCCGATGAGGATAAGCTTTCCGACTATCTGATCGTCACTCTGAGATGTCTGGCCCACATCAAACCCCCGATGAACCCCAATTGTCATTACGCTGTTCCGGATGCAAACCTGAAGACTCACCTATTTCGAGCCTTGGACAAGGAGAAATTAATCTGCGTTCTCAAACTGTGAAAAAGACAATTATGGAAGAAAAGCCAACTAGAAACCCTGCCGAAACCTTCGGCCAGCCGGACGACCAACCCCAACGACCCATTAGCCCTGTTATGAGTAAGTCTACAGCAACAAATTGATGAACTGCAGACCACGGTCAAGTCTCAATCGGATACTTTACAAGTTGTCATGCAACAATTAGTAAATACCAATGCCTTACTAGCCCACTTGCCGTCACAACCTCTTCCTTCGACTGTCGCAACCTTACCCTGTGTTTCGTCTACTTTCACTCCTACTACCACGATATAACCGTTCACACCGTTAATGCGTCCATCACCCTTAAGGGGGGAGCCTCGTATAGATGAGTCGAAAAATCGATTTTTTTATTGTATAAATCGAAAGTATATCATTTCAAGAATATGGTGTTAAAATTTTAAAGCAAAATTCCAAGCGGTTGCTTAGATATAGGGATTTTTGTCAAGGTCCTTCCTACACACATGCACACATACACACATACAACATACACACATAATTACATTTTCCAGAAATCATTGTAATCGACTCAGGGGACCCCAAAACGGGTACTTCCGGTGAAATCCCCAAAAAAGTTCCGTCAATTGCAATCCTTTCCAATCCAAAAAATCATAAGAAAAATTTTGCAATATAAAAATTTAATGTTATTCTCAAAATACTCAAGAATGTACACTAAAAATTTGAAACAAAAATATTGCATAGTTTTTTTCGGAAAAATTGCCAGTTTTCCTAATTTTTTTGCCATCTATACGAGGCTCCCCCCCTTAACACCCCTACCATTATCTATGTTGGCACTGACTACCAACCCAGTGATATCGTTTACTTTGACTTCGCCTATTGTAACACCGCTCTTGACCACACCAAAGCCATCCTCTATATCTAACCTACCGAGGTATTCACAATCTCTGACGTCTCCTGCCGTTATAACAGCCCCTCTGTTGAGAGAGCTCTCAATCTCTCAACCTGGATCCGCCCACATTGTAAAGCCCATCAACGCTGAATGCTGCTGATGAGTGGAAACACATCGCTATTGCCCTCTCCAATAATTGAAAAACACCATCTATCCCAGCAATTCCGCGACCAACATTCGAAGATGCCCACTTTCAAACTCCTATTCGATTTTTAGAGAAATTTGAAATTTACTTTAACCGTTTCAAAGGACAACCGGTTGATAAGCTCGAGGAAGTCTTAGCCTGCTTCTCAGGAAAGGTAGAGCTATGGGTTACTGTTTGTCGTAGCGAATGGGAAACTTATGAGGATTTTAAAAAGCATTTTATCGTTTATTATTGGTCTCATGCTCACCAGCGTAAATTACGCTCCCGTACTCTCGCTTCACCCTATGACCCTAGCCGTGGTACTTTGATGACCGATTTCTTTCTACAACGCGTAGAATTGTTACGTATTCTGACCCTCCCGTTGCCAGAATCTGTTATGGTCGCTGACTTAATGAATTAATTTCAATATTTGTGGAAAGCAATTCCAAGAACGGATCATTCAGTGTCAGAAGCCCTATAGTTCCTACAGGAATAGAGCGAAGACCAGGCTTACAAGCGTCGCCGCTTTGAATGATCGTCCCCACAAACCCTCAAATTCCAATAATCCGCCGAACAACCACACGTCGCTGCGGCTCATCTTCACGCTGGTCAAAAGAGAAGCCCTAGTAAGAACCACTGGACTCACTCTCGTTCGGAAACCCACCACGGGAGCTGTTAAGAAGGTCTACAGACTTCCCTTCCCTTAAGGACAAAACCTTCGACCCTGTTGAATTAGCACATACTTTTACTGCTAGGACTATAGGACCTGCTGGTATCACTTCATCGACCCCTAATATTATTCCCCCTTATATATTAATGCCAGTTGAACCAGTTGAAGGATGTGTACGGATCTGGTTTCAGTATTCTTCATTCGTTGGGTTGGAAACCTTGTACGGGACTTGGTCTGAGCAAGATCGTTACCCCCATTAATATTCACTTTCCACGTACCCCATTGCCTTTGATCGAGTGACAAAACCTTGATGCCGAACTACCAATCTTTATCCTCCATATTGCCGGTGTTTCCCCTTGTCATCGTCCGTGTATTATCTTACCTCATGTGATGGTAAAAGTACAACATTTATGTTTCCCAGCATTGTTAGATACTGGTAGCGAGGTATCTTGTATCAATGAAGACAATTTTGCCTCCATTGGTACGAGCTTCCCAAAGTTGCCATTATCCAGTACTTATATTCGAGGTGTTACCGGACATAAGAGTTGTAGGATAAAGTATCAAGTCCTCATAGAAGTTCAATTGGTTGGAGGTCCTAACTCTTCTACTGTTTTCCTAGTTGTGAAAAACTTGGTCCGCCCTATCATCCTTCGAATGTACTGGTTCTCCCATGTACAAGGAACTGTTGATTTTAATAATTATAATATAAAAATAAAAATAGATAACATTTCCCATATTGTTCCGATAAGTCGTGATGCTTACTTATGTAAGTATACTGTTTTAATAGATGGAAAGAAAACAACATAAATTAATGGCAAACATATTTTTAGGGACACCTCCCAAGCTACACGTGATCTACACAGACACCAGACACATTCGAAGCTGAAAATAATATACTTTCCTTGCAAGAGAAGGTAAATAGATTAGAAACTACTTTGCAAAAAGTTTTTACGCCAGGACAAATAAGAAAACTTACGAATCCGGAACTCAAGATACCACGTTGGAAACCAGAAGATATAGCTTCCGCAATTTCATTGCCGAGCGTGAGTCCCAATGCCTACCGATATTTAAAAAGCACTGGTTACCCAGTACCATCTCTTACGACACTCTTACGACACACAAAGATCGGGCTGCTTCATTCAATTTACAACCTGGAATTTTTTTAACGTTTTTTTAACGTTACTCAAGGGAAAAGCGGTTGACATGCATGAAAATGACAGGCTGTGCGTTTTTATATATTTAATAAAGCCATAGTAAATATCTATATGAATATACTTCGATATTTTCCATCGTGTCGCAGTAAATTTGTGACACGTGTGACCAAATCATTAGATTACTGATTTGATCACCTATTTTGAAGGTAAGGGAGTCATCGTCAGTTTTACTCCTGTCACGTAAGGAGGAAAATAATCATGTTGTGATTTGCATGGTGATGAAAACGCTAACTATTCATCACTGTAATATACTTGCATTCTATTCTGTGCTTTTACATAAAACAGAATCAGAAAATCAATAAAGAGTTTTTAATGTAGAGTTTGGGTTACATCGCATGTAAAATGCTGAATATGTATCAAAATGAAAAAAAAACCTACATTTATATTAAATTCTACTCGAATGATTTTAAATACTAGCGCGCCTGTTGGCGCCATCTGCTATCATCTAACCGCATTGACCGATCTCATACGAGTGACGTAGACAAAAGCTGCGCTCCGTTGTACCGTGTAAAAGGATGATTCAAGCTACACCGGAACGGAGACGGCACGGAGCGAGTGCAGGACAGACGGCGCCGCGCCGTGCCGTCGTTCCGATTCATGCTACAACGAGCGTTTTGTCAACGACCCGATCCCGTACAAGATAGGGAAGGTGTATTTGAAACACTATATAAAGAATTTTTAGATGACGGACGTAAATTTCTTTGCGATTTCAATAAGTTGTTCATAAGAATTTATGCTTACGTTTCGTTGTTGTGATTCATCCAATACTCCCGTAAACTTGTCGCAACACGATTCATGCTATGACGGAAGTAACGGAACAGCGACGACACGGCACGGCTCCGGCAACATAATGTACTCTGACATTCCGTCGACGGCACCCGTCATGGGCACGTCTAGTCTCGCAGCCGTGGCGGCTTAGCATGAATTGTCACATAAAATGCATATGAAGATGTTTTCCGTATATGTCTAGATGGTAGGTGGCATAATCCAGGGTACCAAATACGACCCCCAAATAAATATCTCCACGATCGACCCCTCATATTGGCAAATTTCCCTCAGTCCAGAGAGTACCAAGTACACCGGATTTCTCTTTAATGGAAGGTTTTATGTTTACCAAGTTTTGCCTTTTGGACTTACAACTGCGGTATATTCCTTTAGTCGTGCCATAGATCTCATTCTTGGTTCGGAAGTTAGGGAATTCACCTTTAATTGATTTGATGACCTTCTTATAGTCTCCCCATCTTTCGAAGAACATATAAAACATCTCAAAATGGTCTTTACTCGATTAGAAGATGCTTCCATGACAATAAATTTTGAAAAATTCGTCTTCCTCCAAGATCGTTGCCATTTCCTTGGATTTATATTAACTCCATCTGGAGTAGTTGCCTATCCCGAAAAGATCAGGGCCATCCAGGAGTTCCCTTCGCCTAAATGTGGAAAACACTTACGCGCTTTTCTCGGTGTTTGTTTTTTTTTTTTTTTATAGAAAGTTCGTGGACAAATACATGAGATAGTTCCTTTAACCAGACTACTTGGGAAAACTGTTGGAATTGGGGGCGTCCGAAGAAACTGCTTTTCAGCGTTTAATAACCCTGTTTCTCCACACCGTTGGGGTTCCCCGATTTTGATAAGGTGTTTTATTTATAAGCTGACAGTTTAGAAACTGCTATAGGAGCAGAACTTTGCCAGTACACTTCAGACAATGACAGAGGTGTTATTGCCTTTGCCGTATGCCGTATGCTACGGGGACCCGACTTTTTTTACACTGCCACGAGAAGGAACTGTTGGCCATCATGTTTGGTCTGCAAAGGTTTCGTACCCTCCTCCTAGGTCATTGAGTGATAATACGTGCCGATTATTACGCCCTGAAATTCTTAAAACAATATAGACTTCTGAACGAGGAGGGTCTTACTAGTTGGTCTATCATGTTTGTCAGAAAGGAACCAACCGATATTTTATGAAAAACGCCATATAAAGACACATAGATTTTTATTCAGGAAAGAACCAACTCACTTGTTGCGCATAAGGTAAAAATATACACATGAACCAACCGCCAAACCCTTTATTGGGCATTTTCGTTTAATCAAACAGGAACTAAGCGGCTAGTTTCTTTCTGACAAGTGTGGTTGCACCCTAAACTATGCTAACTTGGTAAGCAAAGATAACGGATTTTTTTTACAGTTTTTATAAACTTGCAAATTATGATGCACAAAAAGCATTTATAGGTGCAAAAGTGCAAGAAATTCCAATTAAGATAAGATTTTGATACGAACTAGTGACATCAGACAGTTCCCGGATGTAAATGCTGTTTTACATTACACTAATATCGTCTAGACTAGAGGAGTGTCCATACTAAATGAGACTAGAAGTAGTTTCATATTCTATTCCTAGATGTCTACTGAAACAACACCATTTGCGCATGTCGACATTCAAATGAAGTCAATACCGCCAACTTAAACGCGGTTATAAGCACATTTGCTAGATTATGTTTCACCCGATGACAGCCGCGGCTGCAGTTGGCACCACCAAAATTCGTATCAGTGCGCAAGTCTAGTATGAAATCTCGGATAGAAAATTGGATCGCTTCTAGTTTGTAAATTGGCTTCTAGTATGAAAACTTGGTTGGAATTTGTCTGATTTACATTATGCTAGAGAAAACAGACAGAATCTTGAACGAATCTAGTGTAATGTAAAACAGCCTTAATGGTTCGATAGATATGAGGACGAATGTCTATTCGGTGTTCATCACGCTCTGCTTGTCCTTATTCCATTATCAGTTTGTCTATTTTAAATTTTATTGTCGATTAACGTCTTGCTGAACGCTCCCTTCGAGTAATCAGCGACAACGGACCACAATTTGTTAGTGACGCACTCTAGCTAGTCACCTACGCATTAGGATTCAAGCAGAGTCTAATTCCCGCTTATCAGCCAGAATCCCGTCGAATGAAAGAATAGGGACATCAAAACCTAGTTAGCCATACTAACTACACAAAGATATAACGAATGATCTACACACCTAACTTAGTGATTCGGACCGCGGAAGTCTCCATACTAAATATAATAAATTTCTGTTTTTGTTGTGAAATCTCGATTTTTTTTTTTTCATCGATTACAATACTTTCCTTCTAGGGACTCGGAAATAGGCAACCAACAAAGCGTTCACGAATGCACTCGTTCATTCCGTGGAACGGTATGTCAAAAAGTTGAAATAGTTTCAACTTTTCTGTTGAGTTGCGATTGGCTACCTCCATCCTGTGAGGTACGAACTACTACCATGCATTTCTACTTGTTCTTGGCAGCTATGTTACCGCTTCAATCCAGCGCAAATGCCCGACTGAACAGGTAGATTGGAATACACGTCTTTTTGCTATAAAAAATGGCCGCCGCTACGCGAGCGCTTTGTAGTAGCAGTGGCTGTGGACAAGCCTGACTGAACGCTCCCATTCTGTTCGGTGCTAATGTATCTACTTCATTGGACGACGGCGTTACACCGCCATTGCGACCGCCTGCGTAGCACAGACTAGACAGACACCGCATTGAGATTGCAATATGTGCCAGGGGGTCACGGGGTTATTGAGACACATCATCATGTAGAATTGGTAAAAACTCATAGGAACGTTATATCGTTCACATTTAATTAAAATAGTTTGTGCAGCACCGACTGCGTAGTTTAAATGTGTCACACATTTGGATAGCGCTTATCTAAAAGGGACCAACCGCCAAATGGCGTTTTTTAAGATAAAGGTACCAAACGCTTAAATAATAAAATATTAGGTTAGTCTAAAAATGTCCATATGCCAAACTACTCCAGTGACCTATATTGACAAGGGGGGGAAGCTTGCGACACGAAGTCTATTTTCTCTATTTGTCTAAAGGGATCCAAGCGACAGGTGCTGTTTAGAATAATTTGACATATGGCGCTTGGTTCATTTTTGACTTTGAGTACGGTGACAGTTTACCGCAGTTTACTTTCGAGTAAAACGGTTTAAACGTTGATCTTTGTGTTAAAGTTATTAAAATGAGGCACGCAGGGTTATCAGATTTCTTCAATAAACGCACAGGTGTGGACATTGTAAGTATTTTGTACAGAATTTTTAGGTTAGGAAAATAATGCGTCCTAACAATTTAAATTATTGTGAATATTAATTAACAATTTTAGGCTGCCGGTAGCTACAACATTGAGTCTATTACTCAGCATTCTTTGGAAAGCAACAGTTTAACCACCACGGCCTCCGCTACTAAGAACAACGATACTTATGATAACTACTCATCAGCAATATGTGATTTAGCTCAGAACCTGCCGGTCCAGGAATCAAACATGTTTTCTGAAGTATCTGACTCTAATAACGAAAAGGAGAGCGACAATGAATATTTTAATGATTTTGAAGATTCCGAAAGCGAATATAATCCTGAGCATGTCTCACCGGAAGATTCAGATGCCACTTCACAATCTGGTTTGGAAGAACATCTACAAGATATTCAAAGGAATTTGGAGTTAATTGAGGAAAGATCAAATCGAAAAGGTAGGCCTAAAAAGGGGCGAAAAACCAAGTATCCTGGACAGACATTTAAAAATAGGAAAACCCTAAAAGATTCAAACAAAAAATACTATACCATTAAAGGAAAGCTAGTGGAATCGAAAATTTTTGTTGATTTCCCATGCAACTGTACTTTGAAATGTAATGAGAACGTAACATCTTGTGTTAGGCGAAACATGTTTGAACAGTTTTGGGGACACAATTAAACAGCTAGGAATAAAAAGAAAAAGGAATAAGGAAAGCAACAGAAGACAACATACACGGGTGTATGAGATAAATAACATAAAAGTGTGCAGAGACATGTACATTAAAACCTTACAGATAACATCAAAAAGGGTAAACACCGCTTTAAATAAAATTAAAACAGGTAATATTATGGACGAAAGGGGCTTCAAGAGGAAGCGGAGGATACAATAAGTTGTCTGAAGAAACAAAAAGCAAAGTAATAAGTCATATTGCTAGATTTCCTACATACATTTCTCATTATACAAGAAGCGAGACTGAAGCAAAATTTTTGGCACCTGACTTAACATTAAGCAAAATGTATAGTTTATATAGGGAGGAGGAAAGTAATCACAAAGTAGGGTTTTCATCTTACAAAGCAATTTTTTATGGAAATTTCAATCTGAGGCGTAAAGTCCCTGTCAAAGACACATGCAATTTATGCGATGGTTTTAGCGCCAAAATTAAAAACTGTGAAGAGGATGATGCATTAAGACAGGAACAAGTAAAGCGAATAAAGCACGGGATGCGATGAAGCATGACATGGAGAAAGCTAAAACAGATGTGGGACTTGAGACGGCGACATATTATGACATGGAAAAAGTTTTGGGGTTGCCAAAACTACCCACTAATATTGTGTATTACAAGAGACAACTTTCTGTTTACAATGAAGGGGTACATGCAGCATCAACTAATACGCCATACTGCTTTGTTTGGAAGGAGGGAATAGCTGGTCGAGGATACTTTTACAAGAACTTAAACGTAGCCGCGTTTGAAGACGATGTGGATGGATTTGGAGAAAACATTGATTTTATAGCCGAGCCAGAGTTAGATTAATTTTTTCTGAGACAGGATGCGTTTATTTTTCTTATATTCCTGTAGTAATAAAATATTTCTTTAAAAATCAGCTGCTTTATTATGACCACAAACCAAAAAATCTATTCTATACATCTTTAATTTCATCAGAAAATTCAAAAAGTGCTCGTGGAAAAATAGATCCTTGTGCTAGTTATTGCCTGAAGTATAAAGATCTAACCACCATGTCTAAAATTTGAATTTTATCAAAAAAGAACTAAGCGCCATTTTACCAACAAAACTCAATTTGATAAAATGAAATCGGTATAAAACTTACTTTTGTCATTTAATGATCTATTTTCTGTTATAAAATGTTTAAACCGTGCAGTTTTATCTACAGATTTATTTTTCAGCTTACAAAACGTTTAATCTTCTTTTGCTCAAAATAGTGAATTGGCGGTTGGTACCTTTTAGATAAGCGCTATCCTTTTGTCATGCGTCACACAAGTAAGAATTCGCAACTCGCAAGTTTGTTTTGATATTTTCTTGTTCTTTGCGTGTATTGTACAATGTATTGTATTGTTTGTGGAGTTTCGGGTGGAGATGGTGAAGATGGGAAGCTATTTGTATTCCAAAACCTCTTGATAGATGAGTACAACAATAACATTGGTTAAGTATTTGTATGGAGACCCAGTAGATTTCTTAGACTGTTTTTTGAGACAGTAAGTACATATTTTTTATTGTTTGCTGAAATATGTGAACATTCATCCCCTAAAGTTGAACAAGTTGGATAACTTGTTGGGAGTAGTAATCAGCAAAATGGTTCAAGTCCTAAGAAATTAAGGAAAATATACACAATATACTCAAATACACCAACCTTAAAGAATGAGCTTGCATGTCCAATAATAAATAATCTTTGGTTTGAATACGTAATCAAGACAGTTTGTAATTTGGATTATGGTTCTTTTTCAAGGAATATGTCAAGTAGTTGGGGCAGCCCATTTTTACGTGTTTTTTTTTTTTTCGGAATGACCTTGAAATGGTTAAAAACGACAATTTTAAGATGAATTTATGTTGGGAAAGTGAAAATAAAATGAAAAAAACACTATTTTCTGTAATTGAAAACCTAACCTCAAACCATACATCCAAAGTGTGTTAAGTTGCCTATCCATTGAAAATTTCCCACCCACTTTGTGACGTCATATTTGACACAAACATCGCTTAACTATCGCATTGCGGGCGGAATGCAGCTTTTTCTGATATTCTGATGTGAAAAAGTCCCCAGAAATGCGATTATGAGCACTAAACCGAAACATCAAACCCACATGTTTGCAATTTATTCATTCATTCAAAACATTAATTGTTTGCAATTTTAATACTGTGCATTCACCTGGGTTCAACTGCGAAGTAGATGACTCACACATTTTGGACCATCTGAAACAGTTACTGGACTATGCTGATAATGTACCTAAACCGCAGCAGCCAAAAGATCATCAGTTCGGAAGTGTTGTACCAGCAGCTCAGCCTCAACAGACAACATCAAGGGCAGCAGATAATGCAAAAATATATGTAGCTGGTTTTATAGTTAAAAAAATCTTAGCCGCAACAAAACAATGTTCAACATGCTTTAATGCATTAGTCACAAATTCGGCAGAGGAACTACACAGAATTATTCAGATTCGTGAATACAATGCGGGAAGAAAATGCACTAACTTTTTGACAGAGGAATTACCCAAACATGCCACAGATAAGCATGTCAAGGATATACAAGGTGTCCCAAAAGGGTGGGGGTTATTTGTATGTGCGCTGTTGGCAAAAGGATGCATGAGGCTGGGGAGGGATATATATATATATAGTGTAGTAGACTAGTGTTTGGAGATTCAATAGCCATGGAAACATATCCAGAGAGGCATCGCGCTTTTTGCGTACGTGCGTAGTACCGGAACGGTGATTCAGTAGTCCGGGCTCAACGGCATTATCGCGTAGAATTCAATGTGCGGCGAGCACCGAAAGGCGACGACAGGTCAAGACACGATCCGACGATGGCTCAAGATGTTTGAGGAAACCGGCAACACAATAATAATCCACCATACGGGCCGGCCACGATCAGCTAGGACTCCAGAACTAATTCAACATGTGAGAGCTTCAGTTCGAGAAAACCCCACAAATTCGATTCGCAAACGAAGTCAAGAAGTAAACGTTCCAAAATCGTCTTTACAAAGATTTGTAAGGAAGGATTTGCATCTTAAACCTTACAAAATCCAGCTGGTACAGGAATTAAAACCAACAGACCATCCAAATTTTGCGCTTGAAATGCTGGAGAGGTTTTCTAACTTCGGAAACATTTTGTTCAGTGACGAGGCTAATTTTCACCTGAATGGTCACGTGAACAAACAGAATTGTCGTTACTGGGACGAAGTGAATCCCAAACGAAAACATGAGCGACCACTCCACAGCCCAAAAGTGATTGTTTGGGCTGCAATGTCGGCTGAGGGCATCATTGGTCCTTTCTTCCACGAAGATCGACGGGGACATGCGGTCACCGTAAACTCCGAGCGTTACTGTGGAATGTTGAGGCAATTTCTAGTGCCACAACTCCAAGCATTTAGAGGATTTAATCAGAGAACATGGTTTCAGCAAGATGGAGCCCCTTGCCACACTACAAACGCTTCGCTCGAGGTTTTGAACGAAATTTTTCCCAACAAAATCATTTCTCGTAGAGGGACCATTGGATGCCCCCCAGGAATCCGGATTTGAGTCCGCTGGATTATTTTTTATGGGGTCATCTGAAAGAGTTTATAAACCCAGGCCGCGAAATTTGGAGCAATTGAAGCAAAATATGCGGGTCGAAATGGCAGCAGTTCCGAGAATGATGTGTCGTAGGGTGATCGACAATCAGTGTTGCCAACCATACGGTATTTACCGTACATGTACGGTATTTCCAGATGAAATACGGTGTACGGTCCGACTGCGAATACCGTACGCAGTTGTGCGGTAATGTACGAGTACCTACATATGTGACACATTGGTCAATAATTACTTATAATAAGAAAGTAATTAATACCAAATTTACGTTCACTTTTTATTTATTTTTAGATTTTTTTACTATGTATTGTTGGTAGTGACATCTAGTGGACGAGAGTCCAAGCAACGCTAAAACGTTTGCCGGGGATGTACATGTTTGTGTCACTTGATAAAGTGATGCAAACGCGTACATCGGACATCTCCTCAGTCGTCACTTCTTCGCTCGATTCGCTCAGGGTAGGGCTTCAGGCTTATTGACTGTGTAGTGAGTCTGTGGTGTAGTGGTCTGTGTGGTTATTACGCCTACTTACAGAAGTTACTTAAATTTACGTGATGTCTGACAGTGAATACAATACGGACACTGAAAATGCGGGTGCGGCTCAAGCCATAAAAGGAGCCAAAAAGAAAACGGTTCAAAACGCTGGACATCGAGCCCAAGTAAGTTATTTGATATATAAACTACTCATATACTAAACCAATGGTTTGGTTTTAGAAATTTAGGACCTCATGGATCGAGTTGCCAGACTATCGATCTTGGCTTAGATCGGTACCTACTAATAAATTCAAAGGAAAGTGTGTTCTCTGCAATTGCGAATTTATTAGTGATTTTTCCACTATAAAAAAGCATTTAAATTCAAGCAAACATACAAACAATGTTAGTACGAAGAAAGTTTCTGGACCTGCCATAACTAAGTTTTTGCAGTCTGCTGGTACTTCAACGCATGACCAAGATGTCAAAAAGGCAGAAATTAACTTGTGCGCAATGTTAGTTGAACACAATATATCGTTCCTAACAATGGATCATATGAGTCCACTCTTCACGAAAATATTTTGCGATTCCAAAGTGGCAAGGGATATATCCGTCCGAAGAACGAAAAGCAAAGCCATTGTGACAAAGGTAATTGGACCAAGCCACAAAATGAACCTAGCCCACATACTGAAAAATGTTAAATTTAGTATCCTAACTGACGAATCAACAGATATTGGTGTCATCAAATCTGCGTGTATAGTTGTTAGATACTTTGACAAAAATGTCGGAAAAATTGTCTCGACCCTGTGGGAATTAATTACGATTTCAGATGACGACAGTGAGATGGAAAATGAAGGGACGGCAGAAAGTTTATTTAATAAAATAATAAATACATTTTACAAACATGAAATTCCTATCAACAATATCATTGGCTTTGGCTCAGATGGATGCAACGTAATGATGGGGGAGCACAACTCCGTTGCTTCGAGATTTAAGAGGTTGTGTCCTGGAATTGTTATTATGAAATGTATATGCCACTCACTGCATCTCTGTAGCAGTGAGGCTTGCAAAAATTTACCAAAAGCTGTGGAAGATGTTGCAAGAAATGTCTATAATTTTTTAAGGTATACTGTTGTATACATTACTACAATCAATAGTACTCATGTATAATTGAACATCTCTTTTACAGGCCAGCTCTAAACGTCAACATGAATTAAAGAAATTCCAGGTGTTCGTGAATGTTGATATACACAAAATCTTGCATCCATCACAGACAAGATGGCTGTCTGTGGCTGCTGTTGTGAAGCGGATTTTGGAGCAATGGAATGCCTTGCAACTGTTTTTTAATGAAAAATATTTGGACGAACGTTTATTAGCGGCAGAACAAATTCATCGTGGTCTAAATGATCCTTTTATTAAATTATATTTTTTATTTTTAAATCAGGTATTACCAAAAATAGTGACACTAAATCAATATTTTCAATCTGACAAGGCAGTAATTTCCTCTCTTCATACCATAATGTCGGATTCATATGCAGAATTATTACTGTGTTATATGGAGAGACGATATATTATTCAAACTAATTTATCACAGATTAACCCAGAGAATAAAACATGGCTTTTGCCAAAAAATAGAGTGTATCTTGGAGTAGAGGTTTTAAATGAAATTAAGAACGATGAAATAGTTAAAAGACCTGATCTACTAAATAGTTTTTATGAACGTTGCCAGATGTTTTATAGTATTCTTTGCTCTCAAATTAAAAAAAGGTATGATTTTGATAATTTTATTTTGTCAAACATTCATATTTTTTCTCCAAAAAATGCCATGTCTCATCGTATTCGGGAACAATATCCATCACTAATAGAATTTTTAAATAATATGTCAAGATTTTTGACATCTGAGAACAAACAAACCATTGATGATGAGTGGCGGCTGCTTCCTAATTATATCTTTGGATCTGGTCAATTAGATATTAATGATGAATTTGATATTTTTTGGGGAAAACTATATAGATATAGAAATGAGTTAGATTCTCCTGTGTTTAAAAATTTGGCAAATTTTGTTTTAAATCTATTATCAATACGTCATTCAAATGCTGCCTGTGAACGAGTTTTCAGCAAAGTTAATCTAATTAAAACTAAAACTAGGAACAAACTGACTACAAATACCATAAATGAATGTCTACTTGCAAGTGAGTGCGTAAAAAATACTGAAAACTGTATAAGTTTTAATCCTACAAAGGATATGGTTGGTAGGATGACGAAAAAAGTTATGTATCCTGTATCGACTGAAGTTTCAGATACCCAACATCATGCCTTGAGCGATGACGATTTTG
Organism: Aphodius granarius; assembly: GCA_963971325.1. Taxonomy (NCBI): domain Eukaryota; kingdom Metazoa; phylum Arthropoda; class Insecta; order Coleoptera; family Scarabaeidae; genus Aphodius; species Aphodius granarius. The sequence goes on from OZ020223.1 coordinate 23,630,377, forward strand.
AAATTGAAAATATTGATACTGTTTAACTGTTAAGTAATAAGCATATCGAGGGCATCATATCATAATGGCGTATGAACCATAAAGCGTGTATGTTCATACACCCTTCTGATATGATGCCCTCGATATGTTCTGCTTTCAATATGTATTTATTTTATTTGATATTACTGAAAAATACTGATTTTCATAGTAGTATTATGTTAGGAATAAGTTTCTGTTCTTGCAATATTTACAATAGGTTATGTACATTCTTATAATGTAATCACTTGTGTAATAAATTTTTTTTTATTTTTTTTTTTTTGAAAACGTACCGTCTAATGAACGGTAAATGACTAATAACATGTACGGTAAATTGGTGTAAAATACAGTAATTTGTCGCACTATCTGCGGTAATTCAATTCCCAGAGGTTGGCAACACTGACGACAATTTAGGTTCGCGGTTGGAAGAGTGCCAGCAGCGTGAGGGTGCACATTTGCACAATGTGATTTTTGCAACATACATTTCCCATCTGGCATGTACAAAATAAAAATAAAAAAAATTGACGATTTTTTGTTGTTTTCTGTCTTATTCAAAAAAGAAATACCCCGACCCTTTTGGGACACCGTGGTTAAGAAAATGAAAAGTCTTAATTTTCTTAAAATATCCTGTGACAAACATAATATACCAGATATATTTTTTAATAAATTTTTATTTTTCTTTCAGCGTTTACCAGCGATCTAACCAGCGACTTCTAATGTAATATTTTTTTTAGCATTTTCTTTCAGCGTTTACCAGCGATCTAACCACCGACTCCTAATCCAATAAATTTTTTTAGCATTTTCTTTCAGCGTTTAATAGCTTTTTCTTTTAGCTCTTTCTTTCAGCTTTTATTATTGTCAGTTAGTGCATCGCAGTTATGGCTCGCGCTCCGACATTCATCGTTCCCCCGAACGAAGTGATGGGAGATGACGCAATCAGGGCAGAACGCCACAATTCGAAAACGATCATCTTAGGTACACATGATGAACATGATGAACTGTCATCAATACGATTTTTAGCACGAAAGCGATTGATCCGGAATCAATTGAAGCGCTCGGGGGAACAAGGTACAAGGTACTGTGAAATTTGTCTCATAATAGGCGTAAGCCACACAACAAATACTGTGCAAAAATAACAAGGGATGGCGACACCGTGTCAAAGAGTTCTCCATCTCGCTGGCGAAAAAGTAATATTGAATGTAGGAAGAAAGAAAAGGCTAAAACTAAAACTTAGGCCACAGTTATGAAAGCAGTAGAGGAAAAAATGTTATGGATAGGACGATTGGTTCTCCTTTTAAGTGCAAAAGAAAGTGCAGAGAGCTATTGCATGGAAGGGAAGGTCATATTTTTAATGCGTTTTGGGATTTAGGTACATATAAAGAGCAAAATACTTATCTGTTTGGATCGATAAAAGCTATAAAAAACGCTCATACAAGAAAAAGACAAAGAGACAACAATCGTCTAGAAACATTTTTTTAAAGTGAATGGCATAGACATAAAATTATGTAAACAGGAATACTTATCAGTGCACGGATTGCAGAAATCTTCTAAACGAGAATCTGCGGCCAAACGCGGAAGTGAAGAAATAGCTAGTATTTTGCTGAAATACATATCCTCAAGACTAACAACAGGTCAAGATGAACTTATTGTCTTCACAGACAACTGCGGAGGCAAAAATAAAAATTGTGTTATTATGTCTTTGTGGCTGCAACTTGTAAGAGAACGTAAGTTTAAAACTATTGAGCATAGATTTCTAGTATCAGAACATACCTACTTACCATGCGACAGAGATTTTGCTCTTATAGAGAAACAGAAGCGATTTCTAAGACAGGTATATTGTCCAGACGATTGGTATGAAGCAGTATTGAAATGTAAACGAACAAATCCATTTGAGGTGATCGTTATGCAACAAGAGGATTTTTTTACATTCAAAAATATTCCTGTGGTACGAAAAACAATTTGCGAAGGACAACAGCCACTCAACTTTAATAAAGTACGATGTTTTCGCTTTGAACATAACAACCCCAATGCAATGTTTGTGAAACACGAACTCAATGGTCTATTTAAGAAAGTGAATGTTGGGAAAAGAGGAAATAAGCTGAGTGTTCAAACTAATAACATTCTCAACAGGTTGAATAGGAAATACGATGCACCTTTAAAACTTAATTGCAAAAAAAAATTGCCGACCTAAGAAAGCTTATGCAATTCATACCTCCAATCAACCAGGGCTTCTACTCAGGTATTTTTGAACCGTCTGGAGAGCAAAATATTAATATTATAGAAACTGAAGACTGAAACCTGAACTGATCATAGAAACTGAACTGTTAATTTAATACAACAAACTGTGTTATTCTGTTAACCAAAAATGTATACGTTTCTGTTAACGAAAAAAAGTCACAAGCCACAATTTTTAATGGATTTGTTGATAATTTTTTTCCAATATAAATATTTTATTTTCTAGTACCAAAATATGATGTATTATTGCCCTTTATAATATTATTCTAGGAAATCACCCATCAAAAAACTGATACCTGATTTCAGGATTTCACCAAAACATTTAAAGTTGATTATCTCGAAATATGCCAGATGTGGCTTATGTACCTTGTTACCCCGAGCGCTTCAATTGATATGCAACGTTTGCAACATACCAAAGTCACTAATGCGAAGAGCTCAGGATTCCATTGGATTCTGGTGGAAGTGCCGGACATGCAAATCCGGTACCTCGTTACGGAAGGATTCCTTTTTTTTTTTTTTCGCGGAGTCACCTAAGTCTACAACAAATACTTCTCCTAATATTTAATTGGGCAAAGGATTCGTCACAAGATCGTATGGCATGTGAACTGGGCATGGGAGAGACAGCAAACCAAACCACCGTCAATTGGTGCAATTTCTGCCGAGACGTGTGCGCGAGCTATATATAGAAGAACATCCTCCGCGGTTGGGCGGCCTTGATGAGAACTACGATGCAATAACTGCGGAGATAGATGAGAGCAAGTTTTTCCACAGAAAATACCACAGAGGCGAATACCGAGAGGGCCATTGGGGTTTCGGAGGTATCGACAAAGGTAGCGGGAAGTGCTTCCTCGTGGAAGTGACGTACAGGATACTGGACACCTTGGAGCCAATCATAGAGCGGTATAAAACTGGACTTTTCACTAGGCTTGCATTTTTATTATGGCATGTCGCATGATAATCGATTATTAATTATTATTGTGAAAATTTTTACCGGATGTCCAGCGGTGGATGGCGAGTCACTGGACATCCGGTAACAATAATAATAATAAAGCCAGCATCTGTGGCAAGTCTGAAGTGTAGGGACCATGCACTCATATCTACTATTTTTTTTTTTACAGAATTCCGTTTTTTTTGTTACAATTATTTTTTTGTAAATACTGGTTCAATATTTAGATATAATATATACTGCCTGGATCTACCATCATATCCGATGCTTGGCGAAGTTACGCCAATATCGAGCAGGTTGGCGGCGGCGGCATGTATAACCATGAGGTTATTGTCCATCAAGAACATTTTGTTGACCCGCAAGACCCGAACATCCACACTCAAAATATTGAGAACATGTGGATGAGGACCAAGAGGAAGATTCGAAGGCAATTCGGAACATCAAGAGAGCTCTTCCCGTCATATCTGAAGGAGTTTGCCTGGAGAAATTAGTTCAGACATGGGAATTTATGCGCCGAATTTTTGGTTTGCATTACAGAACAATATCCGTTTTAATTTAACAGCACTACTGCATATTGACACTACCGAGTGAGCTGTTCCTGCTTTAGTGTTGTCGATTTTTCTTTCACTTTGCAGTTGCGTGGAATCGCGTTTATGAAATCAGTAAAATGGATACTAAGTATGTAACTTTATTTAACTGTTTATATTTCATTGTCATGTTTCAGGTGTATGGCATGATATGGCTGTAATGGCGAACCTCACCAACTGGAGGGTAGCGCGCTGAGACAGGTACCCCATGGATTTTTTACATATATACATACGCATTCTGTGTATATATGTACATTATCCTAGGGTGGTCGGGGAGTTTCCCTGTAAGAATGCTTACGGAAACAGTGTCATCACCGTTCAATTCAGTTCCAGATGTAAAAGATTCCATCGCTAAAGAAGTTAAAAGCTCCGCAAGTACCATCAATCCCAGCGACATCAAAGAAAAAGACATCGGAGACGGAAACAACTTGCAGAGTTAAACGTGAAGAACGAATCAAGACTGATCACTAATTTAGTTTGGACCATTTCAAAGCCATCTTCTATTCGATTTTATTTATTATATTGTTTGTGATTTGCCTACATGTTATATTGTACACAAAACCATCCACAATTTCAAAATATTTAATAAATACTTGTCTGAATTTTTTGTTTTTTATTTAGACAACAAAACTGTTCATTGTTAATATCGCTTGAGTGACTGTGTTCTATAAAATCATCGAGGCATAGAAGGTAGGTACAAATAGGTAGGTACATTTCTAATAAAATATCTTCATTGTGTTATATTTTAATGAACTGAGTAATTGATTAATCACAAAATGCGTGTGATATAGTACACAATGCATGTACATGTCATAAGTGTGAGAAATCTGAAGTTATTTTTGTACAACGTTGAATAAAAGCGCTTTAAATTTAACAAAAAAATAACATAGAAATACAAAAGAGATATAAAATCAACGCAAATCTGTATATAAACTCAATTCTACACTCTAATTATACCGTAACGCTTATACCGAACATCGGCGTTCCGCTTAATGGGCTACAAATTGTGTCGCACCGCCAAAACCCGTGTAGCGGACTCGAACTTTGGCCGAGTACGATACACAACCTTCTCCCAACGAGAAAACGCAATATAGCTTCCAATATACCTCGAATTTGTTGAAAAATGAGTAGACGATGATAGAAAAGCAAAATCTAATATTTATTAGACTGGCTTTAATTGTGTATGTTAGTCATTTTGGTGTTGTTATTGTAGGTTATGTTCAACTGACATAATGACCTACTAACAACAGTACTTACTTTACTCATATAAATTGTTTGTGATCTGCATTTGCATACATGTTGTATTGTACATACAACAATCCAGTTTCAAAATGTTTAATAAAAACCTGTCTAAATAACACGTTTTTTTACTGATGTATTCGAAAAGTTGGGTGAGGGCCACCTCAGATATACATATTTACATTAGCGTTTGAAAATTGTTCGTTGATTTTAATATCGTTTGAGTGACTGGGTTCATATAAAATCAGCGACGCCTACAAAAAGTACCTATAATTCTCCGTACATGTTATACATACTGTATTCACATAAAATCATCGGTACCTACAAAAAGTGTAATACATAAATTTCTAATTAACAAAGGCATCATTACAACGCTAAATACGTTCTCACAAATTCAAGTACAAAGTTATTTTTAGAATACGCATTGTACCGCATCTATAGCCGATAACCGTTCGCAAAAGTCCGCAGGGTATTCAGACGCCGCACGGTGGGGAACTTTGATGATCTAGGGCCTAGATAACCGCCTAGATTCTAGGCGGTCAAAAGTCGATTTCGGAAACTTCGGCAAAAGCAGGGGCGGACTGGGACAATTTTTCTTACCGGGGAGAATGTAGACCGGCCCTATAGTTACACCTGCTAAATTGTCGAGGGGGGGGTAAAATTTACTGTGGTTATCGGAGTAGCCATGCGGCCCCACATCGCCACACCGGCCCACAAACACGGCGGCCCACCCACGTGAGCCCCGGTAGCCCAGGGGCAGACCAGTCCACTCCTGGGCTACCGGGGCGGACTGGCCCGCATATAAAAAGAGGATTGTTTATCGAAATTGAATGTGAGACGGATGATTTGCAAAACACATATTTCGCGCTGCGTTTCTACGCGGGTTCTTTATCGTCAGTCAGAACTTGATCGTCACATCGTCTCGTATAATCTTCTTCGATATTAGTCACGTACGCACTCATTTGAGAATTAATTATTGGTTTTTAGTATACGTTTCAAAGTTCCTAGAGATGGATTATGATTTAGAAGGTGGGTTTCTACTGTTTTTATAAATTTTTGGTACGATCATAGTATTATTGACCAATAGCGTTTTCAACTTATCCGCTCGATGCACGCTCTCAATGCGACCCGGCACCGTGCCAGTGGGACGTGCAATTTTTTCGTGCAGTTGGTAAGCCGAACGCTTCCGAATGTGCTTCTCAACTTCAGAGTGATTACTTTTGTTTTCGTGGTGGGATCGTTATTGAGGTTAGAATCATATTTTATTCCATTATAAAAATTTTTATGGATAACTTGATAGATTTCCAGATTTTTAAGCCATGGATAACAAAGAGATTCATTTGAAAGTCAACGGTGAGGGAAGTTGTCATACTATTAATTCCTCATGGGTTAACAGACTTATGTGATAAATTGGAGAGTATGTATTTTACTATAGGGGCATTTCACGTGAAGCGGACAACGAAAAAAAGTGACGTTTTTAAATTCGTTCATAATCGGCCCAATTGTACGTCTAGAAGATATAAGTGTGCATACAGAATATTTTTTTGATGTGAGGTTTAGTTGCCAAGTTATGGCCATCTAACGACTTGATGTGATGAAAATACGTATTTTATGGAAGCAATTTTTCGAATTAAGCAAATTTACAATAAAATATTAAACATGGTGGTTTATATAGAAAATTTGTTGATCTTTTTAATTATGAAATGAAATTCGAAGTTGAAATTTTTTTTCTTGTATAAAACCGAAATTTAACTCCGTTACTCTCATAACAAAGCTTAAAGTGTGTAGATAATACACTGAAAGTTTTAAAATGGGATCTCAAATAGTTTAGGAGATACGTGAATATAAATACATACGAGTCGTACTGTGCGGGTACTAGGTGCTTTCTGAGCTCGCACTGTTTTAGATAATTGTTATCATTTTACCACAAGAATCAACAGTAATTCGTTTTGCAAGAAGGCCTTCGGTTGGTGGAATAAAGGCGTGCATTTTTTGCTCCTGGAATGGTGTATGCAGCATCAAATCGGTTTAATATCGGCTGCAGTAGTAATTCGTGTGGTCAAAATCTATCATCGAAGATCTCATCGAGTTGTACCAGAATCAACCCGTACTATACTGTTCTGCTCTGCCAGCGTACAGGAACAAAAATTTAAGGCTGGACGCATTAAATATAATATTAAAATTCACGTCGGACATATTGTGGTATTATCCACAATTGCAATTCCTTCAGGAATCGGAACCGATAACGGAGTCAGAATCAAATATTCCAGAAGATACGATACGAAGATACGGACTGTTGAACAGTTAAATTCTTCGGAAATTCCGTGACCGACGCAGAACGACTCCGATGCCGAAACGAACCAAACTTGCAAAACCCCAAGAGGTTGCGGAATTAATTAGTGCTGCAACAAACGCATTGAAAAACCGTGTGCAGCCAAAAAGTGATGAAGACGATTTAAATTCGTTTGCCAAAACAATCGTACACGAATTACGAAAAATTGCAAACCCGAACATTCTACGAACAGTAAAGAGGAAGATTTTTAATATCGTGTGGGATGCGCAAGAAGACCATGTGGAGTAAACGCTATTGTATTTTTTTGTATAACAATTAACTTTTGTTTGTATTTTAACACTATTTTTTTTAAACAAAATAATATTACTTTGTGAGAGTGTATTTTTATTTAATATGTAGAAGGTATCCTGCTTTTGAATATCTTCGCTTACAAAATCCAATAATTTTTCAAAGGTTTCGTTTTTCATGCGCAGGAAGTTTTGGTAACTATCAGGGTCGTCTCCAAGTTCATCATTTACCAAATGTAGATTTCCAAGATCGTTTCGCTTAAGCCATGGTTTAGTCCACCAACGCCGTTCCGGTCTTTGTCTTAATAACAAACTCGCAGCTCCAATTATGATGCTAAGGAGAGCAATATCTTCTAAATCTACGACGCTAGGCATTGTAACACATATATCAACATTCTTATATAAACGATAGTTTTGGTACTAACACGGCAAATCCAATAATATGATTATGGTTACCGGGGGTGCTAGCAAGGTTATGTTTATTGTGTATGAATAACAAAGCAACAAGGTTATGATTGCAGCATTTTGCCAATCAAAATAACCACAGTTGTTAAAAAATTAAATCACCGATGCTCAAGCCATGCAATTTATTAAAGTTGCACAGATGTAAACGCTCGAGAAACACTGATAAAATTGCATGGTTGAGATTGCAAGTTAAAATTGCATACCTAGATGTATGCAATTGCAAATGCCGCACTGGTTTTTTTCCCGCGTCCATTTCAAACCATGCATTGTTACAAAATTGTTGTTAACCGCTCGCGGGAAAAATCCGTAGTGCGGCCTTAACCATAGTTTGTGCATCGAGCTAACCAGTACAACACCACAAAAAAACAGCATCACCAACAACTGCAAAAATGTTTCCTTGCGAATTCTGCTTGAAAACCTACACCAGAATTGACAATATGAAGCGTCACATTCGAACCAAACACAATGTTGGAAATCCTGGATTAGAATCCATTTCACGAACTCCTTCAAGAACGAGTGTTTCGAGCATGGGACAACCTAGTTTTCATACATCGCAGCAGTCCGGTCCTTCTAACCTCCAACAGTCGAAGCCAGGCTATGGGGACTCTTCGTTCAAACGCCATCCGCTAGTGCCGCTAGTGGCACTTCAAAAGTGCGCGCTTTTCCACTCTCTTGCGAACACGTGTAGAGAGAGTGACCCGAACGGTTAGGTTAGAAACAGTTGTTTGTTGTGTGTGATTTCGGGCACATCGTCTCAGCTTTTCTATTCTTGCGTTTTTTTTTATATACAGTGTTTACAACGACCAACAGGTATGTAAATTCCGTTATTTTTATGCTTTAAAATGAAATGTGTAAGTATCTAAGCATTTGTACTTTTCAGTTGCTGGATAAATGGGTTGAAGTAATTGGAAGACAAGACTTGAAAACCCTTGGAAAGGATAAGATCCGGAACAAATTTCGAGTGTGCGGTAGACATTTTTCGTCGGGACATCTATTTACGGCAAATAGAAATCGAACAAACTTAAAGAGGAATGCTATTCCTGATTTGTATGTTTGTGGTAAGTTAAATAATAATTTCTTTTCTTTTTCAACATTCTCACCTAATTGCCTCAACAAGCAAAAGAGTCTCCGCTCTGATGGTAGAAATTTGAATGAAGACAGTCGGGATAAACAGCGCCATCTATATTCACTCTCTCAGGCAAATTTCACGCATTTCTCAAAATCAAGTACAGTTAACTTCGGTTATAACGCCCCCGGTTATAACAAACCAATTTTCAAGTATTTTTGATGGTATGAATACAATTACTTTTGTAATGCTTACGATTATGAATATTACACTTTGAATCAATAAATTCTGCATTTCTGAGTGTCCTTACTGCGTATCAATGTGGTGTGAGAGATATGATTTTGTGTTTCAAAATATAACTATGATCATTTATTTTGAATCTATCCAGAATTTAGCTTAAAAGTTAGTTAGGTGTTAATATAGACTTAACAATTGTAAAATACTATACATTTGTCAAATATATTAATTTTCTAATTCTTTGTATTTTTACTGTTAAATGTAGGACCAGCCCCAGTAACAATTACGCCAAGAGTACTGCAGAACCGACAACTAGCTAAGAGCTTAAGTATAAAGCAAATCCAAAATACGAGAGTTGCCAATGAAGGCCGTATTGGAGCTGCACTGAAGTATGCCGAAACTGAGAACTACTTAAAGGCAGCTTTAAACAAAACCTCCTTTAAATTTCTTATGAGGCAGTTGAGACATCAAAAATTATGGAAAAGAGGACGTCGGTTCACTTTTGATGAAAAAGTGTTTGCTCTTTCATTGTTAAAACAGAGCCCCAGGGGATATAAATTATTAAAGCAGACCTTGCCCTCCCGAGCAGAAGAACATTGATGGGTTTGCTTAACAAGATACCATTTCATCATGGAATAAACAAATGTATCTTCGAAGCCTTAAAAGGTGCAGCTGAAAATATGAATACCTTGGATAAGTGCTGTATTGTTATGTATGATGAAATGGCGGTTAGTGTAGGATTATCCTATAATAGAAAAAATGATTGTGTAGAAGGATTTTCTAATTTCGGTGATAATTTGAAATTTGCCAATCACGTGTTTGTGTTTATGGTGAAGGGTTTGCGACGGAAGTGGAAGCAACCTATCGCTTATTATTTCACAAACATTGGTGTTGGGGCAGCAGACTTGATGCGGATTATAAAAGAACTTATATCCGCCTTGCAAGGTATTGGATTCAGCGTAATGGCCACGGTATGTGATCAGTTATCGACTAACTCCAAATGCATGAAGATGCTCGTAGAACAGACAAATCGATAACATATTTTGCAAGGAAATGAAAATAGGATGTTCGGGTTTTCTGTTAATGGTCAGGAGGTTATACCACTGTACGATGTACCCCACCTGCTGAAAGGACTTCGCAACAATCTTTTGCAATATAATGCAAAATTTCATTGGAAAGGGAATAATCGTATTGCATCATGGGCTGACATCTTAAAGATGTACGAAATTGATGTCGGAGACGACGATGTGAGAGCTCTCAACAAACTTACTGATGCTCATGTCATAAAAGACAAAATCAAAAAAATGGAAGTGAAGAACGCTGCACAAGTTTTTTCTCATCGTCTCTCTTCAACAATAAGACTGATAATAAGAACTGGTAAATATTTAACTCTTATCAACTGTAATTCGTATATTAATTTTGTTTTATCTTTTCAGCTCCTGGAGTATTTCAAGAAGAGGCTATTGGAACTTCCGAATTTCTGCTCTTTGTGGATCAACTATTTGATTCCCTGAACGGCTCAACATTGTCCATGGATAGTGGGAAGACGTTGAGGTGTGCGGTTTCTATGTCCTCCGAACATATTTCATTTTGGGGTGATTCAATAAAAGTGTTGAGTACAGTAAGGTTTATAAAGCCTGGCAATAAGGAGTTTATACCTCCTACAGTAGGAAATTTCATTTCTACCATTAAAGCAGTCAAACGCCTCTGGGAAAATGTTAGTGGTCTTGGATTTCAATATTTCTCTCCAAGAAATTTAAATCAAGACCCATTGGAAATTTTTTTTGGTTGCATTCGGCTGCAGCGTGGTAGAAATATTAACCCTACATGCACCTCTTTTATGACCAGCTTTAAGACCTTACTTATGAACAATTTTATGTCACCTCACTCCGCAGGTGCAAATTGTGAGGAGGACATCAGTGATAGTTCTCTTACCACACTCCGTCAATTTCTTCAATGTGAAGAGCAGGAGCAGGAATGTTCGCTGGATACAGAAGATGAAAATGAACAACCTCCACACTTCACGGAGTCGTCATTTTTGGAAGGACAAGCTCAGGCTTACGTGGCAGGATATATAGCTAAAAAGCTAATAAAAACTGTGAAATGTTGCCAATGCAAACAAGAATTAATTACAGAGGATGTTTTACCAGAACATTCTCTAATTAATTATAGAACATATGGGCATGCCAACTTAATGAAACAAGGAACAGTTTTTATTAATCTTTTTAAGAAATGTAGTGTCATAGCACATCTATACTTACCTGATTTTTGTTCCAATAAATATTTGGCAAAAAAATTATAAGCAAAAATAGATAAGTTTATACTAAACCCATTTCACTGTAAAAAACACAATTTGTTTAGTCATTTTAAAAATATGTTTATACAATTTTATATAAACAGCTGGCTTAAAAATGTAAATAAGATATTAAATGGTTTAGACCATATGCGAATTAACGACCGAATAAAAGAGGCTGCCTTTGAGGACGCTAAGAAATATGGCCGTCTATTAAAGACCATGGTCAAACAAAAGCAATTAAAATAATTGCTTTTTATTTCAAATGAAAGTTTTATATTTATTTACATTTGTGTTATATTTTTTTCTGCATTTGAGTTATATTTTTATCTTTCTACATTGTGTTATATTTTTTTCTATATACATAATTACCTTTTTAAGTATGTCAAAGTTTAAAAAATGTTTGTTTTCTTTTATACATGTGTTATTACTGTATTTGTTACTACTGCTAATCTACAGATGCCTAGGAGTAACAATTCCATAATAACGAGACAAATTCTACAGAAAAAAATTGAAATGATGTAGAATTTGCTCTCTTATCATCGGGTTGTTATTTCTAAGTATCCTCTGTATAGTGTAAACACTGGTCATTTAAATTTTTGAATACTGGCGGAAATTCTTGGTCCTACAGCGCCTCAAGCGGATGGCGTTTCAACTAGCAATCGGCCTTGAGTCGCCAATCTATATATATCATCTATGGTCGAAGCCAACAACTAGCCTTCAACCATTATCACAATCACCACAACCTGGTTGTTCAAAATGGCCTGAGACATACGCAAGGACAGTGCGAATTTATGTTTGTAGTACGTGTCGCCGTGAGTTCACTAGACCACAGAACTTGGACCGACATATAGCAGCGATTCATACTGCAGCATCACCAGGAAACAGCGGGATGAAGAGAAAGTATTTATCAACCGAAATAGAGGATCACGCGGCCAAGAAGGTCCATCAAAGCGATGAAGATTATATACAGTGTTGGTGTTCATGAGGATAAAGTTTTGGCTTCTGTTAAGAATTTTAATACAAAACTACAAGTGGTTTCTAGATCGTCGAACTTGGATTTAGCTTACGGAGAGATGATTCGGCATTTTACGAAAAATCGAGCGGTTAAATAATTTAAGTGTTAACGTTTATGAGTCTAAAATTAACCCAAACAGGTAGAGAGGACACAAATGAGGGTAAATGAGGGGAACGCTATTGGCATTCTATGTAGGCGACGGACGATGAAGCTACGACCTACGCATGGATGCGTCGTAAACACGCAGTAGGGACATTCTTTTCATTCATTGATCCAAACTGATGTCTATCGCGATGTTCGCGAAAATTTACACCGCTTTGATACATCCAATTATTCAAACCCTAATCCATATAATAGGGTAAAGTAGCCCATATTGAACCGCCTCCCAAATTAAACCCTGCGTATTTTTCTAATTTATTAACGAGATAGCGACATCTCTGTAACATACGCCAAAGAAGGTGTCATCTGCAGCTAACTTCAACTGCCATTGTTACTACACCGACTAATGTGTGGCTTTAACGCGCTTTTCTGTATTGTGTACAGGACCACAGTAATTTTAGCTGCACTTTAAGGCTCGGTTTCCTACAAAGCGGTACCGTCATATAGCGGCCGTAATAGAACGGTGCGTGACGTCACAAAAAATTGTCTCATGTAATATAATGGTAGTGGTTTCCAAGGAAGCGTCGATGTACACCGTAACGTAATATAGCATTGCCGTCATAGTTGAAGCGGTGACCGATACGGTGAAGAACATTTTACCAACGTTTTTGTACGTCGAGTTTGTGTAGCGGCATGCATATGTGCACAGTATAGTAGTGACAGGCACAAGTGTAGGATATTATAGGTTAAATAATTAATCAGGTAAGAAAAGCCCATTATTATTTTACACATATTGTGAAGTTTTGCTTCTTGTAATAATACTTATTAATATTTATAGTGTACAATGTGTTCGGGAAATAAAGAGCAGGTGAACAAGACGAAATATTAATAGATTTTGTCAAAAGTCATGAATGTTTATACAATGTTCAGTTAAAAGACTACCGGAATACCCAATTGAAAAAGAGTTTATGGCATCAAATAGGCACAATACTAAATAAAACAGGTATTGTTTTAGTTAATTTTTATTTCGTTTCTTTAGTGTTGTCTGTAATATTCGTTCTGCCATTCCACAGCACCAGGTCCATTAAAGTAGGATTTAAATGTCTCCCGAATTTGCATTGGCGTGTTTGCTGCTAGTACATTATTTTGATTTAAAGGCAATAAATTTTCCGTGGGTAATGGAAGTATTTTATTATTATGTTCTTGTATGGGAAGAGGTACTTTTGCGTCTCTTAAAATGTTATGCAAAATGCATGCGCATGTGATTAGCTTGTCCGTAGTTGCTGGTGTTGTTGCAATGGGCTGGAAAAATATTCGAAAATATGCACACAAAATACCAAAGGCATTCTCAGTTGTTCTTCTCGTCGAGACAGTCAAGAAGACAAAAGTGACTTAGATTCTTGGATAAGTGATGATAGTAGTGACAGATTAACCGAATTTGATGCTTCGTCAGATGCTGAAATGGCGGATAAATCTGATCCACAAAGCAATAACAACAATAACAACGAAACAGTCAATGATGAAAATCAATTACTCACAATTCGACATGGGGACTTCGTTTTGTCGCATTTTTATGGGAAAAAGAAAACGTACAAGTATGTATGTCTTGTAACAGGCGTTTCGGACGATGAAGCAGAACTGACATGCTTACGGAAGTTAAAAAAAGCAACTAAATATCGGCTGGACGAAAAAGACAAATGTTCAATTTTGCTGTCTGACATTATTGAAAAGTTACCACAACCACAGCTGTTACCCCTTGGTGATTTACAAAAGTATGTTTTTCCGGTGCCCATTCAAGTTTATGAATTATAACAAAATATTTATTATGAACCTATTTAGAAGTATGTTCTTGTTTTTAGGACTAAATTAGAATAATATTTTATTTGTTATTATAGTCTCTTGTAGTTATTTTTAATAAAGCAGCATTCTATTATTGTCCACAGTATTTTTTTGAGTAAAGTACCTTGGCAATTAAAAGTTAGTAGTTTCTATATTTTGCAAATTAATGAATTTCGGTTCGGTGTACAGTAACGAATATAGTTGAAGTTACATTGCACTAGCCCCGTTTGTTAATCATACTATTGTGTTCGACCAAAATGGTCCTGACCGCTCTTGCCCCACTTTAGAGGGGTAAGTGCGTCCTAGATGAAAATAAAAAAATAAAAATGTGTTTATTAAACAATACTTTATCGAACCAAATATACCGCGTTAAATAGAGTATGCCCCACAAAACTATACTACCAGGACAAAAATGTCGTTAGCAAATATTATTATACTTACAGCTACCGGAAGTTACACTTATCATTTTTTGAGTCGCACTTACCCCACCTTACCTTATTTCAGAAGGATACAAATAAAAAACAAACAAAAAATCATGCTCCGATTCAGAAGGAAAAAAAAACGTCTTGACCGTTATTATTTTTTTTACGATTCCCTTAAGAAAAATTTTGCAATATAAAAAATGTTATGTTATTCTCAAAATACTCAAGAATGTACAGTAAAAATTTGAAATAAAAATTTTGCATAGTTTTTTTCAGAAAAATTCCCAAAGTTTTCCTATTTTTTTTGCCATCTACACGAGGCTCCTCCCTTAAAAGGAAGAGGTATAATGACGAGCTTAACAATGGAGCACCCCCGGGAAGTAGAAATATCCGATTCGGGATACATATCCAGCTAAAATGGATGAAACATTTTATTACTATCGTCAAACCAACGCAAGAACAAAAGGTGTTGCTGCTGTTAGACGGGCATACCACGCATTGCAAAAATTTGGAGGCCCTTTTATTGGCTCGGGCAAACGAAATTGTCATGGTTCAGTTACCAGGGCATGCAACCCATCGCCTCCAACCACTCGATCGGTCCTTCTTTAAGCCACTAAATGTGTATTATAGAAAAGCATTGGAAAGGTGGTTGACAACTAACGTAGGGCGAACTGTGACACAGTACCAGGTCTCAACACTTTTAGCCGAAGCCTATGGAAGAGCAGCGACAATTGAAAACGCCATCAATGGTTTCAGGGGGTCGGGTGTATGGCCAGTGAACAGACATGTTTTTTCAAGAATCGGATTTGGCTGGATCCGTAACTCTTCAGAGTAAACAAGTCCCGGCTGATGATCATCACATGGACACCGAAGATGTGCAAGACCTTCAACATCTGAACTCAGACGAGGCCAATATTAACGAACCGAAGATGAAGATATTCCGTTGACGATGCTAAGGAATTTGGGGGAAATCCAATCTAGAAACTGTTCCGACACCCCAACCGATAGACGATGGCCCAGTCCCATCGACTAGCAGAGCATCTCCAACGTCTGAACTGTCCAGAAGCTTACAGGAACTTTTGCCGTTGCCAACACCGGCAACTAACTTACCGTCAAGAAGGTCTACGGGTGCCCAGAAGGCTGCAGAGCTCACCAGCACGCCGTATAATAGCCCTTTTACATCTATGCAATTTTAACCTGCAATCTCAATCATGCGACAAATCGCATGCGATTTTTGTTTTTACACTATGCAATTTTTGTTATATAGCTTAAGCACCTTTTACATCTGTGCAATTTTAACCTGCAATCCCAATCATGCGACAAAACGCATGCGATTTTTCGTTTTACACTATGCAATTTTTCTATATATATGTTATACGAAAAAATCGCATGGGCTTAGAATCAGTTCTAAATCCGTGCGATTTTTACGTGCAATTCTAGTAACTTTCTAGGAATTTATGCTTGCAAACATAAATATGGTTGTGGTACCACTGTGTATAGACCTCGTGTAGACGCGTAACATAACCTATCCTGCATTATTGTTTTTTTTTTGTGCTGGGTTAGTGTGAATGTGCTGATTAGCCAACAATCAAGATGTCGAAAAATAAGAGTGATGATAAATTCGTGTGGTCGAAATCCATCACCGAAGATCTCATCGAGTTGTATCAGAATCAACCTGTGTTATACTGTTCTGCTCTGCCAGAGTACAAAAACAAAAATTTAAGGCTAGACGCGTTAAATACAATGCTACAAGACTTGGTGGCAAAAAAATGCCTTAGCTGCTGCACAAGTCCTCACAGTTGAGGCAATAAAAAATAAAATACATAACATAAGAACGCAGTTTTTTAAGGAACTGGGAAAAGTCAAGATCAGCGAAAGAAGTGGTGCCGGTACGTCGGACATATACACACCGAAATTGTGGTATTATCCACAATTGAAATTTCTTCAAGAATCAGAGGCTACAGTGGAGTCAGAGTCAAATTTACCAGAAGATACGCTGCCAGTGGAAAATATCACTGATAGCGAGGTAGAGCCGGAGCTCATATTTCAGGGCACTGTTGACGACTTAAATTCTTCAGAAATTTTTTCACCGACGCCCAGCAGTTCAAGAACGACTCCAATGCCGAAAAGAACCAAACTTACGCCAAAACCCCAAGAGGTTGTGGATTTGATTAGCGCAGCAACAAATGCACTTACAAATCGTGTGCAATCAAAAAATAATGAAGATGATTTAAGTTCATTTGCCAAAACAATTGAGTACGAATTACGGAAAATAGCAAACCCGACCATTTTAAGAGCAGTAAAGAGGAAGATATTTAATATCGTGTTGGATGCACAAGAAGATCATACGGAGTAAACGCTATCGTATTTTGTTTTTTTTTTTATATTTGTATATTAATCAACTTTTGCTTGTATATTAACACTATTTTAAAAAAAATAAAATAATATTACTTAGAGTGTATTTTTATTTAATATTATGTAATGGACAAAAATATATATATATATATACATATACAGGATAATTTATAATGATAACAGAATTAATGTTCACTTATGCCAAGTCATTTTGCCAAGGTACGGCTCCTTCAACACTATTGAAATATTCTAAAAACTCTTGACGGTTGTCCAAGGCTGAACGAGCACTTCTGTTTCCAGCTTGCCTACTAAATGCAGATTTAATGACGTATCGCCGATCAACGTCACTTTCATCTCGTATACAATACGTATCAGGACATTCTGTTCGCAGAAAATTATGCAAAACTATACACGTAAGAGTGATGAGTTGTGCTTTTTCTGGACTTAATAGTATACGACTTAATAGTATACGAAATCGGTTTGCTAATATGCCAAAAGCATTTTCGACAACTCGCCTTGCTCGACTCAAACGGTAATTGAAAATACGTTTTGGCCAAGTTAAGTTTTTAAAGGGGAATGGTTTCAGAATATGCTCACTTAACGGAAAAGCAGCATCCGCAACAATAACGTATGGCACCGCTTTATTTCTGCCTGGGAGTGGCTTATCATCTGGAAAATTTAACCTATTTGTGGCTATTGCTGTTGATAGGGTACTTCGTCTGTATATTCCACCATCCGAAATCCTTCCATTGCGGCCCACGTCAACGTATAAAAATTTGTAATGGGCGTCAACCAGTGCTAAGAGTACGATGCTGCGCCCTCCTTTATAATTAAAAAATAATGACCCGTCTCTACGAGGTGCTTGAATCAGAATGTGTTTTCCATCCATCGCACCAAGAGTATTTGGTATATTCCATTTCCGTTCAAAATCTTCCGCAACGGCTGACCACTCGACTACTGTGGAAGGGGCCTATTAGTGAAATAGTTATCAATACTTATTTTAAACGCACATTATAATTCTATATATACCTTCAAATATGTTTCTTTTAAACACTTGTAAATAGCCCTGCATACCTCGGGGACAATTAGTGATATTGTAGAATGAGCAACACGAAAAGAATATTGCAAACTTTTGTAGGTTTCCCCTGTCGCCAAATATCTCAGCGTAATTATTAATCGGTTTCTGGCAGATATGGAGTCCCTAAAGAAGGTATCCTGCTTATGAATATCTTCGGTAACAAAATCCAATAATTTTTCAAAGGTTTCTTTTTTCATGCGCAGGAAGTTTTGGTAACTATCAGGGTCGTCTCCAAGTTCATCATTTACTAAATGTAGATTTCCAAGATCTTTTCGCTTAAGCCATGGTTTAGTCCTCCAACGCCGTTCCAGTCTTTGTCTTAATAACAAACTCGCCGCTCCAATTATGATGCTAAGGAGAGCAATATCTTCTAAATCTACAACGCTAGGCATTTTAACACATATATCAACACTTCTTATATAAACGATAGTTTTGATGCTAACACGGTAAATCCAATAATATGATTGTTTACCGGGGGTGCTAACAAGGTTATGTGTATCAATAACAAAGCAACGAGGTTATGTTTGCTGCATTGTTACCAATCAAAGTAACCACAGTTGTCAAAAAATAAAATCACCGATGCTCAAGCCATGCAATTTATTAAACTTGCACAGATGTAAACGCTCGAGAAACGGTGATAAAATTGCATGCGATTATGAAAAATTGCATGCTTGAGATTGCAAGTTAAAATTGCACAGATGTAAAAGGTGCTTTATATGGAAAGATTGCATGGGTTTAGAACCAGTTCTAAATCCGTTCGATTTTAGTAACTTTCTAGGAATTTAAGCCCTGCAAACCTAACTGTCGCAGTGGCACCATTGCCGATAGAAGTGAACATAACCTATGCCGCTTAATTGTTTTGTTTGGTTTGAGGCAGTTTGACGTTGATTTGAGTTTTGAGTTTGTATTTCTAAGCGCCGATTCATCAAGATGTCGAAAAGTGATAAGTTTGTGTGGTCTAAGTCTGTTATTGAAGATTTGATCGAATTGTACCAAAACCAACCAGTAATAAATAAAAGGCTAGATGCCTTAAACAATATTCTACAAGAGTTGGTAGCAAAAAATACTTTAGCTGCTGCACAAGTGCTGACAGTAGAAACAATAAAGAATAAAATCCATAATATACGAACACAGTTCTTTAAGGAGTTAGGAAAAGTTACAATTAATGAAAGGAGTGGTGCCGGAACGTCGGATGTATATGTACCAAAATTATGGTACTACGAAACATTAAAATGTCTGCAGGAGTCCGAGGTGATAAGGGACTCTGAGTCAAATATAGCAGAAGATGCGCTGGTAGAAAACGTGATAGATAGCGAGTTAGAACCAGAGCTGATGTTTGACGGTACTGTTGACGAATTGAATTCTTCGGATATTCTGTCACCAACACCCAGCTCCTCAAGGCCAACCTCGACGCAGAAGCGAGGACCTAAACCGCAAGAAGTTGCTAAACTAATTAGTGCTGCAACAAATGCACTGACCAACGGTGTGCAGGTTAGAAATGAAGAAGATGAGATCACATCATTTGCTAGAACCATCGAATACGAGTTAAGGAAAATTACAAACCCGACAGTTTTAAGGACTGTTAAGAGAAAAATTTTTAATATTGTCTTGGACGCACAAGAAGAAGTGCAAATGGAGTAACTCCTACCATATTTTTTTTTTCTTTATATTTAAAAGTATTTTAATAAAGTAACATAACTTTTTTTAAGTGTATTTTTTATTTATTATTATATATACAGGATAATTTTTAGTAAAAATAACAAAATTGTTGAGTTATGCTAAATCATTTTGCCAAGGTACTTTCCCTTCAACACTATTGAAATATTCTAAGAATTCCTGACGGTTGTCTAAGGCTGAACCAAGTTCATCATTTACTAAATGTAAATTGCCAAGATTCTTTCTCTGAAGCCATGGCTTCGTCCACCAACGCCGTTCAGTTCTTTGTCTTAACAACAAACACGCACCTACAATTATTATGCTAAGGAGAGCAATTTCCTCTAAATCTATAACGCTGGGCATCGTAATACGTTTGTTTTAGAACTAATAGGGTTATGTTTATGTGTTTATAAATAAAGCAACGAGGTTATGTTTGCAGCACTGCTGCCAATCAAAGTAACCACAGTTGTTCAAAGAAAAAAATCACTGTGTTTAAGCCATGTAATTTATTAAAGTTGCATGTATGTAAACGCTCGACAAACGGTAATAAAATTGCATGCAATTTGAAAAATAGCAAGGTTGAAATTGCAGGTTCAAATCGCACAGATGTAAAAGGGCTTTAAAAGCCCTTTTAATACTCTTCAGGCCAACACAAATCAAAAAAATTTGAAAAAAGACACTGAAATCGAAAACGACCAAAAAAGTTATCCCAAGACGCAAAATGGTACTTTAAAGAGTGTAATAATGCAGAAGTGATGAAGATGATTCAGTGCTTGCGATGTAGAGTGTGGTTCCATTGCAAATGCGTGGGAGTAGGTCCACGGAAGAAGAATTTTTTTTGTAGTAATTGTGTGGCTTAAGCTTGATATGTAAGTTAGCTTAGGTACGTTATTTATAGCACGTTCACTATTTTTCTAGAGTTTATATTGAGTTTATATCGTTTCTGAGAAGCAAAATATTTGTTTATTATTAATGTGGAGCTCGCATTTAGTTTTTTTATAATATTTTATTTTACTAGTATACGTTCTCATTTTTTAACACATTTTAAGGATAGGTTCATTTTGGGAAACCAAGGGTTCAAATTCGGCTCCCTGTTTCCCAAATTGAACCATTTGCAGGGCTGCCAATTTTTTTTTTAATATGAAGGAATTTTCTTATATTACTGTACGTAGGTGCAATATAGATTCACAAGAGTATAACCTACCTTAAGGCTAGTCGTAGAAAGGTTTTTGATGAGTTTTTTTTTTTTTCAAAAATATCTTCGTTTATTTGAAAAGTGGTTCAATATGGGGAACTTTACCCTATACCCCTGAAAAAAATGAGGCTGTTTTAGAGTTGTTTAAGGATGAAAATCAAGGACGGATTATCTTGGAATTCATTGGTCTAAGGGCAAAATTATATGTCAATTGCGTTTAGGATAGCGGTGATACAAAAAAGGCGAAGGGAGTTAAACTTTCAGCAGTAAAACATAAAATCACGTTTGATGATTATTCAAAGTGTTTATTTGACGAGCAACCATTACGCGTTATGCAGATATTATTTAAGTCTGCTGGGCACACCATTTACACGATGCTCCAAAATAAATTGGCCCTATCACCACATGATTTGAAACGTTGCATTAATAGGGATGGGGTTCACACATTAGCGTGGGGCCATTATAGTATCGTGAGTGACTAGAGACAGAAAACATGAGTGTCTCACACCCCGAATCATACTCATCTCCATCTCTTCGTAGACTAAACCCACCAAAGAGCTGAGTCGCAAATAACTATCACATTTGATTTTATTGTTTGTTTGTATTTATTTATGTATGTACTTGTTATGGATTTAATCATATAATCCTCTTGTACACCTTTCCCCTACTTACCTTCGAGGATGAGTCAGACCACAGACGACGTCGCGGAGAAATTAAAAACGTAACCGACTTGAGTTAGTCGACCAAGATCCTCGATAGGATTCAAAGGGATTTTCCGATTACTACAGCGCATCTAGAGGTGAGTGCCCCTGAGTCTTTCATATAAAATGTGCACTTATATCCACACAGAAATTCACCACTATGAAGGAGGATGGAATCATAAAATCCTGGCAATGTGATACCTGTGCAAATAAGCTAACCTAAGAATATTTGTTCATTAAGAGCAGAATAATGAATGTGTGAAGAGCTACAGGCAGAGTCCTGGGAAATATGCCTCATTTAAAATTGCACTGCCAACAGAATACTTAACTTTAACAAAACATCCAGACATATGGCCTTCAGGCATACGAGTCATTCGTTTTTGACAAAGAATATAGGGTAATTCCGGGTGAGATGAGTCGGTCGCCCATTTTTTTTAATTATCCATTATCATTGTTTTTTTTTTTTTTTTTTTTTAGTCACGCCGACTGAATATAAAAGAAAACATGGTAGATCTAGAGGATTATGGACACAAGAAGCACTTTCAAGTGCCGCTGAAGCAGTTCAAAGCGGCAAAATGGGTGTAAATACTGCATCCAGTCTTTGGCGTTCCGGCTCCTACCTTGAGGAGACGAATGAAAAACAATGATGTATCTAAGTGAACATTGGTGCCGCCTTCATTGCTGGGAGCAGAAAATGAAAATGTAATAATTGGGAATTTCAACTGCATACATATTTTGTTTTCATTGTAATTTGAGATAAATTGGTCTGTGATGCCGGATATGTGAATAGTGATACTGTCTGACCTTTTCACACGAGTATGATTTGTTATATTTTTCAACTTAGAAGACTCGAAAATCTTTCTTGCTTATGGCCCAAATCAGTAGGGACCTTTCTTTCGTTAAGTGTTTTGTGTCTCGATATACTGTGTGTGTTGTTTGCTTAATTATAAATTATGGCATCGTGGACCGATATAGTTTATACATGAGAGATATATGTTGGAGACACAAAAATAACGAGAGGACATTCGATATTCAACAGTCGAGATTAACAGTCGACATTCGGCATTCTACTTGAGATGTAGTCGATTTTCATTTATTTTTATTATGTAACTTAGTGTTGTGTTTTGTACATGGTAAGCTGATTATTATTTCCTCCTTTGTCTTTTTACTTCTTTATGTTCTTGCGAGAATCTAACAGCTCCTCTAAATAGTTAATTTAAGGGCAAATTTACGGTTGTTTTTTTATATTTTTATTCAATCATTTCTTGTTTTGTTTTTTAATTTAATAAATTTCTTATTTTGTTGAGAAGTGTTTTCTTTTGAGTTAAATATCAATATGAGTAGTTTAATTAGTTTTGCCTGCTAAAATGCTGCACTGGTCCCATTGCAAGAACCCACGTGCAGAGCGAGTGTAAGAGCAATGAATCTTAGTATAAAAAAGTTTTACACCATTTTATTTAGCGCAATTAACAGAACCACGATGTCTTCTATTACAAAAATAAACTAAAGGCTCATATAAAATGATTGCAAAAGCATGGTTTTGCGCCTCCACGCCATAGCGTTAGGTCGATGGCGTTTCATTTGGCTGAAAGCTTAGCCATCAACCATAGATTCAACAGAGACAATTAGCCGGATATAACTGATTACAGTCGATTTTAAGACGTCATCAAGATCTCAGAGTTCGAAAATCCGAAGGTGTTTCACTGGCTCGCGCCCAAGGCATGAACAAAGTAGACGTTCGGTCGTACTTCCAGCTTTTGCAGAGAACCTTGCGTGAAAATGATCTGAAACCAGCGAACATTTTCAACATGGACGAGACGGGTCTCCAATTGAACAACAAATCAGGATTCGTAATCGCCGAAAAAGAATCTAAGAACGTTGCATCTATCACTTCATCCGAGAAAGGTGAAACAATAACAGTTATATCTTGTTGTAACGCTGATGGCTTGTTTTTACCGCCTGCGTGCATTTTTAAAAGGCAGAACAAGAAGGCCGAGTTTGAAGATGGAATGCCTCCCTGTTCCGTTGTTTACGTGAATAAAAAAATCTGCATACATCAGCACTAATTTGTTCCTGAACTGGTCGAACACACACTGCAACTCCGTCGAAATGCTGGAATATGCGGATGAATGTGAAATAATGTTTCTGTGCCTACCTAGTCACACCAGCAATTTTTGCAACCTCTGGACCGAGCCTTTTTCAATAGTTTGAAGTCACATTTTGCTAAAGCTTGTAACTTGTTTATCAAGGCAAATCCTACCAGTAAATTCAATAGGATAATATTGGGGAAACTATTATCAGACGGTTGGTCAAAATCAGCCACTGTTGAGAATGGAATATCATCTTTCAGGGCATCTGGCATCCACCCATTCAACCCTGACGCCATCCCAGATTACGCCTTCTTGAATGAAGATCATCCACCTGAAGAACATCATCCTGAAGAACACCAACCCGAAGAACGTCAACCTGAACACAATTTGCCCGGCGCTTTAGAAGAAAACATGAATGTATATTTGAACCCGAACATCCCATTCCTTGTTCTTTTCAAGCAATTAATGAGGTGACTCCTTGTACAAGACACTCCAGGAACAATGTTCAATAAAATCTATACTATTCCCAGTACGTCAAGCGCAGTTCAGAAAACCAGGAAACGTGGGAAACAAGTAGCAGTCCTTTTGACATCATCCGACAACATCAAAAAACGAAAACTGATGGAACAAGAAAGCTTGAGTTGGAACAATCCAAATTAGCGCGAGCAGCAAAACGTGCTAAAACTTCGGGCAGACGCAAACCTAAAAAAATTGTGGATGATTCATCTTCTGATGAAAATGCTTCTGAATTTGTCTCCCAGGAGTCTGATGACAGCTCTGAGGATGATGACAGTGCTGAATGCGAGGGATGTGGGGAGCAGTATTTCTGTACATCGAAACAAGACGATTGGGATTGATGTTCAAGATATATGTTAACCTCTGTGTTTCTTGTGGAAGAGTTGTAGCTCTGAAGAAGAAATAATATTGCAGAAAGAGAGTAACATGTTTGGTCACTTTGAGGTGACTCTACTGTTGTGTGCTCTGATTGTAGACCTATCGTTTAGAGTTGAAAGGAGCCATGAACACATTTTACGGCACTTAATAGATTTCATTTATTGTAGAAAGGGATGAAGTAACGTTTGATAGTCCCTTTCTGCAATAAATTCTCAGTTTGACAGCTTGTCGATATAACCTAAAATAATATTGAGGTGATATTGAGCAAACAGAACGTGCGCAGAACGTCCTTTACCTATTTGTGATGGAAGTTGGAAGTGAAAATTCATTAAGTGAAGAAGAAATAGTTTCTAATAAAGGAAAAAGAGGGTTTTAAAACTGCGACAATTACCATAGGAATGTAATATGTAAAACATTCTAGAATAAAATAGTTTTGGTTGCATAGATTTAAGGCGTTAATATGTAAGAATTTGTATTCGGTTTATATAGCGACGTTATGTTGGTAGTACCGAAAAAGTAACGCTATAAGATGGTCGTGAGTAAGAAAAACATGTAATAACAACAAGTGTTCGATTAGTTAGTTTTATAGTAAAATTGACTGTTAAAAGTCTACAAAGAGTGTTCATTAAAACCCCTAAAGCCTGAACAGGTTATGGGCCCAGGCTACTCTTGAACACTTGTGTAAAAAAAAACGTAAAAACAGTAAAAAAAACAGAGTGTGTACGTGACAAAGAGTACCGTGTCGTAAAAAACCACGTAAAAACAAACTGTAAAGAAGTAAAATCAAGTAAAATGGCATCAAGAAGCATCGGGTACGACGAAATGCAGTAAATACAAAAGTTAACAGATCCGGAATCATTCCAAATATGGCATTTTCAATTGGAAATATTATTCAAGGCACATGGACTCTACGTGGTATCAGGAGAAAAGAAAGAAGAAGACTGCGTAAAAGATCAAGATAAAAAAGACTGGAAGAAGAAAGATGCGAAAGCACAGAATATGATTGTCTCTTCGATAGATAAAAACAAATCAATCTAATATCTATCAGAAGGATACAGGGCAATGAAAGTGTGCGTTGTTACAAGAGTTTTTCAATTTTACTTTCGATAAAGAAGACATCTCGCTTAACATAAGTAGGTTAGAAAATGTACCGTATAGATTGAAAAACATGAACCAGTCGATAGATGATAACATGATAATATCAAAAATATTGAGTGCATTGCCCAATACTTATAAAAATTTCCGTACAGCTTGGGAAATGTCGCCAATATCGGCACGGACATTGACAAACCTGACTTCGAGACTCTTAACGGAGGAAACCATGTTGAAAGGTAGCGACAATGAAAGAGCGGTGGCCTTTAGTGCCAAAGATAAGATCTGTTTTCGATGTAAAAAGGTAGGACACATACAGAGATTTTGTAATACATACAGGATTTAAAAATAATAAGAAGAAAGTAGCATGTAGAATTTGTAAGAAAAGTAATCTAGTAACCTAGAGAAATACTGTTACTTTAGAAACAAAGGAGAAAATATATCACAAAAAAAGGTTGCCTTTGTTACTGAAATAGAAACCGTAAAACAGAAAAACACATTTGTAGTTGACTCTGGATCATCTTCGCACATGACAAACTGTATCAACTTGTTTAAAACTTTTGAAAATAAAAATACTGAAATTGGTGTAGCCAAAAAGGAAGTATCAATGAAGGCAAAAGGACAAGGAATAATTGAAGGGAGCTCATGCTTATTAAAAAATGTCCGATACGTACCTGAACCTAGTAAAAACTTAATATCGGTGAATGAAATAACAAGTACCTAATGAAGGAAAAGTAACATTTATGGACGATAAAGTATTAATAACAAAAGAAAATAAGATCATTCTATAAGGAAGCAAAAAAGTAAGTGGGATTTACACAGTAAATATGATGCAAGAAAATAAAGAAACAATGCTGGCTGAAAGTAAACAAACAAAATTGGTTCAATGGGCAAGTTGGGCACATAAGTAGCAGAAAATATAAACAAATGATCGTTGAAGAGATGGCAACGGGAATTGATTTCAATAAGAACGAATGCAACAAAGAATTATGTTGTGAAGTATGCTTAAAATCTAAACAAACAATTGAGATAATCCACACAGATGTAGCGGGACCAATCGAACCATCGACATGGGACAACAACCGATACTTTTTGACCTTCTTAGATGATTATACCCACTTCACCGTAGTATATTTGATGAAAAATAAATATGAAGTTTTTGAATAGGTACTTGAAAGAATACGTTCAACAGATGGAAGCATACACGGGACAAAAGGTGTCAAACCTATGCACTGACAATGGAAGAGAATACATAAACCAAGAAACCAAAGAATGGTGCAGGAAGAAAGGGATAATAATGGATAACACCATAGTTTACACACCTCAACTAAATGGAAAAGCGGGGTGACTGAATAGAACTTTAATGGATAAGACCAGATCTTTGATATTCACATCAGGATTGAACAAATCGTTTTGGGGAGTAGCTCTAAGGATAGCAGCTTCTGTACTGAATAGAACACCATCCGACACCGTGAACAGAACACCATTTGAGATGTGGAATAACAAGAAACATGACCTAAGCAAACTTGAAGTGTTTGGTAGTGAAGCAAATGGTAAAGTCTTGGGATATTTGAAAAAGCTTGATGAACGAAGTAAAAAGTATACATTTGTTGGGTATGCTCCTAACGGCTACAGATTATGGGACGAAGAAAAGAAAAAGATAATAATGCACAGAGACGTCATATTTAGAAAAGTAGCGCCTGACAAAAGAACTTTGTTCTGAAAAATTAGTCAGTGTAAGCAAAATTATTCCAGTGGTGAACTGCAGCATCGAAGAATATAAAAAGCTGAATGCCAGATCAACAATAGGGCAACAAATGAAAGAGGAAGTCCTAAATCAGTTTAACAAAAGGTTTTCAACAATTGAAAAATAATTTATTTTGGCGGTGGCTACGGTGTTAGATCCCAGATTTAAGAATATTCATTTCAAAGACTCATTGGCAATCGCTTCCACTTTAAAACATTTACGGGATAAAACGAAAACTGATTTTAGCGACGAGCAATCAACATCAGATTCAACAGATACACCTGAATCGCCTTTTGATCTTTGGGCTCACCACAAAGTACTGGCGCATGCTCGATCCAAAAACGATAAACAGAGCAGCAGTGGTGATGAAGTATCTCAGTATCTAAATACACCAGTACGAAATCTATCTGAAGATCCTTTTGTTGTATAGGAAGAAATGAAAGGAATTTTCCCTAACTTATATAAACTGGCTCAAAGGTTTTTGGGAGCATCAGCAACATCGGTTCCAAGCGAAAGACTGTTTTCGAAGGCTGGGGCAACCGCATCGAAACAACGCAACCGGATAACTTCAAAACGTCTTTCCAAATTGTTATTTTTTAAATTCGTTACCATTATGCTGATTTGTATGTAGTAGTCAGATGCATTTTATTTAGTTTGTATTTATAAATCTCTTTTATGTTTTTTTCATCTGCTATATGGGGCGGTATATTTTTAGTTTAATGTTGATCTTTTGCTAATGTGCTCCCTTCTAATATTTAAATTTGCATTTTTATTTTTATCTCATTTTAATGTGTTCTATTTTGATATAGACCAATATATTTTTAGTTTAATATTGATATTTTATTAATGTTGTCTGTAATATGGGTATGTTTTTATGGCTTCTTTTAGGGTTACGGCAGTATATATTACGTTTATTTATTTTCAATATTTATTTGTGATATAGACTATTATATTTTTAGTGTAATGTTGATCTCTTTAATGATATATTGTAACAGAGCGGTAATATTAAATCCATTAAGTTTGTGTTCTCTGTTCTTTATTGTAGCTAACATCCAGACCTATATACATTAACACCAAACCTATACATTCCATCGTTATATAGTCGAGTAAATGAAGAAAAAAGAAAGAAAAAACATAAAACCGACTAAAATGCGAATTTTTGTCATTTCTCAACCATATTGGCCAGTCTTGCATTGAAAACATCGATTTTTTTTTTAAACATCGATGTTTTTCGTACGATACATCGAATACATCGATGTTTCCTTACGATGTATCATATGATATAATACATCGATGTATTAGTAAATTTTGCCATCCCTATGCTTTCCAGCTATGATGCAAATGCCAACCGTCATTCCTATTGAAATTGGTAGTGGAGTAAAATCGCTCTTCTAACTCGCTGTTTTCTGAGGGTACGTGACTCTGAGGTATAACCAAATGAAACCTATACCATCTTATAGAGGATATTTTAGGGCAGTGTTCCGCAAAGGGTGTGCCGAGGCACACTGGTGTACCGTGGTCATCAGTTGGTGTGCCGCGAAAAAATGTCACATTTTATCAGAAAGTTAGAAAGATAATACACATAGCTGAGGGTTATGCAGCCTACCCGTGTACCCCGCCTAGTGCATAACGTGCGCAAAGCAGACTGCCCCCCAGTTGGTTGCAGAGCGAGCGTGATTGGTGGGAATACGGTGGAAATTCTGGGAATCCCGCTCGCTTTCAAACCATGAAGGGTGGGTACGGTCTTAAGTTGGCTGCGATATATCGCATCACCGGCTGTGTCCCGTTTAGTCGTCGTTGTTGCGTGCCAGTAAATAGCGGCTAGTTTGTGATTGTGCCATCGCGAACGTAATTAACTTTATAGAGTAGATAATAAACCATAATCCGCGAATAATGGATAAATTCATTAAACGTACTACAACTTTGTTAAGAGATACTACTGATTCCCAGGAAGAAGCAGAGCCAACGAAGAAAAAGCCGAAAGTTGTTAATCGAAAATATGATGAGAATTATATAAGTTATGGCTTTACATATTGCGGAGACGAATCATGCCCAAACCCAAAATGTGTTGTTTGTGGAGAAACATTGGGTAATAATTCGATGGTGCCCAGTAAACTTTTACGACATTTAACTACTAAACACGCATCGGTGGCTCAAAAAGGCAAAGCCTTTTTTCAACGTTTGCAAGACCAATGTAAGAAACAGGCGACTCTCATGAATGTGTCTTTCAGAACATCAGACAAGGCGCAAAAAGCGAGCTACGTGATCGCTAATATGTTAGTTAAATCTAAGAAGCCTCATTCTCTTGCTGAAACTTTAATTTTACCTGTCTGTAAAGAAGTTGTCAAAATTATGATTAACCAAGAAGCCGCCAAGGAAATTGAAAAAATACCTGCGTCAGCAGATACAATCTCACGTCGCATTAATGATATTTCTAGCGACATTCAATTAACGTTAAATGAAAAATTAGGGCTTAGTGGAGTCTTTGCGTTGCAAGTTGACGAGTCTACTGATATCAGTGGCCATGCGCATCTTATCTCAAATGTGAGGTACATTGATGGATGTGAAATAAAAGAAGACTTTTTATTTTGTTTGCCACTACCTGGTTATACAACTGGTGAAGAAATATTCAAAATAACCGACCAGTACTTCAGTGAGCATAATTTGGAATGGCACAACTGCATAAGCATTTGCACAGACGGAGCAGCAGCGGGAAAAATCAGGGGATTTGCAACCAGGGCTTCTGAAAAAAATACTAATATTAAACATTTACATTGCTTTTTACACAGGGAAGCACTGATGGCGAAGTCTTTGCCCGATGAAATGTTATCTGTCCTACAAGATGTCGTTAAAATTGTCAATTACATCAAATCGCGACCGCTGAACTCTCATCTATTTAATGCACTGTGTCAGGAAATGGGATCAGATCATCAGTCTCTTCTGTTTCATACAGAAGTACGATGGCTTTCTCGTGGAAAGGTTCTTTCTCGGATATACGAGCTTAAAAATGAGACCCAGATGTTTTTAGAAGCCCAATGTTCTGATTTTGCTTCACTGTTTAAAAAAGAAGAATGGGTAGCAAAGCTTGCTTATCTGGCAGACATATTTGCCCATTTAAATGAGCTCATCAAAAAAATGCAGGGCAGGAATTCTAATATTTTAACATCGTCAGACAAGATTGAAGGTTTTCAGGCTAAGTTGGCTTTATGGATCAGCCACGCTACCAATGGTAGTAATGAAATGTTTCCGAATGTCATGGCTACCAATTCAGCAAAAAAGGTGCAGCCTTTGATAGTAAAACACTTGGAGCTATTAGCAGAAAGAATTAACTCTTATTTTCCTAAGTGTGACCTGCAACCTATGGACTGGGTACGAAATCCATTCTCAGAAAGTATTTCCCTTGGACATTTACCGATAAACGAGCAGGAAGAATTCATCGAGTTAAAAACTGATCGGACATTAAAGCTTACATTTTTCCAAACAGAGCTAGCATATTTTTGGGGCTGCACATAAAAAATGAATATCCACAGCTGTCAAAGCGTGCTATTGCCATTTTGCTACCATTTGCCACGACATACTTGTGGGTTTTCAACTCTCGCTCCGATTAAATCAAAAAAGAGAGAACGCCTGAGAACGATCGACGAAGAGCTGAGAGGGCTGCAATTCAGCAATTGTACCAAATTTTGATCGCCTATGCTCACTGAGGCAGCCTCACATTTCTCACTAAGCATCTTTCCATGTTATACTGATTTTAATAATACATAAATATTAAATTGACATTGGCTTTTTCTTTGGTGTACCTCAAAAATTTCTTAATTTGGTAAGTGTACCTTGAACACAAAAAGTTTGCGGAACACTGTTTTAGGGCATAGGAAATGGAAATCTACAACTTTTTTTAGTAGAACCGAACTTTGAAAACGACGCTTAAACGCGACTGATCTGGAATTTGAAAAACCACGTTTTTCTTAACATTTATCGTTGTATTAATTCAAGTATACAAGCTATGGTTTTGATTTTTTGCAGACATATACTTAAAATGTGAGCGCTTCCAATGGCCAGTTGGAAATTTCAAAAATGTTTAAAGTTTTTAAAAAAATAGATAAGAAATACTGAATTATCAAAATCGTGCATCTAAAACTTCTCCCTGCGGCGAGCTATGTGAATTGTTGAAAATGTTGATATACATATATTGAGTGAAATGTAGTCAGAACATTGAGAAAGTTTAAAAAAAAAATTAAGTCGACAGCTGCACTAGTTACAGAAATATGAATTTTTATAGAAGAGCCTTGGAATGCGCGCTAATGCCGAGAGCGGCTAGCGGCTACCATACCAGTCTGGAAATCATTTGCGTTACAGGGTGCGGCAACTTTTAATTCGTTTTTAAAATGCGTATTAAATAAAAATGCAACAAATATTTTTAAATAAATTATAGTTTATTTTTGTTAATACACTTTCCCGTTAAGAGTGAAATACTATTTCATTTAAATGACTGCTTCGACTAGCTTTGCACTAGCCCATTCTGTCAACCCAATTTTTCACCATATTTTCAATGATTTGAACCTCTATTTCGCCAAGAGCCACTTTAATGGAGTGTTTCAAAGCCCAAGTCGTCTCTGGATGATCAACATAACATCTGTCCTTGGCGGCGCCACACAAATAAGAATCCCAAGGAGTCAAATCACAGCTCCTAGACGGCCAGTTGACATGGCCATTTCCGCTGATAATGCAATTTTTCGAAAAT
The DNA here is from genome assembly GCA_963971325.1 of Aphodius granarius. Lineage (NCBI taxonomy): Eukaryota > Metazoa > Arthropoda > Insecta > Coleoptera > Scarabaeidae > Aphodius > Aphodius granarius. The sequence goes on from OZ020223.1 coordinate 23,662,967, forward strand.
AGGGCGCATAACGTCGCCCTATCTTCAAAAATCGCATTTTTGTGTAAAATCCTTCGCAAATTCCTATCGCTAATGTTTAATTCTTGTGCGCGATGGCCGCACCCTATAGTAAACCGTTTTGTATAAAATTTACTTTAAATGTTTTCCTCTTCGTCATCCTCGTACAATTCAGCAACATTGTTCTGACAATTTTTGCAGGAACAATCTCTGCAGCATTTTTGGCCCTCTTTCAAGCATACACATCTATTATTTTGACATAACATAACCAGTAGCCTAATATCCGTTGGTATGGGATCAGCGGTCATTAAAACAGGCTCTAAAATTCCGTTATTCCTAGTCCAACCAAAGTTCAGAGGGTGCACAACTATATACGCAATAGGGTATTCCGGTATTTTTCAAATTGTTGCTTTTATAGTATCCCTACAAAGTAGGTACAGTAGCTACTGATTGTTACTTTACACATAAAATCTCAAACAATGCTTTAAATTAAGAGAAATCGTCATTTGAAGTTTGAATTAGAGATGATCTTTGTGACGTCACAAAGATCGCTTAAAACGGGCGGCTTGACAACGTTGTAAGTTTTCTTATGTTATGTTCACTCACACACCTTTGTTGACAAGTGTTTCAAATAGCCACGACCGGTCAGCTGTTCCCCTGTTGCCAGCGCTACTCGTGATCGGTAATCTTCGTGTATTACCGAGGGTGGTCGGTGAATTCAAATAAAATGCACTTTTAATTGCAATTATCTAATAGAAAACCTAAACGAAAAGGCTTACAGCTTTACGGTATGACTCCTGATAACTTGTACGGTAGTTTAAACCGAATATCTGCTCAAATTTTGACATGACCGGAATACCCTATTGATATGTATATGCATCTAAAATTTTGATTAGCATACCTACCTTAGTACATGCTGATAAAATGCGTCATACATTGGTGGAAGTTCTGAAGCGGACTTACTGGAAGTTGTGGTCAACTGATACCTCAATTCATTGAGTGTTTGAATGAACTTATTCTTCTAAATAGGGCCAATGCAAATTTATTGGCAATATTAACAGCTTCAGTTGTAGACACGAAGTTTAGTTTTGACCGCTCATAAATTTTAATAGGAATCGCTTATTTTCTGACAATTTAAAATCATTTCGAAACTTTACCACTTTTCTACTTTCAGAAACTTTATAGGCATACGCATCTGTCAAATCACCTCTTCTAAACTTCGATCAACAGATGACGCATTTCATCAGCATGTACTAAGGTAGGTATGCTAACGAAAAAAAAATCCATTTATGTGATCAAAATTTTAGATGCATATATCTATTGCGTATATAGTTGTGCAGTCATATACCTATTATGCCTCTAGTTGACCCTCTTAACTTTGGTTGGACAAGGAATAACGGAATATTAGAGCCTACTTTAATGACCGCTGATCCCATACCAACGGATATAAGGCAACTGTTGAATATCTTTTGCAAAGATAAGTTATGTCAAAATAATAGATGTGTATGCTTGAAAGAGGGCCTAAAATGCTGCAGAGATTGTTCCTGCAAAAAGTGTCAGAACAATGTTCCTGAATTGTACGAAGATGACGAAGAGGAAAACATTTAAAGTAAATTTTATACAAAACGGTTTACTTACGTACTCTACATCTACAAATTTTCTTATTTTATTTCTAGATGTAACGCAAATGATTTCCAGACTGTATAGTAGCCGAATAAAAATTTTTGTTTAAAAATCATTTGTTTACTTAGAAATGTTTTTCAATAAATATTACTCATTGCATGAACTATATATGTGACCTCGGATGCGAAAAGAGATCTATCGTGCGAAAATAACGTGCGCCATAACGGTACCTATCGGAAGAGACCTGAAAATAGTGTGCAATATAACGTCATGATACCATGGTTATGACGAGCGCGAAAATGTTTCTTGGTGGGCATGACGCGCTAGCGTACATACGCTAGCGCCAAAATTTTGCGGCCACTAGCAAATCAACTTTGTGAAATAAACTGAGCCGCTTAAGGGGTTAATACCCAAACGTATGAGAAGAGGAACCTTCTACTCAGCGATCCATCCTACCGCATTTTAAAACATGCCCCCACTTCCCGTATCGCGCGTTCTATAACTAATCTCATCAAACTGTCTCCAATACCCAAAGACGTTCAACAATCTTTAATTCCAAGAGACCCGAGATCACCTCGACCTTATGGTCTACCGAAGATTCACAAAACCGACATTCCATTACGTCCGATCGTTTAGACAGTTGATCGTCATTGGGATCCTAGTAATCCTAGTAATCCTAGTAAGTTTCGATGTAGTGTCCCTGTTTACTAAAGTACCAATTCCTGACACTGTCACTATTATTGGAGAATTACTTTCCTCCAATGCTCAACCAGCTGGTTGATTCTATTTCCAATTTGGGACAAGTTCTACGAACAAATCTCGGGAGCGGCCATGGGTTCTTCATTATCCCCTGTCGTAGCGGATATTTTCATGGAAGCTTTCGAACAACAGATCCTAGAATCCCATCCATTTAAGCCAAAATGTTGATTCAGATACGTGGATGATACTTTCGTTATCTGGCCACATGGAGGGCAAGCCTTGGACGATTTTCTGCTATTCCTAAACACCTAACACACAGACATACGCTGCACCATAGAAGTAGAAACAGATGGCTGTCTCCCATTTTTAGATGTTCTAGTTTCGCAAAACCCCAATGGTTCCCTCAACCACACCGTATACAGGAAACCCACGCATACTGACAGATACCTGAATGCCCATTCCCACCACCACCCAGCTCAGAAACAAGCCGTGATCAGCACACTTGTAAGACGAGCTATTGCAATAACCCACCCCGACAGTCTCCACAAGGAACTTGACCATCTTACCAGAGTCTTATGTCAAATCAGTTATCCGATTTCCTCCATACGAAAAACCATCACCAAACACCTCAATAATACAGCGACACAACCAAACCAACAGCCTGACCCACCAATTGCAACTGCTTTTCTTCCCTACATCCAAGTACGACTGAAATATGACTGATCGCATTGGTCGTATCCTCCAAAAGTACAACACCAAACCCATTTTCAAACCCTTAACCAAAATTTCTGATTTACTGCCATCCGTTAAAGATAAACTTTCTCCACTGCTAGCCCCAGGTGTATACCGTATACCATGTGCTTGTGGCAGTGTCTACATTGGTGAGACAAAGCGCTCTGTGAGCATTCGGGTTTCAGAACATGAACGCTGTACAAGGCTGCGCCAGGTCGCCAGTTCGGCTCTTGCTGAGCACAGACACAACACGGGTCACAAAATACTTTTCGACCAAACAAAAATTATCTCCCGGGAATCACATTATTATCCTCGTAGAATCCGTGAAGCGATCGAAATCTTGAAACATCCCTCTAATCTCAATAAAGATGACGGTTGGCATTTGCATCATAGCTGGAAAGCAGTTTTACGACCACCACAGCCTATCACAGCCCCCAATCGCCCTCCCAACCAATAGGTTTGACTACTGGTTATAGGCACCTACTGCGCAGGTGCCTGCGCCAGGTACCTATAAATAACCCACCCGTCCACACACACACACGTTCATTCTCTTCGTAGCCGTCTTACTGTTACGTCCTGAAGATGCCTCTTGCAACAGAGTGCGAAACGACTACTTTATCGTCGTTGACGCGGTCTTCTCCCGGAAATCTAGAAAGTACGATAGAATCTACTCAGTCCACACTTACACAGAAATTATTGCTGCTTCAAGTGCTAACGCCAAATTTGCGATAAATGAAATTACTAAAGACATACTAAATTTCAAGGATTGGTGGCCTAACTTCTAAAAAAAAACGGTAAACTCGTTTGAAACCATGGGTCCCAGGGTGCCTTGAGCTAATAGACAAGCATTTTCCATATCCCAGTTTCATTATTTTCTCCATGAAAATACAAAACCTGGGTATGTTGTGGCGTCAGAATTTATTGATGGGGTTACATTTCAAACTTTTCACTTACACATGCCAAACAGTTCTGAAAGAATTCCCATAACAATGCCTACAACTGCAGCTTATGTTAATGCTAGTACCAATTTTAATAACAAAGATTGAACATTTGAGGAAAATGCTCCCGTGCATTGAGGAGAAATATATGAATTTCTATGAGGAAATACTAAATTGGCCCACTAAAGCAAGAACCAGAAATTGAAATGCGGCAGAATACAAAATTTCATTTGTTATTTTATGTACAACATTATTTTAATGTTTTTTTTTTCTATTAAAATATTAGAAATATTTTTTCATAATTAATTTTTATTTTAATCAAATCCTTCTTGAATTTTCTTCCACATGTCGATGTGAGAACAAAAAATAAAGAAAACTGTAAACAAAATGCAGTTTATTGCAGAAAGGAACTAAGTGCAGGTTTTTGTTTTTGACTTTTTTTTTTTTTTTCATTATAGGATTTCAAAAGACAACAATCATGATAACATGATAACATGTATTGGCACTCATACATTGAGTTTATTACAAAACATTTCGTTACTTACCTTTAAATTTTCTAGCTTTTCTCGAAAACGTAAAAATGTTAGTTAGGCCCTTTCTGCAATAAACGATTCAATTACATTCCCATATGTATCAAATTATTATTTTTTCACCTGGGCCATACAATGTGAATGATCGGTTATCTCGACATTTCGAGATTTTCGCGGAAATGCGCGTTTTGAGATCCCCTGAATTAATTGCGATTATTCCTGGAAAATGTATGTATGTATATGTGTGTGGGTACGTGTGTATGTCTGTAGACACGATAGCGTCCAAACGGTACAATGGAACGAGCTGAAATTTTGCATACATATTTAGAATTTCCAGGGGATGAACTGGGTTTTTTACGGTGTCAATCTGACAACCGGAAGTGGCAAATGTTACGTGCGTCTTCTGAGGGATTCATCCGATTGAAATCAATCTCATTTCAGCTCATTCTCCAGTGACTTTAAATATGCATACACATTTGCAGATCAGTGGGTTAAAGGGTTTAGGCGCTATAAATGTTTATAGAATCAGTTTGATAGAATCCACATCCGTCGTCTGTGTTGCAAATTGTCAGATTTTGACAAACGTCAGTGCCACTGACAGGACATTAAATGTCAGTATGACAACTGTCATTATGTCAAAGAAACTGACGTTAGGTAGCGTTCTGAGTGGCTCTGGCTTCACAAAATTGAATAATTGTAAAAGCGTTCAGACGACACTTCTTTGTGCCAACCATTTAGTCGGAAAGTTTTGTGAGGGCCACCCCAGATATTTATATTTTACTATGCCATTATGATTTCGTAATGTATATTCTTTTGCAAATAAATTTGTTCCGTTGGACTATCGGTTGTATATCGGTCGTATATATAATGTTCTGATAAAGCAAAAAAGTGGGCCATCTCTCCCCGAATTACCCTACAAGAAGAATCCACCTACGAAAATTAAACACTATCCCCATTAAACAGTCCAGTACTCTCATAAAAAGTAGATCAATAAAGGCAACTTAAACCAAACACAACATTGATAAACATTAACATTCAGGGAATTTTAACAAAAGTAAACCATCCTACAATAAAAAACAAAAATCAATATATTTTATGTAACTGAACACTGCTTATCAGACCAAGAGGTTAAAACGCAGTACTTTGTAAATTATTGCAAAGCAGCAATAACTGTAGACAACCAACACCAAATATGCATGGAACAATCCTTATTTTAACGAAAGAAATTAAAGAAATCCATATATTCAACCTGGGATTCAAATGCCGGTCTTTTCAGTGGAAGCCTCGCAGCTTACCACTAGGCCACTCCGCCTACTTGTATTAGCTATATACCACCCGCCAACAGGAGACAAAGATGATATGATTCATAGAATGAAGGACACCCGCATATATAATCGAACAGAAAGAACTCAGGGAGAAACATATTTGTGGCGGATGATTTGAACATTATGCATATGTAAGGAACGTTGCAAATTCATAGCAAACTTTGGGCTGCAACCTCTCTTCCACGATAAGTCGAGAATAAATGGTAAAAGTAGTACTGATAATATCGTTGTGGTAAAACTTATACGCCCCAACAAAAAGACAATGGTTAACGGACATCCAGGAGACCATTTGGCACAAATTGCAGAATTTCATTTGATACCTGCAACAGAAAAAAACCTATTAAAAAAACACCAAACAACGAATATAACAAACATAATAAAATATAGAAATATGCTACAGGAAACAAACTCGATGTCGACGTTTGGTTGATGCTCAAAAGGGTTACCAAGCAAAATTCACACATATTTCCGTGAAGTATACACGTGGCGTTCAATAGTACAATTTGTTTAGTTAAGTTTTAATGATGGTAGGTTATGGAGACGGTAAATGAAAGCAACAGCAGGTTTGTGATTTATTCTATGATGTCAATCCCGACAGATATTACTCAGTTTACCGTCAGCAACAATTTAGCATGCTATGATGTTAGTGGAAGTATAAATCGGGATATTAGAATTCTAACTAAAACGGCCACAAATGAAGAAAATAGCTCGAGTATTTTGTTGTCGGTCCAAGATTTCCCTCAAACAACTATCAATCAACTAGCTTTAAATGTTGGAATAAGTCGTCGTTCTGTTGGCTAAAGCAATCAAAGTATCGTCCATATAAAATCAATTTAGTGCAAGAGCTATCCGAAGATGGCCACGATAGAAGGTTACAGTTTTGTGAACAGATGACCAAGCTGTGTAACAATAATAAATTTTGGAGGAATTGGAGCAGGAACGGCGTGAGCATGCTCTGCTTGATTATACTCTCTATAGTCTATAACATTGACTGAACAAATATACTTTGCCAGCAGAAGAATCCTGGCAAAGTATATTTGTTTTAAAAATGCTGCTGGGCTGCCAAAATTAAAAAAATTGCAGATTGTTGTAAATTTTTTTACTAATTTTGCCTTTTTAAAATGCTAGTGTTGAGCGATTACTTAGTAATATTAGAAATATCAAAGTCGAATCGGGAAATAAACTGGGCCGCGACAGTTTAGCAACCTATACACAAAACAAGCTGTAAAAATGGCTTAAGGCATTGGAGAATTTGAACCAAATTCCAAAATGTTGAATGTAAAGATATGATACAAGAAGCAATAATAAAAATATGTTATTTTTAATTTGTTTTATTACATGAATTTTAGTTCACTAATAAGAGCATGTAACAACGATTTGTGGAATTGTTGCGAAATTTGTTTTGACAAGTTGTGAAAGTTTGCTGTTGGCAACACTGATTCTGTATTCTTACTGTCCTGTGGCTGTAGTCATAATTATCGTGTCATACAGGCAAGTCTATTTGTGGCCACATACACTATTATTATTATATTTAAATATATATTATTATATTTAAAGTCATTGGAAAATGAGCTTGTATAATGTTTAATCAAGATTGGTTAAATCCTTAAGAAAACGTCAAGCGATTTGCCACTTCCAGTTGTCACGATGCCACCAAAAATATTCTACATACATACATAGCCACATATAGGTATTATACACACACATTTTCTATTTTAGTTTTCTTCTGTATGTATATTCTATGGTCTGTTGCGCATGCGCGATAAAAAACCCTTCAACGCAGAATTACCCATTTAATTATAGACTAATTTTTCATTTATATGTATCTTTGTCATATTTTGTTCCATTTTTGGTCTATTGTAATTGTTTATTTTTAAAACTTATTGTTATTTATTTGAGAAAAGAATAATTAAAGAACTGGGCTCTAGGTAATAATAAATTTTAGCGCCTCCACATTTATTTTTTTAGTGGTTTTCCTATTTATTTGGGTTCCTGTTCGCTTTGCCATTTGCTTGCCTAGCTGTGGTTTGTTCTTTGGTGTTGGTGATGGTTTTCTGGCTACTTAAATTAACTAATTATTTATTTATTAAAAGTTTCTTGGTTTATTTTAAAGAGGTTCGACTTTTAAGTACTGTTTGTATTATTAACGATTAACCGAGGTAAATAATGACATACTGACAGAAGGAGCCAAGGTGGGACAAGCAGCCTATTTTTGTTTTACAGTGTATGTGTATTTTTGTCTATGAGAAAACCGAGTATTTTCGCAAAAAGACAAGTCAGGATAAACGGTTTGCACAGTGACAAGATTTGAAACCTAATCCTAGAAATCCATGAGACCCTCCTAGGATACACGGTAAGCCTGGAAAGAACCCCACTTCTATGTCGCCACTTTGGAAGAAAACCGACATAACTCAAAAAATACAATTTGTTCGCTTATACGAAAATATGAAATAGGCGTTTTGGGGTCCCTTGAATCAATTGCAATGATTTCTGGGAAATGTATATATGTGGGTATGTGAACACGATTGCGCCCAAACGGAACAACATATCGGGATGAAATTTGGTATACATATTTAGAATTACCGGGGCGCAAACTGAATTGTTTTAGGTGACAATCTAACAAACGTAAGTGGCAAATGTTACATGCGTCTTTTGAAGGATTCATCCGGCTGTGATCAAACTTATACCACCTCATCTTCCAGTGACTTTAAATATGTACACAAATTTGTAGATCAGTGGGATGAACGGTTTAAAGCACTATAAGCATTTATAAAAGCAGTTTGACAGAACCCACAGTCTTCGTCGCTGCGTTGCAAATTGTCAGATTTTGACAAACGTCAGTGGCAATAAATTCAAAAGTGCTCAGACATTTCATTGTGCCAACAATGTCGTCAGAAAGTTGGGTGAGGGCTACCCCAGATATTTAAGATTTTAACGATAATTTTCTGTTTTTGTTGCTTGCTGTCGTTTGTTTTTTTTTTCTGTTGTCAGTTATCAAAATGAAATGTTAGGATGTGTTGCTTTGTTAATTTCTGTTTTTTCTGTTTATAAAATTGATAAAAATGCTATCATGCTAATTTCGTATTTGATACCTTCTAATCTTTCTGAATACCTTTTTCAAATAAAATTTTTACGCATCTTTAAAAGAGGCGTACTTTACTCATGCGTAATTTTCTTAATTCTTATACACACGGCATACGCAAGCAGATAATTATATCTTGATGTTTGTAATTTAGGTTTAGGGCAATACAGAAACGTTTTACTGAAATAAAATTTTCTGAAAAACGGATAATAAAAATTTTTACCATAACGTAGAACCTTGAAACTGTTTGCACTAAATTCAGTTGCCAAAACTGAACCTTTAGTTTATTCTTACGAGTAACTTGGGTGGTATTCGGGCAATGTTTGCAGTTGCTATTTTTTATGTAACAGGTTATATGTTGCATTAACGGACTGTTAGTGATACTAAAATGTTTGTATTTAGGGGTCTCGTGAGCTATCCCAGCCAAGAGTATTAAAAATAATCAGATAAGTATATAAACTAGAGATGCAACGGATAGTGAATTGGCTGGATACCGGATAGCGCATATCCGTCACTTTTTTCAACCGAATAGCCGGATATCCGACTAACTATCCGGCATTCAAGGTTAAATTTGCTCGTTCTCGTATTTTATTGGCTACATGTGTATGGCGACAACACGACGGGGGAAGTGACGGAGCAAATATCGGACGGATCTAAAATTCTAAACAGTGGCAACGCGATCCCGTTTTGGTCTGTCAAACTAGTATATCAGCTATGGCATCTACAGGCAAAAAGAAGTCACTACTTTGGAAATATTATAATATACCGGTGAGAAGTTAGCCACAACAGTTATCCACAACTTTTTTTTCTGAACCGATTTTAATGAGTTATACATCATTGGAAAGCCCATGACGCCCTGAATCTCCCCTAGTTTTGCCCGATCGAAAAAATCAGAATTAGGGCCCAAAAAAATAAAATGAAAGTTGAATTTCTCGCAATTTTGCCGAAATTCCGGGTATCATATCTCAGTTATTACAGAACCTATCTCAACAATCTTTGCACCATATGCCAGCCACAACAGTTATCCACAACTCTTATTTCTCAACCGATTTTAATGAGTTATACATCATTGGAAAGCGCATAACGCCCTGAATATCCTCTAGTTTTGTCCGATCGAAAAAATCATAATTAGGGCCCAAAAAGTCAAAATAAAAGTTGAATTTCTCGCAATTTTGCCGAAATTCCGGGTATCATATCTCAGTTATTACAGAACCTATCTCAACAATCTTTGCACCACTGGAAAGGGCAGGTCTTCAACTACACCCCATAGTTTTGCCCGATCAAAATTATGACAACTTCTGTCCAAAAAAAATTATTGAAATATTAGTGTTCTGCATGACCACCATATGCCAGCCACAACAGTTATCCACAACTCTTATTTCTCAACCGATTTTAATGAGTTATACATCATTGGAAAGCGCATGACGCCCTGAATCTCCCCTAGTTTTGCCCGATCGAAAAAATCAGAATTAGGGCCCAAAAAATTAAATTGAAAGTTGAATTCCTCGCAATTTTGCCGAAATTCCGGGTATCATATCTCAGTTATTACAGAACCTATCTCAACAATCTTTGCACCACTGGAAAGGGCAGGTCTTCAAGTACACCCCATAGTTTTGCCCGATCAAAATTATGACAACTGGTGTCAAAAAAAAATTATTGAAACATTCCCCTAGTTTTGACCGATCGAAAAAATCAGAATTAGGGTCCAAAAAATTAAAATGAAAGTTGAATTTCTCGCAATTTTGCCGAAATTTCAGAATTAGGGTCTCAAAATGAAAATAAATACATATTGATTTATTTTGTCGAAATTACCAGTGACGTATCTCAGTTATTAGACCACCTATCTCAACGATTCTTGGCATTGGTATAAAGACATGTCAAATACTCTATAAAAAATATGTATTAATAAAATATATCACCATACTCACTAGCATTAAGTATTAACCCTTTTTCCTAAAGCCAATATGCTCTTATACAATGTGTGAAGTATGTAATAAAGTGTTTTTAAGACTAAACCTTACGTTCTAAAAAATAATTAACTTTAAGGTAATTAAATTTAATAAATGATGTAATGAATTACTTTGTTGCGATTATATACTGTGTGTTGTTATTTGCACGAATAGTTTCTCCTACTTATCCTACACAACTCACAGGTATAAAACTGATTAGTGGGGACCTGTCCGCACGTGATATGGAAAAATCTACTATTGCATCTTAGATCAAGATTGTCGCATTCTGCGCAAGATAAACACTTGTCTTCTAAACTTTCTTAATTCTGTAATAAAACACCTATTATTGATTGTTCAAATGAGATTGGGTTTAGGTTATTCATTTTACAGTTTTGTATCAGGCATTTCGCATAATAGCACGTACAACCCCCACTACTTTATCCGTCCTTTATAAACTAAATCTTTTAGTTTATAATTAATAAAAGGTTGTGGTTTAGAAACTTGTTTTAAAATACCTTCAAATTTTCTTAAATAAAAAGCTGCATTAAATGCGTTATTTTCCAGTAGACCTAAATAGATAAATGTATGATTGTAAATATTTTTAATTGCAAGAGTCCATTAGCGTGTATTGTGGTAGAGCGGCATTAAAATCGATGATTTACTTAGTAACATTTTGCTATTAATATTTATCAATGAAGTGGTATTGGTAATGCCAACTTATCCCTCTTATGTATTGCACAAAGAACAGATAAGTATTGGTCCAAACTGATACCAGCTCATACTCCAGGGACTTTAAACATGTATGACAATTTTTAAATCAATGACGCAAACGGTTTGGGCGCTATAAACTTTGTTAGAGGCTATCTGACAGAATCCAAAGCCTTCGTCGCTGTGGTTGCGAATTGTCACATTTTAGTAAACGTGAGCTTTTTCTCTTGTTCCACGTCTAGGACAGTAATTGCCATAATGTTGATCTGGCAAAAGGGGAAGCAGATGACAACTTATATTTTCTATTAAAGTAAGAATTAATGGCATTAGGATATATTCCCGAGAAATGGGGTAAATTAGCAAGAAAATTAACGTTTAATTTTATTTTGCTGGCTCTAATTAATATTTTGATCGGGCAAAGCTATGGGGTGTACTTGAAGAAAAAGATCGTTGAGATAGGTTGTGAGATATTCAGGGCGTTATGCGCTTTGATGTATAACTCATTAAAATCGGTTGAGAAATAAGAGTTGTGGATAACTGTTGTGTCTGGCATATGGTGATCATTCAGAACACTAATATTTCAATAATTTTTTTTGGACAGAAGTTGTCATAATTTTGATTGGGCAAAACTATGGGGTGTAGTTGAAGACCTGCCCTTTCCAGTGGTGCAAAGATTGTTGAGATAGGTTCTGTAATAACTGAGATATAATACCCGGAATTTCGGCAAAATTGCAAGAAATTCAACTTTCATTTTGATTTTTTGGGCCCTAATTATGATTTTTTTCGATCGGGCAAAACTAGGGGATATTCAGGGCGTTATGCGCTTTCCAATGATGTATAACTCATTAAAATCGGTTGAGAAATAAGAGTTGTGGATAACTGTTGTGGCTGGCATATGGTGGTCATTCAGAACTCTAATATTTCAATAATTTTTTTTGGACAGAAGTTGTCATAACTTTGATCGGGCAAAACTATGGGGTGTAGTTGAAGACCTGCCCTTTCCAGTGGTGCAAAGATTGTTGAGATAGGTTCTGTAATAACTGAGATATGATACCCGGAATTTCGGCAAAATTGCGAGAAATTCAACTTTCATTTTGATTTTTTGGGCCCTAATTATGATTTTTTCGATCGGGCAAAACTAGGAGATATTCAGGGAGTTATGCGCTTTCCAATGATGTATAACTCATTAAAATCGGTTGAGAAATAAGAGTTGTGGATAACTGTTGTGGCTGGCATATGGTGCAAAGATTGTTGAGATAGGTTCTGTAATAACTGAGATATGATACCCGGAATTTCGGCAAAATTGCGAGAAATTCAACATTCATTTTAATTTTTTGGGCCCTAATTCTGATTTTTTCGATCGGGAAAAACTAGGGGAGATTCATGGCGCCATGCGCTTTCCAATGATGTATAACTGATTAAAATCGGTTCAGAAAAAAAAGTTGTGGATAACTGTTGTGGCTAACTTCTCACCGGTTTATAATATTTGTGAGGAGAATGAAGTGTATGCTGAATGTTTGTTGTGCCAGACAAGGATTTCTCGCGGCGGACAAGGCAAAAAAGCAGGTAATTTTAAATTATTGTGTTGGAACTGCAGATATTATTTTGTAGTTTTTTTATTATTACTAAAATTAAAATTTTAGAATTAAGAATAACTCATGCCCTGGCTCATGCTTTTACAATGTTTTTTGTTTTTGTTTTATTTCGCAAAGAACATTTCAGAAACGGCGGTCTTTTACAAGCCACCATTTAATTTTAGGTACATCGGCTATGAGGAACCATATAAAAATGAGGCATGCTGATAAATTTTCTGATAGTAGAGTGCTCCAGCGTAAAAATGTCGCTTAAAAAGTGATTCTGTGGGGGTTTAAAGAGTAAAAGGTAGGGTTTGTCGCATTGAGTCGATTGTATTAAAATACTGTTACCTGAAAAGTTGGCCGAGAATTGGCCTGTGCAAACAAGAGTTATTGCAAAATTTTGAGTTACGACGATGGGTGTTCAGAACAAGGTTAAATTTTTTTTACTTTATCATATGTAGTATGACAAAGTATTGTAATCGTGTCGAAAAAGAAATTGAGATTTTAGCGTAAATAGGTCTTTTTGGGCCCCCTGAACATTTTTAACCAAGGTACAAAAAAATGTCTGTGTGTGTGTGTGTGTATGTGTGTGTGTACCCGTTTTTTGTGGCGACGATTCCGGAGAAACTACTGAAGGTATCGAGACGAAACTTCATATTTAGAAGTTTCGTGACTAAACTTAGAGCTGAAAGAAGTTTTGTTCAAAAGAGCCCAAAGGAACTCGAGGTTTACTCTTATCATTTTTCAACGATTTTGCAAATTGGCCGCCATTTCTGTAATTTCGTCAAAATAGTTAAATAATATACTATAGTAGAGAAAATTTTGTATAATTTATGTCCATTCCATTTTTTTGAAAAAAAAAATTAAATCATAAATCGTAAGCGGATGCCCCTTGAACTTCCAAATTGCCCCCCTGAACACGGCTGTATCGTATGATAAAGACATGTGCCTGGCCACATCAGATTTTTTGGTCAAAAAATCGTTATTAAATCTGTAGCCGTTTTGCTTTAAAAAAATCTTAAAAATTTCGAAATACACGGGCGCTTACGGGCCATGGAAACTTCAAATGCTTCTAACTCGTAAACATAACCGCTAAAAATCGCAACTTTTTATGGTTCTTCAACACTTATCACCGGATTTCTCAAAAACGAAGGCATAAATCGAATAATTTTAAACTTGAAAGTTTTAGAGCAAGATCTTCTCCTTCTAGTAGTACTACTTTTATATTTTTGGAGTTGAGGATAACATGTAAAAAACTATAAATGCAACGCAAGTCCTAATTTGTTTTCGCTCGCCGCTGCCGACCGTCGATCACCCTCCTCCCTCTCGTCTCGAGCCCCGCGCTCGGCAGTCGCCTATGTTCGTTGCAGCAAACCACACATTGATAAATAATTATTCTGAACAATAATGCAATTCATGGCAACTTTTAAAAATAATAAATAAGTAGGTACCTATTCGCTCTTGATTTCACTATACTCTTTTTTCTGGAGGCGCGATTTTTTTACAGATTTCCACAAGATTGTTGCCCCATACTAGAGGTGGGTAGTTCGTGAACGAACTAGTCCGAGAGAATGGTTCCCGGCTTAGAACAAAAGAACTAGTTCTTTAAAATAAAAAGAACTAGTTCGCAAAAGACCTGCTTTGCTAAAACATATCTCTATGCATATCTCATTCAGTGAACGACTTGTAGGGACATGAAATCTAGTTCGAAAGTCCTGCTTTGGTGAAACATATCCCATTCAGTGAACGAGTTGTGGCGACATCAAACGAGCGACATAGCACCCTGCCCGCCAGTTGTTTCTTTACCTAACTGCGGATGTCAAAAATATAATTAGAGTATAGTTTTCTTTTCCTATTGGATAATGGATTACACTGTTAATAGTAGTTTCGCCAGTATATGTTATACTATAATTTATAAATAATACCCCAATTCCACCTAAAATTGCAGTATGAATAAGGCTAAAATACGTGCAGCAATATGTCTTTTATGCCTTATTAAATAAATATTTAAAAAATATACCTAAATAAAATAAGACAACGATTCTTCGATCAATATAATTATAAATAATGATTTATTTTCAAAACAAAATCACGATTCTCCAAGAAAAAGACAAGTGGGAAGGCAGACATCGATTCTATCCAAACTAGATCCTAGTTTCGTTTGGAACGAGATATAAACGTGCTAGAACACACAAGGACACGTTTATCGAAGTAGTATGTCTCAGGATCAAAGTAGTTCTTCAGAACTAGTTCTTTGAACTAGTTCCTTTTTGTGAACTAATCCGGAAGAACTAGTTCATTAAAAAGAACTAATAAGCCCATCTCTACCCCATACATCTGCAAGAACCAATGCAACTTATATTTTCCTTTTTGCAACAGCACCATTTTGGTTTGCAATCTAAAATGATAAGGTGTTATATTATGCAAATGTGCGAAAAAAACAGTTACCTTTTTTACATGACATGATGATGATACTGCAAATTCTATAGGTCGTGTAGGAAGAGTCTGTAAAATCGGTACTATTTCCAACCATATTCCTAGTAATTCAAGAAATTTTCGACAGGGTTTAATCAGTTCAACCAAATATTGCATTGATAATGGGATCGTAAACAATGCTGTCGCAAACCATCTTCGGTGAGTGGTAATTTATCCATGGTTTTGGAAGCAGCAAGTATGCCTCTAAGCTGATCTATTGATGTAATATCTGCACTATTGGTATACAGCCATATGACAAAGCGTTGTATATTGCAAAAAGTATGTGCATCAAATCTTGCCCCAACAAGAAATATGCTACATTTATGATGGCATGTCTCTTGTACAACGTTTGGGAAGACCGGCAAGTGCGAAAACATTCGCAGATTATTCCAAGATATTCTCATCAATCGTATTTAAAATTAAAAATACACAGAATGCTGTTAGGATTGATTTAGTAATGGATCATTATTTTGAAACATCCATAAAAAATGCAACGAGGATGAAAAGAGGCACATCAAAAAAGTCTATAGATACAATTATTAATGCAGAAGATTTGTCGCTACCTCGCCAATGGCAATTGTTTATACATTCTAATTTTAATAAAAATCAACTCACAAATTTTCTGTTCGTTACAAGTGGAGGATTTTCAGACAGAAGCAATTACGGATTAAGAGATGAGTTGTTGTCGTCAAATCATGAAGAAGCGGATACGAGCATTTTATTGCATATAATGAATGTAGCGACACTGATGTATAAGATGTATTGGTACTTTTATGCCACTTTAGACAATTGTTAACTCCAGAAGTGTGGATAAAAACAGGGAAAAAAGATTCTCTCCGTTTTATACCTGTGCATCTTCTACAAATGGAAATAAATTTATTTAAAAACTTACCAGCATTTCATGCATTAACAGGAAAGAAACATTGTTGGAAAGTATTTTCGCGTGTATACGCGTCAGCATGCGTTGCTCGATGGTTTTGGGTCAAGATCTAATGCACAGATTTTTTGCAAGATATATTTGTGCTTCCAAAACCATGGATAAATTACCACCCACTAAAAACAGTTTGCGACAGCATTGTTTACGATCCCAATATCAAAGCAATATTTTGTTGAATTCATTAAACCCTGGCCAAAATTTTTTGAATTACTGGGAATATGGTTGGAAATTAAACAATGGCGAGTACCGGTATTACAGACTATTTCTCCACGACCTATAGAATTTGCAGTATTATCATCATGTCGATGTAAAAAAGGTAACTATTTTTTTTCGCACTTGCATAACTTGCATAACACCTTATCATTTTAGATTGCAATTCAAAATGGTGCAGTTGCAAAAAGAAAAATATAAGTTGCATTGGTTCTTGCAGATGTATAGGGCAACAATCTTGTGGAAATCTGCAAAAAAATCGCGCCTCCAGAAAAAAGAGTATAGCGAAATCAAGAGCGAATAGGTACCTACTTATTTATTATTTTTAAAAGTTGCCATGAATTGCATTATTGTTCAGAATAATTATTTATCAATGTGTGGTTGGCTGCAAAGAACATAGGCGACTGCCGAGCGCGGGGCTCGAGACGAGAGGGAGGGTGATCGACGGTCGGCAGCGGCGAGCGAAAACAAATCAGGACTTGCGTTACATTTATAGTTTTTTACATGTTATCCTCAACTCCTAAAAATATAAAAGTAGTATTACTAGAAGGAGAAGATCTTGCTCTAAAACTTTCAAGTTTAAAATTTTTCGATTTATGCCTTCGTTTTTGAGAAATCCGGTGATAAGTGTTGAAGAACCATAAAAAGTTGCGATTTTTAGCGGTTCTCTTTACGAGTTAGAAGCATTTGAAGATTTTTTTAAAGCAAAACGGCTACAGATTTAATAACGATTTTTTGACCAAAAAAAAAATTTAACCTTGTTCTGAACACCCATCGTCGTAACTCAAAATTTTGCAATAACTCTTGTTTGCACAGGCCAATTCTCGGCCAACTTTTCAGGGAACAGTATTTTAATATAACCGACTCAATGCGACAAACCCTACCTTGTACTCTTTAAACCCCCACAGCGTGACACATTTTGCTCATCGGAGCACTCTACTATGAGATCGGGACCGATATTTCAACTTCAACAGGTCCTTCTACAAGTACATCGGTTTCTTCAAATACAAATAAAAAAGAACAAAAGCAGTTGACTTTGAAGGAAAGTATGAATAGAAACTTGCTTTGGGATATTAACGATATCAAAGCGAAAGAATACCATTACATGATAGCCGAAATGATTGCTATAGATAATGAGCCGCTATCGATGGTAGAACGAGTCGGGTTTATGAGGCTTATGCAAAAGGCAGTGCCTCGTTATAAAATTCCAAGTAGAACTTACATCACCGATCATATTATCCCAAATATATATGAACGAATACGCACAAAAATTGAAAGTAATATTTCTAATGCTTCTGTTGTCTCAGTTACTTCGGACATGTGGACCTGCACTCATAACAGTTCCAGCTTTTTAAGTTTTACAGCCCATTGGCTAACATCTGAATTTAGAACGGACCATGCTGTACTTTCAATGAGACAATTTACAGGCTCACACACAGGAGAAAACATAGCAGAAGCACTGACTGTTACCGTAACTCGCTGGAATATTCCTCCATCAAAAGTTCACCTACTTATTCATGATAGTGGAGCTAACATGGTAAAAGGCGTTCGATTGGCTGGGTATGCATCCGCGAGATACTTCATTCATTCTCTTCAGTTGTCGGTTAACGAAGGACTGAAGTCTCAGCCTGAAGTGATATAGAAGCTATTTCTGCTGCGAGACGGATTGTTACGCACTTTAATCATTCAGGCACTGCCCAAGAAAAACTGACAGATATCCAAAAAGAACTGAAGTTGCCAGAACATAAGCTAGTCCAAGATGTCAGCACACGGTGGAACTCGACCTTTTATATGCGAGAGCGTTTGATCGAACAGAAACAGGCTGTTTCTGTTTACATTACTGAGCACGGCACGATTACAAATTTAACTACTAAACAATGGGAGCTAATGGAAGAATGTATTGAACTCCTCAAGCCCTTTGAAGAAGTCACCAAGATTAGCAGTTCAGGTTGCTCATGCATCTCCGAAGTAATACCACACGTGGCCACGTTATTGCGTTACTTGGATAAAAAAGCAACTTCAAATACAATCAGCAATTTATTTAACATGTCAGTTTCATTGAAAGTTAGTATGCGAAAACGTTTTCACAACCTCGATGATCTTGTATCTTGAATGGTACTTAGTTGCAACTCTCTTGGATCCCAGATTCAAAAAAAGTTTCATGGAAACATCACAGGTTGAAAAAGCTCGACAAATTATTCTGTTGGAGGCTTTAGGAAATAGTAGTGATTCAACCTCAAGCAGTGCCAGTGACGACGATTCTTCATCCCCCAGCCCTAATAAACGACATAAGAGAAACACAACAGAGAATGCTACTAGCAATATTCAGATTCACAACACTTTTTGGGAATGTTTTGATGAAGTGGCAGAAGAAAAAAGTGACGTAGATCAAAGGATTTTGGACAAAAGCGCAATCGTTTGCGAGCTCGAATCTTATTTGAAATCAGCACGCATCGACAGGAACAGGGATCCTTATGCCTGGTGGTTTACTAACGCTAATCGGTATCCGCTTTTAGCAAAATTTGCGAAGATATACCTTTCAGCTCCTGGGACTAGCGTTTACAGCGAGAGGCTTTTTTCTGAAGCTGGTAACTTATATGAAAATAAACGTAATAGACTTTTACCCCTGAATGCAGAAACACTTGTTTTCATTCATCACAATCTACCGTTAGTAAACTTTAATTACTAATGTACTTAATGGTGTTACTTGTTATGTACCTACTGTACCTTATTACCCTTATAAGTTATTACTTATCACCTAACCATTAGGTATTTCAGTTTGAGTTTATATCTGGCTTTGTGTTTTGTATTCGTAAAAAGTAATAAAATAAAAATATTTTCTACTTCAAGCGTTCCAACCTAATTTTTTTTAAATTATCCGGTCGGCCGGATATCAAACCACTATCCGGCACTCCGGCCGGATAGTTTCAAAGTGGCCGGATAGGCCGGATACCGGATATTCGTTGCATCTCTAATATAAACACAATCATTTTCGACAATTATTTAATTATATTAAAAACGAATGTATCATTATAAACAAGGAAAGTATATAATATAATAATAAAAATATATTTTGAATAAAATCAACAAAAAACGAGATACATTTAAGGATAACCATGTTAATTAACTCTTTTTCTGGAAAAATAAATTTAAATTTGACGGTTAGTTTATCAAAACTGCAAAATGTGTCTTTCAAACGCCTTATGAAAATTGTAATTCTTTGTTTGCTCCATTTATTGTCGTTAAAATTTCCGTGTGGTGCACACGGAAAACCTTTGCTCGTGGACATATTCATTGGTTAACATAATGTGTGATAATGCTTAAATTGTGTCTCCATAATAAAATCTTAAAGCCAGCAAAACATCATTCCTACAGGACCAACGAGTGGAGTGAGTTTAATCGTTTAGTTTATATATTTCATCGCTTCAGAACAGAACTATCCTATCTCCAAATTTGAGTTTATACATTACTATCATTAAGAAATATATCAAATTTAAAAACATTTCCTGTAAAGTTCAATTTTTAGAGTTAGGTTACTTCTGTTCTGAAGCGACGATTGGTTTTCAGAAACAGATAGTATGAAATCTCATCCCTGTGTACCATTGCAAAATAAGCATTAATTCTCTCTTTAAAATCTCTTTTTTTATCTTTGAACATTCTTGTAACGGCGGCATTCATAATTAATAATTGGATTTAAATTGTGTGCAACAGTGAACATAAAGTGCGTGTGAAACTATTGGTAAAATTTTTGTTTGCAAACAATTATATACCTCCTTCATATTTGCAACACAAGTGTATGCTTAGTATCGCA
This sequence comes from Aphodius granarius, assembly GCA_963971325.1. Classification (NCBI taxonomy): domain Eukaryota; kingdom Metazoa; phylum Arthropoda; class Insecta; order Coleoptera; family Scarabaeidae; genus Aphodius; species Aphodius granarius. The sequence continues at coordinate 23,683,560 of OZ020223.1, forward strand.
ATTTTTTATTTAAAGGAATCTGTGTGACAATATTTTTTGCGTTTCTGATTTTCGGTTCTCTAAATGTATTTCAAAAATCAAAATCATATAAAATTTTGTGACCTTGTCTTCTCTCTTGTGTCTTCTCTAATAAGGATTGTTAATAGATCGATTTTGGCAATATCTTGGGTGCTGTTAAGAATAATTGAAAACAGAATGGCACTTCATCAAAAATATATTTTAACTTCATTTTCTAGTAAATCTATTAGTTTTTTTTTTTTTTTTTTTTTTTTTTCTTTAATTTTGGTACTAGTATTTTACTTTTTGAGCTTACGGATGATGTTCATATGCTAGTTGACATGTTTCTCCTTGGCCGCAGTACATTATTAACTATATGCAATGATTTTATGAATTTGCTCTTATTTGTAGCATTGTTTTGTTGTCATTTGAGTCTGGGGGCCCATCCTCACTGTGGGCACACGGGCCCATTCACTGCTTGCTACGCCACTGCTTAATAAATAATTTTTTAAGTTTTTTTGTTTATTTTAAAAACATTCACACAATTATTCGATTTAAATGTCCAAATTTTTTAATGACAGATTTCATTTTAAAAAATATCTGGGGTGGCCCTCACCCAACTTTCCGACTATATCTTTTACACAATGTGTCAAAACATAATTATTCAATTTTGTGAAGCCATACCCACTATGGCACCTACCCAACGTCAGTTTCTATGACATAATAACACTGACGTTTGTCAAAATGTGACAGTTTGCAACATAGCTACAAAGGCTGTGGATTCTGCTTTTATAAATGATTATAGCTCCTAAACCGTTCATCCCACTGGTCTACAAATTTGTATACATATTTAGTATTTAGGCTCAGTGGAGGGAAGTTGTATGTAACATCTGCCACTTCCGGCTGTCAGATTGTCACCAAAAACACTCCAGTTAATCCTAAATATGCATACCATATTTCAGCCTGATCCGTTGTTGCGTTTGGGCGCAATTGTGTTCTTCACGTGATCTTTCCTTCTAGGGTACTAGTCGGAAAGTAAAAAACGATTTTTTCTTAGTATTTCTTTTAGGCTGACACCCCTATTGAATGGACACTTTTGGTGGGTCCCGTTGGTGTCTGCTTTAGGCCTTTAAGGAGATTTCACCGTACTGACTATTTTTATGTAATAATATAGGAGTACAAAAACCAAAGAATTTTGAAGACTGATTTTTTTGTTCAAATAATTTCGTGTTATGTTGTTTATAAAATAAAATTATTTTCTTGTAATTAATTATTGTTTCAATTAATTGCCCTTATATACAAACAAAAATTTATTTTGTCACAAGACAAAACCCTTTAGCTAAAATTGACGTTTTTTTTTGTTTAGAAAAGTGTCACGTTGTCAAGTTGAAACCCTTAGGGTTAATTTTTCGGTTAGAAGATACAAAAGTTACCTCTAAGTATGTACTTTAAACAAAGTAAAAGATTTTGTTGCTATGATTTTATGGAGATAAGTGATATTTAATTAAACTTTAGTTAAATCTTTGGAGTTCTCTAAACTAGTAGTTTTCGAATTGTGCCGATTTTCTTCCAACGTAGCGATGTGTCCTAACCAACATTTACCATCTCCAGAACGGAATGAGTGGTGAGAGCCCCACCGAGGGACAGGGAAACTCCCAGCCATTCCCGATTGCAGAACAATCCGTTTCACGTGATCTCCTGAGTTTGCTTTTTTCTCTCTTTCAGGTATTATAGGGTTACCCTAGTCGATACTAATTATTTGTCTGTTTGTTCATTAAGTGATTTTATACATTTAAAAGTATCAATCCCGTATTTTCCGTTCTTGTTCCAATTTCTTTACAGGAACATTTTAAATTACAAATAAAATAATAACGAGGAACTACAAACAAATAAAAGAAATATTAATATGGCAAATTCAAATATCAACACAAATCGAAAACATTATTGTATTGAGAACAAGTTTATCCTTGTTTTTACTTTACACTCATTATTTTGCTTTATATGTATAAGAATCTCCTTTGAATCATGCAAGTGTTCTGTTATTTTTGCCAACTACTAGATCTATGAACATCTGTGTGCATTCTTTAATCTTATATGCATGGATATACCATCTATTAAGTTAGACGATCACAAGCAAAGTGTTGTTCAGGTTGGGTTTATTTTTCCCAGACTTTTATCACGCAAGCGCCCTGAAATTGGGTTTACTATGGAGGCGTCCATTTTCCAGGATGTGTCTCCTTCAAAGCACATACTTAATTGAGACGGATCACTCACATAGCTACATCCATTCCCAGCAAACAAGCTTTTTCAAAAGCAGCTTGTTAGATTTGCATGTTTAGTGAAAATAAAACTTTAGCGGTAGTGAATTATTTAAAAAGTAAGTTAAAACTTCTGCGACCCCCCCCCCACCCCCCCCCCCCCCCAAATAGGTTAGTACCAAAATAGACTACCCATTTTGGCGTACAAACTTTGCCTCCAGTGCAGCGTTCTTCAACCTTTTTACTGCTACGACACCCTTAAAGGATTGTTTCTCATACAGCGGCACACCAAGATATACAGTATGTCCAGGAAAGTCGGCACCATATGGGCTAATTTTTTATTATCTATTTCTCAGAAAATTTTATTCTTTATGAAAGTTGGCCGTACGTCTGAAATCAGGAAAATCATCAAGATGTTAAAAATATCCCTCCATATACCGGGTGTTAAAAAAATGTGAAACGCGCATAAGAGTAAAGTACCTGGAATATTAATATTATCGAAAAATTTTATTTGGAAATGATGCTTAGAATTAATAATTACGGTCAGATTTGAAATCACAGCCACCTATGACAGAAAAAAATGTCGCTTCTTTTTTCAATTTTCACTATTTGCGAACAGGTTTGGTGCGGCTATTGATTTGAAATGATTCTCCTTAAACGGTTTCTTAGATATTTGTTCACATTTCCTATAATACTTGCGATTTTGATAGCAATTCAAGCGCTTCTTTAAAATCATTGAAAATATTACCATTTTCTTGGTTCGCTTATGAGTTTTCACCCAGTAAATATCAAAATATCATGCAATACGCAACACAGGTAAGTAAGATGGCTTCCATTGACTTATTATTGGTGACTGTGTGTGTGCTGATAACACTAATTTATCAGCTGTTCACGTATTTGTATGGTATACACCTCACAAATATGGCGAATCCGAAAGGAAAGCATAACAGAGTCATAAAATTGTTTTATTAGTTTGAATACTCCATGCATTTCCACAATGACTTCTAATTTTAATGGTTTACTTGTGTATTGCATGATATTTTGATATTTACTGGGTGAAAAATCACTAGGCGCTACAAAAATTTTCTCAAATAGTAAAAATTTAATAAAAAAGAAGTAAAAAAAGTTTTTTCTGTCATAGGTGGGTGTGATTTCAAATCTGAGCGTAATTAATTCTAAGTAACATTCCCAAATAAAATTTTTAGATAATATTAATATTCCAAGTACTTTACTCTTATGCCTGTTTTACATTTTTTTAAACACCCAGTATCTGGTACAATATTTTAAAGATCTTATGATGGTATTCTTGATTTCAGACCTACCGCCAACTTTCATAAAGAATAAAATTTTCTGAAAAATGGATAATAAAAGATTTTTTCATATGGTGCCGACTTTCCCTGTGTTGTTTACCCGGACTAAACAACACAGACGCATATTTTTCACATTTTTAAATTTTTCCTGCGGCACCCTAATGATGTCTCGCGGCACACTAGGGTGCCGCGGCACACCGGTTGAAGAACGCTGTACCAGTGAGTCCAATGTCTATTACATATCTAGTCTATGTGTGCTGGGTATCTGCGCTTAAAGTTCAGATAATATGTATCACAATTTAAAATTTTATGGGCATTTTATGTGTAATTGACTATACTTTTGTACTAAGTATACTCTTTAAATAAAGCTGTTCTTACCGTTATAAGCTCCCGGTAGCGTCATCGGACTGCAGTCTTTGTGCTAGTCCGCCGAAGAGCGTCGCTCCAATAACGTTACATTGTTCTAATACTGTTATGTTGTTACAATACGGTTATGTTGCTCTATCTCTCAATCAAGATTGGTAGCCTGAATCAACCACGGAGACAAAGGACGTGGAAATCACAAACAACGATCAGAAGAAGAACACAATAGCAGTATTACTATTAAGCTATAAGAAAGAAATACAACGGGAATTACAAAAGAGATCACAACATGAGACACTTTACATACCCCTAAGATGGAAGACAGGATCATAGAGATCCTAAGTAATAGGTTATGTTGTTTAATCCACCAAAATCTTGATGGCCAAACGCTACCTCAGGTGGGAATCACCAAAAATCAGCAACAAGCCTTTCCTACAGGGCTTCAATCAATCGAGCAATTAAGATGTTGGTTTCCGGCAAGACCCTCCTCACAGCTCCTCATAGACAAGCGATGTATTTTTTACATATCTTCTAGATTAAAGTCGGGCACAACATTTAATTTTAAATTTGTGCGACTAAGTGGTCAGTTTTTGTACATTTTGGGTGATCAGAAAAATGCTTTTTCCAGTCAAACTTCAGAAAGTCCACTCGATTAATAGCTTTTATCCGCAACAAGACGAACTAAAAATAAACACACTTTAACCTATAGCCCTGTATGCAATACCTAGAAATTCAACAATAATGAATTGTGCCAATGTGCTTACTAATTCATCCTTAGGAAACGTATGCATTTTTATAACGTCGCCTCTTGACGAACAGAATTACCCCAACAGCGCTTTAAACAAAAGGGAAACCCCATTCTTCCAAACCGCGAATACAACACTTTGTTATCGTATGAGCGCACAACCACATGCAGAAAAAAAAACAGAAAAGCATGAAAGCAAATAAAACACACAACTAAGAAGTGAGAACTCCACACTAAAAGAGAGCAATAGGCGATGAGTGGCCTGCGGGACGAGGGAAAGGCCACAGTTTGCCACTGAACGACTAGATGGCGCACGGTGCAAAAAAAAATGCGGAAAATTTGCCTCAACGAATGAAAGTCTCCGCTTTGGTGGTAGCGTTGTTTGTACATTATATAATACTATATAAACAAAGGTGGTAGAAATTTGAATTAAACAATCCGCCTGAACGAGCGAATGTAGATGGCGCTTTTTACCCCGAATTGTTTAATTCAAATTTCTACCACCAGAGCGGAGACTCTTTCGTTCGTTGAGGCGGATTCGGGTTAAATAGCGCCATCTACATTCGCTTGTTCAGGCGGATTTGGATGGGTATGGTTATTACTATTTAAAATTTGAACTATTTTATGTACTTTTTAAATAAAACGAAATGTATTATAGTATTATATTATAATACAAATATATATTAAATACATATACAGGGTGTCTCACGGAACTGGTTCATTAGAAATTTCTGACGTTTCACTTATTCGATATTCTTTAAATTTGGTAATAGTATTATATTCCATCTGAACTTTCAATCTAAAATACTTTCAGTTCCACAGCCACTTCCGGTCACCGAAAGTCGACATCAACTTTGTTATTTTAAATGGAATACTATATTTTTTATGTCAAATTTGAATTCTGCGTATCAAAATGCATTGATTTTTATCAGGGTTCCATATACCTAAATGTCACCGTTTTTTTAGTTATTTTAATTTTTCTATAATTTTCATTATTTTCGGGGTGAAGGTTATTGTTGAATATCTCGGTTAATATTAAAGCTACCACTTTCATATTTGGTAGGGAGGCACTCTAAGGGTGTACCATTAGAAAGGTATCTATTTTTACGTTATGTCGATTACAGGGTGTTCAGAATGTAAAAATCCATTTCGACATTTTGAAATGTCAAAAACTCATTTTTTTCAAATTGAACACCCTGTATATGAACACACCATTGGAAAGAGAATTGTTTTGTCTATCAATCGATGTTAAGGTTCCCTATACTTATCCTCTGTAGTTCTTGAGATATTACTATCTTTGCAAAAATGCATTCGCAGCTGTTGATTATTTTATCAGGTAGATTAATATTTTGGGTATTATTATTACATATTTATAAATTTGTACAAGGCTTAAGCAGGAGAAAAAGTATTTTCTATGGCGTAAAGTACGTGTTTAGGTAAATAAGTGTATTTTTACTTTTACGTGATCAAAATACAACTATTCATTTTATTCTGAAATTCTAATAGCAAGCTGTGAAATTCATTTAGACATTTATCTGTTTATTGGCTTATTGTCGTTTGCTGATAACGCAACCGCTTCTTTTCCTAAAATCTTAACATTGTGAAAATGAATAATGGCGGAGATTACTCCAATAGTGAGAGTAATGTCTGCATAACTTAATTAATAAAATAACAGCAAAAAAACTTGTTGAATTAACGGTCTTCAGCGTGAAAAAGTGCTAAGAGCTACGACAATCGAAGTTGAAGAAAGAATACTTAAGTGTTTAGAACAGCATGGGGGACACATAGAACATTTGTAACATAACAAACAGTATTATAACTATTGATTGAAATTAATCTTCCTTTTATTTCATCGCGTCACACCTTTCATCTACTTTTCAAAATAGCGCCTTCTTGATGGCGGTACCCCTAGATTTCTCTCATTCATTAGATGTATGTCATGTGGTTTCCATAATTTGTGTTTCAATTTCTGTTTCATTTCAATAAATGATAATAATGGATTACAAGTTTCAGATGCCAACGTCAGATAAATTTTAATAGATTTCAGAAAAAGTTTGTCATATCTCAAGAACTACAGAAGATAAGTATAGGCAACCGATTGATAGACAAAACAATTCTCTTTCCAATGATGTGTTCATATACAGGGTGTTCCATTTAAAAAAAATGAGTTTTTGACATTTCAAAATGTCGAAATGGATTTTTACATTCTGAAGACCGAGACTAAATAAGAATTACGCTACAATAAGTATGGCCTTACACAATATGTGTGTCTTGCCGCATGCGAAACAAGTTATGCTCTAAGTTACGTAGCCGCATGCACCTAAACGCACAGTTTGACAAACCGTGTACGACACTCTTAGCCGGCTCCACACTCGTTGAGCGCAGACTTGGCCCAGACCTCTTATCAAGACTCTGATGCTGATATAGTCCTTCACACTCACGCCTGTGGTACAAAAGTGGTGCCCTTTGACTGGGTCCTAAATACCGACTTCAAGAGGAGCCATAGCGAGGCAAGGCAAGAGGCTCACGTGGCGATGAAATAAGATTCTCCCACACTCTCAGTCTTAGTAACCGTCGCTATGTCTTGCCAAGTGAGTGGAGCCGGCTTGAAGGTATGAACGTGAATACTTTTTCTCCCAGAAATAAGTACATTGTGTTAGAAGAAATGCAACAGATCTTGAAAAATATAAATATAAAAAAATACTTACCAAATAATACCTAGTATTATTAAGTACAGGATAACCTCTCAATATATTTCTCTGCGAACAATGAATCCATAATCAAATCTGAAAGCAAGTATGCAGTAAATTATAATTAAGGAGAGTATTATGTGGTACATACTTTGTTTTATCTCATTGCTCTTCAATAAATGTCGATTAATGACGATTTTGAAGTTCAAATAATTGACATACGCATGAAGTTAGTCATGCACTCCACTTCCAGTGAGTGAGTGAGTCTAGTGATGAGACGTTCTTTCTGTAACGTTATTTTGGAACGTTCTTTTCATGTCACGTTCCGGAACGTTCGCCGATCTGCAGGAACGACATTCCTCGGAACGGTTTTCAAGTAGGCTAGAATACCATAACCGATAACCGTTTTACGAATCTGCTGCTAGCGTTTGTGTAACTTTGCTAACATTTGAAATACTTTGCGAGATGCGAGCAACAATTTAAACTATCATAGCCTATGAAAATGACAAGAAATTATTTAAGTAATGCAAATGAGTTACCCTTCGTCCTAGTAACAAATATAGCGCAGGGCCGCCGAGAGGACTTTTGGAGCCCGGGGATATTTCTTGTGGGGGCCCCTGCCAAGAGTGTGAAAAAAAATTTTCCCCTCGGACTTTGGGCTATTTATAAATGAAGCGGGAAACCGAAAAATATCCTAATTGTTATTGGAACAATGTATTCGTCAATAATTTTCTTACAAAAATGAAAACGTTTACAACTAAAATTACAAAAAGAAGTACAAAAAACAAATTATTTTTTAGAATGTTGCTTTCGGAACCTTGCGCCTAGCAAACAAATTAATTACGTCTTGAAAATCAATTTTCTTAGCCATTTCAGATTCAATCGACAACATTCGTAAATCATTCAATCCTTTTTAAAACACTAAAGGATCGTTCTGCTTCAGCAACGGTTACAGGGATCGTACAAAATAATCTTATTGCTATTATTATGTTGGGAAACAATACATCCAGTTTCATTTTTTTAATGATGTTTAGTAACTCAATGGGCGAGAGAGATTTGTTTTGTATATTGGCATCATAAATTGATTTTAAATAGAGTATTTCTTCACCAATATTATGGTCAATATCATTTTCATATACTTTTTGTAATTTTTCGGACTTCTTTCTTTGTAATTTTTCGTATTTCTTCATCATTAAGGTTATGAAATAACCATAATACATTGAATAACGAATCAATTTCTTTAGCCGTATTAAATCTTCTTGCAATATTTCCAATAATACAATCTAAGAAAACATTGAAAACATTTGTTCTGAATTCGTTACTTGGTGTAATTTCTAATTCGTTCCCCCATTTTTTCCTTTTACTACGTTTTGTTTCAAAATCTGTATTTATCTCTAAAGATAAACCAAACAATTTACATTCATTGAAGAGAGTTTCCCAACTATCTCTTATTGTTTGTAATTCATCAAGAAGACTTGACAAATTCGCTACCTCTACATCAATTGTCGCATCACGAGCTTGTAAAACAATATTTCTATAATTTATAGCTTGAAGGACTTTGTACCAAATTTTCAAAACTCAAGAATTCAAACGATTCCATATATTTTTTTATTCCGCTCAGATCTGAACGAATTTCCCATGTTAAGTTTAATTCTAGAACAGAATCTATGGCACTTTTAATTGCAGGAATATTTTCAGCAATTGGTTTAATACATTCGATTCTAGCAGACCAACGTGTATTTAACATAGAGTGCAATGAACGTCCAGTATTATTTTTTAATATTTCCCATCTTTGAGGGCTACTGTTAAAAATATTGTATAATTTTTGTACCGTACCAAAAAACGTTACAACCTCATGACAAGATTCTGCTGCATGAACACCACACAAATTTAAACTATGACATGCACAAGGGTAAATATTGCCAGTGGATTGATTTGCAAAATACGAGCTTGAGCACCTTTATATGAGCCACTCATATTAGATCCATTATCGTACCCTTGTGCACGACATTCGCTTATAGGAATGTTATATTTTTCAAGCGTTTCGAGAATTAAATTTGCAATATCTTCTCCAGTCTTCTTATTGCAGTTTACAAATGCAAGAAATCTTACCTTAATTTCGTATTCATCTGAATGATTATTTACAGAGACGTATCGTAAAATAAATGTAGTTTGTTCTATATGGGCGGAATCGGGAGTTGCATCTACAATTACAGAATAATATTTTACAGTTTCTCTTTTCCTCAAAATGCAAGTTCTCAAATAATCGGCACAGCATGATATGAATTCATTTTGAATGTCTGCCGATAAATAATGTACTTGCAATCTCTGTTTCTCGATTTGTGATTGTTTCACCATTTTTAAATGTGCTTCCAAAAGTGGATCATAACGACTGACAAGTTCTAAAATTCCGAGAAAATTTCCATTGTTTGAATCTCCAATCAAATGTGAACTGCCCCTGAAAGCCAAACCTCGTTCAGCCAAAAATAAAGTTACATCTAAGAATCGTTTTAATAAATCAGTCCATTTTTGTATCTCATTTCGCATTTGTTGTACTAAAAGGCAATCAAATGTTCTATTTTTACTAATATTAATTTCTACAGTTCGCCACTGGATATAACAAGATTTATGGTGGGTTGATTTTTCATGCTCAGGTATTCTATCATATAGTTTTTTATATCCTCTATCAGGCTGCCAACCCAATTCCGTAGCCAAAACTGATCTTTGATCTTATACCTATATTATATAAGTCATAATTAAATTAACATCTTCTGTTCATGCGGGTGGCCCAACTCTGAACGAAATAAAAACAATTTTGCTTTAATATTATGTAATATTTTATACGCGGCGAAATAGTCTGTTGCTGATGATGCCATTAGGGCGAAACCGAAGTATATAAATAAACTATATTGCAAAAGGTGTTTCTTTAACTATCTTTTAGTTAATCTGCATATATAGACTTACGTTTAATCACAAAGGGTAATGAATGAATAGATAGTGCCTATAATTTAAACATAATACTGATAATACTATACAATTACCATTGTTTATATACTGTGTAAACAATGCTATTATACCGGGTCATCATAAATGAGAGTCACCGGGTGCAATACTTTATTCCGGTAGCTTCGCACAAGACTTTAGTCCCAGTTATAGCGCCAAATGCTTGGAGCGTTTTTATTGGTCCAACTAGGTCCAACTTCACACTGTTTACTAAAAGTTGGACCTAGTTGGACCAATAAAAACGCTCCAAGTATTTTAAATTCACTGACGCTATAACTGGGACTAAAGTTTTGAGCGCAACTACCGGACCAAAGTATTGCACCCGGTGACTCTCATTTATGACGACCCGGTATGCTTATATCAAATTTGGCGCAAGTACTACCGTTGGCGCCGGTAACGTATGCTATGTTTGCCGTGATGCAGAATGAACGGGACGTTCTAACTGTGATCCATACGTTGCAAAGCTGAGCCAATAAACATGGAGGCCTAACCGTTCCGAAGTAACGTGATTTTTTCGGAACGATAACATTCGGAACGTTCCGAATAAGGTACGTTTTTCCCCAACACTCTTCCACAAGTCACAACGCTTTAAATTTTGCAGATGTTTCTATTCCATGTCTGAATGTAGTTTTTAATGTAGTTTTTGTTCTTCATACATAGTATTTGCATTGTTTATGTAGTTATAGTTAGTCAACGGAAGGTTAGTTAAGGGAGAAGAAATCCAGGGGGCGATGCTGTCGAATGGAGTTAATCTCAGGCAGGTTCTTTGCTTATAGTTAAGTTTCTCGATCACAGATGGCGCCTTTTGAATTTCTTGGACTCTACCAACGAGATGTAAGAAATAACAAAACAGGTTTTGGGTTTTGAGCGAACAGGTGGTTAGGCGAACTTGTTCGTACATTTCCTTTTTCCTATTTGTAGCTTTTTTTAACACCTGTATTACCCAGAATTACTTATTTCTCACTTATTTTCCTGTCAGTACATATTTGGTAATTATTTTTTAATTTACTACATCCCTTTTCCTGTATTTCACACGTTTGCCTCTATATTTTTTCTCTATATTACTTGATACAAATAGATACTGAGAGTATGTATAGAGATTTGTGCGACTGTACTGTAATGATCACAGGTAAATTATTTACCTGTAAATTACCTGAGGTAATCTGAGGCACCAATGATGTTTTTATGCTGATGAAACAGACAAAATGCGGTGTATTTCTTGATAAATATATTTAGATTTTCAATTACGTGTGGAAAGACTTTTATGCCCTGGTCATACTACGATGTTTTACTAGCGTATTATTTGCTACTGACTGCTAACAGCATGGTGTGACCAGGAGCCTTATTCTGCAGCATTTAGCGATATCGCAATACGTCATATCGAACAGTTAGCGACATCGATAGCGGTATTCTACGGTTTTAGTCGATATCGACTGACGTCATCACTTCTCGACATGTCGATATATTTAGCGAGTGCTTCGGAGGTGTCGCTAAGTTGATTCGATGTCGATACGCGTACGTAACTTCACTTTTCATAGTTTTTATGAACAATTTAGCCTGTTTTATCGTGGTTTCTTTAGTATAGTGAAGTGGTACATTAGTAAGCGTATTGAGTATAGTGAAAATTACCCTTAAATAAAAAAAATCTTCATAAAATTTACCCTTCTAATCATTTCATTATCTTTTTTCTCATAGAAATCATTACATACTATAAGTGTAGTATTTATAAAATTTGTCAATTAATTTCCATTTGTTTAAACAAATTCTATTTGTTTAAAAAATACTTTTTCTCAAAAAGCCGTATGAATTCGGTTTTCTGAGTTCAAAATGGCAGTTCATTATCTTAGAGTGACATTATTCATTAAACAATTTCTTCCTATTGTTTAAATAACAAACTATTATTCATTTTCAGCTTTTTTGTAATTATGGCATTGTTTATATATGTATATAGTTATTCAACGGAACGTACCGAATGTGCTACTAGGTGGCAGCATAGGTATTAGGCAAGAGCAAATATATTATTTGTATATTTGGTTGCATATCTATCAATCTTATGTACAAAATAGTTTAGCACTTTCGTTTGGTACGGAGTCGTGTTGCAGTCGGGTGGCCGGGGGAAACAAGCGAAGGCGGTGCTTCTCCATGCGAATACATTCGAAGCCAAAAGCAACCTGGTTTCCCCCCTCGCCCCGTTCTCTTGATCATCGACACTCGTCAGCGGCGCGACAATGCGGCGACTGAAGGCTAGTCCGTATGTCTATGGTTTTACATTGGACTTTAAAGTTCCTCGTCTATTTTATTGCGTTTGTTTTTGCACTGTTTGTAAGGCATTTATTTTGACGACAGCAATGACTATTTTAAATGTTATTTTTGTAAACGTAAAAGTATGATAAAAACTTTGGACGATATTTTAATTAACAATTACAAATATCTATCTAAAAAATGCACATTTCTTGCTTTGGGCCTTGACTATACAGGGTGTTTCTAAATTGAGCAAAATTTAGCTTTAAAATATTTTGTACAAAACCCCTTCCCCTCCAAGTTATAGCCCTCTAAAGTTAAGGGGAAAAAAAGTTGGTATTTAATATATTCACTTTGCAAGAATTTAGAAGAATGAAATTTGGCAGATAACTGTTACTAATAAAATGGCACTTTTTAGCGATGTTAAAATGTTATTACAAGGGGGTGAAAAAATTATACATAGTTTGCATCAGGACGTTTTAATGCGTCTGCATTTTTCTATTTCAAAACATTTAAATAGACGAATTCAACCTGAACTTTTTTGTTGCTTGGCATTTTCTCCTAAACTTGTTAGTTTAATCACAAAAAAAATAAAATAATGTTGACTCATTTGACATAAATTTATCGAGTGGTTATTATTGTATATTGTTTGTCAAGAAAAATGAACTATGTAGCCTGATATCAAATGATGTCATAATGACAAATATTTGTATTACAGTGATTTTATATTTTTAAATTTTAAAGGCCTGTAACTTGGAGGGGAAGGGGTTTTGAACAAAGTATTATATGAAAGACGGAAAGACCCCTTATTTTTTCTGAAAAATCATCTTTTAAAATGTTTCGCATCAATTTAGAAGCACCTGTATATGGCGTATTACGAATTGGCATACTTCAAAGATGTCTTGGTTCTTAGATCAATAAGTTCTTGTAATAAACAGTCCACATAGAATGACACTAGCTTTTCTTCCATTTCATTCCTCCAGAAATTAGAATTTTATGTCTGTTTTGTCCATACTGTACTTATATGTATTAGTACATATTTGTCGATATATGTGATATGAAGCAGTCCCTGTCCTGTATTTGATAGCATGTATGGTGTTTATTAACTGCAAGTTGCAGAGCATTTTTGCAAATGCTTTTTTACGTTTTTGTTCTACTGCCACGAATATTCACGACAGTATTGCATATATGTATATAGGTACGTTTTTAAATGCGAAAAATATGTACTAAATTTTGGAGAAAACACAATTTTGTTTTAGTAATTGAAAAAAATGCCTGCAATTCATTACTTTATTTCATCCACTAATAATTAGTGGGTGCATTAGCAAAATTATAACAATTATTGTTATGATTTTGCTCTGCACTAGTACTAATAGTAGGTAGGGGCAGGTCTCAGATATCTTTTGATGTAGGTATATATAAATATGTTCAAACAAAGGGAATACATTTCGTTACGTTACTTTAGATCGGACTGCATAACATATTGTAGCCGGATATTGAAAATATATACTCATATTTGATTAATTTATTTCAGGCTCTAATTAGCAAAACTTCGCGCTTCAATAATTTGTTAAATATACTGAAGTATTAGAGAAGATATGCGGTTGTAAATAACTAGATATTCACTGAAATTTTTACTTTCTTTTTAATTTTTTATACTGGGCACATTGTATCGGCGATCTCGCCTACATATTTATGTATATTATTTACACGGAAACGCACTGACGTCTAGTGCTTATACGGTTCATAATTAATTAAAAAAAATACCATTTTATAGAGATTTACTTGTAGTACAATTCTGCTGAATTAGATTTTTTAAAATATGATCCAAATTTGTCACGGAAAATCCGCAAGTGTTGAATTCGAAACACTTTTTTAATAATTTTTTATTCATATCTCTATAAGGCAGTAGAAAAGTTTTTCACTAAGGTTGTACTTTAGATTTTTAAGATTGTATTGAAAATAATTATTAGATGTAAAGATACTAACGTCATAAAGTGCTAAAATAAAAATGCTCAGGAGAAATATCATCGAAAACCAGGAATATTTCTAATGCGAGTTCCAACCTACTCTGTTGGCTCCACCCCCCTAGACTACAAGTCGCGACCGCCAGACATCGGTGTGTGTTTTTATGTCATATTTTTCATGTCAGGCAACCAAATATACAGTGGTATATGGCGCCCTCTTGACTATGACTGAAAGCGTAAGTAACTCGGCCCCCAAACGCTCGCTGTGCCAACTGGCGGCGGCCCCCAGTACTAACCATCCGTTGAATAACTATATACATATATAAACAATGGTCAAAGCATTGCTTGTGTTATTTGGCACATTAATACAACTGGTACATATTATAATTACGGCGAGTTGTACTAACTCTGATCACAGCCCACCATCGTGGCGTTGTGTCAAACCGTATTATTTTGCACCGGCAGCGGCGGTAACGACAAAAAACTGGGATCTCTATTTACCGCCGTGCAAACATGCCATCGATGCGAATTTATTTGAATTTATTAGTCTGAACGAGAGAATGTAGATGACGCCACAGATGTCGCTAAGCAAGCAAACTTACACGGACCATTTAAAGGGCAGGCTTTCAGTAGAGACTTTAATCAATGTTAATAGATGGCGCTAGTGGTATCATTTTTACGATTTTACCGTTGAATAAAAACTTATAAAGAACGGCAATGTCTATTCACCGTAAAAACAGTCTACGTTCGGCCGGTGGCTACCTCTTTATTTTTTATACAATATAATGTATAAATGAACACAATGTCCCAATTAAATATTATTTAAGGTATTTTTTTTAATAGTTCCGATCATTCTTTTTCTTGAAAAATTTGGTACAAATCGAGGGCCAAAGATTTACAAAAAACGCCAAACTAAAATTGGTAACTGGTAAGTACGAAGGTAACTGCTATTCTGCTTCATTGTTTGTCGCAATGTAGGCGATAGCACACCGATAGTGTAAACGCGCGCTAGACGCTTGTCGTGTGAACGTACCCTTTTACTCAGCTATTCATATTTAAAATCGTGACAACCCTAAGATATGCCATCTTTTACAAAGGCAACCCTACACCACGATGTTCGCAACAAAGCAACCTACATTTTGGTATATGTACAATTGATCAGGAAAAATGATGACGATAAATTACTAGTATCAATTTACATAAATAATTTTTAATTAAAAATAGCCTTACCAGGATATACATTGTATGAAATATAGATTTGATTAGGAAAAAGGATGAGGGAAGGTCGATCTAGATCGGGATCCTACACTATACGGCACGGGCGGTGTAGGGACGTCAGTGCTGCCACCTCGAGGTTTCTTGAATTCGGTAGAAGATACCCTAATAATTGGAAGATGTCGCAAAAATTCGGTTAGATTAAAAAAATACAGTTTTTTATTACAAACATAATAAATACAAGAAAAAATAATTTATAAATAAAAATAGTATTCCACAAAAACATTTATGACATTTATGTAAATATCAACGATTACCGCATGCTATTATGTCACAATATTTATTAACGGTAACCAGTGTACATATGTAAAACAATAAGTATTTTGACTAGTATTGAAAATAGAACAACCAGTTCGAAAATATAGCGAAAAAAAAAACATATAAATAAAAAATAATATTCTAACAAAATATCTTAACAATGATATTCAAACACTACCATAGACTAGGTATATAAATAAAAACATTAATCCAACCTAAAGAAGTTACTGAAGATATTATCGCAAAATATATAATAAAACTCAGGAAGAACTAAATATGTACATTCTTCTGCAATATCTCTTAATACTTTGCTATTTATGTTTATAATCCTGTTCTTTGGAACAACAAAATCATAACAACTATCATTGTTTTGTAAGCAACAATCCTGATATTGTATTTGTATTCAGGGAGTTTCTAAGTTTGGTGTTTTGACATGCATGGATGAAAATATCCGCTCAACATTGCCGACCTGTGAGGTAAGCATAGAATGTTAAAAATGAATGTACTTAAGAGTGGAAACATTCTCTCCCCATCACCAGAACAAATATGTAATATTTCTTTCCAAAAACACTCAACATTATCAGGCATCATTTTAATTTGTTCAGTATTGCGTAAGTCTCCATCCTTGGTATCTAGTGTTTGAATTATCATTTACTAAATGTCATTTTGAGTGTTTGAATTATCATTTAAAAATGTAAAAATCTAAGCACCTTGCTCGGAAGAAGTTCAATTGTTCACTAGAAATATTTTGAAATTCAAAAACTGATTTAGCCAATTTAGCACAAAATACACTAGAGATCCAAACATCAAAACTGGCGTGAGAGCTGGGAGATATGAATCTCCAGACTGTATGCTGAGTTTCCATCTTCATTGAACCGCCAGCCGCAATCATTTCCCAAACCAATAAGACCATTCCTGAAGGAGTTATATAAAAATCGCCACAATGAAATAGCACATCAAAAAAGTACTTACTCTATACTGAAAGAAATGAAGCGGCCTTTCTCCTCGTAAATCGACGGTCATCGGAACCCTCTGATTTTCGAAGGGCAAACCCAACACCGTTTGTAATTTTCCTTTGCGACATTAAATTTACTTCCTATAAGTAATGTGGTTTCATATGTGTACGGTTTTCTGTTTACTTCTGTATGCCAAATTACTAACCTTCAGTAAAGTTACCGTAAGTATTGAATGACTATTACTAGTTATATCGTAAAATTCCTAGCTAGAATAAATTACTTGTACAGTAAAATTACCGTACGGTATAGACAAGAAGCAAGGTTTTGGCACGAATCTAGTCTTTGTGTTTATACCTAATATAATAATCACACACACATTCAAAAGAAAGAAGATAAAGAACAAAGAATCATATTTCTATTATATATATTTGTACGGATATTATGTTATTAAACAAAAGAAAATCTTAAATAAAGAAATATTATAAACATTATATCAACGATAATAAATGCACATTTAACTGCAAAGATAAGGATATACCTAAATATAATAATGTATAATAAAATAAATGAATGTAAGGTTAATACAAAACATTTAACCATAAGATGAAAAGAATAAGTGGTATCTCTATACATTAGAACATAAATGGAACTCTAACTATTAAACGTTAAACCAATCTACACATTTTATAATTTTTAAGACTTAAACTATGATTATTATGATACAATATAAGCAAAATATTTTTTGACATTCTTTCACCACTTACGCGTTTAATTTCATTATAAATTTAGTGTAATAAATTATTTCTTGTCAAAAAATACCTTAAGACATAAAGAAATCTTACTTACCCACACACACCTCGCAAGGTGCTTGAATTTCCAATATACTACCTACGTTCACAGTTGTATCCTGAAATAACAGCCATTTAGCAATTTTGCAATGTAATATATAGAGTGAAATATTCTTACTTGTACTTTGTAAAAAAAATTTAAAAAATGAATGATGAATTGAATAATCATCTGCCATGTCCAGTATCAAATATTTTTTTTTGAATGCCATATTCTATTGGATTTGTCGATTTTTCCTTCATCATTGCTGTCAATTGTTCCAAATTTATCGACGTCAATTTTTCGAAGTGAAAAGCAACACTTTTTAAATTAAAAAGAATCGGAAATTTATTTTTGATATCTGCCATAGATGGGGATTTTCAAAATTCTTCAGAAAGCTACTCTGCATAACGATCTTCCATTAGAGAACAAAACTCTTCATCACGGTCTTGAGAAGTGTCTGTATTTGTGTCAATGCCCGTCGTTGCATCATTGTTGACCATTTTACTATTGGGAGGCTGCAAATCTTTATAATTAGAACAACCAGCCATTGAGTGCATGTTCCTTTTCTTAGCGGTAATTGAAACTGGATTATCTAAAGACCTGTTGAATACGATTTAAGTAAGAGCTGCGTTCTCGCAGTTTATGAAAGATGGTGCAAAATCCATCACCTAAAATATGCCCGTCCTCATCTTTGTCCTGCAATGTTTCAGGATATTTTTGAGTTAGCTGAGTAGCTACTTCAGTACGTTCACTAGGATATTTTTATTAGTTTGGCTCATATCGTTTATAATACTATGGCAGATCTCAGTAATTACGCTTTTATTTCTAGTACCCTGCTGACAATGGTTAGCATATCTGAAGGAATTCTATTCCATTGTAGTTCGTAGTTAACCCAATTAAAAATTTCTTTCATTTGATGAGCATCTTAATTGGAGACGAAAATTACAGTGCTTAAACCAGCGTTCTTCAACCGGTGTGCCGCGAGACATCATTACGGGTGCCGCGGGAAAAATTTAAAATGTGAAAAATATGCGTTTGTGTTGTTTAGTCCGGGTTAATAAAATATATACAGTGCGTCCAGGAAAGTCGGCACGAGAAAATCTTTTATTATCCATTTCTCAGAAAATTTTATTCTTTATGAAAGTTGGCGGTAGGTCTGAAATCAAGAATACCATCATAATATCTTTAAAATATTGCACCAGATACTGGGTGTTTAAAAAAATGTAAAACGGGCATAAGAGTAAAGTACTTGGAATATTAATATTATCGAAAAATTTTATTTGGGAATGTTGCTTAGAATTAATTACGCTCAGATTTGAAATTTTTTCAGATTTTTATTATTAAATTTTTACTATTTGAGAAAATTTTTCTAGCGCCTAGTGATTTGAAATGATTCTCCTTAAATGGTTTCTGATATATTTGTTCAAATTTCCTACAATGCTCGCGATTTCAATAGCGATTCCAGCGCTGCTTTAAAATCATTACAAAAATTAGCGTTTTCTTGGTGCGCTTATGATTTTTCACCCAGTAAATATCAAAATATCATGCAATACACAAGTAAACCATAAAAATTAGAAGTCATTGTGGAAATGCATGGAGTATACACACTAATAAAACAATTTCATGACTCTGTTATGCTTTCCTTTCGGATTCGCCATATTTTTGAGGTGTATACCATACAAATTCGTGAACAGCTGATAAATGAGTGTTATCAGGACACACACAATCACCAATAATAAGTCAATGGAAGCTATCTTACTTACCTGTGTTGCGTATTGCATGATATTTTGATATTTACTGGGTGAAAACTCATAAGCGAACCAAGAAAATGGTAATATTTTCAATGATTTTAAAGAAGCGCTGGAATCGCAATCGAAATCGCAAGTATTATAGGAAATTTGAACAAATATCTAAGAAACCGTTTAAGGAGAATCATTTCAAATCAATAGCCGCATCAAACCTGTTCGCAAATAGTGAAAATTGAAAAAAGAAGCGACATTTTTTTCTGTCATAGGTGGATGTGATTTCAAATCTGACCGTAATTATTAATTCTAAGCATAATTTCCAAATAAAATTTTTCGATAATATTAATATTCCAGGTACTTTACTCTTATGCGCGTTTCACATTTTTTTAACACCCGGTATATGGAGGGATATTTTTAACATCTTGATGGTATTCCTGATTTCAGACCTACGGCCAACTTTCATAAAGAATAAAATTTTCTGAGAAACAGATAATAAAAAATTTGCCCATATGGTGCGGACTTTCTTGGACACACTGTGTATCTTGGGGTGCCGCTGTATGAGAAACAATCCTTTAAGGGTGTCGTAGCGGTAAAAAGGTTGAAGAACGCTGGCTTAGACTAACCATAGAATGCCCTTCATGTCCTTTTTTTTGCAATTAGCACCAGTGTTTCATACTTAATTAATAAAAGCACATCCGAACTGGCAACTAGTGTTCCATCACACTGTGACTGAAGGGTAATACCTTCCACGCCAAGTTTCTTGGATGCTAAAAATGTACTATTGAAATGAGCATATAAATAATACACAAAGTAACAAACCTTCAGTAATTAGGGTTTGATAAATATTTTCATTATCACCATCGATGTTAATAAGCGCTTTTTTATCGCCGATTTTACTCTACACTTTAAATATGTGCATCGTGCAACGCAAAAATTATTTTGGTGTTGAATAAACAGAAAAAAACTAAATTTGTATTAGATTCACCTAAAGGAAAAATATTTACAGCACAGAATTAAATAAATTTGCTTAGTCACATCTCATTTTTCTAGTATATATATATATATATATGAATATGTAGTTTATTTGGGTATCGATCGCTGGCAAGTATTAAAGAAAACTCTTTTAATCTATGCAATATTTCGGGTCTTTATTGATCCTTCTTCATGGCATGGTCTAAAATAAGATTACAGTATTTTTACAAAAAGAAAAAAAAAACAGACAGAACATCGGCGGCCAACTACTTACTGCGAGTTTTGTTGAGGTAGCAAAAAATACAAATAGGCACATTTACACGAGACAATTGATTGGCATTTTAAAACGGTTCACAATTCACACCGACAGTTTTCAAGACAACTCTACTCATTGTAGGTCCGTAGGCACTGTCTGTTTGACACATGCAGCTTTTTTTACTTCTTCTACCAACACAGACAATATACACAATTGAATGGGAGACACCACGTTACCAACCGATCTTTACAGGACTTGCTAATTTTTGTATTTTTTTATTAATTGTCAATATTTCCACCAAAGTACCATTTCATCACCCACCCAAAACCGACACCAACGACCTCAGAATACCACTGACGAGTTTTCAACCCTTTTTGTTTCGGTGCGATTTTTATCGTAATCAATTATAAAGGCATATATGTTGCTCAGATTCTCAACATCTAGTTTGAAGTTTACTGTATTTTCTGTTATATTTATGTGGTACATCTCGAGAAACATTCTATTATTATAGTTTGTTTCAGTATCGAGTATTTTTACTTCGTCAAAGTTGAAACTGTGTTGGTATTTAATTGTGTGATCTGCCAAAGCACATCTGTTCTTTTTTTTTTTTAGTGTTGCAGTCGCTCTTATGTAAGTTTAGACGGTTTCGAAGCCACTGAGAAGTTACTCCCACATACTTTCCATCGCAATCTTTGCAGGGGATGCAATATATTACGTTTGATTTAAATAATATAGGTACGCGATCCTTAATTTTGCTAAAGAGTGTGTTTAATTTATTAGGATAGTGTTGAACAATTTTTAAATTTTCATTCAAAAAAGGAAGAATTACTTTTTTAATTTGACTTGTAACTCTTGGTATTGACATCAACCTCAAATACAGTGACTGTGTTTGTTCCGGTGGGTCAAATATGCTGTGAGTTCTTTGGCCAACGGTGGCAGTTGAAAACAATATTTTATTTATTAATTTTTGTGGAAAACCATTATTGACAAAGGCGAACTGCAACTTTTTTAGTGCCAAGGGTTGAAACTCCGGGTCACATATCTGCAACACTCGTTTCTTCATTCCAACCACAGTATTAATTTTATGGCTGAAAGAGTGATTAGAGTAATAATTGATGTAGCGGCCAGAGTATGTGGGCTTGGTGTACCAGTCAGTTTTTATCGAACCGTCTTCAACCCTTATGACTTTACAGTCAAGGAAAGGAATGCTGTTGTTGCTTTCCAATTCGACTGTAAACTGTAAATATTTATTAAAGCTATTCCAGATCGTCAGTATGTCGTCGATTCTGTCCCTAGGTACGCACGTTATCAAGTTAGAAAGAACCGAATACATAAACAAAGGAACACAAATGCTGGGAGACGTACATACCTACAAACTAATAAATAAAATACCTTTAACAGGTATCCAAAACAAAGTAAACAAAATGTTGAAGAATTTAAACAATAAGGGTTGCATTAATGATAGTGAATATAAGCAACTGATCATAAACAATTCTCAGATTAGCAAAGCTTATTTTAAGCCAAAAATACATAAACAGGGGACCCCATTAAGACCCATCGTATCTGATATTGGCTCACCTACCTTTAAAATCTCAAACTACATGGCGGATATCCTGTCAAAATCACTCTCTACCAGGACCAATTTCAATGTGAAAGATACCTTCGACTTCATAGAAAAAATCAAGAATGTAAGAATACCAGATGGCTACGTTTTAGCATCATTTGACGTCGTTAGTCTCTTTACCAACATACCACTGGAATTGGTCATTCACATAGTAAAACAGAGATGGGATTTAATAAAACCAAATTGCAGATTCACGTGTGAGTTGTTTATAGACACATTAAAATTTCTTTTCGACAACACCTACTTCACATTCGATAATAAATGCTATCAACAGGTGTTTGGAACACCGATGGGCTCTCCAATCAGTCCAATATTGGCTCTTATAGTCATGGATTATGTCTTGGAACAGATTATTGCCCTACTTGACTTTGAACTTCGATTTTTGTACAAGTTTGTGGACGACTTGATAACGTGCGTACCTAGGGACAGAATCGACGACATACTGACGATCTGGAATAGCTTTAATAAATATTTACAGTTTACAGTCGAATTGGAAAGCAACAACAGCATTCCTTTCCTTGACTGTAAAGTCATAAGGGTTGAAGACGGTTCGATAAAAACTGACTGGTACACCAAGCCCACATACTCTGGCCGCTACATCAATTATTACTCTAATCACTCTTTCAGCCATAAAATTAATACTGTGGTTGGAATGAAGAAACGAGTGTTGCAGATATGTGACCCGGAGTTTCAACCCTTGGCACTAAAAAAGTTGCAGTTCGCCTTTGTCAATAATGGTTTTCCACAAAAATTAATAAATAAAATATTGTTTTCAACTGCCACCGTTGGCCAAAGAACTCACAGCATATTTGACCCACCGGAACAAACACAGTCACTGTATTTGAGGTTGATGTCAATACCAAGAGTTACAAGTCAAATTAAAAAAGTAATTCTTCCTTTTTTGAATGAAAATTTAAAAATTGTTCAACACTATCCTAATAAATTAAACACACTCTTTAGCAAAATTAAGGATCGCGTACCTATATTATTTAAATCAAACGTAATATATTGCATCCCCTGCAAAGATTGCGATGGAAAGTATGTGGGAGTAACTTCTCAGTGGCTTCGAAACCGTCTAAACTTACATAAGAGCGACTGCAACACTAAAAAGAACAGATGTGCTTTGGCAGATCACACAATTAAATACCAACACAGTTTCAACTTTGACGAAGTAAAAATACTCGATACTGAAACAAACTATAATAATAGAATGTTTCTCGAGATGTACCACATAAATATAACAGAAAATACAGTAAACTTCAAACTAGATGTTGAGAATCTGAGCAACATATATGCCTTTATAATTGATTACGATAAAAATCGCACCGAAACAAAAAGGGTTGAAAACTCGTCAGTGGTATTCTGAGGTCGTTGGTGTCGGTTTTGGGTGGGTGATGAAATGGTACTTTGGTGGAAATATTGACAATTAATAAAAAAATACAAAAATTAGCAAGTCCTGTAAAGATCGGTTGGTAACGTGGTGTCTCCCATTCAATTGTGTATATTGTCTGTGTTGGTAGAAGAAGTAAAAAAAGCTGCATGTGTCAAACAGACAGTGCCTACGGACCTACAATGAGTAGAGTTGTCTTGAAAACTGTCGGTGTGAATTGTGAACCGTTTTAAAATGCCAATCAATTGTCTCGTGTAAATGTGCCTATTTGTATTTTTTGCTACCTCAACAAAACTCGCAGTAAGTAGTTGGCCGCCGATGTTCTGTCTGTTTTTTTTTTCTTTTTGTAAAAATACTGTAATCTTATTTTAGACCATGCCATGAAGAAGGATCAATAAAGACCCGAAATATTGCATAGATTAAAAGAGTTTTCTTTAATACTTGCCAGCGATCGATACCCAAATAAACTACATATTCACACATATTCTACGATCAAAGAAATCAGAAATTTTTATATATATATATATATATATATATATATACGCGACGCGACGTTGCTTCTTATCCTCCATACCGAGGATGTTGCGACCGAAGCATCAATTGGTGACGTTGGTCTCCCTGATTAAGGTCCCTTTTGTTTACTTCTCCATAGAGCTTCCATCTTACTCTTTGGCTATACCGTACTGATGAGGACTAACAAGTCCGAAACACGTGTCTACGGTTGCATTTAGTTAGCGGTTATGCCCGAAAAAATACTTTTACTGTTTAAATTACACCGCAAATAATTAATTTTTCTTTTATATATATATATATATATATATATATATATATATATATATATATATATATATATATATATATATATATATATATATATCTCAATTGCTTTTATACTTCAATATATTTCGGTGAACTACGCCACCATCCTCAGGAAGAACTAAACATTTCATAAAATTTAAATACAATTAGTTTGTACGTTCAGTGACAAGAAAACGACGACAAGAGCAAAGATACCTACAAAACTAGAGTAGCAATATCCGTAAATAAGATGTTATACATTAAGTTTCCCGGCACTGTTACACTATCGCGTGTACAATGCAACCATCAGCGGGTGATGGTCTTGGTGCTCGTCCACAACTAAAACAACACACACAAGTTATTACAACATGTTAAAATCTGCAACAAAACAGGACATACCCACGACACCGGACGCACACAGGTAAGACTAAAGATGACTAGATGCAGAAGGATTAATTTTCAATCAGTAATACAATCGACCTCCATTGATGTAGCTTTAAGTTTTAGGTTAAGTGAGTGCACGGCTACGTTCAGGGACCACGGTTGCCAACGCCAGAACCGACCACAACCAATGCTACCAACCAAGGAACGGGCACAACGGCACCACACAGTAAACACCACCACCTACAACAGACAAAACAGAACAGCAGGATAACACCACAATCCCACGCTACCGCACCGCAATACCATCACCACGAACATTGATTTATAATATGGAAAATATAAGTGTACATACAACTTATAGCGTTTGTATTTGTCTTAAAGTTAACACAATCACCGCTCTTTATATGAAACATCTCCTTAAACAGTCTCCTTTTTCCATTCCGTTCTTCGTCCAGCATTCGAGCATTTGCAAAATCAAAGACATGATCCAGGTTATTGGTATGGGCTGCTAAAGCACACCGTTTGTTATTGGTTTTATAATTCTTTGCGTCGCTTTTATGCTGAACGAGTCTACTCTTGAGCCACTGAGCAGTTTGACCGACATATGTTTTTGTGCAGTCCCTACAAGGAATGCTGTATACAATGTGTGACATGTATTCGACAGGTGTTTTGTCTTTAAGAGTGCTAAATAATCTACGCACTGACATACCATTATACTTAACAATACGCGCGTCCGTAAGTGGTTTAAGAAACCTTGTAATGGCGCGTATTGTTAAGTATAATGGTATGTCAGTGCGTAGATTATTTAGCACTCTTAAAGACAAAACACCTGTCGAATACATGTCACACATTGTATACAGCATTCCTTGTAGGGACTGCACAAAAACATATGTCGGTCAAACTGCTCAGTGGCTCAAGAGTAGACTCGTTCAGCATAAAAGCGACGCAAAGAATTATAAAACCAATAACAAACGGTGTGCTTTAGCAGCCCATACCAATAACCTGGATCATGTCTTTGATTTTGCAAATGCTCGAATGCTGGACGAAGAACGGAATGGAAAAAGGAGACTGTTTAAGGAGATGTTTCATATAAAGAGCGGTGATTGTGTTAACTTTAAGACAAATACAAACGCTATAAGTTGTATGTACACTTATATTTTCCATATTATAAATCAATGTTCGTGGTGATGGTATTGCGGTGCGGTAGCGTGGGATTGTGGTGTTATCCTGCTGTTCTGTTTTGTCTGTTGTAGGTGGTGGTGTTTACTGTGTGGTGCCGTTGTGCCCGTTCCTTGGTTGGTAGCATTGGTTGTGGTCGGTTCTGGCGTTGGCAACCGTGGTCCCTGAACGTAGCCGTGCACTCACTTAACCTAAAACTTAAAGCTACATCAATGGAGGTCGATTGTATTACTGATTGAAAATTAATCCTTCTGCATCTAGTCATCTTTAGTCTTACCTGTGTGCGTCCGGTGTCGTGGGTATGTCTTGTTTTGTTGCAGATTTTAACATGTTGTAATAACTTGTGTGTGTTGTTTTAGTTGTGGACGAGCACCAAGACCATCACCCGCTGATGGTTGCATTGTACACGCGATAGTGTAACAGTACCGGGAAACTTAATGTATAACATCTTATTTACGGATATTGCTACTCTAGTTTTGTAGGTATCTTTGCTCTTGTCGTCGTTTTCTTGTCACTGAACGTACAAACTAATTGTATTTAAATTTTATGAAATGTTTAGTTCTTCCTGAGGATGGTGGCGTAGTTCACCGAAATATATTGAAGTATAAAAGCAATTGAGTAGCTTCATTGTATAGACCTGTCCTCAAGAAATTTTTTCCAATTCATATTCACAAGGTCAAGAATAACAGATATATATATATATATATATATATATATACAGGGTGTCCCACCTAAGCTGCCTCGGTCCATAGCCAACTTATTATTGATTTTTTATAAAAATGTTTCAGATAAAAGTTGCATTGAATCATATTTTACACATATTAAAATTAGTGTCAGTAATGGTGGACTTCCGTTTATACCGGAAATACGTATCAACTTTGTTATTTTAAATGGAACACCCTGTATATTACTGCACTTTTGGATTCTTTGTTAAATTTCAATGGTACTTTGATAAGGATACATTATGTCTAAGTGGCATCGTTTTTGAACTACATGACAATTTTCGAAAAAAAAAGTGGCACTTACAGAGTCTTTTAAATTTGGAAATATTTCCGAAACTGTAAAAGATAGAAAGATGCGGTTTTCAGTTTTGGATTAAGCAGAAAAGAGCGCACGTCCTCTATTAGAAAACTATCGCATTTAAATTACGGAGGTCTTGAGTAGGGATCTGTAAACTTCGAACTTTTCAATCATGGATAACTTGGTTTTTTTAAATGGAACGATATACCAATTTTTGCACAACCGGGTGTAAAATTTAATTTCCTTTCAATTTTATACAGGCATTATGGTGTCTATCTTTTACGGTTTTGGAGATAATCCCAATTTTTTACTTTTTCACGATAGACCTTGGGACTGGTATAAGCGAAACAAAAGTGTCCGACGCTTCGCAATTTTATTAAAAGTTGCAGTAGGCTCGGAAAACAAATTAGATAAACTGTCATTAGTGTTCCAAGCATTACAACTGGTGTTTAAAGTATTGTTTTTAACATAACAATTAAAAATGTCGCTTACGCAGTCAGAATTAGTTAAATCCTGTGTACCGAAGACTTACTGATGTCAGTCCTTTTACTTATTTCGCGCACACTTAATTCTGCATTCTCTTGCACAGGTAACAATATGTGCAACTGATTTTCCTCGGTAGTACCTACGGCGACGGCGCGGTGTTATTACGGTTTCGCTTTGTATGTTTTACAGACCCAGTCCTCCCATTTGGATGCCTTCTATCTGGATATTGTTGTGCGTAAACTGTTGACACTAAGAAAGCGTTCTTGTTACATTTTCCGAGAACAAAATCCATATGTACTAATTCTGACTGCGCAAGCGACATTTTTAATTGTTATGTTAACAAACAATACTTTGAACACCAGTTATAATGCTTGGAACACAAATGCCAGTCTACCGAGCTTTCCCATTTTACCGGTCCCAAGCCTACTACGCAATACGTATCTATCGTGAAAAACTGAAACATCGGGAATATCTCAGAAACCGTGAAGATAGACACCATGATAGCCGTGTAAAATTGAAAAGAAATTAAATTTTAAGTTAGTAAATCTTCGGCACACTGGAGTTTATTAATTCTGTTTGCGTAAGCGACATTTTTCATTTTTATGTTAACAAACAATACTTTGAACAACAGTTCTAATCCTTAGAACGCTAATGACAGGTTACCTAGTTTGTTTTCCAACCCTACTGTAACTTTTAATAAAATTGCGAAGCGTCGGCCACTTTCGCTTCGCATTTTACCGGTCCCAAGCCCGCTGCGTAATAGGTTTCTATCGTGAAAACGTGAAAAATTGGGGATATCTCCAAAACCGTAAAAGATAGACATCATAATGCCTGTATAAAATTGAGAGGAAATTAAATTTTACATCCGGTTATGCAAAAATTGGTGTATCATTCCATTTAAAAAAGTCAAGTTATCCGTGATTGAAATCACGGAAAGTTTGCAGATCCCTACTCAAGACCTCCGTAATTTAAATGCGATAATTTTCTAATAGCGGACGTGCGCTCTTTTATGCTTAATCCAAAACTGAAAACCGCATCTTTCTATCTTTTACAGTTTCGGAAATATTTCCAAATTTAAAAGACTCTGCAAGTGCCATTTTTTTCGAAAATTGTCATGTAGTTCAAAAACCATGCCACTTAGACATAATGTATCCTCATCAAAGTACCATTGAAATTTAACAAAGAATCCAAAAGTGCAATAATATACAGGATGTTCTATTTAAAATAACAACGTTGATACCTATTTCCGGTATAAGCGGAAGTCCGCAATTACTGAAACTAATTTTAAAATATGTAGAATATGATTCGATGCAACTTTTATCTGAAACATTTTTATAAAAACTCAATAATAAGTCAGCTAGTATGCTCAGTCAGGTAGGTCAGGGTTTTGTCTAGAAGCAAACGCAGAGAATCATGATACCTCTTTATTTATAAACAAAGCCGACACAGCGGATAAGGTTGACTGCAATCCGGATCCTGTTTCGCGAGAGTCGCTTCTTTCCCCAATGGCTGCTACTGGCAAGGGCGTTGCTCTGTCGTGGGCTGCTGTAGGCGAAGGTCCTCCAAGGGCTGCTGCTACCTAGACAGGGGTGACCGCTAGTTGCGGGGCAGCAATAGCGTTACTCTGTCTAGGTACAGAAAAGTAATGCTGCCCTCCTAGAGTTTTCGGTGGGTTTTTATATCCCATTTAGGTCAGGTTTTCACTGTTGTCACCACGAGTCATTGCACCGAGACCTATGTCGGTATCCTAGTAAGCAGGTGTCGAGTCAGCGTCCGGGCGATGCGATGTGTACATAGGTAGTACTGTAACGTACTAGTTGGAATGTCCTGACTCAGCATACGGGTACAGCGGTACCGTTCCTGTACATAGGTAGTATTGTAGGTGTACCAATTGGAATGTCTCGACTCAGCACACAGTAGACGCATCAGTCTGGTGCCCCCGATTTTCGGATAGGTTCGTCGACTAATAATTGATATTGAAGTTTTTCGTGACAATTTAAAAACGCATTAAAATAAGTTATGTTGCACAGATATTTTACCAATGCGGATTTTGCTAGCCAGGGTTTATCTGGTACGATAGATAAGGCGTGCGGAGGGTTAATGTAAACACTAGGGAAAGTAACCTAGAGGCTCGAGAAAAGAGGCCAGGCAGTACCATAGACTGGCTCTAGGGGTCTTGTTGTGTGAAATGTGTTGTTGCTGCAGTATTGTAAAGTGGCTCTAGGGGTATGGTTGTGTGGAAAGTATTGTTGTTCTTCTAGAATAATATAGACATGGAGTCATATAACTTGGGCTTGTCGTGGAGACATGGAGTTATATGGCTTGGGCTTGTCGAGGATAGTATAGACATGGAGTCATATAACTTGGGCTTGTCGTGGAGACATGGAGTTATATGACTTGGGCTTGTCGAGAATAGTATGACATGGAGTCATATGACTTGGGCTTGTCGTGGAGACATGGAGTCATATGACTTGGGCTTGTCGAAGAGAACATAGACATGGAGTCAGACGTATATGACTTGGGCTTGTCTATATTCCTGGGTGCCATAATAGGATATTATGCGGGTTCCCCCATGACTTGCACCGGTATATGGTAGCAATGGCACTGGCTAGTGCATTCCGCTCTGCTTCACTGTGTGTGTAAAGCTCCATCCAGGTTGTGGTTGATTTGGAGTATTTTAGGTGTGATAAGATAAAGTGTGCAGATGACCAAGCTAGCCTATGAGTCCAAGGAAATAGACGATATGGACTGGAGACTGAAGTCTGGGGACAGGAGTCCCCGGGTAAGTTAACCTTACACTGTATCGTTATCGCTGTTTAAAGAGGGTATTTCTATATTGTTATATGATACGCGAGGGATGTGTAACCGTCCGGTGCCGATCGGGAGAGCCGCGGATTCCTTCCAATAGCGTGATAATCCATTTACCAATGACGTGTCATATCGGTGAGTTATTATCAATCTATTAAGCATGTTGCAGTTTGGTATCAGATGAACATGTTTTAGTAATTATGAAAAAATGAAGTGCGGCAAAAATCCATAGCCAACAGTTATTTACTTTCTTTGCCCTTTTAAAGATTCTCGAATAATTAAGATAAAATGGAGGACTGGTGTCAACATAATAATGCACTAACATCGTCTCTGAACAAATGCATCATCAAATGCAATCATGATTTTTATATGGATATTCTCCTAAATGTAACGCAAGAAGAATAATAATAAGCATTTTATTCAATCTTAATAATTGTATTTACTTCCTCCAAAATTGTATTTTTTTCCAGCAATGTTGCTTGTTCCGACGTAACTTTGTCATTCAGTGAAGTATTATAAGCCTGCAAACGTTGATATAAATTTTTAAAACCTTTGCAGTAGTCAGACGTGTAAGAGCTTGCCCACAACGTGTGAGGATTTAGCACGAAACATACAGTTTTTTAAGGTAATATTTATTTATATTGATAAGTTCAAAGTCTTCAAGTAAAATTTTTATTTTAGTTTAGCAGTAAGCGACAATGGCAATTTAAGCAATTCCAAAGGTTTCCGAATGTAGATATACGCAAATTACTCCAACCATCCCAAACGCGGTGGTTGTTATTGGGCCAGGTAGTTGCCAGAATTATTGAGCAATGGTCAGCACGAGAGATTGCTAGCAGCAGAACAGATCCATAATGGGCCTAATGATCCATTTATAAAACTGTACTACCTATTTTTAAATTTTATTCTACCGAAAATAGACATAATAAATAAATACTTTCAATCTGATAAGGTACTGATGTTAGGGAAACTGTTAGGGAAACGGATGTGGCTAATATCGATCCCGAAAATCAAACACATTTTCTGCCCCATTGCGCGATGTATTTGGGCGTTGATGTCATGTCTGAGGTTCAGAAAAGTAGAGACATTCAAAATCGTCCGGAATCTTTGGCATATTTCTACAATAGGTGTAGGGATTTTCTCAGTGTTTTCTACAAAGAAATGAAGCGAAGGTGGAATTTTGAAGAGGACGGCACACCTTCGCAACTTGGCATTTTTTTCACAAAAAATGCTCTGTCTATAGAAATTCGTAAAGGCCATCCATCATTGTTTCCTGTGTTGCAGAATTTTGAAAGATTTCACCAGTATACAGAAAAAGACGACTGACGATGAATGGCGACTTTTGCCTGAGTATTGTTTCCCACCAGGAGAAATTAATGTAGAGGATGAGGTAGATGTATTTTGGGGCAGTTATGTTTTTAAAAACGTGGCCTCATTTGTTTTAAATGTTTTGTGTAAGCCACACTCAAATGCAGCCTATGAGCGCATATTTAGCGCTGTTAACCTGGTGAAGACAAAATCACGCAACCGACTTAAAGGAGTGTGTCGCATGAACGGGTTGTGATCAATTTGCAGCAACGGCAGATATGATAAGTCGTATGACAAAAGCTTCACTATATGGAAGTGCTGAGAGCACCCAAGGAAATTGAAAAACCCAAATAACTTCCGATTCCGACGCGGATGATTTTGAATTAACATAAGTTTTCTCTCTGTATTTTCCTTTTTCTGTTTTTAGGGTTAATTTATCAAACGTACAGTAATTAATCATCAGACTTTGGTACACATGCCATCATTTGCCCAAGTAAACCATGCAAATTTCTCTTTGGTTGAAAATTCTGGCATAACTTTTGCTTCCAATCGGTCCAATCAAAAACTCGAAACAGAAGAGCTCTATACCACACCTCTGCCAGACTACGCAACTTATTCAAAGCCAAATGATACTGTTAGCGTCGAGGTGACTGCTCGACGTAACGACTAGGCGGCTGCGGTTGCAGACGTCGCAGTGGCTGTGCTGCAGCACCAACGCAAAGGCGGCTGCGAATATGGTTACGTTGGATACGTTTTGACACGTTGTCATTATTACATTTGTTTGTAAACATTGATACACTTTTCGCGGATAGAAAGATGAGTTGTCACTTTTGTTCCACGAGATTGAATAAAGTCACTAATGTACTCCTGTTGTAGCCTGTTACTGACATCCTGTTCCTAATTTCTAACATCAACAAAAGTACAACATTTAAAGTACAACATTTAAAGTACAACATTTATGTACAACGTTTATGTGCAACATTTATATACAACAATTATGTACCCAGCATTGTTAGATACTGGTAGTACAACATTTATGTTTCCCAGCATTGTTAGATACTGGTAGCGAGGTATCTTGTATCAATGAAGAGAATTTTGCCTCCATTGGTACGAGCTTCCCAAAGTTGCCATTATCCAAAACTTAGGACAAAGCATCAAGTCCTCATAGAATTCCAATTGGTTGGAGGTCCTAACTCTTCTACTGTTTTTCTAGTTGTGAAAAACTTGGCCCGCCCTATCATCCCTCGAATGGACTGGTTCTCCCTTGGTCAAGGAATTGTTGATTTTAATAATTATAAAATAAAAATAAAAATAGATAACATTTCCCATATTGTTCCGTTAAGTCGTGATGCTTACCTATGTAAGTATACTGTTTTAATAGATGGAAAGAAAACAACATAAATTAATGGCAAACATATTTTTAGGGACACCTCCTAAGCTACACGTGATGCATCTACACAGACACCAGACACAATAGATTAGAAACTACTTTGCAAAAAGTTTTTACGCCAGGACAAATAAGAAAACTCATGAATCCGGAACTCAAGATACCACGTTGGAAACCAGAAGATATAGCCTCCGCAATTTCATTGCCGAGCGAGTCCCAAGACCTACCGATATTTAAAAAGCACTGGTTACCCATTACCATCTCTTACGGCATTTAGAGATCGGGCTGCTTCATTCAATTTACAACCTGCAATTTTGAAAGATGTAACGTTACTCAAGGGAAAAGCGGATGACATGCATGAAAATGACAGGCTGCGCATTTTTATATATTTAATAAAACCATAATAAATATCTGTATGTATATACTTCGATATTTTCCATCGTGTCGCAGTAAATTTTTAACACGTGTGACAAAATCATTAGATTACTGATTTGATCACCTTCAAGATAATAGGTAAGTGAGTCATCGTCAGTTTTACTCCTATGTCACGTAAGGAGGAAAATAATCATGTTGTGATTTACATGGTGATGAAAACGATAACTATTCATCACTGTAATATACTTACATTCTATTCTGTGCTTTTACACAAAACAGAAAATCAATGAAGGATGTTTAATGTAGAGTTTGGGTTACATCGCATGTAAAACATTTGCTGAATATGTATCAAAATGAAAAAAAAAAACACATTTATATTAAATTCTACTTGAATGATTTTAAGTACTAGCGCGCCTGTTGGCGCCAACTCCGATCTCATACGAGTGACGTAGACAAAAGCAACCAACATTTTATGAAAAACGCCATATAAAGATACATACTCACTTGTTGCGCATAAGGTAAAAATATACACATGAACCAACCGCCAAACTCTTTATTGGGCATTTTCTTTTAATCAGACAGGAACTAAGCGGCTAGTTTCTTTCTGACAAGTGTGGTTGCACCCTAAACTGTGCTAACTTGGTAAGCGAAGACAACGAATTTTTTTTACAGTTTTTATGAACTTGCAAATTATGATGCACGAAAAGCATTTATAAATGCAAAAGTGCAATAAATTCCAATT
Organism: Aphodius granarius; assembly: GCA_963971325.1. Lineage (NCBI taxonomy): Eukaryota > Metazoa > Arthropoda > Insecta > Coleoptera > Scarabaeidae > Aphodius > Aphodius granarius. The sequence goes on from OZ020223.1 coordinate 23,717,925, forward strand.
AAGATAAGATTTTCATACCAACTAGTCACATCATACAGTTCCCGGTTGTAAAGGCTGTTTTACATTACACTAATATCGTCTAGACTAGAGGAGTGTCCATACTAAATGAGACTAGAAGTAGTTTCATATTCTATTCCTAGATGTCTACTGAAACAACACCATTTGCGCATGTCGACATTCAAATGAAGTCAATACTGCCAACTTAAACGCGGTTATAAGCACATTTGGTAGATTATGTTTCACCCGATGACAGCCACGGCTGCAGTTGGCACCACCAAAATTCGTATCAGTGCGCAAGTCTAGTATGAAATCTCGGATACAAAATTGGATCGCCTCTAGTTTGTAAATTGGCTTCTAGTATGAAAACTTGGATGGAAGCGTGAACGACTCTAGTGTAATGTAAAACAGCCTTAATGATTCGATAGATATGAGGACGAATGTGTATTCGGTGTTCATAAAGCTCTGCTTGTCCTTCTTCCATTATCAGTTGGTCTATTTTAAATTTTATTGTCGATTGACGTCTTGCTGTCAATTTTTTTTACACTGGCTGCATATCCCAGAAATACTAAATCTAATTCATCCATACGTGGCCCATGCCTGTCATCCAAATAGTTGATAATCTTATCAACGGGCAATTGAGCTGTTGTTTTTTTCTAATTTCCTTTTACTTTCCGACTAGTCCCTAGAAGGAAACTATTGTAATCGACGGAAAAAAATCGGGATTTTAGTGGAAATATGCGTTTAGGGGTCCCCTGAATCGATTGCAATGGTTTTTGGAAAATGTATGTATGTGTGTGTATGTGTGTGTGTGTGTGTGTATGTGTGTGTGTGTGTGTGTATGTGTGTGTGTGTATGTGTGTGTGTGTGTGTGTGTGTATGTGTGTGTGTATGTGTGTATGTATGTATGTCTGTGAACACGATAGCGTCCAAGCGGTAGAGATGATTTCAACTAAGAACGTCACGTCACGTGACTTCCCGCCAAGTGCGCAGTAGACCACTTTCCATTTAGCAGTGTAGATATATGGAGCTATTTATCAACGTCGTTATTTTCCCGCCGCGCAGGTGTACTGGTGGGGGAGTGACGTTCTTAGTTGAAATCATCTCTACAACTGATCGGGCTGAAATTCTGCATTCTTATTTAGAATTGCCGGGAAACAAACTGGATTGTTTCTGGCCACAATATGACAACCGGAAGTGGCAAATGTTACATGCGTCTTCTTCGGGATTTATCCGATTTTGGCCAAACTAATGTCAGCCCATCCTCCAGTGATTTTAAATAAGGATACTAATTTACAGATCAATGGGATGAACGGTTTAGGCGTTATTAGCTTTTATAGAAGCGGCTTGACAGAATCCACAGCCTTCATCGCTGTGTTGCAAATTGTCAGATTTTGACAAACGTCAGTATCACTGACATGACATCACATTAAATGTCAGTGTGACAAATGTTATTATATCACAGACACTGACGTTAGGTACGGTACGGAGTGGCTCTGGCTTCACAAAATTGACTAATTGCAAAAGTGTTCAGACACTTCATTGTGCCAAGGGTGCAGTCGGAAAGTTGGGTGAGGGCCACCCCAGATATTTAACTTTGTGTATCACTTTTATTTATCAATAAACTATTATAAAGACAAAGTGTATCAAAAATTGGCGCCCAACTTTACGACCAAGTGAACAGTAACATTTGTTGTGAAACAAGAGAAGTAAATCAATTGTTCTACCACTTCGTTGACTCGACGCACACACCGAGCAAACCTTTGGTCGCAGCTTTACCCGCCGTACCCCGCCTGCTCTCCGCCATTGCTGCTTTGGTTTCACCTTTGGTCCCTTTGGTCTCAGCTGGAAAAACAAATATGCTCGCTTGCAGATATGCCGCCGAAGATGGATAAACAATCGGGTCCTGTTGACGACCCTCCGCCGCAGGCAACTTCAGTAACGCTATCGAATGAACAATTTAAAGAGTTATTGCGATGCATGTCCAGCTGTGCTACAACTACAAACTCACCACCGCTGACGTCACCATCTGGGAATTTTATTTGTTCATCACGATTTAAAGATAAGCCAGATGACGATATAGACGCATCCTTGGATGCTGTCACCACATTCAAGGATTGCGTTGGCGTTACCAATGAAAGTGCACTACGCTTATGCTACTTGAAGACAGCTGCTACTGGTGGACAGGTGTAAAATCGTCAATAGATACTTGGGATAGTGCTGTAGCCGCATTGAAAAAGACGTATTCAAGTAAATTGCAGCCATATCTTGTTTTTTGAGAATTGTTTTCGAAAGACCAAACGGAAAATGAGCTCACATAACATTTTGTACGCCGTGCACGTTTACAACTCGCATAATTACCCTACGAACTGCCACAGAAGGCACAACTAGACATGATTTACGGTTTACTGAAAAAATTGCTTCGATTACACCTAACCGTATCAGAAATTGTCTCTTTCGATATACTCCTTTCACGTGCTCGAGACGTTGAACATTCTCTACGAGATCTGAAGCAGAACGAGAAGCCACATGGAAACAAAGAAAAAGAAAACCGGCCAAAATGCAACGTTTGTAAGAATTTCGGACATCTGGAGTCGGATTGCAGAAAAAAGAAGCGTACTTCTTGTGGGGATGCAAAAGAAAACTCACTACTCAAATGTTATGGTTGTTAAACACCAGGATATATCAAGAATAACTGTCCAAAATGTCACCCAAAACAAGATAGTGTCGAGTTTCAGCTAGCCAACACCACGGAAATCCCAATCTGTGACGTCACACCCATCGTTAAGGTGGAAATCGCCTAGCAGGTACGCAATTGTATAATTTGAAAATGAAGTTCATGAAGCAAAACTAACTACATGACCACATTAGATCTTCGATCAGAATATTGGCAAGTTGCTGTAAGAGAAGAGGATTGCGATAAAACCATATTCATCCCACCGTTCACTGCCGGTCAGATTTGTAATGCTCATTCCAATAACCGCTAAATGAATTTTTGTAAGTTACATTAATTTCTGTATTTATGTGAAGTTACAACCTTTTCCAGTTATTTTAAGAGGTTTTTGGATATGTAGGAAGTATGTCACATAAGGTGTGCCGGCGGCCTCTTACAATATTGTTTCTCCTTAGAAGCCGATGTCACACTATGTGAGCCACAGGTGTTTTTTTTTACATCGAAAATGGAGGAAATAATACTCTAAATCAATTTTATTACTGTACCAAGACATATTTTACAAATATTATTAACATTTTACAGAGTTTTATGAAAAAAAATAAAGATTATAATCTTAAAGATTATGAATAAGCACATGGAATTTATGCTGAATGATATTCTGCGAAACAGGTGTCCAAACACAACCCAGGTTCCTCTTCGCAAACTGGGCAATAATATTGGATCATCTCTCTGATACCCTTTCGACTGCAGACTCTACATCTGCGTCTATGTGTTCTATCCAGTTTTGAGGGAATGTGCGAATCACTAACTGGCTTTTGTATTGTTGGTAGTAATTTTACCGACAATAGTTGTTTTATAATTGCTATGCGATATTCGTAGAAAGAAATGCTTATATTTCTTGACATTTTGAATAAAAGAAAACCATTGAGTATCATCATTGATATAAGATGAATACCCAATTTTTTATACCATCTGAGCGATTTTCGTTCACTGGGGTAATATGAAAGCATCTGATCCTGACGGTCTATACCCGACATATTTTTATTGTAATAAGCAATAGCTTTTGGTTTCTTTACAATTTCATTTCTCCTATTTTTAATTTCTATCATTTCTTCCTCAAATTCTGTCGATAGAAATAATACTTCCTTCTTTTCACGCCATTTAGTTAGTGCCACTCCATTGCAATATTTTGTAATCATGTCACCTTTTCGTAATTAGCCTTCACTACAGCTTGAGGAGTTTCCTTTCGACCCTTTCGAAGAGTGCCAGTAACATAAGTTTTATTTTCAAGTAGTTCTTGACTAAGTGACACACTATTATAAAAGTTATCCATGTATAATGAATGTCCTTTATTTTCAAATCCGTTCATCAATGATCTGACCACTTTTCCAGCATGGCCTGTACCCCCTAATTCGTCTCCGCTGCCATCGTAGACCTGACAGCGTAAAATTAATCCACGTTTTATTGCGTATTTATGTTTTTTTTCCTTTTATAAACTGACGAAAGTTAAGTCTTCCCCTCCACAACATCATTGATTCGTCTAGAGATAGCTGCTTGTTTGGATAGTATACCTCTTCCATTTTCTTGTTGAAGTATTTTTGCAGATATCTTATCTTATGTAGACGATCGTCAAATCCAGCATCATCCTTATTTTTTGGATTTTGGCAAAAATGTAAACACCTCATTATAAGCATAAACCGGTTTCTACTCATATATTTTTGTAACCCGGGAATGGCAATGAGTTCGTCTGTTTTCCAGTAATCTTGTAAACGATTTATGCGAATATTTCCCATTTGTAACCATATGCCCAAAGAAACTTTTAGTTCGTCAAGTGTGAGGTTTGTCCATTGAGTTATTCTAGAGTTTTGTTTAGTAGATTTACTAAGAAAAACTTCCTCGGCATATGAATTGGTTTGTTCAATGATATTGGTCAGTAAGTCATCCGTGATAAGTAAAGAGAAGAAGTCGTAAGGGCTATTGCCAGGATGCGTCACACGTAATCCATGATTTTCGGGAAAATCTAATTTTTTTTTAAAATTAGGAATGTCAGTCCATAATGAAGGTAACTGTAATGGGTTATCATCACTAGATACGTCTCCTATATCATTTATGCGATCAACATCCGCTCTTTCAGAAGTATCTGAGTCTTCTTCGCCTTCATCCGCTGACCAACTTTTGTCCGAATCTGTTATTTCGGCGTCACACACTCTTGACGCTATATCACGTAATTCTGCTTCACTTAAAGGGGTTTTCATATTGCGACCAGCACACTTTCTTTTTTCTTCGACAGTCCTGCAATTTCGGAATCCATGGCAACACACAATAAAGAACTTCAAAATCAAAGAGTGTTGCGAGATGATCTTGATAGGCCGAACACGTACATACATCGCTTCATAGAAACTATCAAGATACTGAGCATATTGATACACTAACAATATGCTTGTCACATCTGGTACACCACATGAGCCATCACACCTCGTGTGACGTCGGCTTTTCACGGAAAAAGCGATGGCACACGGTGTGTGACGTCGGCCTTTCTCGGACATAGTCGATGGCACACGGTGTGTGACGTTGACACTGAACGTGTTAAACAAATGCCTTTCGGGTTGCGAAATTCGCCGTCGACGTTCCAAAGATTGATGGACCGCTTCGAAACTTGATTGATTTGAATAAGGTGTTTGAAAAGCTGAAAACGTTCAAATTACGCGTGCATCGTGGAAAATGTACCTTCAGAAGTCAAATATCTAGGTTACCCCTGATGTTATAAAACCCAACATGGACAAGATTGAGGCTGTAGTGAAGCTTCCAAAACCAAAGAACGTTCGCAAACTCCTGACATTACTTCACACCGTCTTTTGGTTCCGCAAGTTTATCCCTGGCTGTGCTGGTATAATGAAACCCCTTACGGAACTGTATGGAGATGGGAACCACCAGACTGTGCGTTGGAAAAGTTAAAGTCTCTCCTATCAACTGCACCAATCTTACAACAAGCAGATCATACACAACCCTACATCCTACGATGAGATGCCAGCGGTTATGCAATCGGAGGAGCTTTCCTCCAGGGGGAGCCTCCAAACAACCATCCGATAGAGTATAGCAGTCGACTGTTAACAGACGCAGAGGAACTATAGCACCACCGAAAGAGAAGCCTTAGCAGTGGTGTGGTCCACAGAAAAATTCCGAGGTTACATAGAAACATCTCAAGTCAAGGTCATCAGTGATCACCAGCCTCTTAAATGGTGGATGTCGATCAAGTGGACGTCTTGCAAGATGGGCACTGAAGCTGCAAAGCTATGATCTACAGGTAGAGTATACACCATGAAAGTGTAATGCTTTAGCTGATATGCTGCCGAGACTCCCACACACTAATGAACCAGCAATCGAAGCTTACACGATATCCATGGAATTGCCTTCAACCAATTATAACAAAGTCCGTCGAAAACAATTACAGGATTCTGGAACTGGAGGCCATTATTGATAAATTGGAGAAGACTGACGACCCCGTTGGCACTAAACAGGTCACTGAACACGATTATCTAATGTTGAATGGAGTCTTACACTGTTATCCTCCTGATTCTGACGAAGACGATGCCGTCCAAGTCATACCGACGAATGAGGTAAAAAATATCCTTTACGAATACCATGACGCAACTGAAGCTGGACGATTTAAGCCTAAAAACCACAAAAAAGCTGGACTGCTGCAAACACCAGTACAGAATCGACGTTTTGAGGTAATCGCTATTGATCTCTTTGGACCACTACCGAAGATGAAGAATGGAGACCAGTGGATCTTTAACATCGAGGACACTTGTACTCGCTGAGTAGAGTTGTTTGCCCTTGAAGAGGCCACCGCAGAAGCATGTGCTCGCTGCTTCATAAACGAGGTAATCTTACGATATGGAACGCTCCCTTCGAGTAATCAGCGACAACGGACCACAATTTGTTAGTGACGTACTCCAGTTAGTCACCTACGCATTAGGATTCAAGCAGAGTCTAATTCCCGCTTATCATCCAGAATCCCGTCGAACGAAAGAATAGGGACATCAAAACCTAGTTAGCCATACTAACTACACAAAGATATAACGAATGGTCTACACACCTAACTTAGTGATTCAGACCGCGGAAGTCTCCATACTAAATATAATAAATTTCTGTTTTTGTTGTGAAATCTCGATTTTTTTTCCGTCGATTTACTTTCCTTCTAGGGACTCCGGAATCGGCAACCAACAAAGCGTTCACGAATTCACTCGTTCATTCCGTGGAACGGTACGTCAAAAAGTTGAAATAGTTTCAACTTTTCTGTTGAGTTGCGATTGGTTACCTCCATCCTGTGACGTACGAACTACTACCATGCATTTCTACTTGTTCTTGGCAGTTATGTTACCGCTTCAATCTAACGCAAATGTCCGACTGAACAGGTAGATTGGAATACACCCTCTTTTTGCTATAAAAAATTGCCGCCGCTACGCGTGCGCTTTGTAGTAGCAGTGGCTGCGGACAAGCCTGGCTGAACGCTCCCATTCTGTTCGGTGCTAATGTATCTACTTCATTGGACGACGGCGTTACACCGCCATTGTGACCGCCTGCGTAGCACAGACTAGACAGATACCGCACTGAGATTGCAATATGTGCCAGGGGGTCACGGGGTTATTGAGACACATCATCATGTAGAATTGGTAAAAACTCATAGGAACGTTATATCGTTCACATTTAATTGAAATAGTTTGTGCAGCACCGACTGCGTAGTTTAAATGTGGCACACATTTGTCATATGTCACACAAGTAAGAATTCGCAACTCGCAAGTTTGTTTTGATATTTTTTTGTTCTTTGCGTGTATTGTACAATGTATTGTATTGCTTGTGGAGTTTCGGGTGGAGATGGAGAAGAGCGGAAGCTATTTTGAATTCCAAAACCTCTTGATAGATGAGTACAATAATAACATTGGTTAAGTATTTGTATGGAGACCCAGTAGATTTCTTAGACTGTTTTTTGAGACAGTAAGTACATATTTTTTATTGTTTGCTGAAATATTTGAACATTCATCCCCTAGAGTTGAACAAGTTGGATAACTTGTTGGGAGTAGTGATCAACAAAATGGTTCAAGTCCTAAGAAATTAAGGAAAATATACACAATATACACAAATACACCAATCTTAAAGAATGAGATTGCATGTCCAATAATAAATAATCTTTGGTTTGAATACGTAATCAAGACAGTTTGTAATTTGGATTATGGATCTTTTTCAGTATCACATATTCAATTTTATATGGTCTAAAAGAATTTGATATAGATATCAAAAAGCCTTTGCCATATTTTATCGTCTTTTAAATCTTTTTTTTTCCATCGAGTGGCAGCGCTCTACGAGCACCTTCGCGCCTACCAAGTTATATGAGAATTTGCAGGACGCTCTTCCAACATTGCATCCGGCTCGTAGAGCTCTGGAAGCAGCAGTCCAAGAAGTCTACGAAGTAAGTTGAATATCTTGGTTAATAGTCAATATTTCAATTAATATCAACAGTTAATATTTCAGGAATAAATATTAATCATTTAACATCATTATTTCTTTTTTGTTTTGTTTGTTAATTGCCCTTCACTTTTGGGGTAAAAACGAAAGTTATTAGCTGATAAGTGATAATATATTTTTTTCCTATAAATTACAATATTACCAAATAATAGACTAAAGAAAGATTCAGGATCAGTAATTTAAGAACAACTGTTATCTGTTAATAATACAGTTATCATTGAGAGAGGTAACAAAATCGCCCTTTTAATAGGATTTAACCCTACGTCAATATCTGACTCATCGTAGAATCACTTCACGTCACATTTCTATTAAAATGTGTCTTGTTTTTCACTAAATGTACCCTAAATGTTTGTCTCTTTTTTACACTACTTGACGGTAAGATATTATTTTATTTAGGGTTAAAATGCAGAAGTTAATATTCTTCCTAACCACTGACCGAGCCACCAATTACAACTCCTGCTTGCTCAGTGACCGATCCACATAATGAAAATCCCACTTCTTCTAAGGCCCGTATTAATAGTTCAACTGAAATCAGTACTTAAAATTCTACTTGCGTGATGATCACTTAACTATCGAATCATGACTTGGGAGATCAACGTTTTGGCTGAGTAGTACTTGGCCAATCAACAAAATCTCGTATCACACGAGACGGGAGTTGAGTAGAACGAAGTGAGCGTCAGATGGTGCATGTCCGAACATCCTCTTAACTAATCAAAAACAAATGAAGCAATGTGTTAGTGTCGTGGAAAGTGTTTGTGTGTTTGGTTGTTTTTTTAAGTCATTCACCTCTTTCCGCAATGGGCACCATCAACGAACCAAGAACGAAGAATTTCACGCAATATGAAAAGTCGCTATTGAGTAACTGCATACTAAAATACCAAAAGGTCATTGAAAATAAAAAGACTGATGGGACCACAGTCAAGGAAAAAAATAGTGCTGGGAACAAGTTACTAGATTTCAACAATTCTGCTGATAAATGAAAAGGTACGATATTTAATTATCATCATAATGATGTATTTTAATATAAATCGATATTTTCTTATGTTTCTTATGTCAATGTTAAACAGCGGCAACATACTGCACCCGCCCAAGAACGTTTGCCACGGATGGCCACCGGTGGAGGTTGCAGTGTGGAGCCAGTCCACATTGACCTCGTTGTGGCACTGGCAGCTCCAAATCTTTTCATAGAAGCAGACGGCGCGGTGGACAGCGATGCGTTGACATCACAAATGGAATTACCCGTTATGCCACAGGACACACAGGAAGAAATTATATTGACGCCTGATCCAGAGCCAGTGACACCAATCGACTGTATACAGACGTTGTCAACGGAGAGATATAGCTCTACCTCCTGCAGCACCGAATTCTTTAAAAGAACGCTGATGAAAGCGGAAGCTAAAGAGCGGAAAAAGAGAGCGGTCAGTATGGCAGAATTTGACAGAGAACTGCATGAACAGCGGCTACTTGCAGAGATCTCAAAGCGTGAAGAAGTCCAAGCTAGAGCGAACATTGCAATATTAGAGTTGATGAAATTACGAAAGGAATTGAGATCGGGTATTAAATTATTAATGGTTTTATGTTTTATCTCTGTATTCTTCTGTATTATGTAATAAAACAAATATGTAATAAAATAATATGTTTTCAACAATTTTTAATATTGTTAACAACAATAAGACACCAACATATAATATATTGTAAATTATTGATAATGTGCTCCAATTATAACTCGACGAAAGGCAAATCCTCCACCGGGCTGTAGAGATGCTGCGGATACTGGGACTACCTCTTCTTATTGTTTCCATCTTTACCGGCATCATCTTAATTTTCATCAGGAATTTCATCATTAATGTTTTTTTGCTACGTTTGTAATACGGCACATGAAACAATTATATTTGAAACTGTCGTTAATTTGTTTCCTAACCCACGCATGGAAACCTCCTCTTTCAGACAACAAACATTCTTTCAACTATGTTGCGCCCCTTTATTTGGTATGCGTTGTATTTCGTATCGGGTTCCTCCTGCGGGTTCAGTATTGGTGTCAGAAGATACAGATAATAACAACAATGAAATATTGAAATTTATTGAAAAAAAGTAATATGAACCGGGAACAGGCACTGATCTATTAATTTTATCTTTTGGTGTGGCATTAATAAATACATCAACGCAGGTTGATATATTAGTTGCCTTCAATTTGACGTATGAATCGACTTCCGCAATTATTATAAACATTTATGTAACCCCCTTGGCAAGCCGCACACCATTTACCGTTTTACTTATGTAGGAGGGGTTGATATCATAAGGGTAGTTTCGTCGCATATAAACATAGTCCATACTTTCTTCCTTTAGAATTTCCCACACATGCCCTATTCCATTGATATTGGTCTTCCAGTATTTTATAAAATTCATCTTATTGGTGACATCTATATTGTTAAAATTTATAACTCGTAGATTATCAAACAATTTGTACATCTGCACCAAAAAAGTTAGCTGGTACGGAAGACCTTTGAACGCACGATTGTAGGGTTTGCCTTGGCTGGTTGTCGATGAATTGAATAAGTCAAACAAATTGTCCAAATCTAACGATTTGTGATTGCACAAAATCTAACGTAAAGGTTTAAAGCAGCAGCAACTGATGCACTTAGCACCCACCTGGGCAGCCAATTTTACTTTCATCTTCTCAAAAGGTGTAGGGAATACATGGGAATTTGTAAGTGTTGGAGTTGCCCGTGAGTTCCACTGTTGGTCATGTTCATTGAAAGATTTGATATGTCCCCAACTTGTTTCTTTACCGTCAATCAAAAACTTATATTTCAATAAGTTGTTCCGCGTTGCCTTTAGTAAATGTAATGAGTCGTACACGTAAGCACTTTTCTGCCCATTGATGTGAAAATATGGTTCATGCTCACTTATGCCTAAAATAGCAGACATCTGAAGATTCTTGGACCCCATGTCACTGATAGGGCACACACTTTTAAGTCAATTACATTTACCCGTCCTGCATAAAAATCTTAGTTTGTTCCCTGGACATGAAGAATGGTGAAAGTAGTAGGCTATAGTAACCATAAACACTGTGAAATTTTGTGCAGCCTTAAATGTTTTGTCCTGTCCGAAGTTCTCAAAGTCAACAACTGTTACCAATGTGATAAAAAAGATTTGATTTTATCTTTCATTTTATCTCCCTCATTCACATGTATAACACATAGCTCGTCATTACTTTTAAAGTTGTTGACTTTCATTTCAAGATTTTTAAATATGTTGATTCCCGATGAAATTTTCAACTTACTAATATACTTAACAAAGCATGAGGTCTAGGTAAGGCAAACATTGTTTTCAGTTTGTGCTTTTGAACTTGAGAAACTTGAACGTTAATAAAGTTTGATAGTTTCTTCGAAGGAACTAACGTATTTGTCAGAGCTCTATACTGTTCCAAGTGTGATATTCGCAAGAACATTTTTATTTTCTAATTGATGTTTCAGAAACTATACTTCAGTTGAAGACTTTTTATTTTGCTTCGAAGTTTTTCTTTTCTTGGTGAATGTGATGACAAGCTTGCACTTGTTTGAGTTAACGTTGGTAAATTTAGTGGTGGGGGACACTGATTGTTTGTGAGGTACATTCCTGCTCAAATCTTACAGAGGTTCTGAAAGTAACACATTCAATTCACTGTTTAATTTCCCATTAATAAGTTTTGTGTAGTATTTACGAATACGAAGTTTTTCTTTTCTGGGTGTAAGAACCGACAGGGTGGCGATACAGCAATTTCAGTATGTATTTATATTTGATAAGTCAACAAAGAACTGTTCGATACGATATCGATACGTATCGATATTTTGACCCTGTCTTAGTAATTATCACTTAGCTTAGTTCAGTTTAATGTTGCACAGGACATGCTCGATCGGACCGCTACTAATGTCACAATGTTCAATTGTAGCCAAATTTTTCTCGCGCATCCTCCGCAAACGGCGTTTAATTTTTATATACAGTTCAGTGGGAAGCTGATGCTTTTGAAATAATATCACACAGATGTATGCAATGCATTTTTATAAATTTTTTTAACTTCAGTAAAGATTTGCGAGATTGCATCGTATTGCGACCTGTTCTTCTACCCCTTAAGCAGTATCGTTGAGTGTACACTGCGGCACTGCGAGGTGTCACCGTTGACGCGACAAGTTTTTTTTTAGCGCACGTTAAAATTTTTCTATTCTATTTTTTTTAGTTTTATTATTGCATGTATTTTTATTTTATGTCGTATATTTCTTGTAACTGGGTGGATTTTAACCTGTTGGAAATAAAGATTATTATTAAAGCATTCTATTTGGTACATAATTAGAATTGGTTAAAAATAAAAGAATTGCAATTGCAAGTCAATGACGACGCTTGTTGGCAGGTACCACGAATTTCACGTTTGCCCGTCAAATAAATTAATTGATTACGATTAAAATTTGTATCGCTTACTTTCGGCACCTGTCGGCAAATGTGTCCGTAGTACCAACATTGCCAAACAAAAATTTATATTGAAAAGCCTCTTTCTGTCTTAATGTGTACTTTTAATTATTATGCTCACAGATTGCAAGTTTTATTTGCATCGTAATGAGCTTGTGCGATAACATTTATTCATCATCCATTGCACAAATGAGTAATTATCGTGCAAATGGAATGCTCCGCTCTAAATTTGAGTTAGCAATGCTATGAGTTAATTTGAATTTATTCCGCCAGTAACGGAAAAAAATATTAATTCTCTTTATTTCTTCAATTAACTCTTATAAACTTTGAAAATGTTTGACGAACTATACAAGGCAGCATTTTTATTGGGTCGAGCAACTTCCGACGGTTGCTTGAAACTAACGGTATGTATTGAGAATATTCTTAAAAATATAATTTCATTTATATGTATGATTTTCACTTGTAGGAAAGCATTACTTCCGCAGTGGAAGAGGTCAAAAATCACACCATCTGTGTGTCGATGGGCAGTCCATAAGGCAATGTGTGCGACGAATTAAATACGCCAAAAATCCATTCAGTATATTGCATCAGGATTACCGCAATAAGAATATCATCGCCATGATCGGCTTGATCAACATATTAAATGGAAATAAAACAGCAACAATAAAGGCTCAATCCAATCATTTTTTGTGCGATGCACAGTGTGAGAATTTGCAAATCTAGCGGGCTTTAAGTCAAAATATGAATGTCCAGCCATGTATTTTACTTGTCAACTGTATCCTAAAGTGTAAACTGGAAGATATTTGTCAATATCAGTTCGCTATCGGCAGAAAATAAATCTTGAACGTGGATATGCATGTATGTGCTCCGAAAGTGCATAAAACGATATATTATTGGTGCGAATTAGTTTGTCGATTACCTTTGTGTTAAGTGATAGATATTTGTCTACGTATTGTGTCTGTTTAAAGCACTTCTCTTAGGTAAGTTTGACATATGTAGAGAGTAATTTATTTATTTATTATTGTATAAAACAATGATCAAGTCAGAAAGAAAAATAGTTGCAAAGCCTTAGCTTTTCAGGGGTACGGCGCTGATACGTAACGCTGGGATAATTGATGTACTTTTGCTCCCAGTTGCACAGATGGTGCTGACCTGCTGACGGTGTATCATATCTCCTTTAGCAACTGATTTTTTTATGATTTCTGTGCAACAGATGGCGGCATAAGATATTTACTAGCAACTAGATCGTTTTGGGTTGTCGAGTTGGGTTGTATTGATATATTTGAAATACAATGCCATAGATACCATCATAGATAAAAGATATATATACTGACATAGATGTCCCACTCCACCGTATTTTGTTTCCCTCTAACATTAGTTCGCCTTACGTCGATAGATGGCGCTGCCGACGGCAGTATTCCCGCGTACTTTAAAATTTTCATAGAACCAAATGTTTTCATTTTTGACGCGTTCTGGTGAGTGGACTGGACAACAACGATAGAGTTGCTGTCTAGTTCGCTCGCCAGAAGGCAACAATTTCCTCGCGATGTTTTAAATTTGATTTTTGTATAAGGATAAAAAAAGACAAAATAAAAATGTAATAAAGTGTAACATTTAATGTACAGACACGAATATAATATAAAATAAAATTTAATACTGCAAAGTTTCCTGACAAATTTATTTATGGTTTCATCTTAGAAGTGCATAATAGCAAACAATTAACTTTGTATCAAGTATAACGAAATTAAAACGAATATATATGGTACATACCTCTGAATCTTGTGGAAATGAATGCATTACACATCCGTCTTTGTTCACGGATGCACCCGTACACCATGTTTAAAAACAATAAATGCTCAAGAAGAATTTAAAGAACATGAAGAACGCAAAACGTTTGCAACGAATGTGACAACAGTTTGACAACACTCCACGCGCGCTGTTAGACCAACTGTCAAGATCGGTCGATCTAACAGCGCGCCTACCGTGCGAATCAGTACTGTCAGCGCCATCTAACGATCTTAGGCGAATTAAAAATAACATCAACGCCTGCTGTATACGCTGATAACACACCGTGGATACCATGTTGAATTGTCGGTCTAATGAGGTGTCATTGCGACTTCAAGAGTCTTCTTGAGCCATCTTTTCTCGAACTATTGCAGTGTGTTTTCTTAAGTTTTTTTAGCAAATAAGGTAAGTACTTAACTATCATTGTTACATTTCAGAAAATAACGCTCATAAGACAATTTTTTCGTTTTTAAGATATCTCAACCGAAATGGGCATTGGCTGTACAATTAAGGTCACGCATCACCGCATCGTTTTCCAAATGCAACAAAATTTTCATATTATTTTCCTAACAACGTTGAGTCACAATCTGGAGAGATCTCCTCAATGAATTTTTAATAATTTGAAGAAATGCTGAAATCATTTTTCGGTCTGGGAGACAAAATATTGCGTATTACATTAACTATTTACAGAAGGTAAAAATTGTTACTAGTTTTCCCGATATATAAAAGAAAATTATATGTACTCTACTTCAAGATGTTTGTTTCGAAGAGTACGTATGTTCACATGGACAGAAAACAAAAATTTAAATACTTGGGAATTTTTAAATAGATTTTAAATACAATTAAATACGTGAAAATTAACAACAGAGATCCACCCAGTTTTATATCCATAGAAGTTTTCACCATGAATATAAAAAGAAAGAAAATGCATTTTATCAATATTAAAGAAAATTGCACTTCGTTTTGTAGTTCATATCATTAAAAAAACTATAATCACATTATCATAATATCCATTGTTCTATTGCAGTTTATACTACCGCTGCAGAGTTGATCTTAAAAGACCAGTTGAAGAAATGCATCATTGTGCCTGGGTTTATCAAGACATATTTCCAGTGTTATCTATTGTGTAATATGTAGTATTTGCTGTTTAACAAAATATATTTTTATTCAGAGAAATTATGTTGCATTAATGATTTTCTAATTTTAACAATTACAATCTTTAATATACCGCTTCCAGTGATGGCTAGGTCGGTCCTGGACCGGAAAGTCCGGTCCTGTGTCTATACTTTTTGCTCCCAGTCGCCTAGGTGACGTTGTTATCAATTATCACTCAAAGGGGGGGAGTGGCGTATCTATATTAGTATAATATATTAGTTATCTATGAATAAAGCTAACCTATAGTTATTTTCACCTTGATTTGCAGGTCTAAAACTATAACGACATTAAAGCTTAATATCTTGGCTTTCAGAAAAAGTAAATAAGCCCTGCGCTGACTTGCGCGGTCTCACAGAATCATTTTTCTTTCAGCATGACCACTCAAATAACGCACCGAGACATTTTTTGTATTTGGTTCCAAACCCACACAGAAATGCGAGGCGTAAGGACTTTCTAACCCAGCTGAGAAGAAACTGAGGATTATAATTAGTCAGTTATGCTCCAAAATTGAGAAAAAAATGGAAACAGAAATGTCGGCATCATGACCGCTTTATATCAGCAAATTCAGCTTTTCTAAATAAAGCTTTTACTTTGCCCGCCGATATAAAAAGGAATAAACCTTCTGTTACGTCAACATCTGCAGCCGAAACTCAAAAACCACTAGGGAGACCATCAAAACCTTACCTATACTGCTCTGAGAAAACGAAAAAGCGAAAAGTAAAAACGCCGCTGGACACAATGTATCGTCAGATCCGTTCATTGCTAGTTTGCGTCATGTTGCCAAACGAAGACGCGGTGTCACCACACAATAAGCACTTTCTTTGATATCTGTACCTGATCTGGAACGAGACGAGTTTGACGACAGCGATAGTAACTGAAGTACCCATATAAAATTTTATAAATAACCTGAATACCTGAAGAGTTATTTTGTTTCAATTAACAATATTTTTTAATTTTATCTAATTAAAGTTTATATACAGTGCGTTTTCTTTTTTAATTTACTGATTTATCAATTTATTTCAATACTTCAACTACCTGTACATTAGCCATTGCATATTATCTATAATCTCGTTCCGGTAGATTGCCAAATTATCACACTCGACATTATTTTCTGTTGTTTTGGTGATAAAAAAGTACGGGCCTTATGTTTTTGTGTTCAGAATATCATCCTGAGTAAATATATCGCAAAAAAGCTATATTGTGCCATTTACAATTTCAATGACGACGTCACTTCCGGAAAAAAACCGGTCATACTGAAAAGTCATACTGACGCCAAGAATACCAAAATAAGTGCAATTTTGTGTTTAACACAACTCAAAATTTCAATTGTGTACCTTCATGAATAAACGCATTTGCAATTTTGTCCCGCTAGATTGGCCAATTCTCACACTGTGCGATGTGGCAAATCTAGATGCAAAGCAAATTTCTCTTTGCTCTGTGCCTAGGTGTAGGAATTTAGAAGTTTCTGAAAGGCATTTACAAAATGGTATCGGCCATATTTATTCATTTTTAATGTATATTTTAGGAATTCAACAACTTCGTAGAGGGCGAGGCAATGAGATTCATTGACATAGACAGTTTTTTCCAGCCTCCCCTTCAACCCGTTTGAAAGGTACATGAATTCCAATATTTTTTTGTCAACAAAAAATATTAATAAAGAGAACTGTCCTTGAATGTTTTAAGAATGTTTTAACAGACCAGGAAAATACGTTGTACTAAATGATGAACAAGCTGGGGTAGCTTGTGTAGGGTTGAGTAACAAACACAGAGCATTTGTTAACTGGTTTATTGTAATGTTTTATCAACTATATATACAAAATCTATCCTAAAACTTATTCTAGAGGTTCTCAACAATTAACAAAGTGTAAAACAAAATACATAGGAAATATTTTAAACATGTTTACAAACTCTGAATCATTGATTGCTGATGGTACAATATTTGAGTGCAGTCGCACTAGTATCGGAATGTCTAGCCTAATTTCCTGTTATTTGCTGAGGTTGCAACTCAGCAAATTGTCGTTCACCTGTTTCTATGTATTAAGAATTCAATTTAACAATGAATTTAATAACTTTAAATATTATTACTTAAGTTAATTGCTATATATTATGATATCAGGGAAGTTTGTAGGGTTAATCTTTATTATATGTAATAGTAAGAATAATAATAAAAATAAGAAAGAAAATTGTTTAATGAGATTAAACAAATTGCCCCGCCGGGAAAGATATCTAAGTTAAATGTTACGTTTCCTAAACTATCACCACACATTTGAGTTCACCAATAAGCACTGGTTAGGTTGCGTGGACCTCCGCGTAGAGAGGTTGTAGAGATCTTGACTCCTCGTCAATGGCTGCATGCTGACTCTGTATGTGGATCGTGCTGGTTGATGATGCGGGATTCATATTGAACTGCCTTTGAAGTGGGATTGGGCGCAGAGACATATCCTCATCCTTGTCGGTCAGTTCCCTTGGTTTCTTAAGTTGTCTTCGTAATAAACGGATGCCCAACCACAGTGGAATGCATAGGGCTAATATGGTGATTGTTGTTACGGTGCTAGTTACAACACCATGCTGTCTGATCTTGTGCCACACTGTATCTGTTATTTGTTGATGTATTGCATTTTGCTCGTCCATAAGTTCTGCTAGGTTCTCGGAAACGGATAACACTGGTTCGTCCTCCATGACTGGTGACATCGGCTTCGGGGTGGTTCTTAACGTAAATTCTTCTGGCAGTGATACGGCTTTGTTGTAGCTGCCAAGTATAGTAAGACTGTCATCTTTCTTAGGGGTGAGAATGTTCTGTTTAGTTTTGATGATGCAGTCTTCTGTAATTTGGATGATTCCGACCTTGTCCAGTTGAACATCCTCCCTCATTCCATTGCAGATGATGGCAATTTTTTGCGGGCTAGTGGAGATGAATAGCCAAGTGTTGATCATGTATAGCTGCTTCCAAATCATAGAGTGAAGTTTCATCTCGACTATGTTGCAACCATTCTGTTCTTGTCGGTTATACAATTCATTTATAATGCAATTGTTGTTGGTTTCAATGTTCTTTACAGTTGTCGGGGAACAAAGACACTTGTTTTCATCAAGTGCAGTTGATCTTCTGTATTCTTCATCCGCCAGTTCAAAGTATAATTGGTTGTTGTAGTCTACTGCAATTATGTTGTTTGGAATATCGAATACCCAGTAAGATCCATTTTGTATTTTAAGTGGTATTGTGGTGACCTTGACGACGTCAAATTCGACGATCTCTGCCATCGGAAAAAAGGTTTGAATTCGAATAACATCATCTTTGTGAATCACTCTAGTTTTGATAATCGATGTAAGAATGTATATATTTGATGGAAGTTTTTTGTTGGCGTCGCTGATCATTTGATGAATATGTGATGGTGAGATCACTTCATACACGTTGTCATTTCCCAAATTTATGTTCAACAAATGAGTGTAGTGATGACATACTTCTGTTAGGACGTTGGTTGCGAGCTGATATGCGTTGAGTATGTGAATGTTGAGATCATGAAAATCAACTCTTGCAAACCACCCTTGATTCGCTCGAATAGCTTGAAGTCCTTGATTCAGTTTTCTTCTAAATCTCTCGAGACGATCGTTGACGCGAGTTTCTGTCTTGTTGAAGGTTGATAGTGCAGATAACATGAATCTAGTTTGATGGTTCGATGCCATGATGAGTTCTTTTTGGTTCTTCTCCAGGGATTCGATGTCGGTATAAACTTCGTCGTTGACACCAAATATTGAAGTCAGTAGTTTTCCAAACAGGCCTCTTTTTCGTCGATTCTTGATAACCGCGTTAATACCCTCTAGTATCCATTGTGCCTCACTCTGTTGTTCATGAAGATGATGTAGAAAACTAGTGCATTGGGAAGATGATGACAACTTTTTCGCTTCCTTACATAGCTTCTCAAATTGCTTTACAGCCGTGGATGTGGAATTTATGTCTTGTAAAATTTTTGTCCTGTTGAATTCTACATCTAACTTGAATATACCTCGCTGAATTTGTGCTTGACCAATGTGCTCAACATATAGTCCGGGAGTTGGATATTTTATTGTATAATTAGCTCCTGTTGAACTGGTGAAGATTAGCATCAATGCTATTATGAAGTACCACAACTTTGAAGAACCCTTTCTCAGTTGTACTCCATGAACTTGGTTTTCTTGGCGTTTTGTTACATTAGCCTCGCTTGCTGGGCGTGTTTCCAATACCTTTGCTCCTGCCTCCCATAATCCTCCGAAGTGAGGAGCTGCCGGGGGGGTAGAGTGCCATTGGGTGCCTTGGATTGCTGTGTAACCTTGTACTGTTGCAGAATTTGACGGACGTATGATTGGATATTTTGTGTTGTACGATAGAGACGAATTTTTTAAACTGTATTGTTCATGATGTCTAGTCTCTTTACACACTCGTTGTAATTGGTTTGGACTAGTTTTAAAAGAAATTGCTACGGTGTATCTACCATCATCCTCACATTTCACAGTGCGTTCGTATTTTTCTCCACCTTTTATAACTTCTTTACTTAACGGTTTCTTTGTTGTGATTTCTTCAATCTTCCAAAACTGTCTTAGTTGTTTGCCTTCCTCGACTTTGCTCATAAGACTGGTGACTCGAATATCGTCTTCATGTTGTCTGTTCACATTGCCTGAAAGAATCCATCCTAGTTCCGTATTTTGTCCCAGAAGTCCATCTTCTGATTTTTCTACTCCATCGAGTACAATCTTCCCATACTCTTTGGTACCGATGATTGCGTCGATTGGGCCGGGAATGTTGAACGTAGGATCAGCAAGGAGTTTGTTTTGGAAGGATTTGGTTACGGTGACATTTATTTTATCGTTCGGAAGGGAATGAGTTACTTTTGAAAGGACAAGGAACGTACTTGTGAAGGAAAAATTACTTGGGAATCGGGGTTGTATTTGTAGGTCAATTTTTGATTTGGATATTTTTGGATCTTCGCCGCCTAGTCCAGATACTTCTGCATGTATGCTCTGTTTTGGAACTCCTAACATTTGTGCTGCGTCTTCAGTAATGAAAGAGGCTTGTGATCCAGGGTCTATCAGTACTCGAAGATATTCTCCTTCTCCACTTGCTTTCTTGGTTTTGACTAGTGCTGTTGCTAATAGCACTGTTCCCTCTTGGATCCCCACATGACTTGACACTTTGGCTGCTGGTGAGCGTAGATCTTTCTTCGTCTCTTGGTTGTGTGTCCATTGTTTGGATGATGTTGCAGATGCGGATGTCTTCTTGACGTCACGATGTAGTAACGTATGATGCGGATAGTTACAAGTAGAGCATTTGAAGGTACTCCAGCACTTGATCGTACTGTCATGTTTTAGACAGTTTTCACAAAGATTGTTGAATTTTATGAATGAAATTCGCTCATTCACTGATAGCGATTTAAACTCTTGGCAACTGTGTATTTGGTGTTCTTCTTTACAGTACTTGCAGACGATTGATCTTTCACTGGGTTTTCGGTTTTGAAACGTCGTACTCGCTTTGGATTCATCTATGGCTTCCAATGATTGAAATCGTTTTCTTAAAAACTGAATTAATTCTTCATAGTCTTGGATCTCGTTCGGGTTCTTGAGGGACTGCTCGTACATCTTGTTTGTCTCTGGATCCCATTTTCTGACCACGATGCGACTAATCAGTGGTCCCCAGGTGTCCGTTGGAATGTTTAGGTTTTGAATGGCTTGTAGACATTCACATGTTGTATCATGTAAGTATTTTATTTTCTCACATGATTCATATTGGAATGATGGAATGTCGAGTATTTTGTCTATTAGTTTTGACAAAATAAGACGGTTGTTTTGGTATCTCTTTTCTAAAAGATCCCATGTTGTTTGGTAGTTGGCATCCGATATTGCTAAGTGTTGTACAATTCGGCTAGCCTCTCCTTCCAGATGCGTCTTGAGGTACTGCATCTTCTCTGCATTGGTTAATGATGCATTTATATGGACTATCTTCTTGAACAGGTCATGAAATGTTGTCCATTTGTCGTAGGACCCATTGAAAACTGGAATCCTAATTTGCGGTAGTTGAATGGTGTGGCGCGATATGCCGTTTGCCATCGATGTAGGGTTGTCTTGAATTGCTTCATCCAGCTTCTCGATGACTTCATCGTATGCTGTGGCGGCTTTCTTGAATACCTCTTCGGTAAAGTATTCGTCGTCATGTTGATCTTCGTAGATCAGAATTTCTTCGTTTAATTCACAGATTGCGTCGAACTGCTTCTGAAGTCTTTGTTTCAGTGTTTCGTAGCGCATCTTGCTTTTTTGTTGTGGTAATTCTGCCTTGATTTGAGCAATTACTTCCAACAAATTCTCCATCTTGATTGATTGTTTCTTCTTTCGGTACATTTGATTGTTGTCCTGGACTTCTTCCTTGATGTGGCTCGAAGTTCCTTCCCCGGTTGATGAGTCTTGCTTACGGTATTCGTTCAAGTATTTTTGTGTTTCTTGAACTTGCCGTTTCAGTTTTTCGAAATAGTTTTGTGCGAAATAGGCATGAGTTGGGTCTTCAATGTCGGCAAGCTTCACATGAATCGCCTGAATCTCAGCCCAGTAATTATCAAGCTGCTTTTGGTGGTTTTGTAGGTATAGTTCTGTCTTCCGTGTCGGTGAATCCTTCTTCAAGTTTGTGGTGAATTTCTTTAGTTGTTGTCCCAGTTCATCCTGCTGGCGGGCATAGGTATCCAGTTCCTCGGACATGATGATTCCTTGAACTGCTTGGTTGAGTTTGATTTGTATTTGAGAATTTAATTGAGTTGAATATGGATGCGACCGTAACTTTTCCGGGACGCGATCCGAATTTATCCCTTTCGACTTGTGCGAAGAGACTTATTACCCGCGCGCGATGGATGATCTGTGTCTGTTTGTTGGTTTCAACGGAAACTGTTGGGATGTGCTGTCGAGAGCAGCCTCACTCTCAAATTTGTAGGCTTGGGCCACAGCACGGTAAGGTATAGATGATTATTGGAATTGTACTGCCGAGAGCAGCCTCACTCTCGAGTTTGTAGGCTTGGACCACAGTACGGTAAAATTAGAAGGGATTTATTAGGATGTGCTGCCGAGAGCAGCCTCACTCTCGAATTTGTAGGCTTGGACCACAGCACGGAAGGGCTCGACGGACCATGAACAAGTTGGGGTAGCTTGTGTAGGGTTGAGTAACAAACACAGAGCATTTGTTAACTGGTTTATTGTAATGTTTTATCAACTATATATACAAAATCTATCCTAAAACTTATTCTAGAGGTTCTCAACAATTAACAAAGTGTAAAACAAAATACATAGGAAATATTTTAAACATGTTTACAAACTCTGAATCATTGATTGCTGATGGTACAATATTTGAGTGCAGTCGCACTAGTATCGGAATGTCTAGCCTAATTTCCTGTTATTTGCTGAGGTTGCAACTCAGCAAATTGTCGTTCACCTGTTTCTATGTATTAAGAACTCAATTTAACAATGAATTTAATAACTTTAAATATTATTACTTAAGTTAATTGCTATATATTATGATATCAGGGAAGTTTGTAGGGTTAATCTTTATTATATGTAATAGTAAGAATAATAATAAAAATAAGAAAGAAAATTGTTTAATGAGATTAAACAATGATATGATTCAAATGTCAGTATTTTTTTTTTCATTTTAGGGAATCCATTTCAATGGACGTTGTATGGGACGTGTTCGGGAAGGTTAAGTTCCTGCACCTACCACAGAAAGGAGGAAGTTTGTTTTGCATCTAGCCTTTTGCCACAAATATTGTCTTTATAGTATTTATTTTATCTCTTATCTAGAATTTTGTTTTATTTAAAAAGACAAACAAAAGAAATGTGGACATGTTTTTCATTTATTTAAATATTTATGCAACCCAGCAACCACCTGAGTACAATGATACAATTTGTTCATGAATTAAGGCAACAGGAAATATGATACTTTTTAAATACAAAGAATTGAAGAAATAATAAAAGATATGTATGTTGCACTTGGTAAATACAACAATAACGTTCGAGTGTCGTTTTCGTCGCATACTTTAATACTCGTAGGGTTAAGATCTGAATACTTCACGTTTACTACTATATTTACCAAGGGTATCCTTTATTAAATTCGAGCGTTAAAAATAATATCGAAAAGCACAATTTTGCGAATAGAGGCAAAAACTTTTTGACATCACCTCGCCAGTGAAGTCACCAGACTTTCACCATAAACCTGCAAGACACGCTTCGACAAAAATTGATTTTTTGGATCTAAAGTCATTTTGGGGCCGTTTTGTCGCTCAAACATCCCTCAGAAGGGTAATCAGATGTATATTATCGTAAGACATGAGAGGCAGAGGCTTTTATAAGGTCCGTATGAACCGTGGAAAAATGTAAATTTTTGACGTTTACCGTTCAGTTCGACGAAATATCTAGACGTCACGTTACATTTTCTCGATGATCGCTTTCAGACGAAGCGGCAAAAAACATGATTTTTTTTTCAAAATTGACGCATTTAATTTACAAAATATCGCCTAGTGACTAGGCCCTAGTCCATGCGGAATTGTAAAGTTAAGAGTACTGGAAGTGCTGTTTCTTGCGTGTTTTTTTTTTTTGACGTCTCCGAAACACTTTAAAACGTGTTTGTTGGGCCGAATGCCGATTTGGGCCCAAAAAACGCGATTTTTTCAACCATGAAATGTCAATTTTATTCAAATTTCCCGCGCACTTTGTGACGTCATATCTGACACAAATATCGCTTAATTATCGCATTTGCGGGCGGAATGCACGTTTTTCTGATATTCTGGTGTGAAAAAGTCATTCGAAATGCGATTTTATGAGCATATACTGAATAACTTGTACTCACTTGTCAATTATAAATCAGTGTTTCTAGTGCACGGGGTCGGCAGAAACATACGCCAATGGGAAACTTGGGGTTAGTAATACGCCAAGCCGAGTAGATTGCGCTAAATGGTTTGTATCTAGGATTTGGTGTATTTTTAGTTACTTTTGGCTATCCAAGTTGGTTGTCGGAATTGCAGCTTCGAATTGAATGACATTTGATTTTCAATCTTCGATCAGTGCGGTTTTATAGTTTGCGAACGTGATTTGTGATTTTGTTATTGTTATATTTGTTGTTATTATTCTTGATATTCTTGGTTGTTATTAGTTGTTGTTGCCTATTATTATAATTTTTGTTACTGTTGCTGGAAATTGGGTAAGAAAAGACAATACTAATTGTAAGCATTACTTTGAAAACAAAATATTTTAGTGTAGGTATACACAAAAATGGGATTTGGAACGAGGTCTTGTTGTGCTATTGAGGGCTGTGTTGCCAGTCGCACAAGCCATCACAGACTCCCTAATCCGGAGAAATATCCAGAATTATTTCATCTATGGATTAAAGTTTCTGGAAGGGTGGATTTGTTGAAGAGTTCCCCAAAACGAGTTTTCGACCACATAAGGGTGTGTAGAAAACACTTTGCAGAATCTTCTTTCGGAAGAAATAACAAATTGTTAAGGACTACATATCCAACTTTACATTTACCCGGTAATATATATTAATGCAACATTTTTCTCGTTTCTAAGCATGTTCTCTTTTTACAGAACCTCTGCAGATAAATGTAGATGAAGTGAAATGGATTTGGAAAATGTAAATCCAAATATTCCGGAATTGTCAATTACTGTTCCCATTGTTTTAAACAATAGCACTGAAAGTAAGTGTACTGAAAGTTGTTAACATATATTTAATGAAATACCTACTGATGCATGTGCTTCTATATATTGAAAAGAAAAATGAAACTGTTTATTCATATTTTTCTAATTTTTTGAATAGTCCAGTTATTAACATTTTTATTGTCAAATTTCAGATGAAACGGTTGACAAAATGAATGAGCCAGGACCATCTTGGCAAACGGTCAATTTGTATGGGGACCTAAGTTGCCCTCTAAGTATACTTTATTTCCTACTGACATATACTAACATTGTGTGAATGTAAGAATAATAGGTAACAGTTATTAATCATGGTATATTTCAATAAGTAACATTGTAAAATTTTAGTGATGGAAAATGTAAATGAACCAGGACCATCTTGGCAAACAACCAGTTCTGATGAGAGACCTGCATTGCTTCGTAAGTATACATTATTTAAGCCCAATTTAGGCTAGAGCTACACTAAGCGTGTTGTACGGAACTTTTCGACGCAACTAAACCACCGCAACTCGCCGTAGAATACGCTCATCTAGTTGCGTTCATTTAAAACAATTTATTGCGATCGTTCAACGTACTCGCACCATACAAAACTCTGCACACAATACAGTCGTGTAGCCCTAGCTTTAGAGTGCCGTAAACATAACACTTAATCGTTTCGTAGAAAGTTAACCTTGCACGCTTCATTAACAGTGTTTTTAGTGTCTGCAACATTTCTACTTAACGTTGAGACAAGCACAATGTTGCAGATATCCTTAAGTGTTATCTTTAAGACACTTATGCCAAAAATAATGTAAATTATTGAATATCATATGTTGATAGATCACAAGCACGAGGTGCTCGAAAGAATTGGTGTCAAGAAAGGTGCAGACCTATCGCCAAAAAGTAAACATTTATATGATGAACTAAAATATTATAAAAGACGAATCATTTACCGCAAGCGGAGGGACGCACTAAGAAAGAAGCAACCACCACGAAGAGAGCTTTTAAGAGATGCCATTTCAAACATGGACCGTGTAAGGGCAAGGTTTTTTCTATCCCAGCATGAAAACGAAGGACGTCATCATAATTATATTAAGCAAATTAATAATGTCATGCATGGAAAAGATTTACGACCAGTAACGAAACAGGATCCTGCAGTCTTTCAAGCTGCAAGGAGTTTATATTTAAAATATAAGAAAAGATAAATTATTTTTTTGTATAAAATTATTATTATTTATGATTATATATACCATTTTATGTGGTGACAACAATACATATTTTGACATGGTAATTACTCTAAAATTTATGTATGTATGTACTCATACATTTCTATATGCAACTTACTGTTATACTATTCTATTTTACATTGAAAAAATAATACGTAAAGTAAATCCGTAACAAATTTTTTACTCAAAGTATAAAAAACAACAAATGAAAACAATATTCTACAAACAAATAAGATTTTTGATTTTATTGTAATGATAGTCATTTATTCATTTTAATAGTATATAAGCGTAACATGCTTCCTAGCAGACATGTTTACTTACTAAAAGTATCAATATCCATATCCCTAACGTCTTACAATATAGTGACATCCGCGTGCCATCGAAAATGATGCAGTGCTTGGTTTTGTTTCGATTATCCGTACCATGCCGTTGCTATTATGCATGCCAATTTACACAAAAGAGCTGTTCTGATTACAGGAGGTTCCTATTAGCCATAACTGTATTGTCGCTTCAGAGAAATAATTTATATATTTGTTTGTTTTATAGTTTTAAGTTGGGTTTTCAGTTGTTCTTTGTAAAATATATTAGAATAAACTTTATCCAATTATTTTTTGTTCTTTTATTAGTTTTCTGCAAATGAGACAAAAATGTTTAAAATATGGTGCCAACCCGGTACTGTAAAGGCTAGGACGGTCCTGTACAGTTTAGTAATACGCCCAGTCGTACAGATGGCGCTGTTCAATGTTGTCAACAAAATACGTTAAGTGGCGCATCTATAAGAGTTTATCTATGTTCTAGTGCTCTAGCCGCTGAAGTTACCTTTCCATGTCGCTCTACTGCGTCGATGCCACTAAATCACTACAATCACTTAATCTATACACCGAATTATGTTCATTTTCATCTGTAATTAACGGAGATGACTTGAGACAGTTTAACAGAGACTAGACAGACACCACAGCTAGATAGCAATAAGTGCACACCCCTCTGTTCTTTTTCCATCAAGTTAAATCGGTATATTGACATCTTTATCGTTTTTTGTGAAACCGTTACCCAGGGGGCGCTCGGATGATGGACAGAGTTCCCATAGAAATCTATAAATTATATGTCATCAGTATGTCATTTCACTACTTATGACAAGCGTCAAATTTCAATCAGAGATTAGTAAAGAAAGACTAGTATGGGTAGACCGCCGATTGGGTAGACCGCCTATTGGGTAGACCACCGAGCCCCTCCACCGCCCAGTCCCTCCATCGCCCAGCCCCTCCATCGCCCAACCCCACCACCGCCCAGCCCCTCAACCGCTCAGCCCCCCACCGCATAAGCCCAAAACCGCGTAAAACATACAAAACATAGATTACGTAAGTGTATGTAAAATTATAAAATATTCTGGAAAGATAAAAAAATGTAAAATGTTTGGAAATAACACCCTGTATACGATATAAACATCCTGTTTGTGTTAAAAGAACATTCCTGTATACGACAAAGAAAATATTCTGGGAAAGAACACACTGTATAATAAAAATATTTTGCAGGTAATAAAAAAGCACCCTGTATACGGTCTATTCCGAACACCCTGTATATGAGTAAAGAGACTGTAGACCCTGTAAAATTATAAAACATTCAGGAAAGAGCAAAAAAATAAATAAAATGGAAAAAACAACCTGTATAAGATAATTTGTTGGTGATAAAAAACATCTTGTATACGGTCTATTGCGAACACCTTGTATATGAGAAAAGAGACAGCTTGTAAAACATTCTCGAAAGAGCAAAAAAATAAATGAAATCTTCGGAAAAAACACCCTGTATACGATACCAGGTGGGCCCCATTGTGGGGCCCATCCGAAGTTAATCAAGTTATACATATTTGGAAGTTTGGGCCCCATTTTGGGGCCCAAACCTAATTTTTGCATTTGAGGACGCTCCCCACAGGCTAACTGATCACCTAGTGGCATCTCACGCGATCTAAGTGTTTTACGTAAGACAGACACGAATTTAAATGACGGCCCCACTGTGGGGCCCATACGATTTTTTCGGATGCAAGCTCGTTCCCCGGAGCCAGGGTATCGTCTGCTGACAATTTGCGCGTCCTGTGCGCATTTTTAAACGCCTCATGTGCGTTTAAAAGTCACGTTGCAAGCCTTCACTCTGCGGCTCGGGGCTCCGCATGTACGCGCTTTGGGGCCCCCTTTTCGACGGAATTTGGTCGAGCAAGGCATAGTCTATCGAACGGTGATATTTTTAGGTCTCCACAGTTGACTTTGGGCTCGCAAGGAATTTTTGATAATAGCAATTTTTTAAGAAATCGCAGAAATCGCTGTTTTTGTCGGGGTACTCACTTTGATTAGGGTCTCTGGAAATATTCACTTTGGGGCCGGATTTTCATTAAATATCTATTCGCGAAGGTCGAAACTGACTCCCCGTCGTGTCATGCGCCATCGTCGGACGTTTTTGGGCCACTCACGACCGTTTTAAAATCGCGTTCGCGCGCGAAATATCGGCGCGCAGGGCTGCAATCCGCGGGTTGGGGCTCCGCAAATGTGCGTTTTGGTGCGCGGTTTTCGGTCGAATGAGACAGAAGAAAGTTCAACCTATCGATAGGTGGTATAATTTGCCATTTGAGACCAATTTTCGTCTCGCAAGGGACGATCAAAAGAAGCAATTTTTTGACAGATCTCGAAAAAAAATTCAGTTATCGCGGAGCACGACTGGACCTGTTGGTTGGAGTCTCGGAGAACAGGCTTTTTGGGGCCCCGTTTTCGGTCGAAAGAGACAGAGGAAGGTCTCAACTTACGACCCGTCGTATAATTCAGCCTCCGGAAGCTGTTTTCGGCCCAGCAGGAACGCGCAAAATGCACCCATTTCTGACAGATGGAAATTACGTAGATCGATCGGTCCGGTGCATGCCTTCGTTAAATCACTTTTTTCACACCTTTGCCTTTGCCGCGAATATAAATTAAACAGAAATTCATCGGATGTGCCTATGGCTTCAATGTGTCTGTGGCTTCTGTGTGTCTGTAGCTTCTGTGTGTCTGTAGCTTCTGTGTGTCTGTGGCTTCTATGTGTCTGTAGCTTCTGTGTGTCTGTGGCTTCTATGTATCTGTGACTTCTAAGTGTCTGTGGCTTCTGTGTCTGTGGCTTCAATGTGTCTTTTGCTTCAATGTGTCTGTGGCTTCTATGTGTCTGTGGCTTCTATAAGTCTGTGGCTTCAATGTGTCTGTGGCTTCAATGTGTCTGTGGCTTCAATGTGTCTGTGGCTTCAATGTGTCTGTGGCTTCAATGTGTCTGTGGCATTGGTGTGTATGTGGCTTCTATGTACCTGTGGCTTCTATGTGTCTGTGGCTTCAATGTGTCTGTGGCTTCAATGTGTCTGTGGCTTCAATGTGTCTGTGGCTTCAATGTGTCTGTGGCTTCAACGTGTCTGTGGCTTCTAGGTGCATGTGTGTCTGTGGCTTCTGTGTGCTTCTACATTTTTCCCAGAGGTTAACCTAGTGGCGGCCCACGCGACGTACGTGTTTTACGTATTAAAAAAATTAAAAAAAAAATCTGAAAAAAAAAACACCCGGTATATGACAAAAATATTTTGTAGATGATAAAAAATCACCCGGTATACGGGCTAGTGAAATCACCAGATTTTCACCCTAAACAGGCCACGCCCACGTTATCGTTACAAAACATGCCTTGACAAATTGCAAAATTTCTGCGCGAAAATGGCTTCTCGCCGCGATTTTTCGCTCAATACTCGGCGGGAATGGTATTTAGAAGGATTTTGTCGTAAGACATGGAGGGAACGGTCGATTGTAAGGTCGGTAGGAACCGTTGAAAAGTCGAAATTTTTGACGTTTAGTCATTTCAAATGTCTAGTGATATTTCTGGTAACTTTGAAAATCTAGGGACTATTCGCGCTACCATGTTCACGTGCATACTTCTACGTTCAGCAAGTAGAAAAAGAAATCGTTATTAAACGGTTTTAATGGAAAATTTTTAGCCCGAGCGCCGCAAAACGGCACCGCTAAGCGATCCCGACCGTCAAAAGTAAAATCGAAAGCGCCGTTTTGCCGCCAGATCGATCGCAAGTTTTCGCATTCTGCGACGTAGCCGCTCGATTTGACGCAACAGGTGTCACTTTTGACGTTTTTTTGTTGGCCTCGTTCACTCGAAGCGTTGAGAAAACACGCCCTTTTCCAAAATAGACGCATTTAATTTACAAAATATAGCCTAAGCACTGTAGAATCGTATCCTCTTTCGATTTTTCGCCCGAAAATCCATATCTGAAAGCCCAATTTTGCTCCTACTCGATCGCAGCGGACCCCGAAAAGTCACGCTTTCCGCTGAACGCGACCATCACCCGATCCCATTTAAACAATGAGTGCGAACGTGACGCAACATACGATTTCTTGTTGTCGGACAGAGTCAAGTTCCACGATTAGTATAATGACTAGTGTGGGTAGACAGCATAGTGTGTAGACCGCCTAGGCCCATAGAACGCCTAGTCGGTAGACCGCCTAGGCCCATAGAACGCCTAGGCGCACGCACCGCCTAGTGAGTAGACGGCTTAGATGCACGCACCGCTTAGTGGGTGCGTTGTGGAAAGAGCAAAAAGAAAAAAATAAATAAAATGTTCAGAAAAAACACCCTGTAAAAATATTTTGTTGGTGATAAAAAACACCCTGTATACTGTGTGATCCGCGCACCCTGTATATGAGTAAACAGAACTTGTATATGTAAAATTACAAAATATTCTGAAAAAAAAAACACCTGTATGCGATACAAATATTTTGCAGGTGATAAAAAAACAGCCTGTACACTGTAAAGGTAAAGAGAGCTTGTATATGAAAAATTATAAAATATTCTGAAAAAAAAAAAACCAACCGGTATACGATAAAAATATTTTGCAGGTGATAAAAAACAACCTGTATGCAGTCTATTCCGAACATCCCGTATATAAGTAAACAGGCAGCTTGTATATGAAAACTATAAATTATTCTGAAAAAAAAAAACACGCTGTATAAGATAAAAATATTTTGTTGTTGATCAAACATCCTGTATACGGTCTATTCCGAATACTTCGATATGAGTAAAGAGAAGACTTGTACATGTAAAATTATAAAATATTCTAAAAAAAAAAACATCTGTATAAGATAAAAATATTTTGTAGGTGATAAAAAACACGCTTTATATGATCTATTCCGAAAACCCTGTACATGAGGAAAGGGAGCTTGCATTTGTAAAATTATAAAATATTATGGAAAAAGTAAAAAAAATAAATAAAATGTTTGGAAAAAATACCTGTATATGATAAAAATAACCGAAATGTGTTAAAAAAAACAGCCTATATAGGACAGAAAAATCAAATGTCATCAAATCTTGGTTCATAGGCAACCTAATAAACAGCGGTGACAATGACAAATGAAATTATTCCAAACATCCTATATATCTTGATAGGTAGGCAACCTAATATACAGTATATGTATGCGGGAGGACTATGGTTTCAAGTCAGGATGTGATAAAAAAAAAACACCTGTATGCAGGTTAATATTTAATATTATATTTTCAGTTTATTCAATCATTAAAAATAATTAAGAAAGTGATAATAATTGCAAAAATGGAATTAGTGACTTTTGCTAGAATGCCAAAAACATGTCATTATTTAGACAAAACAAAACTGTCATGCATTACAATCTGTATTGCAAAGTTGATGAAATTCGTCCTCTGCTTCTGAATTCTGCTAATCTGTAACATATTGAAATAAGTAAAAATAATACAAAACATGTGACATATAGAAAAGATATATTGTATGTACATATAAAATGAGTTTAAAATTTGATATCGTCCTGTACAATTTAAAACATTATACTGAAGACTAAACGCAAACATTATATAATGCCTCATTTCAATAATTAATATTGTAATCGGCAACACTGCATACTATTCTACCAACATTATTACACTGAACTATTCAAATTTTAAAGTTTTGAATAGTATGCAGAGATTCTCTGAAGGAGAGAAAAAAAAACCCAAATACATATTCTCTTGATACTGAATAAATTTCAATCTACTTTCTATATGTGACCTCGGATGCAAAAAGGGACCTATCGTGACGTTATCTTGCACGCTATTTTCGAACGTAATGTCCCTTTTCGCATCTGAGGTCACATATGTTGCTCGTGGATTAGGCAGCCAAACGTACATTTACGCAAATAAATTTGTCCCCAATTTAAAACAAAAGATATAGTAAACATCGCATAAAAATAAAGCATACTATAACTTAAAATCATCTTTACTTAGTTAGTAGTTCAAGTACATAAATAAATAAGATAATAATGCATAATAATACACAAAATTCAACATAGTAAAAATGAAATTCTAATTATTAAGTCAACCTCGTATTAACAAACCTCAAGTTAATAGCAAAATTAGTTAGGTGAATTAAATTAATGAAACTGTATACATTCTTGTTAAAAAAATCAAAAAAGAAACAATGCAACCATACCTTTTTTTTTTAGATTATGCAACCAAATATACTAATGCGTAATAGTGGTTGCATACGCTCCCATGAATTCCGAATTCGTTAGATACCATTCTAAAATTCTTTTAAATTATGATATATAAAATAAATCTATTGCGTACAACTAATAATGAAACCATGGTTCTAGACTGTAAATAAATATTTGCTTGTAACAAATAATTTCTACATTTAGTTCGATTATTTTGACTTATTAAGAAAATATATTCTTAACTTTTAAAAAGCTTTTCTGCTTTGCTCTTTCTTTTCTGGTTCTAGACTATAAGTAAATATTTATAAAAATTCTTTATATTATGACAATCCTACATTAACTACATGAGAAACACTTTGTAATAACAAAATATAACGAATTCAAAATAGCAGAAAAAGCATGCAGACTTTAACGAAATATACCTTTACAGTCTTGTGGAGGAAATAAATTGTGTAATCGTCAGTTGTGTAATCATTAAAGATTACTTAGGGCTGGTTTGCTCACGTAAACATAAAATCCTTATATAGCTATGCATCAGAAAGGACAAATTTTGTTGCTGTGTTACAACTCATTCAAGTAATGGTGTACAGAACTCATCAATTGATTCTTTAGTTCATGTTCTTCACAGTGTCCACATATTTCTGTGCTAATTGAAAAAAATCCAGCAATAAAATCAACTTACGTGACACATAGCTATATGACGTGTAATGAATAAAACAACCCTTAATCTTTAAAATATTACAATCATGACGCTGTCGCTGCATGTTTGGCTTAGAATGATAAAAATTCATAACCATCAATAGTTACCTAATTTATAGTCCTCTTATCGGCAGAATTTATAGATTCTCCAAAGAATGCATAATATTTTCTTTAACGCAGTGATTGTGGTTGACAGGCAAAACGTCTCCACATCCGATGAAGCTCTTCTTGCCCTAATAGGAGCTAAAACGTATTCAAATCAACGTTTGCCAGCGTAGTAGCGCTTGTAAAAATGCCCCTCCGCAATTTCACTCAAAGCAATTGCCACATGCACGTTCGTAATCGATAATCGGTCGCTCGTTCTCCCTCGGTGGGCGATCTGTTCAGTCAACGTCGAATGTTCCGCACCAGTCGTTCGACGCATCACATCGACAAAATTTCCGAAAAGGAATACCTTCAGATGGCCACAGTGACCACCGAAATCTATAAACAGCACCAAATTATACAATGGCAGTCTCATAAAGATATACCGTACATTTTTCTCGTATAACGTTATCATTGTGTCAAAAGCGGAAACATAACCGCTCTGTAGGAAACATAACCGCTCTGTAGAACATCTCCACTTTGTAGAAATACACATGAATCTATGGCAAATGTGGAGCTTTGCTACCTTTTTGAACCAAAATGGGAAGTCTCCTTCAATTTTCTGCGAAGAATCAAACTGCCACCACAAACACCTAGAAAAAGCAAAAAATTACTTGCCTATGCCGATTAAGTAAACACTTCATACTTCTCTTTCTCATGTTAAGCTATCTTTGGCATTTTTCTACCTCTTTCTTCCATTTTATATAAGAATTCAACTACATACATATAACCAAACTATATGTAAAGTTTTTTAGGTTATCCGAGTAATGTGGCAACTGCTGCTACGAACGACCGTACATGACGCCACTAATTTCGACTTTTTCGCTCCAAATGCGTTTCAGAGTCGGTTTTTTGCACAAGTTTCTTTCGCAAAGGCTTGGGCATCGGGATCGAACGACGTTCAAAGGGGCGGCACTTGTCGCCTCGAAAGATGTAAAATTTTCACATCAATTTCGCAGAAAAACGAATAATCCTTGGAAATGTTTAGCCACGCGCTTCCACCGTCACCTCCGACGCCCCATTTCAATTCCACCTTACACAATAATCAAGCGCAAATGCAAGAGACGCATTTCTAACCTCACTCTCTGACTCTCTGACTCGCTATCACGCGTCAATCGTATCTCGCAGACGTAGATCCCAATCTCTTGTCACAGGGACTCGCAAGGGGCATTCCGTAGTCGTTCACGCGCACAATCACGTATCGTCGGCCCTATTTCGAGCCGGTAGGACATAAATTTGAAAACGTTTAGCCGCTCGATGACATCGACTTGACAACTCAACGCGCGTTTTGACATTCTGGTGTCTAGTTATATCACCAGATTTTGTCACCCTAAACAGGCCACGCCCACTTTTTCGCCGCAAAAACATAGCTCGACAAATTGCAAAATTGCCGGCCGAAAATGCGTTTTCACCGCGATTTTTCGCTCAACACTCCGTCCGAAGGGTATTTGGAGGGATTTTGTCGTAGGACATGATGCGAAACGTCGATTGTAAGGTCAGCGGGAAGCGGCGAAAAGTGCACTTTTTTGACGTTTATCAATCGGCTTGACGGAACCGCTAGACGTCCCGTGACATTTTCTCGATGGTCGCGTTCACTCGCGACGTCGAAAAAACACGCCCTTTTCCAAAATAAACGCATTTAATTTACAAAATATAGCCTAAGCACTGTAGAATCGTACCCCCTTTCGATTTGCCGCCCCAAAATCCATATCTAAAAGCCCAATTCGCCTCCTACTCGATCGCAATGGACCCCGAAAAGTCACGCTCCGCGGTGAACGCGGCCTCTAAGATGGCTTCCACGTTTAGTATATATAGACTAGTGTGGGTAGACCGCCGATTGGGTAGACCGCCTATTGGGTAGACCGCCCAGCCCCTCCACCGCCCAGCCCCTCCATCGCCCAGCCCCTCCATCGCCCAGCACCTCCATCGCCCAGCACCTCCATCGCCCAGCCCCTCCACCGCCCAGCCCCTCCATCGCCCAGCCCCTCAACCGCCCAGCCCCCCACCGCATAAGCCCAAAACCGCGTAAAACATACAAAACATAGATTACGTAAGTGTATGTAAAATTATAAAATATTCTGGAAAGATAAAAAAATGTAAAATGTTTGGAAATAACACCCTGTATACGATATAAACATCCTGTTTGTGTTAAAAAAACATTCCTGTATACGACAAAGAAAATATTCTGGGAAAGAACATCCTGTATAATAAAAATATTTTACAGGTAATAAAAAAGCACCCTGTATACGGTCTATTCCGAACACCCTGTATATGAGTAAAGAGACTGTAGACCCTGTAAAATTATAAAACATTCAGGAAAGAGCAAAAAAATAAATAAAATGGAAAAAACAACCTGTATAAGATAATTTGTTGGTGATAAAAAACACCTTGTATACGGTCTATTGCGAACACCTTGTATAAGAGAAAAGAGACAGCTTGTAAAACATTCTCGAAAGAGCAAAAAATAAATGAAATCTTCGGAAAAAACACCCTGTATACGATACCAGGTAGGCCCCATTTTGGGGCCCAAACCTGATTTTCGCATTTGAGGACGCTCCCCACAGGCTAACTGATCACCTAGTGGCATCACACGCGATATAAGTGTTTTACGTAAGACAGACACGCGTTTAAAAGTTGCGTTGAGAGTCGCATTTTAACGTAACTTTGGCACCCAATGACGGCCCCACTGTGGGGACCATACCAATTTCCGTCGAAAAGGGGGCCCCCTTTTCGACGGAATTTGGTCGAGCAAGGCATAGTCTATCGAACGGTGATATTTTTAGGTCTCCGCAGTTGACTTTGGACTCGCAAGGAATTTTTGATAATAGCAATTTTTTAAGAAATCGCAGAAATCGCTGTTTTTGTCGGGGTACTCACTTTGATTGGGGTCTCTGGAAATATTCACTTTGGGGCCGCGTTTTCGTTAAATATCTACTCGCGAAGGTCGAAACTGACTCCCCGTCGTTTCATGCGCCATCGTCGGACGTTTTTGGGCCACTCACGACCGTTTTAAAATCGCGTTCGCGCGCGAAATATCGTCGCGCAGGGCTGCAATCCGCGGGTTGGGGCTCCGCAAATGTGCGTTTTGGTGCGCGGTTTTCGGTCGAATGAGACAGAAGAAAGTTCAACCTATCGATAGGTGGTATAATTTGCCGTCTGCGACCAATTTTCGTCTCGCAAGGGACGATCAAAAGAAGCAATTTTTTGACAGTTCTCGAAAAAAAATCAGTTATCGCGGAGCACGACTGGACCTGTTGGTTGGAGTCTCGGAGAACAGGCTTTTTGGGGCCCCATTTTCGGTCGAAAGAGACAGAGGAAGGTCTCAACTTACGACCCGTCGTATAATTCAGCCTCCGGAAGCTGTTTTCGGCCCAGCAGGAACGCGCAAAATGCACCCATTTTTGACAGATGGAAATTACGTAGATCGATCGGCCCGGTGCATGCCTTCGTTAAATCACTTTTTTCACACCGTTGCCTTTGCCGCGAATATAAATTAAACAGAAATTCATCGGATGTGTCTATGGCTTCAATGTGTCTGTGGCTTCTGTGTGTCCGTGGCTTCTGTGTGTCTGTAGCTCCTGTGTGTCTGTGGCTTCTATGTGTCTGTAGCTTCTGTGTGTCTGTGGCTTCTATGTGTCTGTGGCTTCTATGTGTCTGTGGCTTCTGTGTGTCTGTGGCTTCTATAAGTCTGTGGTTTCAATGTGTCTGTGGCTTCAATGTGTCTGTGGCTTCAATGTGTCTGTGGCTTCAATGTGTCTGTGGCTTCAATGTGTCTGTGGCATTGGTGTGTATGTGGCTTCAATGTGTCAGTGGCTTCAATGTGTCTGTGGCTTCAACGTGTCTGTGGCTTCAATGTATCTGTGGCTTCAATGTGTCTGTGGCTTCTAGGTGCATGTGTGTCTGTGGCTTCTGTGTGCTTCTACATTTTTCCCAGAGGTTAACCTAACACCTAGTGGCGGCCCACGCGACGTACGTGTTTTACGTATTAAAAAAATTAAAAAAAAAACACCCGGTATATGACAAAAATATTTTGTAGATGATAAAAAATCACCCGGTATACGGGCTAGTGAAATCACCAGATTTTCACCCTAAACAGGCCACGCCCACGTTATCGTTACAAAACATGCCTTGACAAATTGCAAAATTTCTGCGCGAAAATGGCTTCTCGCCGCGATTTTTCGCTCAATACTCGGTGGGAATGGTATTTAGAAGGATTTTGTCGTAAGACATGGAGGGAACGGTCGATTGTAAGGTCGGCAGGAACCGTTGAAAAGTCGAAATTTTTGACGTTTAGTCATTTCAAATGTCTAGTGATATTTCTGGTAACTTTGAAAATCTAGGGACCTATTCGCGCAACCACGTTCACGTGCATACTTCTACGTTCAGCAAGTCGGAAAAAAAATCGTTATTAAACGTTTTTAATGAATAAAATATATCGCGAACGCCGCAAAACGATACCGCCAAGCGATCGCGACCGTCAAAAGTAAAATCGAAAACGCCGTTTTCGCGCCAGATCGAACGCAAGTTTTCGCACTTTGCGACGTAGCCGCTCGACGCGACGCAACAGGTGTCGGTTTTTGACGTTTCTTCGTTGACCGCATTCACTCGAGGCGTCAGAAGAACACGCCCTTTTCCAAAATAGGCGCATTTAATTTACAAAATATAGCCTAAGCACTGTAGAATCGTACCACCTTTCGATTTTTCACCCCGAAATCCATATCGGAAAGCCCAATTCGCCTCCTACTCGATCGCAGTGGACCCCGAAAAGTCACGCTTTCCGCTGAACGCGACCATCTTTGACATTTTTCACGTTTAGTATATATATGATGACTAGTGTGGGTAGACCGCCTATTGGGTAGACCACCGAGCCCCTATACCGCCCAGCCCCTCCACCGCCCAGCCCCTCCATCGCCCAGCCCCTCCATTGCCCAGCCTCACCACTGCCCAGCCCCTCCACCGCCCAGCCCCTCCATCGCCCAAGTTAATCAAGTTATACATATTTGGAAGTTTGGGCCCCATTTTGGGGCCCAAACCTAATTTTCGCATTATAGGACGCTCCCCACAGGCTAACTAATCACCTAGTGGCATCTCACGCGATCTAAGTGTTTTACGTAAGACAGACACGCGTTTAAAAGTTGCGCTGAGAGTCGCATTTTAACGTAACTTTGGCACCCAATGACGGTCCCACTGTGGGGCCCATACGATTTTTTCGGATGCGAGCTCGTTCCCCGGAGCCAGGGTATCGTCTGCTGACAATTTGCGCGTCCTGTGCGCATTTTTAAACGCCTCATGTGCGTTTAAAAGTCACGTTGCAAGCCTTCACTCTGCGGCTCGGGGCTCCGCATGTACGCGCTTTGGGGCCCCCTTTTCGACGGAATTTGGTCGAGCAAGGCATAGTCTATCGAACGGTGATATTTTTAGGTCTCCGTAGTTGACTTTGGACTCGCAAGGAATTTTTGATAATAGCAATTTTTTAAGAAATCGCTGTTTTTGTCGGGGTACTCACTTTGATTGGGGTCTCTGGAAATATTCACTTTGGGGCCGCGTTTTCGTTAAATATCTACTCGCGAAGGTCGAAACTGACTCCCCGTCGTGTCATGCGCCATCGTCGGACGTTTTTGGGCCACTCACGACCGTTTTAAAATCGCGTTCGCGCGCGAAATATCGTCGCGCAGGGCTGCAATCCGCGGGTTGGGGCTCCGCAAATGTGCATTTTGGTGCGCGGTTTTCGGTCAAATGAGACAGAAGAAAGTTCAACCTATCGATAGGTGGTATAATTTGCCGTCTGCGACCAATTTTCGTCTCGCAAGGGACGATCAAAAGAAGCAATTTTTTGACAGATCTCGAAAAAAAATCAGTTATCGCGGAGCACGACTGGACCTGTTGGTTGGAGTCTCGGAAAACAGGCTTTTTGGGGCCCCGATTTCGGTCGATAGAGATAGAGGAAGGTCTTAACTTACGACCCGTCGTATAATTCAGCCTCCGGAAGCTGTTTTCGGCCCAGCAGGAACGCGCAAAATGCACCCATTTTTGACAGATGGAAATTACGTAGATCGATCGGCCCGGTGCATGCCTTCGTTAAATCACTTTTTTCACACCTTTGCCTTTGCCGCGAATATAAATTAAACAGAAATTCATCGGGTGTGCCTATGGCTTCAATGTGTCTGTGGCTTCTGTGTGTCTGTAGCTTCTGTGTGTCTGTAGCTTCTGTGTGTCTGTAGCTTCTATGTGTCTGTAGCTTCTGTGTGTCTGTGGCTTCTATGTGTCTGTGGCTTCTAAGTGTCTGTGGTTTCTGTGTCTGTGGCTTCTATGTGCCTGTGGCTTCTGTGTGTCTGTAGCTTCTGTGTGTCTGTGGCTTCTATGTGTCTGTGGCTTCTAAGTGTCTGTGGTTTCTGTGTCTATGGCTTCTGTGTGTCTGTGGCTTCTATGTGTCTGTGGCTTCTATAAGTCTGTGGCTTCAATGTGTCTGTGGCTTCAATGTGTCTGTGGCTTCAATGTGTCTGTGGCATTGGTGTGTATGTGGCTTCTATGTACCTGTGGCTTCTATGTACCTGTGGCTTCTATGTGTCTGTGGCTTCAATGTGTCTGTGGCTTCTATGTGTCAGTGGCTTCTAAGTGTCTGTGGATTCTGTGTCTGTGGCTTCTGTGTGTCTGTGGCTTCTATGTGTCTGTGGCTTCAATGTGTCTGTGGTTTCTATGTGTCTGTGGCTTCTAAGTGTCTGTGGTTTCTGTGTCTGTGGCTTCTGTGTGTCTGTGGCTTCTATGTGTCTGTGGCTTCTATAAGTCTGTGGCTTCAATGTGTCTGTGGCTTCAATGTGTCTGTGGCTTCAATGTGTCTGTGGCTTCAATGTGTCTGTGGCATTGGTGTGTATGTGGCTTCTATGTACCTGTGGCTTCTATGTGTCTGTAGCTTCTGTGTGTCTGTGGCTTCTAAGTGTCTGTGGTTTCTGTGTCTGTGGCTTCTGTGTGTCTGTGGCTTCTATGTGTCTGTGGCTTCTATAAGTCTGTGGTTTCAATGTGTCTGTGGCTTCAATGTGTCTGTGGCTTCAATGTGTCTGTGGCATTGGTGTGTATGTGGCTTCTATGTACCTGTGGCTTCTGTGTCTGTGGCTTCAATGTGTCTGTGGCTTCTATGTGTCAGTGGCTTCAATGTGTCTGTGGCTTTAATGTGTCTGTGGCTTCAATGTGTCTGTGGCTTCTAGGTGCATGTGTGTCTGTGGCTTCTGTGTGCTTCTACATTTTTCCCAGAGATTAACCTAACACCTAGTGGCGGCCTACGCGACGTACGTGTTTTACGTATTAAAAAAATTAAAAAAAAAATCTGAAAAAAAAAACACCCGGTATATGACAAAAATATTTTGTAGATGATAAAAAATCACCCGATCCCATTTAAACAATGAGTGCGAACGTGACGCAACATACGATTTCTTGTTGTCGGACAGAGTCAAGTTCCACGATTAGTATAATGACTAGTGTGGGTAGACAGCATAATGTGCAGACCGCATAGTGTGTAGACCGCATAGTGTGTAGACCGCATAGTGTGTAGACCGCATAGTGTGTAGACCGCATAGTGTGTAGACCGCATAGTGTGTAGACCGCATAGTGTGTAGACCGCATAGGCCCACGCACCGCCTAAGCCGACAGATCGCCTAGGCACATGCACGGCCTAGCGAGTAGACCACCCAGACCGACAGACCGCCTAGTCAAGTGGGTAGATCGCCTGTGTCCACTGTCTTGTTTCAACTTTATTCAATTCTTATCT
This sequence comes from Aphodius granarius, assembly GCA_963971325.1. NCBI lineage: Eukaryota > Metazoa > Arthropoda > Insecta > Coleoptera > Scarabaeidae > Aphodius > Aphodius granarius. The sequence goes on from OZ020223.1 coordinate 23,759,502, forward strand.
TCTCATGCGGCTGGTTTCTTCTTGAAATCTGACCTAAGGTCAGAAGAATGCTTCTTCTATGATAAGGAAGAATTTTGTCTGATGATTTTTTTGTGCCATCTTTTCGTCGGCACAACCTTCACATCTTCATTCTGCATAAATCTCTTCAGGGGCCTAAAAAAATTTGAAATAAAAACAAATAATTTCATAAAAAGGTGACAAAACAAATTATTTAATGAGAGCAAGAACATATGAACAATTTTCAATATTTTATCGAATTGGCATAATCATTTCAACTGAACAATTTACAATGTTACTTTTCTTCTCTACCTCATAAAGAAATACATTCCTGTTGCTTATTCAAAATAAATATTCTTTATATTAAGGTCTGGTTTATTCACATTTAAGTAATAGATTATTGACCATGGTATACAGAACTCGTCACTTGATTCGTTCATTCTCGTTCTACACACTGCCATTAACATATTTCTATGTTAATGGCAAATATGGGGCAACAAAATCAACTTATCTGACACATAGCTATACAGGACTTTATGCGTAGGTGAATAAACCAGCCCTGAGGAAAACGGTAAAATATAATACGCAAACACAACACAACAGATAAGGGAATTCAAAAGACCAGAAAAAGTATGCAGACTTTAACAAAATGTACCGTTACAGTCTTGAAGAAGAAATAAATTGTGTAATCATCAAATACTACTTAGGGCTGATTTATTCACCTACACATAAAATAGAGTATAACTATGTGTCAGAGAGGTCAAAATTTCTTGCTGTGTTACAACTCATTCAAATAACAGATTACTAATCATTAGGCGAACCAAAAATATGCATTTATATGATTAGATATCAATTTATTTCAGAAACTGGACTGCAAATGATGAGATTGATCTGAGACAGGTTGATTAATAATAAATTTTTCTGTCAGAAGTGAAAAGGAAATACGTAAGTGTATATTTTTGGTTGCTCTACTAATCATAGTGTACAGTCTGTACAGAACCCGTCGCTTCATTCTTTTGTTCACATTCTACACACTGCCACTAACATATTTCTGCGTTAATGGCAAAAAATGGAGCAATAAAATCAACTGATGCGATACATAGCTATATATGACCTTATGCGTAGGCGAATAAACCAGACTTTATTCTTTAAAATATTATAATCATTACGTTATCGCTGTTTGTTTGGTTTAGAACGATAAAAATTCATAATCATCAATAGTTACCTAATTTATTTATAGTCCACTACTCGGCAGAATTTATAGATTCTCCAGAGAACGCATTATATTTCCTTTAAAGCGGTGATTGTTTGACAGGCAAACCGCCTCCACATCCGATGAAGCTCTTGCCGCCATAATGGAGGCTCAAACGCATTCAAATCAACGTTTGCCAACGTAGTAGCGCTAGTAAAAATGTCCCTCCGCAAGATGATAGAACAACGTGACATCTTTCCGTCAATAAAATGCGACAATGCTCTAGCAAGAGCTTGTCCCTCGAAGAAATTGATTTAAAACGATTTCATCTGCACCTGTAGTCGATAGTTGTAGGCGGATCGTCTCTCATTTTGGCAAACGCAGTCATCCATCCTGCTTGGGTAAGCCAACGTTCAGGTGCAGCAACTGGAAACATGACGAAGGGGATACCTGCGTCAATGCTCTAGCAAGATCTTTTCCCTCGAAGGAATTGATGAAAACGACTTTGTCTCTACTTGTAGTCGACAGTGAAAGGCTCATTTCGTCCCATTCGGCGATCCATAATCCTTCCATCGGGCATCATTCATTTGTAGACTTGAAAAACCTAAAACCACTCAGCGAGAAAGTTTACGGTATAATAAAACACATTTCCGGTTCGATTTGAGTTTCTATCGTCTTTTCCTTTCCAAAGTAAACGTTTTCTTTCCTGAAAATCATCTATAAGTAAAAGAGAATGGATGTTATAACACATTCAAAACCTGCACAGCGGTGACTAAATCGTACAACAATAGTTAAAATGGCTATTCGCAAAACAAAAACCTAATGAGATGTCAAATCGTGAATAAAATGTGTCAACGCTCTAGCAGAATCTTTCGCCTCAAAGCAATACAGTACAGAACTCATCACTTGATTCTTTAGTTAATGTTCTATGTTCTATGTTCTATGTGACATAGCTATATGACTTTACGTGTAAGTGAATAAAACAGCCCTCAATCTTATAATAATCATTATGTTGTCGCAGTATGTTTGGCTTAGAACGATAAGAATTCATAATCATCAATAGTTACCTAATTTAGAGAGAAGAACGCATAATATTTCCTTTAAAGCAATTATTGTGTTTGCCAGCGTAGTAGCGCTAGTAAAAATGCCCCTCCGCAAGACGATAGATCAACGTGTAGCAGCATCTTTTCCCTTAAAGCAATTGCCACATGTTCTCCCTCGGTGGGCGATCTGTTCAGTCAACGTCGAATGTTTCCGCACCTGTCTTTCGACGCAACAAATCGACAAAACTTCCGAAAAAAAAATACCTTCAGATGGCAACAGTGATAACCGAAATCTAAAAACAGCACAAAATTATACAACGGCAGTCTCATAAAGATATACCGTACAATTTTCTCATACAACGTTCTCGTCGTGTCAAAAGCGAGAACATAACCGTCCACTTTGTAGGAATACACCTGAATCTGTGGCAAATGTGGAGCGTCGCTAGCTTTTTAATCGAAATAGGAAGTCTCCTTCTTCAATTTTCTGCAAAGAATCAAACTGCCAATACAAACACTACATACTTCTCTTTCTCATGTTAGGCTATCTTTGTCATTCTTCTACCTCTTTCTTCGATTTTATATAAGAATTCAACTACATACATATAACCAAACTATATGTAAAGTATTTTAGGTTATCCAAGTAATGTGGCAACTGCTGCTACGAACGACGTTAGATGGCACCACTAAATTCGATTTTTTTCGCTCCAAATGCGTTTCAGAGTCGGTTTTTTGCACAAGTTTCTTTCGCAAAGGCTTGGGCATCGGGATCGAACGACGTTCAAAGGGGCGGCACTTGTCGCCTCGAAAGATGCCAATTTTCACATCAATTTCGCAGAAAAACGAATAATCCTTGGAAATGTTTATCCACGCGCTTCCACCGTCACCTCCGACGCCCCATTTCAATTCCACCTTACACAATAATCAAGCGCAAATGCAAGAGACGCATTTCTAACCTCACTCTCTGACAGAGATCACGCGTCAATCGTATCTCGCAGACGTAGATCCCAATCTCTTGTCACAGGGACTCGCAAGGGGAATTCCGTAGTCGTTCACGCGCACAATCACGTATCGTCCGTCGGCCCTATTTCGAGCCGGTAGGACATAAATTCGAAAACGCTTAGCCGCTCGATGACATCGACTTGACAACTCAACGCGCGTTTTGACATTCTGGTGTCTAGTTATATCACCAGATTTTGTCACCCTAAACAGGCCACGCCCACTTTTTCGCCGCAAAAACATAGCTCGACAAATTGCAAATTTGCCGGCCGAAAATGCGTTTTCACCGCGATTTTTCGCTCAACACTCCGTCCGAAGGGTATTTGGAGGGATTTTGTCGTAAGACATGACGGGAAACGTCGATTGTAAGGTCAGCGGGAAGCGGCGAAAAGTGCACTTTTTTGACGTTTATCAATCGGCTTGACGGAACCGCTAGACGTCCCGTGACATTTTCTCGATGGTCGCGTTCACTCGCGACGTCGAAAAAACACGCTCTTTTCCAAAATAAACGCATTTAATTTACAAAATATAGCCTAAGCACTGTAGAATCGTACCCCCTTTCGATTTGCCGCCCCAAAATCTATATCTAAAAGCCCAATTCGCCTCCTACTCGATCGCAATGGACCCCCAAAAGTCACGCTCCGCGGTGAACGCGGCCTCCAAGATGGCTTCCACGTTTAGTATATATAGACTAGTGTGGGTAGACAGCATAATGTGCAGACCGCATAGTGTGTAGACCGCATAGTGTGTAGACCGCATAGTGTGTAGACCGCATAGTGTGTAGACCGCATAGTGTGTAGACCGCATAGTGTGTAGACCGCATAGGCCCACGCACCGCCTAAGCCGACAGATCGCCTAGGCACATGCACGGCCTAGCGAGTAGACCACCCAGACCGACAGACCGCCTAGTCAAGTGGGTAGATCGCCTGTGTCCACTGTCTTGTTTCAACTTTATTCAATTCTTATCTTCTTATGCGGCTGGTTTCTTCTTGAAATCTGACCTAAGGTCAGAAGAATGCTTCTTCTATGATAAGGAAGAATTTTGTCTGATGATTTTTTTGTGCCATCTTTTCGTCGGCACAACCTTCACATCTTCATTCTGCATAAATCTCTTCAGGGGCCTAAAAAAATTTGAAATAAAAACAAATAATTTCATAAAAAGGTGACAAAACAAATTATTTAATGAGAGCAAGAACATATGAACAATTTTCAATATTTTATCGAGTTGGCGTAATCATTTCAACTGAACAATTTACAATGTTACTTTTCTTCTCTACCTCATAAAGAAATACATTCCTGTTGCTTATTCAAAATAAATATTCTTTATATTAAGGTCTGGTTTATTCACATTTAAGTAATAGATTATTGACCATGGTATACAGAACTCGTCACTTGATTCGTTCATTCTCGTTCTACACACTGCCATTAACATATTTCTATGTTAATGACAAATATGGGGCAACAAAATCAACTTATCTGACACATAGCTATACAGGACTTTATGCGTAGGTGAATAAACCAGCCCTGAGGAAAACTTTGTAACGGTAAAATATAATACGCAAACACAACACAACAGATAAGGGAATTCAAAAGACCAGAAAAAGTATGCAGACTTTAACAAAATGTACCGTTACAGTCTTGAAGAAGAAATAAATTGTCTAATCATCAAATACTACTTAGGGCTGATTTATTCACCTACACATAAAATAGAGTATAACTATGTGTCAGAGAGGTCAAAATTTGTTGCTGTGTTACAACTCATTCAAATAACAGATTACTAATCATTAGGCGAACCAAAAATATGCATTTATATGATTAGATATCAATTTATTTCAGAAACTGGACTGCAAATGATGAGATTGATCTGAGACAGGTTGATTAATAATAAATTTTTCTGTCAGAAGTGAAAAGGAAATACGTAAGTGTATATTTTTTGTTGCTCTACTAATCATAGTGTACAGTCTGTACAGAACCCGTCGCTTCATTCTTTTGTTCACATTCTGCACACTGCCACTAATATATTTCTGCGTTAATGGCAAAAAATGGAGCAATAAAATCAACTTATGCGATACATAGCTATATATGACCTTATGCGTAGGCGAATAAACCAGACTTTATTCTTTAAAATATTATAATCATTACGTTATCGCTGTTTGTTTGGTTTAGAACGATAAAAATTCATAATCATCAATAGTTACCTAATTTATTTATAGTCCACTACTCGGCAGAATTTATAGATTCTCCAGAGAACGCATTATATTTCCTTTAAAGCGGTGATTGTTTGACAGGCAAACCGCCTCCACATCCGATGAAGCTCTTGCCGCCATAATGGAGGCTCAAACGCATTCAAATCAACGTTTGCCAACGTAGTAGCGCTAGTAAAAATGTCCCTCCGCAAGATGATAGAACAACGTGACATCTTTCCGTCAATAAAATGCGACAATGCTCTAGCAAGAGCTTGTCCCTCGAAGAGATTGATTTAAAACGATTTCATCTGCACCTGTAGTCGATAGTTGTAGGCGGATCGTCTCTCATTTTGTTCAACGCAGTCATCCGTCCTGCTTGGGTAAGCCAACGTTCAGGTGCAGCAACTGGAAACATGACGAAGGGGATACCTGCGTCAATGCTCTAGCAAGATCTTTTCCCTCGAAGGAATTGATTAAAACGACTTTGTCTCTACTTGTAGTCGACAGTGAAAGGCTCATTTCGTCCCATTCGACGATCCATAATCCTTCCATCGGGCATCATTCATTTGTAGACTTGAAAAACCTAAAACCACTCAGCGAGAAAGTTTACGGTATAATAAAACACATTTCCGGCTCGATTTGAGTTTCTATCGTCTTTTCCTTTCCAAAGTAAACGTTTTCTTTCCTGAAAATCATCTATAAGTAAAAGAGAATGGATGTTATAACACATTCAAAACCTGCACAGCGGTGACTAAATCGTACAACAATAGTTAAAATGGCCATTCGCAAAACAAAAACCTAATGAGATGTCAAATCGTGAATAAAATGTGTCAAGGCTCTAGCAGAATCTTTCGCCTCAAAGCAATACAGTACAGAACTCATCACTTGATTCTTTAGTTAATGTTCTACACACAGTCATTAACATGGAGCAATAAAATAAACTTATGTGACATAGCTATATGACTTTACGTGTAAGTGAATAAAACAGCCCTCAATCTTATAATAATCATTATGTTGTCGCTGTATGTTTGGCTTAGAACGATAAGAATTCATAATCATCAATAGTTACCTAATTTAGAGAGAAGAACGCATAATATTTCCTTTAAAGCAATTATTGTGTTTGCCAGCGTAGTAGCGCTAGTAAAAATGCCCCTCCGCAAGACGATAGATCAACGTGACATTTTTCCGTGAATAAAATGTGACAATGCTGTAGCAGCATCTTTTCCCTCAAAGCAATTGCCACATGTGGGTTCGTAATCGATAATCGGTCGCACGTTCTCCCTCGGTGGGCGATCTGTTCAGTCAACGTCGAATGTTTCCGCACCTGTCTTTCGACGCAACAAATCACCCTGTATACGGTCTATTCCGAACACCCTGTATATGAGTAAAGAGACTGTAGACCCTGTAAAATTATAAAACATTCAGGAAAGAGCAAAAAAATAAATAAAATGGAAAAAACAACCTGTATAAGATAATTTGTTGGTGATAAAAAACACCTTGTATACGGTCTATTTCGAACACCTTGTATATGAAAAAAGAGACAGCTTGTAAAACATTCTCGAAAGAGCAAAAAAATAAATGAAATCTTCGGAAAAAACACCCTGTATACGATACCAGGTGGGCCCCATTGTGGGGCCCATCCTGAATTAATCAAGTTATACATATTTGGAAGTTTGGGCCCCATTTTGGGGCCCAAACCTAATTTTCGCATTTGAGGACGCTCCCCACAGGCTAACTGATCACCTAGTGGCATCTCACGCGATCTAAGAGTTTTACGTAAGACAGACACGCGTTTAAAAGTTGCGCTAAGAGTCGCATTTTAACGTAACTTTGGCACCCAATGACGGCCCCACTGTGGGGCCCATACGATTTTTTTGGATGCGAGCTCGTTCCCCGGAGCCAGGGTATCGTCTGCTGACAACTTGCGCGTCCTGTGCGCATTTTTAAACGCCTCATGTGCGTTTAAAAGTCACGTTGCAAGCCTTCACTCTGCGGCTCGGGGCTCCGCATGTACGCGCTTTGGGGCCCCCTTTTCGACGGAATTTGGTCGAGCAAGGCATAGTCTATCGAACGGTGATATTTTTAGGTCTCCGCAGTTGACTTTGGACTCGCAAGGAATTTTTGATAATAGCAATTTTTTAAGAAATCGCAGAAATCGCTGTTTTTGTCGGGGTACTCACTTTGATTGGGGTCTCTGGAAATATTCACTTTGGGGCCGCGTTTTCGTTAAATATCTACTCGCGAAGGTCGAAACTGACTCCCCGTCGTGTCATGCGCCATCGTTGGACGTTTTTGGGCCACTCACGACCGTTTTAAAATCGCGTTCGCGCGCGAAATATCGTCGCGCAGGGCTGCAATCCGCGGGTTGGGGCTCCGCAAATGTGCGTTTTGGTGCGCGGTTTTCGGTCGAATGAGACAGAAGAAAGTTCAACCTATCGATAGGTGGTATAATTTGCCGTCTGCGACCAATTTTCATCTCGCAAGGGACGATCAAAAGAAGCAATTTTTTGACAGATCTCGAAAAAAAATCAGTTATCGCGGAGCACGACTGGACCTGTTGGTTGGAGTCTCGGAAAACAGGCTTTTTGGGGCCCCGTTTTCGGTCGAAAGAGATAGAGGAAGGTCTCAACTTACGACCCGTCGTATAATTCAGCCTCCGGAAGCTGTTTTTGGCCCAGCAGGAACGCGCAAAATGCACCCATTTTTGACAGATGGAAATTACGTAGATCGATCGGCCCGGTGCCTTCGTTAAATCACTTTTTTCACACCTTTGCCTTTGCGGCGAATACAAATTAAACAGAAATTCATCGGATGTGCCTATGGCTTCAATGTGTCTGTGGCTTCTGTGTGTCTGTAGCTTCTGTCTGTCTGTAGTTTCTGTGTGTCTGTGGCTTCTATGTGTCTGTAGCTTCTGTGTGTCTGTGGCTTCTATGTGTCTGTGGCTTCTGTGTCTGTGACTTCTATGTGCCTGTGGCTTCTGTGTGTCTGTGGCTTCAATGTGTCCTTTGCTTCAATGTGTCTGTGGCTTCTATGTGTCTGTGGCTTCTATAAGTCTGTGGCTTCAATGTGTCTGTGGCTTCAATGTGTCTGTGGCTTCTAGGTGCATGTGTGTCTGTGGCTTCTGTGTACTTCTACATTTTTCCCAGAGGTTAACCTAACACCTAGTGGCGGCCCACGCGTACGTGTTTTACGTATTAAAAAAATTAAAAAAAAAAAATCTGAAAAAAAAACACCCGGTATATGACAAAAATATTTTGTAGATGATAAAAAATCACCCGGTATACGGGCTAGTGAAATCACCAGATTTTCACCCTAAACAGGCCACGCCCACGTTATCGTTACAAAACATGCCTTGACAAATTGCAAAATTTCTGCGCGAAAATGGCTTCTCGCCGCGATTTTTCGCTCAATACTCGGTGGGAATGGTATTTAGAAGGATTTTGTCGTAAGACATGGAGGGAACGGTCGATTGTAAGGTCGGTAGGAACCGTTGAAAAGTCGAAATTTTTGACGTTTAGTCATTTCAAATGTCTAGTGATATTTCTGGTAACTTTGAAAATCTAGGGACCTATTCGCGCAACCATGTTCACGTGCATACTTCTACGTTCAGCAAGTAGAAAAAGAAATCGTTATTAAACGTTTTTAATGAATAAAATATATCGCGAACGCCGCAAAACGATACCGCCAAGCGAACGCGACCGTCAAAAGTAAAATCGAAAACGCCGTTTTGCCACCAGATCGATCACAAGTTTACGCATTTTGCGACGTAGCCGCTCGATTTGACGCAACAGGTGTCACTTTTGACGTTTTTTCGTTGGCCTCGTTCACTCGAAGCGTTGAGAAAACACGCCCTTTTCCAAAATAGACGCATTTAATTTACAAAATATAGCCTAAGCACTGTAGAATCGTATCCTCTTTCGATTTTTCGCCCGAAAATCCATATCTGAAAGCCCAATTGTGCTCCTACTCGATCGCAGTGGACCCCGAAAAGTCACGCTTTCCGCTGAACGCGACCATCACCGGATCCCATTTAAACAATGAGTGCGAACGTGACGCAACATACGATTTCTTGTTGTTGGACAGAGTCAAGTTCCACGATTAGTATAATGACTAGTGTGGGTAGACCGCCTATTGGGTAGACCGCCCAGCCCCTCCACCGCCCAACCCCTCCATCGCCCAGCCCCACCACAGCCCAGCCCCTCATCGCCCAGCCCCACCACCGCCCAGCCCCTCAACCGCCCAGCCCCCCACCGCATAAGCCCAAAACCGCGTAAAACATACAAAACATAGATTATGTAAGTGTATGTAAAATTATAAAATATTCTGGAAAGATAAAAAAAATGTAAAATGTTTGGAAATAACACCCTGTATACATAAACATCCTGTTTGTGTTAAAAAAACATTCCTGTATACGACAAAGAAAATATTCTGGGAAAGAACATCCTGTATAATAAAAATATTTTGCAGGTAATAAAAAAGCACCCTGTATACGGTCTATTCCGAACACCCTGTATATAAGTAAAGAGACTGTAGACCCTGTAAAATTATAAAACATTCAGGAAAGAGCAAAAAAATAAATAAAATGGAAAAAACAACCTGTATAAGATAATTTGTTGGTGATAAAAAACACCTTGTATACGGTCTATTGCGAACACCTTGTATATGAGAAAAGAGACAGCTTGTAAAACATTCTCGAAAGAGCAAAAAAATAAATGAAATGTTCGGAAAAAAAACACCCTGTATACGATACCAGATGGGCCCCATTGTGAGGCCCACCCGGAGTTAATCGAGTTATACATATTTGGAAGTTGGCCCAAACCTGTTTTTCGCATTTGAGGACGCTCCCCACAGGCTAACTGATCACCTAGTGGCATCTCACGCGATCTAAGTGTTTTACGTAAGACAGACACGCGTTTAAAAGTTGCGCTGAGAGTCGCATTTTAACGTAACTTTGGCACCCAATGACGGCCCCACTGTGGGGCCCATACGATTTTTTCGGATGCGGGCTCGTTCCCCGGAACCAGGGTATCGTCTGCTGACAATTTGCGCGTCCTGTGCGCATTTTTAAACGCCTCATGTGCGTTTAAAAGTCACGTTGCAAGCCTTCACTCTGCGGCTCGGGGCTCCGCATGTACGCGCTTTGGGGCCCCCTTTTCGACGGAATTTGGTCGAGCAAGGCATAGTCTATCGAACGGTGATATTTTTAGGTCTCCGCAGTTGACTTTGGACTCGCAAGGAATTTTTGATAATAGCAATTTTTTAAGAAATCGCAGAAATCGCTGTTTTTGTCGGGGTACTCACTTTGATTGGGGTCTCTGGAAATATTCACTTTGGGGCCGCGTTTTCGTTAAATATCTACTCGCGAAGGTCGAAACTGACTCCCCGTCGTGTCATGCGCCATCGTCGGACGTTTTTGGGCCACTCACGACCGTTTTAAAATCGCGTTCGCGCGCGAAATATCGTCGCGCAGGGCTGCAATCCGCGGGTTGGGGCTCCGCGAATGTGCATTTTGGTGCGCGGTTTTAGGTCGAATGAGACAGAAGAAAGTTCAACCTATCGATAGGTGGTATAATTTGCCGTCTGCGACCAATTTTTGTCTCGCAAGGGACGATCAAAAGAAGCAATTTTTTGACAGATCTCGAAAAAAAATCAGTTATCGCGGAGCACGACTGGACCTGTTGGTTGGAGTCTCGGAAAACAGGCTTTTTGGGGCCCCCTTTTCGGTCGAAAGAGATAGAGGAAGGTCTCAACTTACGACCCGTCGTATAATTCAGCCTCCGGAAGCTGTTTTCGGCCCAGCAGGAACGCGCAAAGTGCACCCATTTTTGACAGATGAAAATTACGTAGATCGATCGGCCCGGTGCATGCCTTCGTTAAATCACTTTTTTCATACCTTTGCCTTTGCCGCGAATATAAATTAAACAGAAATTCATCGGATGTGCCTATGGCTTCAATGCGTCTGTGGCTTCTGTGTGTCTGTAGCTTCTGTGTGTCTGTGGCTTCTATGTGTCTGTAGCTGCTGTGTGTCTGTGGCTTCTATGTGTCTGTGGCTTCTAAGTGTCTGTGGCTTCTGTGTCTGTGGCTTCTATGTGCCTGTGGCTTCTGTGTGTCTGTGGCTTCAATGTGTCTTTTGCTTCAATGTGTCTGTGGCTTCTATGTGTCTGTGGCTTCTATAAGTCTGTGGCTTCTATAAGTCTGTGGCTTCAATGTGTCTGTGGAATCAATGTGTCTGTGGCTTCAATGTGTCTGTGGCATTGGCGTGTATGTGGCTTCTATGTACCTGTGGCTTCAATGTGTCTGTGGTTTCAATGTGTCTGTGGCTTCAAAGTGTCTGTGGCTTCTATGTGTCAGTGGCTTCAATGTGTCTGTGGCTTCTAGGTGCATGTGTGTCTGTGGCTTCTATGTGTCTGTGGCTTCTATAAGTCTGTGGCTTCAATGTGTCTGTGGCTTCAATGTGTCTGTGGCATTGGTGTGTATGTGGCTTCTATGTACCTGTGGCTTCTATGTGTCTGTCACTTCAATGTGTCTGTGGCTTCTATGTGTCAGTGGCTTCAATGTGTCTGTGGCTTCAACGTGTCTGTGGCTTCAATGTGTCTGTGGCTTCTAGGTGAATGTGTGTCTGTGGCTTCTGTGTGCTTCTACATTTTTCCCAGAGGTTAACCTAACACTTAGTGGCGGTCCACGCGACGTACGTGTTTTACGTATTAAAAAAATTTAAAAAAAAAAATCTGAAAAAAAAAAAAACACCCGGTTATGACAAAAATATTTTGTAGATGATAAAAAATCACCCGGTATACGGGCTAGTGAAATCACCAGATCTTCACCCTAAACAGGCCACGCCCACGTTATCGTTACAAAACATGGCCGCGATTTTTCGCTCAATACCCGGTGGGAATGGTATTTAGAAGGATTTTGTCGTAAGACATGGAGGGAACGGTCGATTGTAAGGTCGGTAGGAACCGTTGAAAAGTCGAAATTTTTGACGTTTAGTCATTTCAAATGTCTAGTGATATTTCTGGTAACTTTGAAAATCTAGGGACCTATTCGCGCTACCACGTTCACGTGCATACTTCTACGTTCAGCAAGTCGAAAAAAAAATCGTTATTAAACGTTTTTAATGAATAAAATATATCGCGAACGCCGCAAAACGATACCGCCAAGCGATCGCGACCGTCAAAAGTAAAATCGAAAACGCCGTTTTCGCGCCAGATCGATCGCAAGTTTTCGCACTTTGCGACGTAGCCGCTCGATTTGACGCAACAGGTGTCACTTTTGACGTTTTTTCGTTGGCCTCGTTCACTCGAAGCGTTGAGAAAACACGCCCTTTTCCAAAATAGACGCATTTAATTTACAAAGTATAGCCTAAGCACTGTAGAATCGTATCCTCTTTCGATTTTTCGCCCGAAAATCCATATCTGAAAGCCCAATTTTGCTCCTACTCGATCGCAGTGGACCCCGAAAAGTCACGCTTTCCGCTGAACGCGACCATCACCCGATCCCATTTAAACAATGAGTGCGAACGTGACGCAACATACGATTTCTTGTTGTCGGACAGAGTCAAGTTCCACGATTAGTATAATGACTAGTGTGGGTAGACAGCATAATGTGCAGACCGCATAGTGTGTAGACCGCATAGTGTGTAGACCGCATAGTGTGTAGACCGCATAGTGTGTAGACCGCATAGTGTGTAGACCGCATAGTGTGTAGACCGCATAGTGTGTAGACCGCATAGTGTATAGACCGCATAGGCCCACGCACCGCCTAAGCCGACAGATCGCCTAGGCACATGCACGGCCTAGCGAGTAGACCACCCAGACCGCCTAGTCAAGTGGGTAGATCGCCTGTGTCCACTGTCTTGTTTCAACTTTATTCAATTCTTATCTTCTCATGCGGCTGGTTTCTTCTTGAAATCTGACCTAAGGTCAGAAGAATGCTTCTTCTATGATAAGGAAGAATTTTGTCTGATGATTTTTTTGTGCCATCTTTTCGTCGGCACAACCTTCACATCTTCATTCTGCATAAATCTCTTCAGGGGCCTAAAAAAATTTGAAATAAAAACAAATAATTTCATAAAAAGGTGACAAAACAAATTATTTAATGAGAGCAAGAACATATGAACAATTTTCAATATTTTATCGAATTGGCATAATCATTTCAACTGAACAATTTACAATGTTACTTTTCTTCTCTACCTCATAAAGAAATACATTCCTGTTGCTTATTCAAAATAAATATTCTTTATATTAAGGTCTGGTTTATTCACATTTAAGTAATAGATTATTGACCATGGTATACAGAACTCGTCACTTGATTCGTTCATTCTCGTTCTACACACTGCCATTAACATATTTCTATGTTAATGGCAAATATGGGGCAACAAAATCAACTTATCTGACACATAGCTATACAGGACTTTATGCGTAGGTGAATAAACCAGCCCTGAGGAAAACGGTAAAATATAATACGCAAACACAACACAACAGATAAGGGAATTCAAAAGACCAGAAAAAGTATGCAGACTTTAACAAAATGTACCGTTACAGTCTTGAAGAAGAAATAAATTGTCTAATCATCAAATACTACTTAGGGCTGATTTATTCACCTACACATAAAATAGAGTATAACTATGTGTCAGAGAGGTCAAAATTTGTTGCTGTGTTACAACTCATTCAAATAACAGATGACTAATCATTAGGCGGACCAAAAATATGCATTTATATGATTAGATATCAATTTATTTCAGAAACTGGACTGCAAATGATGAGATTGATCTGAGACAGGTTGATTAATAATAAATTTTTCTGTCAGAAGTGAAAAGGAAATACGTAAGTGTATATTTTTGGTTGCTCTACTAATCATAGTGTACAGTCTGTACAGAACCCGTCGCTTCATTCTTTTGTTCACATTCTACACACTGCCACTAACATATTTCTGCGTTAATGGCAAAAAATGGAGCAATAAAATCAACTGATGCGATACATAGCTATATATATATATATGACCTTATGCGTAGGCGAATAAACCAGACTTTATTCTTTAAAATATTATAATCATTACGTTATCGCTGTTTGTTTGGTTTAGAACGATAAAAATTCATAATCATCAATAGTTACCTAATTTATTTATAGTCCACTACTCGGCAGAATTTATAGATTCTCCAGAGAACGCATTATATTTCCTTTAAAGCGGTGATTGTTTGACAGGCAAACCGCCTCCACATCCGATGAAGCTCTTGCCGCCATAATGGAGGCTCAAACGCATTCAAATCAACGTTTGCCAACGTAGTAGCGCTAGTAAAAATGTCCCTCCGCAAGATGATAGAACAACGTGACATCTTTCCGTCAATAAAATGCGACAATGCTCTAGCAAGAGCTTGTCCCTCGAAGAAATTGATTTAAAACGATTTCATCTGCACCTGTAGTCGATAGTTGTAGGCGGATCGTCTCTCATTTTGGTAAACGCAGTCATCCATCCTGCTTGGGTAAGCCAACGTTCAGGTGCAGCAACTGGAAACATGACGAAGGGGATACCTGCGTCAATGCTCTAGCAAGATCTTTTCCCTCGAAGGAATTGATGAAAACGACTTTGTCTCTACTTGTAGTCGACAGTGAAAGGCTCATTTCGTCCCATTCGGCGATCCATAATCCTTCCATCGGGCATCATTCATTTGTAGACTTGAAAAACCTAAAACCACTCAGCGAGAAAGTTTACGGTATAATAAAACACATTTCCGGTTCGATTTGAGTTTCTATCGTCTTTTCCTTTCCAAAGTAAACGTTTTCTTTCCTGAAAATCATCTATAAGTAAAAGAGAATGGATGTTATAACACATTCAAAACCTGCACAGCGGTGACTAAATCGTACAACAATAGTTAAAATGGCCATTCGCAAAACAAAAACCTAATGAGATGTCAAATCGTGAATAAAATGTGTCAACGCTCTAGCAGAATCTTTCGCCTCAAAGCAATACAGTACAGAACTCATCACTTGATTCTTTAGTTAATGTTCTACACACAGTCATTAACATGGAGCAATAAAATAAACTTATGTGACATAGCTATATGACTTTACGTGTAAGTGAATAAAACAGCCCTCAATCTTATAATAATCATTATGTTGTCGCAGTATGTTTGGCTTAGAACGATAAGAATTCATAATCATCAATAGTTACCTAATTTAGAGAGAAGAACGCATAATATTTCCTTTAAAGCAATTATTGTGTTTGCCAGCGTAGTAGCGCTAGTAAAAATGCCCCTCCGCAAGACGATAGATCAACGTGTAGCAGCATCTTTTCCCTCAAAGCAATTGCCACATGTTCTCCCTCGGTGGGCGATCTGTTCAGTCAACGTCGAATGTTTCCGCACCTGTCTTTCGACGCAACAAATCGACAAAACTTCCGAAAAAAAAATACCTTCAGATGGCAACAGTGATAACCGAAATCTAAAAACAGCACAAAATTATACAACGGCAGTCTCATAAAGATATACCGTACAATTTTCTCATACAACGTTCTCGTCGTGTCAAAAGCGAGAACATAACCGTCCACTTTGTAGGAATACACCTGAATCTGTGGCAAATGTGGAGCGTCGCTAGCTTTTTAATCGAAATAGGAAGTCTCCTTCTTCAATTTTCTGCAAAGAATCAAACTGCCAATACAAACACTACATACTTCTCTTTCTCATGTTAGGCTATCTTTGTCATTCTTCTACCTCTTTCTTCGATTTTATATAAGAATTCAACTACATACATATAACCAAACTATATGTAAAGTATTTTAGGTTATCCAAGTAATGTGGCAACTGCTGCTACGAACGACGGTAGATGGCACTACTAAATTCGATTTTTTTCGCTCCAAATGCGTTTCAGAGTCGGTTTTTTGCACAAGTTTCTTTCGCAAAGGCTTGGGCATCGGGATCGAACGACGTTCAAAGGGGCGGCACTTGTCGCCTCGAAAGATGCCAATTTTCACATCAATTTCGCAGAAAAACGAATAATCCTTGTTAATGTTTAGCCACGCGCTTCCACCGTCACCTCCGACGCCCCATTTCAATTCCACCTTACACAATAATCAAGCGCAAATGCAAGAGACGCATTTCTAACCTCACTCTCTGACAGCTATCACGCGTCAAGCGTATCTCGCAGACGTAGATTCCAATCTCTTGTCACAGGGACTCGCAAGGGGCATTCCGTAGTCGTTCACGCGCACAATCACGTATCGTCGGCCCTATTTCGAGCCGGTAGGACATAAATTTGAAAACGTTTAACCGCTCGATGACATCGACTTGACAACTCAACGCGCGCTTTGACATTCTGGTGTCTAGTTATATCACCAGATTTTGTCACCCTAAACAGGCCACGCCCACTTTTTCGCCGCAAAAACATAGCTCGACAAATTGCAAATTTGCCGGCCGAAAATGCGTTTTCACCGCGATTTTTCGCTCAACACTCCGTCCGAAGGGTATTTGGAGGGATTTTGTCGTAAGACATGATGCGAAACGTCGATTGTAAGGTCAGCGGGAAGCGGCGAAAAATGCACTTTTTTGACGTTTATCAGTCGGCTTGACGGAACCGCTAGACGTCACGTGACATTTTCTCGATGGTCGCGTTCACTCGAAGAGTTGAAAAAACACGCCCTTTTCCAAAATAAACGCATTTAATTTACAAAATATAGCCTAAGCACTGTAGAATCGTACCCACTTTCGATTTGCCGCCCCGAAATCCATATCTAAAAGCCCAATTCGCCTCCTACTCGATCGCAATGGACCCCGAAAGGTCACGCTCCGCGGTGAACGCGGCCTCCAAGATGGCTTCCACGTTTAGTATATATAGACTAGTGTGGGTAGACCGCCGATTGGGTAGACCGCCTATTGGGTAGACCACCGAGCCCCTCCACCGCCCAGCCCCTCCATCGCCCAGCTCCTCCATCGCCCAGCCCCTCCACCGCCCAGCCCCTCCATCGCCCAGCCCCACCACCGCCCAGCCACACCACCGCCCAGCCCCTCCATCGCCCAGCCCCTCCATCGCCCAGCCCCTCAACCGCCCAGCCCCCCACCGCATAAGTCCAAGACCGCGTAAAACATACAAAACATAGATTACGTAAGTGTATGTAAAATTATAAAATATTCTGGAAAGATAAAAAAAATGTAAAATGTTTGGAAATAACACCCTGTATACATAAACATCCTGTTTGTGTTAAAAAAACATTCCTGTATACGACAAAGAAAATATTCTGGGAAGGAACATCCTGTATAATAAAAATATTTTGCAGGTAATAAAAAAGCACTCTGTATACGGTCTATTCCGAACACCCTGTATATGAGTAAAGAGACTGTAGACCCTGTAAAATTATAAAATATTCAGGAAAGAGCAAAAAAATAAATAAAATGGAAAAAACAACCTGTATAAGATAATTTGTTGGTGATAAAAAACACCTTGTATACGGTCTATTGCGAACACCTTGTATATGAGAAAAGAGACAGCTTGTAAAACATTCTCGAAACAGCAAAAAAATAAATGTAATCTTCGGAAAAAACACCCTGTATACGATACCAGGTGGGCCCCATTGTGGGGCCCATCCGGAGTTAATCAAGTTATACATATTTGGAAGTTTGGGCCCCATTTTGGGGCCCAAACCTAATTTTTGCATTTGAGGACGCTCCCCACAGGCCAACTGATCACCTAGTGGCATCTCACGCGATCTAAGTGTTTTACGTAAGACGGACACGCGTTTAAAAGTTGCGCTGAGAGTCGCATTTTAACGTAACTTTGGCACCCAATGACGGCCCCACTGTGGGGCCCATACAATTTTTTTAGATGCGAGCTCGTTCCCCGGAGCCAGGGTATTGTCTGCTGACAATTTGCGCGTCCTGTGCGCATTTTTAAACGCCTCATGTGCGTTTAAAAGTCACGTTGCAAGCCTTCACTCTGCGGCTCGGGGCTCCGCATGTACGCGCTTTGGGACCCCCTTTTCGACGGAATTTGGTCGCGCAAGGCATAGTCTATCGAACGGTGATATTTTTAGGTCTCCGCAGTTGACTTTGGACTCGCAAGGAATTTTTGATAATTGCAATTTTTTAAGAAATCGCAGAAATCGCTGTTTTTGTCGGGGTACTCACTTTGATTAGGGTCTCTGGAAATATTCACTTTGGGGCCGGATTTTCGTTAAATATCTACTCGCGAAGGTCGAAACTGACTCCCCGTCGTGTCATGCGCCATCGTCGGACGTTTTTGGGCCACTCACGACCGTTTTAAAATCGCGTTCGCGCGCGAAATATAGTCGCACAGGGCTGCAATCCGCGGGTTGGGGCTTCGCAAATGTGCGTTTTGGTGCGCGGTTTTCGGTCGAATGAGACAGAAGGAAGTTCAATCTATCGATAGGTGGTATAATTTGCCGTCTGCGACCAATTTTCGTCTCGCAAGGGACCATCAAAAGAAGCAATTTTTTGACGGATCTCGAAAAAAAATCAGTTATCGCGGAGCACGACTGGACCTGTTGGTTGGAGTCTCGGAAAACAGGCTTTTTGGGGCCCCGTTTTCGGTCGAAAGAGATAGAGGAAGGTCTCAACTTACGACCCGTTGTATAATTCAGCCTCCGGAAGCTGTTTTCGGCCCAGCAGGAACGCGCAAAATGCACCCATTTTTGACAGATGGAAATTACGTAGATCGATCGGCCCGGTGCATGCCTTCGTTAAATCACTTTTTTCACACCTTTGCCTTTGCCGCGAATATATATTAACCAGAAATTCATCGTATGTGCCTATGGCTTCAATGTGTCTGTGGCTTCTATGTGTCTGTAGCTTCTGTGTGTCTGTGGCTTCTATGTGTCTGTGGCTTCTATGTGTCTGTAGCTTCTGTGTGTCTGTGGCTTCTATGTGTCTGTGGCTTCTAAGTGTCTGTGGCTTCTGTGTCTGTGGCTTCTATGTGCCTGTGGCTTCTGTGCGTCTGTGGCTTCAATGTGTCTTTTGCTTCAATGTGTCTGTGGCTTCTATGTGTCTGTGGCTTCTATAAGTCTGTGGCTTCAATGTGTCTGTGGCTTCAATGTGTCTGTGGCTTCAATGTGTCTGTGGCATTGGTGTGTATGTGGCTTCTATATACCTGTGGCTTCAATGTGTCTGTGGCTTCAATGTGTCTGTGGCTTCAATGTGTCTGTGGCTTCTAGGTGCATGTGTGTCTGTGGCTTCTATGTGTCTGTGGCTTCTATAAGTCTGTGGCTTCAATGTGTCTGTGGCTTCAATGTGTCTGTGGCTTCAATGTGTCTGCGGCTTCAATGTGTCTGTGGCATTGGTGTGTATGTGGCTTCTATGTACCTGTGGCTTCAATGTGCCTGTGGCTTCTGTGTGTCTGTGGCTTCAATGTGTCTTTTGCTTCAATGTGTCTTTTGCTTCAATGTGTCTGTGGCTTCAATGTGTCTGTGGCTTCAATGTGTCTGTGGCTTCAATGTGTCTGTGGCTTCAATGTGTCTGTGGCTTCAATGTGTCTGTGGCATTGGTGTGTATGTGGCTTCTATGTACCTGCGGCTTCAATGTGTCTGTGGCATTGGTGTGTATGTGGCTTCTATGTACCTGTGGCTTCAATGTGCCTGTGGCTTCTGTGTGTCTGTGGCTTCTATGTGTCTGTGGCTTCTATAAGTCTGTGGCTTCAATGTGTCTGTGGCTTCAATGTGTCTGTGGCTTCCAGGTGCATGTGTGTCTGTGGCTGCTGTGTGCTTCTACATTTTTCCCAGAGGTTAACCTAACACCTAGTGGCGGCCCACGCGACGTACGTGTTTTACGTATTAAAAAAATTAAAAAAAAAATCTGAAAAAAAAACACCCGGTATATAACAAAAATATTTTGTAGATTATAAAAAATCACCCGGTATACGGGCTAGTGAATTCACCAGATTTTCACCCTAAGGCCACGCCCGCGTTATCGTTACAAAACATGCCTTGACAAATTGCAAAATTTCTGCGCGAAAATGGCTTCTCGCCGCGATTTTTCGCTCAATACTCGGTGGGAATGGTATTTAGAAGGATTTTGTCGTAAGACATGGAGGGAAACGTCGATTGTAAGGCCGGTAGGAACCGTTGAAAAGTCGAAATTTTTGACGTTTAGTCATTTGAAATGTCTAGTGATATTTCTGGTAACTTTGAAAATCTAGGGACCTATTCGCGCACCACGTTCACGTGCATACTTCTACGTTCAGCAAGTTGGAAAAAAAATCGTTATTAAACGTTTTTAATGAATAAAATATATCGCGAACGCCGCAAAACGATACCGCCAAGCGATCGCGACCGTCAAAAGTAAAATCGAAAGCGCCGTTTTGCCGCCAGATCGATCGCAAGTTTTCGCATTCTGCGACGTAGCCGCTCGATTTGACGCAACAGGTGTCACTTTTGACGTTTTTTCGTTGGCCTCGTTCACTCGAAGCGTTGAGAAAACACGCCCTTTTCCAAAATAGACGCATTTAATTTACAAAGTATAGCCTAAGCACTGTAGAATCGTATCCTCTTTCGATTTTTCGCCCGAAAATCCATATCTGAAAGCCCAATTTTGCTCCTACTCGATCGCAGTGGACCCCGAAAAGTCACGCTTTCCGCTGAACGCGACCATCACCCGATCCCATTTAAACAATGAGTGCGAACGTGACGCAACATACGATTTCTTGTTGTCGGACAGAGTCAAGTTCCACGATTAGTATAATGACTAGTGTGGGTAGACAGCATAATGTGCAGACCGCATAGTGTGTAGACCGCATAGTGTGTAGACCGCATAGTGTGTAGACCGCATAGTGTGTAGACCGCATAGTGTGTAGACCGCATAGTGTGTAGACCGCATAGTGTGTAGACCGCATAGGCCCACGCACCGCCTAAGCCGACAGATCGCCTAGGCACATGCACGGCCTAGCGAGTAGACCACCCAGACCGACAGACCGCCTAGTCAAGTGGGTAGATCGCCTGTGTCCACTGTCTTGTTTCAACTTTATTCAATTCTTATCTTCTCATGCGGCTGGTTTCTTCTTGAAATCTGACCTAAGGTCAGAAGAATGCTTCTTCTATGATAAGGAAGAATTTTGTCTGATGATTTTTTTGTGCCATCTTTTCGTCGGCACAACCTTCACATCTTCATTCTGCATAAATCTCTTCAGGGGCCTAAAAAAATTTGAAATAAAAACAAATAATTTCATAAAAAGGTGACAAAACAAATTATTTAATGAGAGCAAGAACATATGAACAATTTTCAATATTTTATCGAATTGGCATAATCATTTCAACTGAACAATTTACAATGTTACTTTTCTTCTCTACCTCATAAAGAAATACATTCCTGTTGCTTATTCAAAATAAATATTCTTTATATTAAGGTCTGGTTTATTCACATTTAAGTAATAGATTATTGACCATGGTATACAGAACTCGTCACTTGATTCGTTCATTCTCGTTCTACACACTGCCATTAACATATTTCTATGTTAATGGCAAATATGGGGCAACAAAATCAACTTATCTGACACATAGCTATACAGGACTTTATGCGTAGGTGAATAAACCAGCCCTGAGGAAAACGGTAAAATATAATACGCAAACACAACACAACAGATAAGGGAATTCAAAAGACCAGAAAAAGTATGCAGACTTTAACAAAATGTACCGTTACAGTCTTGAAGAAGAAATAAATTGTCTAATCATCAAATACTACTTAGGGCTGATTTATTCACCTACACATAAAATAGAGTATAACTATGTGTCAGAGAGGTCAAAATTTGTTGCTGTGTTACAACTCATTCAAATAACAGATTACTAATCATTAGGCGAACCAAAAATATGCATTTATATGATTAGATATCAATTTATTTCAGAAACTGGACTGCAAATGATGAGATTGATCTGAGACAGGTTGATTAATAATAAATTTTTCTGTCAGAAGTGAAAAGGAAATACGTAAGTGTATATTTTTGGTTGCTCTACTAATCATAGTGTACAGTCTGTACAGAACCCGTCGCTTCATTCTTTTGTTCACATTCTACACACTGCCACTAACATATTTCTGCGTTAATGGCAAAAAATGGAGCAATAAAATCAACTGATGCGATACATAGCTATATATGACCTTATGCGTAGGCGAATAAACCAGACTTTATTCTTTAAAATATTATAATCATTACGTTATCGCTGTTTGTTTGGTTTAGAACGATAAAAATTCATAATCATCAATAGTTACCTAATTTATTTATAGTCCACTACTCGGCAGAATTTATAGATTCTCCAGAGAACGCATTATATTTCCTTTAAAGCGGTGATTGTTTGACAGGCAAACCGCCTCCACATCCGATGAAGCTCTTGCCGCCATAATGGAGGCTCAAACGCATTCAAATGAACGTTTGCCAACGTAGTAGCGCTAGTAAAAATGTCCCTCCGCAAGATGATAGAACAACGTGACATCTTTCCGTCAATAAAATGCGACAATGCTCTAGCAAGAGCTTGTCCCTCGAAGAAATTGATTTAAAACGATTTCATCTGCACCTGTAGTCGATAGTTGTAGGCGGATCGTCTCTCATTTTGGTAAACGCAGTCATCCATCCTGCTTGGGTAAGCCAACGTTCAGGTGCAGCAACTGGAAACATGACGAAGGGGATACCTGCGTCAATGCTCTAGCAAGATCTTTTCCCTCGAAGGAATTGATGAAAACGACTTTGTCTCTACTTGTAGTCGACAGTGAAAGGCTCATTTCGTCCCATTCGGCGATCCATAATCCTTCCATCGGGCATCATTCATTTGTAGACTTGAAAAACCTAAAACCACTCAGCGAGAAAGTTTACGGTATAATAAAACACATTTCCGGTTCGATTTGAGTTTCTATCGTCTTTTCCTTTCCAAAGTAAACGTTTTCTTTCCTGAAAATCATCTATAAGTAAAAGAGAATGGATGTTATAACACATTCAAAACCTGCACAGCGGTGACTAAATCGTACAACAATAGTTAAAATGGCCATTCGCAAAACAAAAACCTAATGAGATGTCAAATCGTGAATAAAATGTGTCAACGCTCTAGCAGAATCTTTCGCCTCAAAGCAATACAGTACAGAACTCATCACTTGATTCTTTAGTTAATGTTCTATGTTCTATGTTCTATGTGACATAGCTATATGACTTTACGTGTAAGTGAATAAAACAGCCCTCAATCTTATAATAATCATTATGTTGTCGCAGTATGTTTGGCTTAGAACGATAAGAATTCATAATCATCAATAGTTACCTAATTTAGAGAGAAGAACGCATAATATTTCCTTTAAAGCAATTATTGTGTTTGCCAGCGTAGTAGCGCTAGTAAAAATGCCCCTCCGCAAGACGATAGATCAACGTGTAGCAGCATCTTTTCCCTTAAAGCAATTGCCACATGTTCTCCCTCGGTGGGCGATCTGTTCAGTCAACGTCGAATGTTTCCGCACCTGTCTTTCGACGCAACAAATCGACAAAACTTCCGAAAAAAAAATACCTTCAGATGGCAACAGTGATAACCGAAATCTAAAAACAGCACAAAATTATACAACGGCAGTCTCATAAAGATATACCGTACAATTTTCTCATACAACGTTCTCGTCGTGTCAAAAGCGAGAACATAACCGTCCACTTTGTAGGAATACACCTGAATCTGTGGCAAATGTGGAGCGTCGCTAGCTTTTTAATCGAAATAGGAAGTCTCCTTCTTCAATTTTCTGCAAAGAATCAAACTGCCAATACAAACACTACATACTTCTCTTTCTCATGTTAGGCTATCTTTGTCATTCTTCTACCTCTTTCTTCGATTTTATATAAGAATTCAACTACATACATATAACCAAACTATATGTAAAGTATTTTAGGTTATCCAAGTAATGTGGCAACTGCTGCTACGAACGACGTTAGATGGCACCACTAAATTCGATTTTTTTCGCTCCAAATGCGTTTCAGAGTCGGTTTTTTGCACAAGTTTCTTTCGCAAAGGCTTGGGCATCGGGATCGAACGACGTTCAAAGGGGCGGCACTTGTCGCCTCGAAAGATGCCAATTTTCACATCAATTTCGCAGAAAAACGAATAATCCTTGTTAATGTTTAGCCACGCGCTTCCACCGTCACCTCCGACGCCCCATTTCAATTCCACCTTACACAATAATCAAGCGCAAATGCAAGAGACGCATTTCTAACCTCACTCTCTGACAGCTATCACGCGTCAATCGTATCTCGCAGACGTAGATTCCAATCTCTTGTCACAGGGACTCGCAAGGGGCATTCCGTAGTCGTTCACGCGCACAATCACGTATCGTCGGCCCTATTTCGAGCCGGTAGGACATAAATTTGAAAACGTTTAACCGCTCGATGACATCGACTTGACAACTCAACGCGCGCTTTGACATTCTGGTGTCTAGTTATATCACCAGATTTTGTCACCCTAAACAGGCCACGCCCACTTTTTCGCCGCAAAAACATAGCTCGACAAATTGCAAATTTGCCGGCCGAAAATGCGTTTTCACCGCGATTTTTCGCTCAACACTCCGTCCGAAGGGTATTTGGAGGGATTTTGTCGTAAGACATGATGCGAAACGTCGATTGTAAGGTCAGCGGGAAGCGGCGAAAAATGCACTTTTTTGACGTTTATCAGTCGGCTTGACGGAACCGCTAGACGTCACGTGACATTTTCTCGATGGTCGCGTTCACTCGAAGAGTTGAAAAAACACGCCCTTTTCCAAAATAAAGGCATTTAATTTACAAAATATAGCCTAAGCACTGTAGAATCGTACCCACTTTCGATTTGCCGCCCCGAAATCCATATCTAAAAGCCCAATTCGCCTCCTACTCGATCGCAATGGACCCCGAAAGGTCACGCTCCGCGGTGAACGCGGCCTCCAAGATGGCTTCCACGTTTAGTATATATAGACTAGTGTGGGTAGACCGCCGATTGGGTAGACCGCCTATTGGGTAGACCACCGAGCCCCTCCACCGCCCAGCTCCTCCATCGCCCAGCCCCTCCACCGCCCAGCCCCTCCATCGCCCAGCCCCACCACCGCCCAGCCCCACCACCGCCCAGCCCCACCACCGCCCAGCCCCTCCATCGCCCAGCCCCTCCATCGCCCAGCCCCTCAACCGCCCAGCCCCCCACCGCATAAGCCCAAGACCGCGTAAAACATACAAAACATAGATTACGTAAGTGTATGTAAAATTATAAAATATTCTGGAAAGATAAAAAAAATGTAAAATGTTTGGAAATAACACCCTGTATACATAAACATCCTGTTTGTGTTAAAAAAACATTCCTGTATACGACAAAGAAAATATTCTGGGAAGGAACATCCTGTATAATAAAAATATTTTGCAGGTAATAAAAAAGCACCCTGTATACGGTCTATTCCGAACACCCTGTATATGAGTAAAGAGACTGTAGACCCTGTAAAATTATAAAATATTCAGGAAAGAGCAAAAAAATAAATAAAATGGAAAAAACAACCTGTATAAGATAATTTGTTGGTGATAAAAAACACCTTGTATACGGTCTATTGCGAACACCTTGTATATGAGAAAAGAGACAGCTTGTAAAACATTCTCGAAACAGCAAAAAAATAAATGTAATCTTCGGAAAAAACACCCTGTATACGATACCAGGTGGGCCCCATTGTGGGGCCCATCCGGAGTTAATCAAGTTATACATATTTGGAAGTTTGGGCCCCATTTTGGGGCCCAAACCTAATTTTTGCATTTGAGGACGCTCCCCACAGGCCAACTGATCACCTAGTGGCATCTCACGCGATCTAAGTGTTTTACGTAAGACGGACACGCGTTTAAAAGTTGCGCTGAGAGTCGCATTTTAACGTAACTTTGGCACCCAATGACGGCCCCACTGTGGGGCCCATACAATTTTTTTAGATGCGAGCTCGTTCCCCGGAGCCAGGGTATTGTCTGCTGACAATTTGCGCGTCCTGTGCGCATTTTTAAACGCCTCATGTGCGTTTAAAAGTCACGTTGCAAGCCTTCACTCTGCGGCTCGGGGCTCCGCATGTACGCGCTTTGGGACCCCCTTTTCGACGGAATTTGGTCGCGCAAGGCATAGTCTATCGAACGGTGATATTTTTAGGTCTCCGCAGTTGACTTTGGACTCGCAAGGAATTTTTGATAATTGCAATTTTTTAAGAAATCGCAGAAATCGCTGTTTTTGTCGGGGTACTCACTTTGATTAGGGTCTCTGGAAATATTCACTTTGGGGCCGGATTTTCGTTAAATATCTACTCGCGAAGGTCGAAACTGACTCCCCGTCGTGTCATGCGCCATCGTCGGACGTTTTTGGGCCACTCACGACCGTTTTAAAATCGCGTTCGCGCGCGAAATATAGTCGCACAGGGCTGCAATCCGCGGGTTGGGGCTTCGCAAATGTGCGTTTTGGTGCGCGGTTTTCGGTCGAATGAGACAGAAGGAAGTTCAATCTATCGATAGGTGGTATAATTTGCCGTCTGCGACCAATTTTCGTCTCGCAAGGGACCATCAAAAGAAGCAATTTTTTGACGGATCTCGAAAAAAAATCAGTTATCGCGGAGCACGACTGGACCTGTTGGTTGGAGTCTCGGAAAACAGGCTTTTTGGGGCCCCGTTTTCGGTCGAAAGAGATAGAGGAAGGTCTCAACTTACGACCCGTTGTATAATTCAGCCTCCGGAAGCTGTTTTCGGCCCAGCAGGAACGCGCAAAATGCACCCATTTTTGACAGATGGAAATTACGTAGATCGATCGGCCCGGTGCATGCCTTCGTTAAATCACTTTTTTCACACCTTTGCCTTTGCCGCGAATATAAATTAACCAGAAATTCATCGTATGTGCCTATGGCTTCAATGTGTCTGTGGCTTCTATGTGTCTGTAGCTTCTGTGTGTCTGTGGCTTCTATGTGTCTGTGGCTTCTATGTGTCTGTAGCTTCTGTGTGTCTGTGGCTTCTATGTGTCTGTGGCTTCTAAGTGTCTGTGGCTTCTGTGTCTGTGGCTTCTATGTGCCTGTGGCTTCTGTGCGTCTGTGGCTTCAATGTGTCTTTTGCTTCAATGTGTCTGTGGCTTCTATGTGTCTGTGGCTTCTATAAGTCTGTGGCTTCAATGTGTCTGTGGCTTCAATGTGTCTGTGGCTTCAATGTGTCTGTGGCATTGGTGTGTATGTGGCTTCTATATACCTGTGGCTTCAATGTGTCTGTGGCTTCAATGTGTCTGTGGCTTCAATGTGTCTGTGGCTTCAATGTGTCTGTGGCTTCAATGTGTCTGTGGCTTCTAGGTGCATGTGTGTCTGTGGCTTCTATGTGTCTGTGGCTTCTATAAGTCTGTGGCTTCAATGTGTCTGTGGCTTCAATGTGTCTGTGGCTTCAATGTGTCTGCGGCTTCAATGTGTCTGTGGCATTGGTGTGTATGTGGCTTCTATGTACCTGTGGCTTCAATGTGCCTGTGGCTTCTGTGTGTCTGTGGCTTCAATGTGTCTTTTGCTTCAATGTGTCTTTTGCTTCAATGTGTCTGTGGCTTCAATGTGTCTGTGGCTTCAATGTGTCTGTGGCTTCAATGTGTCTGTGGCTTCAATGTGTCTGTGGCTTCAATGTGTCTGTGGCATTGGTGTGTATGTGGCTTCTATGTACCTGCGGCTTCAATGTGTCTGTGGCATTGGTGTGTATGTGGCTTCTATGTACCTGTGGCTTCAATGTGCCTGTGGCTTCTGTGTGTCTGTGGCTTCTATGTGTATGTGGCTTCTATAAGTCTGTGGCTTCAATGTGTCTGTGGCTTCAATGTGTCTGTGGCTTCAATGTGTCTGTGGCTTCCAGGTGCATGTGTGTCTGTGGCTGCTGTGTGCTTCTACATTTTTCCCAGAGGTTAACCTAACACCTAGTGGCGGCCCACGCGACGTACGTGTTTTACGTATTAAAAAAATTAAAAAAAAAATCTGAAAAAAAAACACCCGGTATATAACAAAAATATTTTGTAGATGATAAAAAATCACCCGGTATACGGGCTAGTGAAATCACCAGATTTTCACCCTAAGGCCACGCCCACGTTATCGTTACAAAACATGCCTTGACAAATTGCAAAATTTCTGCGCGAAAATGGCTTCTCGCCGCGATTTTTCGCTCAATACTCGGTGGGAATGGTATTTAGAAGGATTTTGTCGTAAGACATGGAGGGAAACGTCGATTGTAAGGCCGGTAGGAACCGTTGAAAAGTCGAAATTTTTGACGTTTAGTCATTTGAAATGTCTAGTGATATTTCTGGTAACTTTGAAAATCTAGGGACCTATTCGCGCACCACGTTCACGTGCATACTTCTACGTTCAGCAAGTTGGAAAAAAAATCGTTATTAAACGTTTTTAATGAATAAAATATATCGCGAACGCCGCAAAACGATACCGCCAAGCGATCGCGACCGTCAAAAGTAAAATCGAAAGCGCCGTTTTGCCGCCAGATCGATCGCAAGTTTTCGCATTCTGCGACGTAGCCGCTCGATTTGACGCAACAGGTGTCACTTTTGACGTTTTTTCGTTGGCCTCGTTCACTCGAAGCGTTGAGAAAACACGCCCTTTTCCAAAATAGACGCATTTAATTTACAAAGTATAGCCTAAGCACTGTAGAATCGTATCCTCTTTCGATTTTTCGCCCGAAAATCCATATCTGAAAGCCCAATTTTGCTCCTACTCGATCGCAGTGGACCCCGAAAAGTCACGCTTTCCGCTGAACGCGACCATCACCCGATCCCATTTAAACAATGAGTGCGAACGTGACGCAACATACGATTTCTTGTTGTCGGACAGAGTCAAGTTCCACGATTAGTATAATGACTAGTGTGGGTAGACAGCATAATGTGCAGACCGCATAGTGTGTAGACCGCATAGTGTGTAGACCGCATAGTGTGTAGACCGCATAGTGTGTAGACCGCATAGTGTGTAGACCGCATAGTGTGTAGACCGCATAGTGTGTAGACCGCATAGTGTGTAGACCGCATAGGCCCACGCACCGCCTAAGCCGACAGATCGCCTAGGCACATGCACGGCCTAGCGAGTAGACCACCCAGACCGACAGACCGCCTAGTCAAGTGGGTAGATCGCCTGTGTCCACTGTCTTGTTTCAACTTTATTCAATTCTTATCTTCTCATGCGGCTGGTTTCTTCTTGAAATCTGACCTAAGGTCAGAAGAATGCTTCTTCTATGATAAGGAAGAATTTTGTCTGATGATTTTTTTGTGCCATCTTTTCGTCGGCACAACCTTCACATCTTCATTCTGCATAAATCTCTTCAGGGGCCTAAAAAAATTTGAAATAAAAACAAATAATTTCATAAAAAGGTGACAAAACAAATTATTTAATGAGAGCAAGAACATATGAACAATTTTCAATATTTTATCGAATTGGCATAATCATTTCAACTGAACAATTTACAATGTTACTTTTCTTCTCTACCTCATAAAGAAATACATTCCTGTTGCTTATTCAAAATAAATATTCTTTATATTAAGGTCTGGTTTATTCACATTTAAGTAATAGATTATTGACCATGGTATACAGAACTCGTCACTTGATTCGTTCATTCTCGTTCTACACACTGCCATTAACATATTTCTATGTTAATGGCAAATATGGGGCAACAAAATCAACTTATCTGACACATAGCTATACAGGACTTTATGCGTAGGTGAATAAACCAGCCCTGAGGAAAACGGTAAAATATAATACGCAAACACAACACAACAGATAAGGGAATTCAAAAGACCAGAAAAAGTATGCAGACTTTAACAAAATGTACCGTTACAGTCTTGAAGAAGAAATAAATTGTCTAATCATCAAATACTACTTAGGGCTGATTTATTCACCTACACATAAAATAGAGTATAACTATGTGTCAGAGAGGTCAAAATTTGTTGCTGTGTTACAACTCATTCAAATAACAGATTACTAATCATTAGGCGAACCAAAAATATGCATTTATATGATTAGATATCAATTTATTTCAGAAACTGGACTGCAAATGATGAGATTGATCTGAGACAGGTTGATTAATAATAAATTTTTCTGTCAGAAGTGAAAAGGAAATACGTAAGTGTATATTTTTGGTTGCTCTACTAATCATAGTGTACAGTCTGTACAGAACCCGTCGCTTCATTCTTTTGTTCACATTCTACACACTGCCACTAACATATTTCTGCGTTAATGGCAAAAAATGGAGCAATAAAATCAACTGATGCGATACATAGCTATATATGACCTTATGCGTAGGCGAATAAACCAGACTTTATTCTTTAAAATATTATAATCATTACGTTATCGCTGTTTGTTTGGTTTAGAACGATAAAAATTCATAATCATCAATAGTTACCTAATTTATTTATAGTCCACTACTCGGCAGAATTTATAGATTCTCCAGAGAACGCATTATATTTCCTTTAAAGCGGTGATTGTTTGACAGGCAAACCGCCTCCACATCCGATGAAGCTCTTGCCGCCATAATGGAGGCTCAAACGCATTCAAATCAACGTTTGCCAACGTAGTAGCGCTAGTAAAAATGTCCCTCCGCAAGATGATAGAACAACGTGACATCTTTCCGTCAATAAAATGCGACAATGCTCTAGCAAGAGCTTGTCCCTCGAAGAAATTGATTTAAAACGATTTCATCTGCACCTGTAGTCGATAGTTGTAGGCGGATCGTCTCTCATTTTGGTAAACGCAGTCATCCATCCTGCTTGGGTAAGCCAACGTTCAGGTGCAGCAACTGGAAACATGACGAAGGGGATACCTGCGTCAATGCTCTAGCAAGATCTTTTCCCTCGAAGGAATTGATGAAAACGACTTTGTCTCTACTTGTAGTCGACAGTGAAAGGCTCATTTCGTCCCATTCGGCGATCCATAATCCTTCCATCGGGCATCATTCATTTGTAGACTTGAAAAACCTAAAACCACTCAGCGAGAAAGTTTACGGTATAATAAAACACATTTCCGGTTCGATTTGAGTTTCTATCGTCTTTTCCTTTCCAAAGTAAACGTTTTCTTTCCTGAAAATCATCTATAAGTAAAAGAGAATGGATGTTATAACACATTCAAAACCTGCACAGCGGTGACTAAATCGTACAACAATAGTTAAAATGGCCATTCGCAAAACAAAAACCTAATGAGATGTCAAATCGTGAATAAAATGTGTCAACGCTCTAGCAGAATCTTTCGCCTCAAAGCAATACAGTACAGAACTCATCACTTGATTCTTTAGTTAATGTTCTATGTTCTATGTTCTATGTGACATAGCTATATGACTTTACGTGTAAGTGAATAAAACAGCCCTCAATCTTATAATAATCATTATGTTGTCGCAGTATGTTTGGCTTAGAACGATAAGAATTCATAATCATCAATAGTTACCTAATTTAGAGAGAAGAACGCATAATATTTCCTTTAAAGCAATTATTGTGTTTGCCAGCGTAGTAGCGCTAGTAAAAATGCCCCTCCGCAAGACGATAGATCAACGTGTAGCAGCATCTTTTCCCTTAAAGCAATTGCCACATGTTCTCCCTCGGTGGGCGATCTGTTCAGTCAACGTCGAATGTTTCCGCACCTGTCTTTCGACGCAACAAATCGACAAAACTTCCGAAAAAAAAATACCTTCAGATGGCAACAGTGATAACCGAAATCTAAAAACAGCACAAAATTATACAACGGCAGTCTCATAAAGATATACCGTACAATTTTCTCATACAACGTTCTCGTCGTGTCAAAAGCGAGAACATAACCGTCCACTTTGTAGGAATACACCTGAATCTGTGGCAAATGTGGAGCGTCGCTAGCTTTTTAATCGAAATAGGAAGTCTCCTTCTTCAATTTTCTGCAAAGAATCAAACTGCCAATACAAACACTACATACTTCTCTTTCTCATGTTAGGCTATCTTTGTCATTCTTCTACCTCTTTCTTCGATTTTATATAAGAATTCAACTACATACATATAACCAAACTATATGTAAAGTATTTTAGGTTATCCAAGTAATGTGGCAACTGCTGCTACGAACGACGTTAGATGGCACCACTAAATTCGATTTTTTTCGCTCCAAATGCGTTTCAGAGTCGGTTTTTTGCACAAGTTTCTTTTGCAAAGGCTTGGGCATCGGGATCGAACGACGTTCAAAGGGGCGGCACTTGTCGCCTCGAAAGATGCCAATTTTCACATCAATTTCACAGAAAAACGAATAATCCTTGTTAATGTTTAGCCACGCGCTTCCACCGTCACCTCCGACGCCCCATTTCAATTCCACCTTACACAATAATCAAGCGCAAATGCAAGAGACGCATTTCTAACCTCACTCTCTGACAGCTATCACGCGTCAATCGTATCTCGCAGACGTAGATTCCAATCTCTTGTCACAGGGACTCGCAAGGGGCATTCCGTAGTCGTTCACGCGCACAATCACGTATCGTCGGCCCTATTTCGAGCCGGTAGGACATAAATTTGAAAACGTTTAACCGCTCGATGACATCGACTTGACAACTCAACGCGCGCTTTGACATTCTGGTGTCTAGTTATATCACCAGATTTTGTCACCCTAAACAGGCCACGCCCACTTTTTCGCCGCAAAAACATAGCTCGACAAATTGCAAATTTGCCGGCCGAAAATGCGTTTTCACCGCGATTTTTCGCTCAACACTCCGTCCGAACGGTATTTGGAGGGATTTTGTCGTAAGACATGATGCGAAACGTCGATTGTAAGGTCAGCGGGAAGCGGCGAAAAATGCACTTTTTTGACGTTTATCAGTCGGCTTGACGGAACCGCTAGACGTCACGTGACATTTTCTCGATGGTCGCGTTCACTCGAAGAGTTGAAAAAACACGCCCTTTTCCAAAATAAAGGCATTTAATTTACAAAATATAGCCTAAGCACTGTAGAATCGTACCCACTTTCGATTTGCCGCCCCGAAATCCATATCTAAAAGCCCAATTCGCCTCCTACTCGATCGCAATGGACCCCGAAAGGTCACGCTCCGCGGTGAACGCGGCCTCCAAGATGGCTTCCACGTTTAGTATATATAGACTAGTGTGGGTAGACCGCCGATTGGGTAGACCGCCTATTGGGTAGACCACCGAGCCCCTCCACCGCCCAGCTCCTCCATCGCCCAGCCCCTCCACCGCCCAGCCCCTCCATCGCCCAGCCCCACCACCGCCCAGCCCCACCACCGCCCAGCCCCACCACCGCCCAGCCCCTCCATCGCCCAGCCCCTCAACCGCCCAGCCCCCCACCGTATAAGCCCAAGACCGCGTAAAACATACAAAACATAGATTACGTAAGTGTATGTAAAATTATAAAATATTCTGGAAAGATAAAAAAAATGTAAAATGTTTGGAAATAACACCCTGTATACATAAAAATCCTGTTTGTGTTAAAAAAACATTCCTGTATACGACAAAGAAAATATTCTGGGAAGGAACATCCTGTATAATAAAAATATTTTGCAGGTAATAAAAAAGCACCCTGTATACGGTCTATTCCGAACACCCTGTATATGAGTAAAGAGACTGTAGACCCTGTAAAATTATAAAATATTCAGGAAAGAGCAAAAAAATAAATAAAATGGAAAAAACAACCTGTATAAGATAATTTGTTGGTGATAAAAAACACCTTGTATACGGTCTATTGCGAACACCTTGTATATGAGAAAAGAGACAGCTTGTAAAACATTCTCGAAACAGCAAAAAAATAAATGTAATCTTCGGAAAAAACACCCTGTATACGATACCAGGTGGGCCCCATTGTGGGGCCCATCCGGAGTTAATCAAGTTATACATATTTGGAAGTGTGGGCCCCATTTTGGGGCCCAAACCTAATTTTTGCATTTGAGGACGCTCCCCACAGGCCAACTGATCACCTAGTGGGATCTCACGCGATCTAAGTGTTTTACGTAAGACGGACACGCGTTTAAAAGTTGCGCTGAGAGTCGCATTTTAACGTAACTTTGGCACCCAATGACGGCCCCACTGTGGGGCCCATACAATTTTTTTAGATGCGAGCTCGTTCCCCGGAGCCAGGGTATTGTCTGCTGACAATTTGCGCGTCCTGTGCGCATTTTTAAACGCCTCATGTGCGTTTAAAAGTCACGTTGCAAGCCTTCACTCTGCGGCTCGGGGCTCCGCATGTACGCGCTTTGGGACCCCCTTTTCGACGGAATTTGGTCGCGCAAGGCATAGTCTATCGAACGGTGATATTTTTAGGTCTCCGCAGTTGACTTTGGACTCGCAAGGAATTTTTGATAATTGCAATTTTTTAAGAAATCGCAGAAATCGCTGTTTTTGTCGGGGTACTCACTTTGATTAGGGTCTCTGGAAATATTCACTTTGGGGCCGGATTTTCATTAAATATCTATTCGCGAAGGTCGAAACTGACTCCCCGTCGTGTCATGCGCCATCGTCGGACGTTTTTGGGCCACTCACGACCGTTTTAAAATCGCGTTCGCGCGCGAAATATCGGCGCGCAGGGCTGCAATCCGCGGGTTGGGCTCCGCAAATGTGCGTTTTGGTGCGCGGTTTTCGGTCGAATGAGACAGAAGAAAGTTCAACCTATCGATAGGTGGTATAATTTGCCGTCTGCGACCAATTTTCGTCTCGCAAGGGACGATCAAAAGAAGCAATTTTTTGACAGATCTCGAAAAAAAAATCAGTTATCGCGGAGCACGACTGGACCTGTTGGTTGGAGTCTCGGAAAACAGGCTTTTTGGGGCCCCGTTTTCGGTCGAAAGAGATAGAGGAAGGTCTCAACTTACGACCCGTCGTATAATTCAGCCTCCGGAAGCTGTTTTCGGCCCAGCAGGAACGCGCAAAATGCACCCATTTTTGACAGATGGAAATTACGTAGATCGATCGGCCCGGTGTATGCCATCGTTAAATCACTTTTTTCACACTTTTGCCTTTGCCGCGAATATAAATTAAACAGAAATTCATCGGATGTGCCTATGGCTTCAATGTGTCTGTGGCTTCTATGTGTCTGTAGCTTCTGTGTGTCTGTGGCTTCTATGTGTCTGCGGCTTCTATGTGTCTGTAGCTTCTGTGTGTCTGTGGCTTCTATGTGTCTGTGGCTTCTATGTGTCTGTAGCTTCTATGTGCCTGTGGCTTCTGTGTGTCTGTGGCTTCAATGTGTCTTTTGCTTCAATGTGTCTGTGGCTTCTATGTGTCTGTGGCTACTATAAGTCTGTGGCTTCAATGTGTCTGTGGCTTCAATGTGTCTGTGGCTTCAATGTGTCTGTGGCATTGGTGTGTATGTGGCTTCTATGTACCTGTGGCTTCTATGTGTCTGTGGCTTCAATGTGTCTTTTGCTTCAATGTGTCCGTGGCTTCTATGTGTCTGTGGCTTCTATAAGTCTGTGGCTTCAATGTGCCTGTGGCTTCAATGTGTCTGTGGCTTCAATGTGTCTGTGGCATTGGTGTGTATGTGGCTTCTATGTACCTGTGGCTTCTATGTGTCTGTGGCTTCAATGTGTCTGTGGCTTCAACGTGTCTGTGGCTTCAATGTGTCTGTGGTTTCAATGTGTCTGTGGCTTCTGTGTGTTTCTACATTTTTCCCAGAGGTTAACCTAACACCTAGTGGCGGCCCACGCGACGTACGTGTTTTACGTATTAAAAAAATTAAAAAAAAAATCTGAAAAAAAAAAACACCCGGTATATGACAAAAATATTTTGTAGATGATAAAAAATCACCCGGTATACGGGCTAGTGAAATCACCAGATTTTCACCCTAAACAGGCCACGCCCACGTTATCGTTACAAAACATGCCTTGACAAATTGCAAAATTTCTGCGCGAAAATGGCTTCTCGCCGCGATTTTTCGCTCAATACTCGGTGGGAATGGTATTTAGAAGGATTTTGTCGTAAGACATGGAGGGAAACGTCGATTGTAAGGCCGGTAGGAACCGTTGAAAAGTCGAAATTTTTGACGTTTAGTCATTTCAAATGTCTAGTGATATTTCTGGTAACTTTAAAAATCTAGGGACCTATTCGCGCAACCGTGTTCACGTGCATACTTCTACGTTCAGCAAGTAGAAAAAAAATTCGTTATTAAACGTTTTTAATGAAAAAAATACATCGCAAACGCCGTAAAACGATACGGCGAAACGATCGCGACCGTCAAAAGTGAAATCGAAAGCGCCGTTTTGTCGCCAGATCGATCACAAGTTTTCGCACTTTGCGACGTAGCCGCTCGATTTGACGCAACAGGTGTCACTTTTGACGTTTTTTCGTTGGCTTCGTTCACTCGAAGCGTTGAAAAAACACGCCCTTTTCCAAAATAGACGCATTTAATTTACAAAATATAGCCTAAGCACTGTAGAATCGTATCCTCTTTCGATTTTTCGCCCGAAAATCCATATTTGAAAGCCCAATTTTGCTCCTACTCGATCGCAGTGGACCCCGAAAAGTCACGCTTTCCGCTGAACGCGACCATCACCGGATCCCATTTAAACAATGAGTGCGAACGTGACGCAACATACGATATCTTGTTGTTGGACAGAGTCAAGTTCCACGATTAGTATAATGACTAGTGTGGGTAGTCAGCATAGTGTGTAGACCGCCTAGGCCCATAGAACGCCTAGGCGCACGCACCGCCTAGTGAGTAGACGGCTTAGATGCACGCACCGCTTAGTGGGTGCGTTGTGGAAAGAGCAAAAAGAAAAAAATAAATAAAATGTTCAGAAAAAACACCCTGTAAAAATATTTTGTTGGTGATAAAAAACACCCTGTATACTGTGTCATCCGCGCACCCTGTATATGAGTAAACAGAACTTGTATATGTAAAATTACAAAATATTCTGAAAAAAAAAAACACCTGTATACGATACAAATATTTTGCAGGTGATAAAAAAACAGTCTGTACACTGTAAAGGTAAAGAGAGCTTGTATATGAAAAATTATAAAATATTCTGAAAAAAAAAACCAACCGGTATACGATAAAAATATTTTGCAGGTGATAAAAAACAACCTGTATGCAGTCTATTCCGAACATCCCGTATATAAGTAAACAGGCAGCTTGTATATGAAAACTATAAATTATTCTGAAAAAAAAAAAACACGCTGTATAAGATAAAAATATTTTGTTGTTGATAAAACACCCTGTATACGGTCTATTCCGAATACTACGATATGAGTAAAGAGAAGACTTGTACATGTAAAATTATAAAATATTCTAAAAAAAAAACATCTGTATAAGATAAAAATATTTTGTAGGTGATAAAAAACACGCTTTATATGATCTATTCCGAAAACCCTGTACATGAGGAAAGGGAGCTTGTATTTGTAAAATTATAAAATATTATGGAAAAAGTAAAAAAAATAAATAAAATGTTTGGAAAAAATACCTGTATATGATAAAAATAACCGAAATGTGTTAAAAAAACAGCCTATATAGGACAGAAAAATCAAATGTCATCAAATCTTGGTTCATAGGCAACCTAATAAACAGCGGTGACAATGACAAATGAAATTATTCCGAACATCCTATATATCTTGATAGGTAGGCAACCTAATATACAGTATATGTATGCGGGAGGACTATGGTTTCAAGTCAGGATGTGATAAAAAAAAAACACCTGTATGCAGGTTAATATTTAATATTATATTTTCAGTTTATTCAATCATTAAAAATAATTAAGAAAGTGATAATAATTGCAAAAATGGAATTAGTGACTTTTGCTAGAATGCCAAAAACATGTCTTTATTTAGACAAAACAAAACTGTCATGCATTACAATCTGTATTGCAAAGTTCATGAAATTCGTCCTCTGCTTCTGAATTCTGCTAATCTGTAACATATTGAAATAAGTAAAAATAATACAAAACATGTGACATATAGAAAAGATATATTGTATGTACATATCATATAAAATGAGTTTAAAATTTGATATCGTCCTGTACAATTTAAAACATTATACTGAAGACTAAACGCAAACATTATATAATGCCTCATTTCAATAATTAATATTGTAATCGGCAACACTGCATACTATTCTACCAACATTATTACACTGAACTATTCAAATTTTAAAGTTTTGAATAGTATGCAGAGATTCTCTGAAGGAGAGAAAAAAAAACCCAAATACATATTCTCTTGATACTGAATAAATTTCAATCTACTTTCTATATGTGACCTCGGATGCAAAAAGGGACCTATCGTGACGTTATCTTGCACGCTATTTTCGAACGTAATGTCCCTTTTCGCATCTGAGGTCACATATGTTGCTCGTGGATTAGGCAGCCAAACGTACATTTACGCAAATAAATTTGTCCCCAATTTAAAACAAAAGATATAGTAAACATCGCATAAAAATAAAGCATACTATAACTTAAAATCATCTTTACTTAGTTAGTAGTTCAAGTACATAAATAAATAAGATAATAATGCATAATAATACACAAAATTCAACATAGTAAAAATGAAATTCTAATTATTAAGTCAACCTCGTATATAACAAACCTCAAGTTAATAGCAAAATTAGTTAGGTGAATTAAATTAATGAAACTGTATACATTCTTGTTAAAAAAATCAAAAAAGAAACAATGCAACCATACCCTTTTTTTTAGATTATGCAACCAAATATACTAATGCGTAATAGTGGTTGCATACGCTCCCATGAATTCCGAATTCGTTAGATACCATTCTAAAATTCTTTTAAATTATGATATATAAAATAAATCTATTGCGTACAACTAATAATTAAACCATGGTTCTAGACTGTAAATAAATATTTGCTTGTAACAAATAATTTCTACATTTAGTTCGATTATTTTGACTTATTAAGAAAATATATTCTTAACTTTTAAAAAGCTTTTCTGCTTTGCTCTTTCTTTTCTGGTTCTAGACTATAAGTAAATATTTATAAAAATTATTTATATTATGACAATCCTACATTTACTACATGAGAAACACTTTGTAATAACAAAATATAACGAATTCAAAATAGCAGAAAAAGCATGCAGACTTTAACAAAATATACCTTTACAGTCTTGTGGAGGAAATAAATTGTGTAATCGTCAGTTGTGTAATCATTAAAGATTACTTAGGGCTGGTTTGCTCACGTAAACATAAAATCCTTATATAGCTATGCGTCAGAAAGGACAAATTTTGTTGCTGTGTTACAACTCATTCAAGTAATGGTGTACAGAACTCATCAATTGATTCTTTAGTTCATGTTCTTCACAGTGTCCACATATTTCTGTGCTAATTGAAAAAAATCCAGCAACAAAATCAACTTAGGTGACACATAGCTATATGACGTGTAATGAATAAAACAACCCTTAATCTTTAAAATATTACAATCATTACGCTGTCGCTGCATGTTTGGCTTTGAATGATAAAAATTCATAATCATCAATAGTTACCTAATTTATAGTCCTCTTATCGGCAGAATTTATAGATTCTCCAAAGAATGCATAATATTTTCTTTAACGCAGTGATTGTGCTTGACAGGCAAAACGTCTCCACATCCGATGAAGCTCTTCTTGCCCTAATAGGGGCTAAAACGTATTCAAATCAACGTTTGGCAGCGTAGTAGCGCTTGTAAAAATGCCCCTCCGCAATTTCACTCAAAGCAATTGCCACATGCACGTTCGTAATCGATAATTGGTCGCTCGTTCTCCCTCGGTGGGCGACCTGTTCAGTCAACGTCAAATGTTCCGCACCAGTCGTTCGACGCATTATATCGACAAAATTTCCGAAAAGGAATACCTTCAGATGGCCACAGTGACCACCGAAATCTATAAACAGCACCAAATTATACAATGGCAGTCTCATAAAGATATACCGTACATTTTTCTCGTATAACGTTATCATTGTGTCAAAAGCGGAAACATAACCGCTCTGTAGGAAACATAACCGCTCTGTAGAACATCTCCACTTTGTAGAAATACACATGAATCTATGGCAAATGTGGAGCTTTGCTACCTTTTTGAACCAAAATGCGAAGTCTCCTTCAATTTTCTGCGAAGAATCAAACTGCCACCACAAACACCTAGAAAAAGCAAAAAATTACTTGCCTATGCCGATTAAGTAAACACTTCATACTTCTCTTTCTCATGTTAAGCTATCTTTGGCATTTTTCTACCTCTTTCTTCCATTTTATATAAGAATTCAACTACATACATATAACCAAACTATATGTAAAGTTTTTTAGGTTATCCGAGTAATGTGGCAACTGCTGCTACGAACGACCGTACATGACGCCACTAATTTCGACTTTTTCGCTCCAAATGCGTTTCAGAGTCGGTTTTTTGCACAAGTTTCTTTCGCAAAGGCTTGGGTATCGGGATCGAACGACGTTCAAAGGGGCGGCACTTGTCGCCTCGAAAGATGTAAAATTTTCACATCAATTTCGCAGAAAAACGAATAATCCTTGGAAATGTTTATCCACGCGCTTCCACCGTCACCTCCGACGCCCCATTTCAATTCCACCTTACACAATAATCAAGCGCAAATGCAAGAGACGCATTTCTAACCTCACTCTCTGACAGAGATCACGCGTCAATCGTATCTCGCAGACGTAGATCCCAATCTCTTGTCACAGGGACTCGCAAGGGGCATTCCGTAGTCGTTCACGCGCACAATCACGTATCGTCGGCCCTATTTCGAGCCGGTAGGACATAAATTCGAAAACGCTTAGCCGCTCGATGACATCGACTTGACAACTCAACGCGCGTTTTGACATTCTGGTGTCTAGTTATATCACCAGATTTTGTCACCCTAAACAGGCCACGCCCACTTTTCCGCCGCAAAAACATAGCTCGACAAATTGCAAATTTGCCGGCCGAAAATGCGTTTTCACCGCGATTTTTCGCTCAACACTCCGTCCGAAGGGTATTTGGAGGGATTTTGTCGTAAGACATGACGGGAAACGTCGATTGTAAGGTCAGCGGGAAGCGGCGAAAAGTGCACTTTTTTTGACGTTTATCAATCGGCTTGACGGAACCGCTAGACGTCCCGTGACATTTTCTCGATGGTCGCGTTCACTCGCGACGTCGAAAAAACACGCTCTTTTCCAAAATAAACGCATTTAATTTACAAAATATAGCCTAAGCACTGTAGAATCGTACCCCCTTTCGATTTGCCGCCCCAAAATCTATATCTAAAAGCCCAATTCGCCTCCTACTCGATCGCAATGGACCCCCAAAAGTCACGCTCCGCGGTGAACGCGGCCTCCAAGATGGCTTCCACGTTTAGTATATATAGACTAGTGTGGGTAGACAGCATAATGTGCAGACCGCATAGTGTGTAGACCGCATAGTGTGTAGACCGCATAGTGTGTAGACCGCATAGTGTGTAGACCGCATAGTGTGTAGACCGCATAGTGTGTAGACCGCATAGTGTGTAGACCGCATAGGCCCACGCACCGCCTAAGCCGACAGATCGCCTAGGCACATGCACGGCCTAGCGAGTAGACCACCCAGACCGACAGACCGCCTAGTCAAGTGGGTAGATCGCCTGTGTCCACTGTCTTGTTTCAACTTTATTCAATTCTTATCTTCTTATGCGGCTGGTTTCTTCTTGAAATCTGACCTAAGGTCAGAAGAATGCTTCTTCTATGATAAGGAAGAATTTTGTCTGATGATTTTTTTGTGCCATCTTTTCGTCGGCACAACCTTCACATCTTCATTCTGCATAAATCTCTTCAGGGGCCTAAAAAAATTTGAAATAAAAACAAATGATTTCATAAAAAGGTGACAAAACAAATTATTTAATGAGAGCAAGAACATATGAACAATTTTCAATATTTTATCGAGTTGGCGTAATCATTTCAACTGAACAATTTACAATGTTACTTTTCTTCTCTACCTCATAAAGAAATACATTCCTGTTGCTTATTCAAAATAAATATTCTTTATATTAAGGTCTGGTTTATTCACATTTAAGTAATAGATTATTGACCATGGTATACAGAACTCGTCACTTGATTCGTTCATTCTCGTTCTACACACTGCCATTAACATATTTCTATGTTAATGACAAATATGGGGCAACAAAATCAACTTATCTGACACATAGCTATACAGGACTTTATGCGTAGGTGAATAAACCAGCCCTGAGGAAAACTTTGTAACGGTAAAATATAATACGCAAACACAACACAACAGATAAGGGAATTCAAAAGACCAGAAAAAGTATGCAGACTTTAACAAAATGTACCGTTACAGTCTTGAAGAAGAAATAAATTGTCTAATCATCAAATACTACTTAGGGCTGATTTATTCACCTACACATAAAATAGAGTATAACTATGTGTCAGAGAGGTCAAAATTTGTTGCTGTGTTACAACTCATTCAAATAACAGATTACTAATCATTAGGCGAACCAAAAATATGCATTTATATGATTAGATATCAATTTATTTCAGAAACTGGACTGCAAATGATGAGATTGATCTGAGACAGGTTGATTAATAATAAATTTTTCTGTCAGAAGTGAAAAGGAAATACGTAAGTGTATATTTTTGGTTGCTCTACTAATCATAGTGTACAGTCTGTACAGAACCCGTCGCTTCATTCTTTTGTTCACATTCTGCACACTGCCACTAACATATTTCTGCGTTAATGGCAAAAAATGGAGCAATAAAATCAACTTATGCGATACATAGCTATATATGACCTTATGCGTAGGCGAATAAACCAGACTTTATTCTTTAAAATATTATAATCATTACGTTATCGCTGTTTGTTTGGTTTAGAACGATAAAAATTCATAATCATCAATAGTTACCTAATTTATTTATAGTCCACTACTCGGCAGAATTTATAGATTCTCCAGAGAACGCATTATATTTCCTTTAAAGCGGTGATTGTTTGACAGGCAAACCGCCTCCACATCCGATGAAGCTCTTGCCGCCATAATGGAGGCTCAAACGCATTCAAATCAACGTTTGCCAACGTAGTAGCGCTAGTAAAAATGTCCCTCCGCAAGATGATAGAACAACGTGACATCTTTCCGTCAATAAAATGCGACAATGCTCTAGCAAGAGCTTGTCCCTCGAAGAGATTGATTTAAAACGATTTCATCTGCACCTGTAGTCGATAGTTGTAGGCGGATCGTCTCTCATTTTGTTCAACGCAGTCATCCGTCCTGCTTGGGTAAGCCAACGTTCAGGTGCAGCAACTGGAAACATGACGAAGGGGATACCTGCGTCAATGCTCTAGCAAGATCTTTTCCCTCGAAGGAATTGATTAAAACGACTTTGTCTCTACTTGTAGTCGACAGTGAAAGGCTCATTTCGTCCCATTCGACGATCCATAATCCTTCCATCGGGCATCATTCATTTGTAGACTTGAAAAACCTAAAACCACTCAGCGAGAAAGTTTACGGTATAATAAAACACATTTCCGGCTCGA
Source organism: Aphodius granarius (assembly GCA_963971325.1). Lineage (NCBI taxonomy): Eukaryota > Metazoa > Arthropoda > Insecta > Coleoptera > Scarabaeidae > Aphodius > Aphodius granarius. The sequence goes on from OZ020223.1 coordinate 23,803,252, forward strand.
TTTGAGTTTCTATCGTCTTTTCCTTTCCAAAGTAAACGTTTTCTTTCCTGAAAATCATCTATAAGTAAAAGAGAATGGATGTTATAACACATTCAAAACCTGCACAGCGGTGACTAAATCGTACAACAATAGTTAAAATGGCCATTCGCAAAACAAAAACCTAATGAGATGTCAAATCGTGAATAAAATGTGTCAAGGCTCTAGCAGAATCTTTCGCCTCAAAGCAATACAGTACAGAACTCATCACTTGATTCTTTAGTTAATGTTCTACACACAGTCATTAACATGGAGCAATAAAATAAACTTATGTGACATAGCTATATGACTTTACGTGTAAGTGAATAAAACAGCCCTCAATCTTATAATAATCATTATGTTGTCGCTGTATGTTTGGCTTAGAACGATAAGAATTCATAATCATCAATAGTTACCTAATTTAGAGAGAAGAACGCATAATATTTCCTTTAAAGCAATTATTGTGTTTGCCAGCGTAGTAGCGCTAGTAAAAATGCCCCTCCGCAAGACGATAGATCAACGTGACATTTTTCCGTCAATAAAATGTGACAATGCTGTAGCAGCATCTTTTCCCTCAAAGCAATTGCCACATGTGGGTTCGTAATCGATAATCGGTCGCACGTTCTCCCTCGGTGGGCGATCTGTTCAGTCAACGTCGAATGTTTCCGCACCTGTCTTTCGACGCAACAAATCACCCTGTATACGGTCTATTCCGAACACCCTGTATATGAGTAAAGAGACTGTAGACCCTGTAAAATTATAAAACATTCAGGAAAGAGCAAAAAAATAAATAAAATGGAAAAAACAACCTGTATAAGATAATTTGTTGGTGATAAAAAACACCTTGTATACGGTCTATTTCGAACACCTTGTATATGAAAAAAGAGACAGCTTGTAAAACATTCTCGAAAGAGCAAAAAAATAAATGAAATCTTCGGAAAAAACACCCTGTATACGATACCAGGTGGGCCCCATTGTGGGGCCCATCCTGAATTAATCAAGTTATACATATTTGGAAGTTTGGGCCCCATTTTGGGGCCCAAACCTAATTTTCGCATTTGAGGACGCTCCCCACAGGCTAACTGATCACCTAGTGGCATCTCACGCGATCTAAGTGTTTTACGTAAGACAGACACGCGTTTAAAAGTTGCGCTAAGAGTCGCATTTTAACGTAACTTTGGCACCCAATGACGGCCCCACTGTGGGGCCCATACGATTTTTTCGGATGCGGGCTCGTTCCCCGGAACCAGGGTATCGTCTGCTGACAATTTGCGCGTCCTGTGCGCATTTTTAAACGCCTCATGTGCGTTTAAAAGTCACGTTGCAAGCCTTCACTCTGCGGCTCGGGGCTCCGCATGTACGCGCTTTGGGGCCCCCTTTCCGACGGAATTTGGTCGAGCAAGGCATAGTCTATCGAACGGTGATATTTTTAGGTCTCCGCAGTTGACTTTGGACTCGCAAGGAATTTTTGATAATAGCAATTTTTTAAGAAATCGCAGAAATCGCTGTTTTTGTCGGGGTACTCACTTTGATTGGGGTCTCTGGAAATATTCACTTTGGGGCCGCGTTTTCGTTAAATATCTACTCGCGAAGGTCGAAACTGACTCCCCGTCGTTTCATGCGCCATCGTCGGACGTTTTTGGGCCACTCACGACCGTTTTAAAATCGCGTTCGCGCGCGAAATATCGTCGCGCAGGGCTGCAATCCGCGGGTTGGGGCTCCGCAAATGTGCGTTTTGGTGCGCGGTTTTCGGTCGAATGAGACAGAAGAAAGTTCAACCTATCGATAGGTGGTATAATTTGCCGTCTGCGACCAATTTTCGTCTCGCAAGGGACGATCAAAAGAAGCAATTTTTTGACAGTTCTCGAAAAAAAATCAGTTATCGCGGAGCACGACTGGACCTGTTGGTTGGAGTCTCGGAAAACAGGCTTTTTGGGGCCCCCTTTTCGGTCGAAAGAGATAGAGGAAGGTCTCAACTTACGACCCGTCGTATAATTCAGCCTCCGGAAGCTGTTTTCGGCCCAGCAGGAACGCGCAAAGTGCACCCATTTTTGACAGATGAAAATTACGTATGTAGATCGATCGGCCCGGTGCATGCCTTCGTTAAATCACTTTTTTCATACCTTTGCCTTTGCCGCGAATATAAATTAAACAGAAATTCATCGGATGTGCCTATGGCTTCAATGCGTCTGTGGCTTCTGTGTGTCTGTAGCTTCTGTGTGTCTGTGGCTTCTATGTGTCTGTAGCTGCTGTGTTTCTGTGGCTTCTATGTGTCTGTGGCTTCTAAGTGTCTGTGGCTTCTGTGTCTGTGGCTTCTATGTGCCTGTGGCTTCTGTGTGTCTGTGGCTTCAATGTGTCTTTTGCTTCAATGTGTCTGTGGCTTCTATGTGTCTGTGGCTTCTATAAGTCTGTGGCTTCTATAAGTCTGTGGCTTCAATGTGTCTGTGGAATCAGTGTGTCTGTGGCTTCAATGTGTCTGTGGCATTGGTGTGTATGTGGCTTCTATGTACCTGTGGCTTCAATGTGTCTGTGGTTTCAATGCGTCTGTGGCTTCAAAGTGTCTGTTGCTTCTATGTGTCAGTGGCTTCAATGTGTCTGTGGCTTCTAGGTGCATGTGTGTCTGTGGCTTCTATGTGTCTGTGGCTTCTATAAGTCTGTGGCTTCAATGTGTCTGTGGCTTCAATGTGTCTGTGGCATTGGTGTGTATGTGGCTTCTATGTACCTGTGGCTTCTATGTGTCTGTCACTTCAATGTGTCTGTGGCTTCTATGTGTCAGTGGCTTCAATGTGTCTGTGGCTTCAACGTGTCTGTGGCTTCAATGTGTCTGTGGCTTCTAGGTGAATGTGTGTCTGTGGCTTCTGTGTGCTTCTACATTTTTCCCAGAGGTTAACCTAACACTTAGTGGCGGTCCACGCGACGTACGTGTTTTACGTATTAAAAAAATTTAAAAAAAAAATCTGAAAAAAAAAAACACCCGGTATATGACAAAAATATTTTGTAGATGATAAAAAATCACCCGGTATACGGGCTAGTGAAATCACCAGATCTTCACCCTAAACAGGCCACGCCCACGTTATCGTTACAAAACATGCCTTGACAAATTGCAAAATTTCTGCTCGAAAATGGCTTCTCGCCGCGATTTTTCGCTCAATACTCGGTGGGAATGGTATTTAGAAGGATTTTGTCGTAAGACATGGAGGGAACGGTCGATTGTAAGGTCGGTAGGAACCGTTGAAAAGTCGAAATTTTTGACGTTTAGTCATTTCAAATGTCTAGTGATATTTCTGGTAACTTTGAAAATCTAGGGACCTATTGGATTAATGTTACCGTGAATAAAGTCAAATACTGTGTGGGTGTTGTCTACCGCCCTCCTGCTAAGAGTGCGTCATTGTTTCTAGACACCATGGAGGAGACGCTGGGGGCGATAGTGGCACAGTGCGACCAGTTGTTTTTTGGGGGAGATATAAATATTGATTTGTTACATCCAGAAATGTCATACGCGTCCAGATTCGTTGAATTGTTAGAATCGTACGGTTTACGACAACTGGTCAACCAGCCAACAAGAATAACATCAACATCTGAGACCTTGATCGATGTGGCGGTGTGTTCGTGTGATGACTTTAAGCTTTCTGGTTTGCACTCGTTGATTGGAATCACTGATCACGAGTTAATACATTGCACATTGAAATGTCGCAGAGATGCGTTGGAGCCGAGCACGCGTACATACAGGGATTTTCGTGCATTTGATCAGGCTTTGTTCGATCGCGACTTAGAAGCTTTACCGCTCTCAATTATTTACCAGTTAAACGATATTAATACTAAAGTGAATTATTTCAATAACTTGATTATCTCTCTTTTTGATAAGCACGCTCCACTAAAGACCAGAAGGTTTACTAAAAAACCTGCCCCCTGGTTAACGCCGCAATTAAAGAACATCATAAACTTGAAAAAACAAGCATATACAAAGTACAAAAAGTCCAAAAATCTCAATGATCTTGATGAATACAAAAGTATAAGGAAATATGTGGATCGTGCTGTCAGAACGGAGAAAAAGGCATATATTGATTCTGCCATAGATCGGGGGAGGGACAGGGAAATGTGGCGAATTATGAGGAACATTGGGGTCGTCAAGTCTAAAAGTAGTATTCTGCCGGAGAATCTGAGCTGTGTGGAGGAAATTAGCGATCACTTTGCGCGGGTATCGGAGACTGCTGTGGATGTTGATAATGGTTTAATTGATTTCTATAATAACAATAAAAAACTACCTTTTGGTACTGAATTCGGCTTTCGGGTGGTGGATGAGAGTGTTGTCGCTAAGCATTTGCTGAGGATGAGGTCTAACGCGATTGGTATGGATGGTATTTCGCGTTCAATGTTGTGTTACTGTTGTCCGTTTATCTTGCCATATCTTACTCATATCGTCAATTACTGTCTAGAGCAATCTGTCTTCCCAGATTGTTGGAAAACAGCGTTAGTGACGCCTCTACCAAAAGTTTCCGATCCTGTGTCCTTTCGGGATCTGAGACCGATTAGTGTCTTGCCGACGCTTTCTAAGATCGTCGAAAAAGTTATGGATACTCAAATCAGGGAATTTATTGACCAGCATAATATTTTGCCATTGACACAGTCAGGCTTTCGTAAGGGTTACAGCTGCGCGACGGCCCTGTTACATATTACGGATGACATTCTGAAGGCTTCTGACGACGGAAGGATGACCGCCTTGGTTCTTCTTGATTTCTCTAGGGCGTTTGACACCGTCAATCACTTAGTCCTAGAGGCAATCTTAAATTATATAGGTTTTACTACCGATGCAATACGTTTAATATCGAATTTTTTGAGTAATAGATATCAGATAGTGAAATATAATAACATCTTATCAACTGCAAGGAGATTATCAGCTGGAGTCCCTCAGGGATCGATTTTGGGTCCCTTGCTGTATTGCATTTACACGTCAAGCTTTAACAACTGTCTAATCTCATCGACATCGCACTTCTACGCTGACGATTCTCAGCTCTATATGTCATTTTTTCCCGCGGACAGGGCTGATGCGCAGCTCAGGCTCGGGACTGATATTCAGTCTCTTACCAGTGTATCCACTAAGCACAATTTAAATATCAATGCTGATAAGTCTGCAATGGTGCTCTTCGGCAGACGTATTGCCCGTAAACAATTTTCGCCTGGGTTCTGTGTTGTGACGGATAGTGGACCTCTTAATAGTGACGAATGCTGGCGTAATTTAGGACTACGACTCGATTCCGACCTTAGGTTCCGAGAGCATATTACGGAGAAGACTAAGAAATCGTTTGCGGCATTAAAATTGATCTACAGTATTAGACACTCTATATCTCAGAATGTCAAAAGAAAGCTATGTGACTCTTTGGTTTTGAGTCAGTTTAACTTCTGCGATATCGTTTATGGTAATTGCCTGGATTCGTCGGGGATCAGACGTATACAGAGGGTACAAAATGCCTGTCTCAGGTTAATATATGGGCTCAGAAGGAGTGAGCATGTTACACCTTTGCTGGCGGAGGCCGGCTGGTTGAACATGCACAATAGACGGACGCTCCACCAATTGACTTTTTTCCACAAACTTTTAGTGACAAAAACCCCAGCTTATTTGTACAATAAAATAAAATTCAGAACTGATGTCCATAATGTTAATATAAGAAGTAGAGGCCTCATCACCCCGCCTCAACACGTAACATCACTTTTTGAAAGATCATTTACATATAACCTGGCTAAGCTATACAATCCTCTGCCTGACTCCGTAAAATCAACGAATCTGCATCAATTTAGAGTGGCTCTTCATCAGCATTTGATGCAGGAACAATCTTCTTCGTTTAATTAATTTATATCTGTTTATTTTGTTGTTTATTAGTTGCAGCTTGTTGTTTTCACTTTTTTTATTATTTTTTTTTACCATCGCAGGGTTGAGTGGAAGAGAGGGAGTTATGCTCCCTAACTTCGCCCTGTTTATTATGCAGTTTTTTGTTCATACGTTATACTGATCTAACATCAAATAAAGACATTATTATTATTATTATTATTATTATTATTATTCGCGCTACCACGTTCACGTGCATACTTCTACGTTCAGCAAGTCGAAAAAAAAATCGTTATTAAACGGTTTTAATGGAAAATTTTTAGCCCGAGCGCCGCAAAACGGCACCGCTAAGCGATCCCGACCGTCAAAAGTGAAATCGAAAGCGCCGTTTTGCCGCCAGATCGATCACAAGTTTTCGCACTTTGCGACGTAGCCGCTCGATTTGACGCAACAGGTGTCATTTTTGACGTTTTTTCGTTGGCCTCGTTCACTCGAAGCGTTGAAAAAACACGCCCTTTTCCAAAATAGACGCATTTAATTTACAAAATATAGCCTAAGCACTGTAGAATCGTATCCTCTTTCGATTTTTCGCCCGAAAATCCATATCTGAAAGCCCAATTTTGCTCCTACTCGATCGCAGTGGACCCCGAAAAGTCACGCTTTCCGCTGAACGCGACCATCAGCCGATCCCATTTAAACAATGAGTGCGAACGGGACGCAACATACGATTTCTTGTTGTTGGACAGAGTCAAGTTCCACGATTAGTATAATGACTAGTGTGGGTAGACAGCATAATGTGCAGACCGCATAGTGTGTAGACCGCATAGTGTGTAGACCGCATAGTGTGTAGACCGCATAGTGTGTAGACCGCATAGGCCCACGCACCGCCTAAGCCGACAGATCGCCTAGGCACATGCACGGCCTAGCGAGTAGACCACCCAGACCGACAGACCGCCTAGTCAAGTGGGTAGATCGCCTGTGTCCACTGTCTTGTTTCAACTTTATTCAATTCTTATCTTCTCATGCGGCTGGTTTTTTCTTGAAATCTGACCTAAGGTCAGAAGAATGCTTCTTCTATGATAAGGAAGAATTTTGTCTGATGATTTTTTTGTGCCATCTTTTCGTCGGCACAACCTTCACATCTTCATTCTGCATAAATCTCTTCAGGGGCCTAAAAAAATTTGAAATAAAAACAAATAATTTCATAAAAAGGTGACAAAACAAATTATTTAATGAGAGCAAGAACATATGAACAATTTTCAATATTTTATCGAGTTGGCATAATCATTTCAACTGAACAATTTACAATGTTACTTTTCTTCTCTACCTCATAAAGAAATACATTCCTGTTGCTTATTCAAAATAAATATTCTTTATATTAAGGTCTGGTTTATTCACATTTAAGTAATAGATTATTGACCATGGTATACAGAACTCGTCACTTGATTCGTTCATTCTCGTTCTACACACTGCCATTAACATATTTCTATGTTAATGACAAATATGGGGCAACAAAATCAACTTATCTGACACATAGCTATACAGGACTTTATGCGTAGGTGAATAAACCAGCCCTGAGGAAAACGGTAAAATATAATACGCAAACACAACACAACAGATAAGGGAATTCAACAGACCAGAAAAAGTATGCAGACTTTAACAAAATGTACCGTTACAGTCTTGAAGAAGAAATAAATTGTCTAATCATCAAATACTACTTAGGGCTGATTTATTCACCTACACATAAAATAGAGTATAACTATGTGTCAGAGAGGTCAAAATTTGTTGCTGTGTTACAACTCATTCAAATAACAGATTACTAATCATTAGGCGAACCAAAAATATGCATTTATATGATTAGATATCAATTTATTTCAGAAACTGGACTGCAAATGATGAGATTGATCTGAGACAGGTTGATTAATAATAAATTTTTCTGTCAGAAGTGAAAAGGAAATACGTAAGTGTATATTTTTGGTTGCTCTACTAATCATAGTGTACAGTCTGTACAGAACCCGTCGCTTCATTCTTTTGTTCACATTCTACACACTGCCACTAACATATTTCTGCGTTAATGGCAAACAATGGAGCAATAAAATCAACTTATGCGATACATAGCTATATATGACCTTATGCGTAGGCGAATAAACCAGACTTTATTCTTTAAAATATTATAATCATTACGTTATCGCTGTTTGTTTGGTTTAGAACGATAAAAATTCATAATCATCAATAGTTACCTAATTTATTTATAGTCCACTACTCGGCAGAATTTATAGATTCTCCAGAGAACGCATTATATTTCCTTTAAAGCGGTGATTGTTTGACAGGCAAACCGCCTCCACATCCGATGAAGCTCTTGCCGCCATAATGGAGGCTCAAACGCATTCAAATCAACGTTTGCCAACGTAGTAGCGCTAGTAAAAATGTCCCTCCGCAAGATGATAGAACAACGTGACATCTTTCCGTCAATAAAATGCGACAATGCTCTAGCAAGAGCTTGTCCCTCGAAGAAATTGATTTAAAACGATTTCATCTGCACCTGTAGTCGATAGTTGTAGGCGGATCGTCTCTCATTTTGGTAAACGCAGTCATCCATCCTGCTTGGGTAAGCCAACGTTCAGGTGCAGCAACTGGAAACATGACGAAGGGGATACCTGCGTCAATGCTCTAGCAAGATCTTTTCCCTCGAAGGAATTGATGAAAACGACTTTGTCTCTACTTGTAGTCGACAGTGAAAGGCTCATTTCGTCCCATTCGGCGATCCATAATCCTTCCATCGGGCATCATTCATTTGTAGACTTGAAAAACCTAAAACCACTCAGCGAGAAAGTTTACGGTATAATAAAACACATTTCCGGTTCGATTTGAGTTTCTATCGTCTTTTCCTTTCCAAAGTAAACGTTTTCTTTCCTGAAAATCATCTATAAGTAAAAGAGAATGGATGTTATAACACATTCAAAACCTGCACAGCGGTGACTAAATCGTACAACAATAGTTAAAATGGCCATTCGCAAAACAAAAACCTAATGAGATGTCAAATCGTGAATAAAATGTGTCAACGCTCTAGCAGAATCTTTCGCCTCAAAGCAATACAGTACAGAACTCATCACTTGATTCTTTAGTTAATGTTCTACACACAGTCATTAACATGGAGCAATAAAATAAACTTATGTGACATAGCTATATGACTTTACGTGTAAGTGAATAAAACAGCCCTCAATCTTATAATAATCATTATGTTGTCGCAGTATGTTTGGCTTAGAACGATAAGAATTCATAATCATCAATAGTTACCTAATTTAGAGAGAAGAACGCATAATATTTCCTTTAAAGCAATTATTGTGTTTGCCAGCGTAGTAGCGCTAGTAAAAATGCCCCTCCGCAAGACGATAGATCAACGTGTAGCAGCATCTTTTCCCTCAAAGCAATTGCCACATGTTCTCCCTCGGTGGGCGATCTGTTCAGTCAACGTCGAATGTTTCCGCACCTGTCTTTCGACGCAACAAATCGACAAAACTTCCGAAAAAAAATACCTTCAGATGGCAACAGTGATAACCGAAATCTAAAAACAGCACAAAATTATACAACGGCAGTCTCATAAAGATATACCGTACAATTTTCTCATACAACGTTCTCGTCGTGTCAAAAGCGAGAACATAACCGTCCACTTTGTAGGAATACACCTGAATCTGTGGCAAATGTGGAGCGTCGCTAGCTTTTTAATCGAAATAGGAAGTCTCCTTCTTCAATTTTCTGCAAAGAATCAAACTGCCAATACAAACACTACATACTTCTCTTTCTCATGTTAGGCTATCTTTGTCATTCTTCTACCTCTTTCTTCGATTTTATATAAGAATTCAACTACATACATATAACCAACCTATATGTAAAGTATTTTAGGTTATCCAAGTAATGTGGCAACTGCTGCTACGAACGACGGTAGATGGCACCACTAAATTCGATTTTTTTCGCTCCAAATGCGTTTCAGAGTCGGTTTTTTGCACAAGTTTCTTTCGCAAAGGCTTGGGCATCGGGATCGAACGACGTTCAAAGGGGCGGCACAATTTTCACATCAATTTCGCAGAAAAACGAATAATCCTTGTTAATGTTTAGCCACGCGCTTCCACCGTCACCTCCGACGCCCCATTTCAATTCCACCTTACACAATAATCAAGCGCAAATGCAAGAGACGCATTTCTAACCTCACTCTCTGACAGCTATCACGCGTCAATCGTATCTCGCAGACGTAGATTCCAATCTCTTGTCACAGGGACTCGCAAGGGGCATTCCGTAGTCGTTCACGCGCACAATCACGTATCGTCGGCCCTATTTCGAGCCGGTAGGACATAAATTTGAAAACGTTTAACCGCTCGATGACATCGACTTGACAACTCAACGCGCGCTTTGACATTCTGGTGTCTAGTTATATCACCAGATTTTGTCACCCTAAACAGGCCACGCCCACTTTTTCGCCGCAAAAACATAGCTCGACAAATTGCAAATTTGCCGGCCAAAAATGCGTTTTCACCGCGATTTTTCGCTCAACACTCCGTCCGAAGGGTATTTGGAGGGATTTTGTCGTAAGACATGATGCGAAACGTCGATTGTAAGGTCAGCGGGAAGCGGCGAAAAATGCACTTTTTTGACGTTTATCAGTCGGCTTGACGGAACCGCTAGACGTCACGTGACATTTTCTCGATGGTCGCGTTCACTCGAAGAGTTGAAAAAACACGCCCTTTTCCAAAATAAACGCATTTAATTTACAAAATATAGCCTAAGCACTGTAGAATCGTACCCACTTTCGATTTGCCGCCCCGAAATCCATATCTAAAAGCCCAATTCGCCTCCTACTCGATCGCAATGGACCCCGAAAGGTCACGCTCCGCGGTGAACGCGGCCTCCAAGATGGCTTCCACGTTTAGTATATATAGACTAGTGTGGGTAGACCGCCGATTGGGTAGACCGCCTATTGGGTAGACCACCGAGCCCCTCCACCGCCCAGCCCCTCCATCGCCCAGCCCCTCCACCGCCCAGCCCCTCCATCGCCCAGCCCCTCCATCGCCCAGCCCCTCCACCGCCCAGCCCCTCCATCGCCCAGCCCCTCAACCGCCCAGCCCCCCACCGCATAAGCCCAAAACCGCGTAAAACATACAAAACATAGATTACGTAAGTGTATGTAAAATTATAAAATATTCTGGAAAGATAAAAAAATGTAAAATGTTTGGAAATAACACCCTGTATACGATATAAACATCCTGTTTGTGTTAAAAAAACATTCCTGTATACGACAAAGAAAATATTCTGGGAAAGAACATCCTGTATAATAAAAATATTTTACAGGTAATAAAAAAGCACCCTGTATACGGTCTATTCCGAACACCCTGTATATGAGTAAAGAGACTGTAGACCCTGTAAAATTATAAAACATTCAGGAAAGAGCAAAAAAATAAATAAAATGGAAAAAATAACCTGTATAAGATAATTTGTTGGTGATAAAAAACACCTTGTATACGGTCTATTGCGAACACCTTGTATAAGAGAAAAGAGACAGCTTGTAAAACATTCTCGAAAGAGCAAAAAATAAATGAAATCTTCGGAAAAAAACACCCTGTATACGATACCAGGTAGGCCCCATTTTGGGGCCCAAACCTGATTTTCGCATTTGAGGACGCTCCCCACAGGCTAACTGATCACCTAGTGGCATCACACGCGATATAAGTGTTTTACGTAAGACAGACACGCGTTTAAAAGTTGTGTTGAGAGTCGCATTTTAACGTAACTTTGGCACCCAATGACGGCCCCACTGTGGGGCCCATAGCAATTTCCGTCGAAAAGGGGGCCCCCTTTTCGACGGAATTTGGTCGAGCAAGGCATAGTCTATCGAACGGTGATATTTTTAGGTCTCCGCAGTTGACTTTGGACTCGCAAGGAATTTTTGATAATAGCAATTTTTTAAGAAATCGCAGAAATCGCTGTTTTTGTCGGGGTACTCACTTTGATTGGGGTCTCTGGAAATATTCACTTTGGGGCCGCGTTTTCGTTAAATATCTACTCGCGAAGGTCGAAACTGACTCCCCGTCGTTTCATGCGCCATCGTCGGACGTTTTTGGGCCACTCACGACCGTTTTAAAATCGCGTTCGCGCGCGAAATATCGTCGCGCAGGGCTGCAATCCGCGGGTTGGGGCTCCGCAAATGTGCGTTTTGGTGCGCGGTTTTCGGTCGAATGAGACAGAAGAAAGTTCAACCTATCGATAGGTGGTATAATTTGCCGTCTGCGACCAATTTTCGTCTCGCAAGGGACGATCAAAAGAAGCAATTTTTTGACAGTTCTCGAAAAAAAATCAGTTATCGCGGAGCACGACTGGATCTGTTGGTTGGAGTCTCGGAGAACAGGCTTTTTGGGGCCCCATTTTCGGTCGAAAGAGACAGAGGAAGGTCTCAACTTACGACCCGTCGTATAATTCAGCCTCCGGAAGCTGTTTTCGGCCCAGCAGGAACGCGCAAAATGCACCCATTTTTGACAGATGGAAATTACGTAGATCGATCGGCCCGGTGCATGCCTTCGTTAAATCACTTTTTTCACACCGTTGCCTTTGCCGCGAATATAAATTAAACAGAAATTCATCGGATGTGTCTATGGCTTCAATGTGTCTGTGGCTTCTGTGTGTCTGTGGCTTCTGTGTGTCTGTAGCTCCTGTGTGTCTGTGGCTTCTATGTGTCTGTAGCTTCTGTGTGTCTGTGGCTTCTATGTGTCTGTGGCTTCTATGTGTCTGTGGCTTCTGTGTGTCTGTGGCTTCTATAAGTCTGTGGTTTCAATGTGTCTGTGGCTTCAATGTGTCTGTGGCTTCAATGTGTCTGTGGCTTCAATGTGTCTGTGGCTTCAATGTGTCTGTGGCTTCAATGTGTCTGTGGCATTGGTGTGTATGTGGCTTCAATGTGTCAGTGGCTTCAATGTGTCTGTGGCTTCAACGTGTCTGTGGCTTCAATGTATCTGTGGCTTCAATGTGTCTGTGGCTTCTAGGTGCATGTGTGTCTGTGGCTTCTGTGTGCTTCTACATTTTTCCCAGAGGTTAACCTAACACCTAGTGGCGGCCCACGCGACGTACGTGTTTTACGTATTAAAAAAATTAAAAAAAAAACACTCGGTATATGACAAAAATATTTTGTAGATGATAAAAAATCACCCGGTATACGGGCTAGTGAAATCACCAGATTTTCACCCTAAACAGGCCACGCCCACGTTATCGTTACAAAACATGCCTTGACAAATTGCAAAATTTCTGCGCGAAAATGGCTTCTCGCCGCGATTTTTCGCTCAATACTCGGTGGGAATGGTATTTAGAAGGATTTTGTCGTAAGACATGGAGGGAACGGTCGATTGTAAGGTCGGCAGGAACCGTTGAAAAGTCGAAATTTTTGACGTTTAGTCATTTCAAATGTCTAGTGATATTTCTGGTAACTTTGAAAATCTAGGGACCTATTCGCGGAACCACGTTCACGTGCATACTTCTACGTTCAGCAAGTCGGAAAAAAAATCGTTATTAAACGTTTTTAATGAATAAAATATATCGCGAACGCCGCAAAACGATACCGCCAAGCGATCGCGACCGTCAAAAGTAAAATCGAAAACGCCGTTTTCGCGCCAGATCGATCGCAAGTTTTCGCACTTTGCGACGTAGCCGCTCGCCGCGACGCAACAGGTGTCGGTTTTTGACGTTTCTTCGTTGACCGCATTCACTCGAGGCGTCAGAAGAACACGCCCTTTTCCAAAATAGGCGCATTTAATTTACAAAATATAGCCTAAGCACTGTAGAATCGTACCCCCTTTCGATTTTTCACCCCGAAATCCATATCGGAAAGTCCAATTCGCCTCCTACTCGATCGCAGTGAACCCCGAAAAGTCACGCTTTCCGCTGAACGCAACCATCTTTGACATTTTTCACGTTTAGTATATATATGACTAGTGTGGGTAGACCGCCGATTGGATAGACCGCCTATTGGGTAGACCACCGAGCCCCTCCACCGCCCAGCCCCTCCATCGCCCAGCCCCTCCACCGCCCAGCCCCTCCATCGCCCAGCCCCTCCACCGCCCAGCCCCTCCATCGCCCAGCCCCTCCATCGCCCAGCCCCTCAACCGCCCAGCCCCCCACCGCATAAGCCCAAGACCGCGTAAAACATACAAAACATAGATTACGTAAGTGTATGTAAAATTATAAAATATTCTGGAAAAATAAAAAATGTAAAATGTTTGGAAATAACACCCTGTATACGATATAAACATCCTGTTTGTGTTAAAAAAACACTCCTGTATACGACAAAGAAAACATTCTGGGAAAGAACATCCTGTATAATAAAAATATTTTGCAGGTAACAAAAAAAGCACGCTGTATACGGTCTATTCCGAACACCCTGTATATGAGTAAAGAGACTGTAGACTATGTAAAATTATAAAACATTCAGGAAAGAGCAAAAAAATAATTAAAATGGAAAAAACAACCTGTATAAGATAATTTGTTGGTGATAAAAACACCTTGTATACGGTCTATTGCGAACACCTTGTATATGAGAAAAGAGACAGCTTGTAAAACATCCTCGAAAGAGCAAAAAATAAATGAAATCTTCGGAAAAAACACCCTGTATACGATACCAGGTGGGCCCCATTGTGGGGCCCATCCGGAGTTAATCAAGTTATACATATTTGGAAGTTTGGGGCCCAAACCTAATTTTCGCATTTGAGGACGCTCCCCACAGGCTAACTGATCACCTAGTGGCATCTCACGCGATCTAAGTGTTTTACGTAAGACAGACACGCGTTTAAAAGTTGCGCTGAGAGTCGCATTTTAACGTAACTTTGGCACCCAATGACGGCCCCACTGTGGGGCCCATACGATTTTTTTCGGATGCGAGCTCGTTCCCCGGAGCCAGGGTATCGTCTGCTGACAATTTGCGCGTCCTCTGCGCATTTTTAAACGCCTCATGTGCGTTTAAAAGTCACGTTACAAGCCTTCACTCTGCGGCTCGGGGCTCCGCATGTACGCGCTTTGGGGCCCCCTTTTCAATGGAATTTGGTCGAGCAAGGCATAGTCTATCGAACGGTGATATTTTTAGGTCTCCGCAGTTGACTTTGGACTCGCAAGGAATTTTTGATAATAGCAATTTTTTAAGAAATCGCAGAAATCGCTGTTTTTGTCGGGGTACTCACTCTGATTGGGGTCTCTGGAAATATTCACTTTGGGGCCGCATTTTCGTTAAATATCTACTCGCGAAGGTCGAAACTGACTCCCCGTCGTGTCATGCGCCATTGTCGGACGTTTTTGGGCCGCTCACGACCGTTTTAAAATCGCGTTCGCGCGCGAAATATCGTCGCGCAGGGCAGCAATCCGCGGGTTGGGGCTCCGCAAATGTGCGTTTTGGTGCGCGGTTTTCGGTCGAATGAGACAGAAGAAAGTTCAACCTATCGATAGGTGGTATAATTTGCCGTCTGCGACCAATTTTCGTCTCGCAAGGGACGATCAAAAGAAGCAATTTTTTGACAGATCTCGAAAAAAAATCAGTTATCGCGGAGCACGACTGGACCTGTTGGTTGGAGTCTCGGAAAACAGGCTTTTTGGGGCCCCGTTTTCGATCGAAAGAGATAGAGGAAGGTCTCAACTTACGACCCGTCGTATAATTCAGCCTCCGGAAGCTGTTTTCGGCCCAGCAGGAACGCGCAAAATGCACCCATATTTGACAGATGGAAATTACGTAGATCGATCGGCCCGGTGCATGCCTTCGTTAAATCACTTTTTTCACACCTTTGCCTTTGCGGCGAATATAAATTAAACAGAAATTCATCGGATGTGCCTATGGCTTCAATGTGTCTGTGGCTTCTGTGTGTCTGTAGCTTCTGTGTGTCTGTAGTTTCTGTGTGTCTGTGGCGTCTATGTGTCTGTAGCTTCTGTGTGTCTGTGGCTTCTATGTGTCTGTGGCTTCTGTGTCTGTGACTTCTATGTGCCTGTGGCTTCTGTGTGTCTGTGGCTTCAATGTGTCCTTTGCTTCAATGTGTCTGTGGCTTCTATGTGTCTGTGGCTTCTATGTGTCTGTGGCTTCTATAAGTCTGTGGCTTCAATGTGTCTGTGGCATTGGTGTGTATGTGGCTTCTATGTGTCTGTGGCTTCTATGTGTCTGTGGCTTCAATGTGTCTGTGGCTTCAATGTGTCTGTGGCTTCAATGTGTCTATGGCTTCTAGGTGCATGTGTGTCTGTGGCTTCTATGTGCTTCTACATTTTTCCCAGAGGTTAACCTAACACCTAGTGGCGGCCCACGCGACGTACGTGTTTTACGTATTAAAAAAATTAAAAAAAAAAATCTGAAAAAAAAAAACACCCGGTATATGACAAAAATATTTTGTAGATGATAAAAAATCACCCGGTATACGGGCTGGTGAAATCACCAGATTTTCACCCTAAACAGGCCACGCCCACGTTATCGTTACAAAACATGCCTTGACAAATTGCAAAATTTCTGCGCGAAAATGGCTTCTCGCCGCGATTTTTCGCTCAATACTCGGTGGGAATGGTATTTAGAAGGATTTTGTCGTAAGACATGGAGGGAACGGTCGATTGTAAGGTCGGTAGGAACCGTTGAAAAGTCGAAATTTTTGACGTTGAGTCATTTCAAATGTCTAGTGATATTTCTGGTAACTTTGAAAATCTAGGGAGCTATTCGCGCAACCACGTTCACGTGCATACTTCTACGTTCAGCAAGTCGGAAAAAAAATCGTTATTAAACGTTTTTAATGAATAAAATATATCGCGAACGCCGCAAAACGATACCGCCAAGCGATCGCGACCGTCAAAAGTAAAATCGAAAACGCCGTTTTCGCGCCAGATCGATCGCAAGTTTTCGCACTTTGCGACGTAGCCGCTCGCCGCGACGCAACAGGTGTCGGTTTTTGACGTTTCTTCGTTGACCGCATTCACTCGAGGCGTCAGAAGAACACGCCCTTTTCCAAAATAGGCGCATTTAATTTACAAAATATAGCCTAAGCACTGTAGAATCGTACCACCTTTCGATTTTTCACCCCGAAATCCATATCGGAAAGCCCAATTCGCCTCCTACTCGATCGCAGTGGACCCCGAAAAGTCACGCTTTCCGCTGAACGCGACCATCTTTGACATTTTTCACGTTTAGTATATATATGACTAGTGTGGGTAGACCGCCGATTAGGTAGACCGCCTATTGGGTAGACCACCGAGCCCCTCCACCGCCCAGCCCCTCCATCGCCCAGCCCCTCCATCGCCCAGCCCTTCCATCGCCCAGCCCCACCACCGCCCAGCCCCTCCATCGCCCAGCCCCCCACCGCATAAGCCCAAAACCGCGTAAAACATACAAAATATAGATTACGTAAGTGTATGTAAAATTATAAAGTATTCTGGAAAGATAAAAAAAATGTAAAATGTTTGGAAATAACACCCTGTATACGATATAAACATCCTGTTTGTGTTAAAAAAACATTCCTGTATACGACAAAGAAAATATTCTGGGAAAGAACATCCTGTATAATAAAAATATTTTGCAGGTAATAAAAAAGCACCCTGTATACGGTCTATTCCGAACACCCTGTATATGAGTAAAGAGACTGTAGACCCTGTAAAATTATAAAACATTCAGGAAAGAGCAAAAAAATAAATGAAATCTTCGGAAAAAACATCCTGTATACGATACCAGGTGGGCCCCATTGTGGGGCCCATCCGGAGTTAATCAAGTTATACATATTTGGAAGTTTGGGCCCCATTTTGGGTGATCACCTAGTGGCATCTCACGCGATCTAAGTGTTTTACGTAAGACAGACACGCGTTTAAAAGTTGCGCTGAGAGACGCATTTCGACGTAACTTTGGCACCCAATGACGGCCCCACTGTGGGGCCCATACGGTTTTTTCGGATGCGAGCTCGTTCCCCGGAGCCAGGGTATCGTCTGCTGACAATTTGCGCGTTCTGTGCGCATTTTTAAACGCCTCATGTGCGTTTAAAAGTCACGTTGTCAGCCTTCACTCTGCGGCTCGGGGCTCCGCATGTACGCGCTTTGGGGCCCCTTTTCGACGGAATTTGGTCGAGCAAGGCATAGTCTATCGAACGGTGATATTTTTAGGTCTCCGCAGTTGACTTTGGACTCGCAAGGAATTTTTGATAATAGAAATTTTTTAAGAAATCCCAGAAATCGCTGTTTTTGTCGGGGTACTCACTTTGATTGGGGTCTCTGGAAATATTCACTTTGGGGCCGCGTTTTCGTTAAATATCTACTCGCGAAGGTCGAAACTGACTCCCCGTCGTGTCATGCGCCATCGTCGGACGTTTTTGGGCCACTCACGACCGTTTTAAAATCGCGTTCGCGCGCGAAATATCGTCACGCAGGGCTGCAATCCGCGGGTTGGGGCTCCGCAAATGTGCGTTTTGGTGCGCGGTTTTCGGTCGAATGAGACAGAAGAAAGTTCAACCTATCGATAGGTGGTATAATTTGCCGTCTGCGACCAATTTTCGTCTCGCAAGGGACGATCAAAAGAAGCAATTTTTTTGACAGATCTCGAAAAAAAATCAGTTATCGCGGAGCACGACTGGACCTGTTGGTTGGAGTCTCGGAAAACAGGCTTTTTGGGGCCCCGTTTTCGGTCGAAAGAGATAGAGGAAGGTCTCAACTTACGACCCGTCGTATAATGCAGCCTCCGGAAGCTGTTTTCGGCCCAGCAGGAACGCGCAAAATGCACCCATTTTTGACAGATGGAAATTACGTAGATCGATCGGCCCGGTGCATGCCTTCGTTAAATCACTTTTTTCACACCTTTGCCTTTGCCGCGAATATAAATTAACCAGAAATTCATCGGATGTGCCTATGGCTTCAATGTGTCTGTGACTTCTGTGTGTCTGTAGCTTCTGTGTGTCTGTGGCTTCTATGTGTCTGTGGCTTCTATGTGTCTGTAGCTTCTGTGTGTCTGTGGCTTCTAAGTGTCTGTGGCTTCTGTTTCTGTGGCTTCTATGTGCCTGTGGCTTCTGTGTGTCTGTGGCTTCAATGTGTCTTTTGCTTCAATGTGTCTGTGGCTTCTATGTGTTTGTGGCTTCTATAAGTCTGTGGCTTCAATGTGTCTGTGGCTTCAATGTGTCTGTGGCTTCAATGTGTCTGTGGCATTGGTGTGTATGTGGCTTCTATGTACCTGTGGCTTCTATGTGTCTGTGGCTTCAATGTGTCTGTGGCTTCAATGTGTCTGTGGCTTCAATGTGTCTGTGGCTTCAACGTGTCTGTGGCTTCAATGTGTCTGTGGCTTCAATGTGTCTGTGGCTTCAATGTGTCTGTGGCTTCAACGTGTCTGTGGCTTCAATGTGTCTGTGGCTTCTAGGTGCATGTGTGTCTGTGGCTTCAATGTGTCTGTGGCTTCAATGTGTCTGTGGCATTGGTGTGTATGTGGCTGCAATGTACCTGTGGCTTCAATGTGTCTGTGGCTTCTATGTGTCAGTGGCTTCAATGTGTCTGTGGCTTCAACGTGTCTGTGCCTTCAATGTGTCTGTGGCTTCTAGGTGCATGTGTGTCTGTGGCTTCTGTGTGCTTCTACATTTTTCCCAGAGGTTAACCTAACACCTAGTGGCGGCCCACGCGACGTATGTGTTTTACGTATTAAAAAAATTAAAAAAAAAATCTGAAAAAAAAAAAACACCCGGTATATGACAAAAATATTTTGTAGATGATAAAAAATCACCCGGTATACGGGCTAGTGAAATCACCAGATTTTCACCCTAAACAGGCCACGCCCACGTTATCGTTACAAAACATGCCTTGACAAATTGCAAAATTTCTGCGCGAAAATGGCTTCTCGCCGCGATTTTTCGCTCAATACTCGGCGGGAATGGTATTTAGAAGGATTTTGTCGTAAGACATGGAGGGAACGGTCGATTGTAAGGTCGGTAGGAACCGTTGAAAAGTCGAAATTTTTGACGTTTAGTCATTTCAAATGTCTAGTGACATTTCTGGTGACTTTGGAAATCTAGGGACCTATTCGCGCAACCACGTTCACGTGCATACTTCTACGTTCAGCAAGTCGGAAAAAAAATCGTTATTAAACGTTTTTAATGAATAAAATATATCGCGAACGCCGCAAAACGATACCGCCAAGCGATCGCGACCGTCAAAAGTAAAATCGAAGACGCCGTTTTCGCGCCAGATCGATCGCAAGTTTTCGCACTTTGCGACGTAGCCGCTCGCCGCGACGCAACAGGTGTCGGTTTTTGACGTTTCTTCGTTGACCGCATTCACTCGAGGCGTCAGAAAAACACGCCCTTTTCCAAAATAGACGCACTTAATTTACAAAATATAGCCTAAGCACTGTAGAATCGTACCCCCTTTCGATTTTTCACCCCAAAATCCATATCGGAAAGCCCAATTCGCCTCCTACTCGATCGCAGTGGACCCCGAAAAGTCACGCTTTCCGCTGAACGCGACCATCTTTGACATTTTTCACGTTTAGTATATATATGACTAGTGTGGGTAGACCGCCGATTGGGTAGACCGCCTATTGGGTAGACCACCGAGCCCCTCCACCGCCCAACCCCACCACCGCCCATTTTTTTGAGGAAATGTTATTCTGCAAATCATAAGAAAGCACCACGACCTCCAGAGATATTTTTTCTAAGCTAAAAAACTATGTTATTAATTATGTCGATAATATTCCAATACAGAACATAACATCTTGTGCTGCCAATCGTGCTCCTAACATGATGGGCAAGAAAAGTGGCTGTTTAAAGATGAAAATCCAGAAATACTTCTTGTGCATTGTGTAATCCACAGGGAAAACTTGGTAGCCAAAAATATTTGTTCAATGAAGTATTAAATTTAGTTATAAAAAGTATGAATTATTTTGTACTTCACAAATTAACTTGAAATGTCACATTCGGCATTAGCTTTGATACAATTGACATATTTTATAACCGAATTTAATCTTCATTGAGAACTGGACAAACATTTTTGGTTACCAAATTTTCCCTATGGAGCTATATTAGACAATGCACAAGAAGCATTTCTGGATTCTTATCTTTAAACAGCCGCTTTTCTTGTCCATTATGTTAGGAGCACAGTCTGCAGTACAGGATGTTACGTTCTGTATTGGAATATTAAAGACATTGAAGTAATTATTTTGCTTATGAAGAATATCTCCGGAGGTTGTGATGCTTTCTAATTTACAGAATAACATACCTTCAACAAAATATTCCTCAACAATGTATCTTAAGTGGCATAGCTATCACATCTTTGACATATTTTTCTAAAAACGTTTTTACACATATTGATAGCTTAATTAAATTTTTCCCTATTGTGTGTGTTTTTTTTTCAGATTTAGAATTGTGTAGGGATATTTAATAATTAGCCTCAAGGATATGATTAACGGTTGCAGCATGAACGGTACAAAGAGACTTTAAGGTAGGTTTTTTTTTCAAAATTTTTCTATATTCCAATTGCCCCCCTCAACAATCATATTGCCCCCCCAGTGGGGCGTACGCCCCACGTTGGGAAACACTGCTGTAGACCCTGTAAAATTATAAAACATTCAGGAAAGAGCAAAAAAATAAATAAAATGGAAAAAACAACCTGTATAAGATAATTTGTTGGTGATAAAAAACACCTTGTATACGGTCTATTGCGAACACCTTGTATATGAGAAAAGAGACAGCTTGTAAAACATTCTCGAAAGAGCAAAAAAATAAATGAAATGTTCGGAAAAAACACCCTGTATACGATACCAGGTGGGCCCCATTGTGGGGCCCATCCGGAGTTAATCGAGTTATACATATTTGGAAGTTTGGGCCCCAAAGGGCCCAAACCTGATTTTCGCATTTGAGGACGCTCCCCACAGGCTAACTGATCACCTAGTGGCATCTCACGCGATCTAAGTGTTTTACGTAAGACAGACACGCGTTTAAAAGTTGCGCTGAGAGTCGCATTTTAACGTAACTTTGGCACCCAATGACGGCCACACTGCGGGGCCCATACGATTTTTTCGGATGCGAGCTCGTTCCCCGGAGCCAGGGTATCGTCTGCTGACAATTTGCGCGTCCTGTGCGCATTTTTAAACGCCTCATGTGCGTTTAAAAGTCACGTTGCAAGCCTTCACTCTGCGGCTCGGGGCTCCGCATGTACGCGCTTTGGGGCCCCCTTTTCGACGGAATTTGGTCGAGCAAGGCATAGTCTATCGAACGGTGATATTTTTAAATGCACCCATTTTTGACAGATGGAAATTACGTAGATCGATCGGCCCGGTGCATGCCTTCGTTAAATCACTTTTTTCACACCTTTGCCTTTGCCGCGAATATAAATTAACCAGAAATTCATCGGATGTGCCTATGGCTTCAATGTGTCTGTGACTTCTGTGTGTCTGTAGCTTCTGTGTGGTGTGGCTTCTATGTGTCTGTGGCTTCTATAAGTCTGTGGCTTCAATGTGTCTGTGGCTTCAATGTGTCTGTGGCTTCAATGTGTCTGTGGCATTGGTGTGTATGTGGCTTCTATGTACCTGTGGCTTCAATGTGTCTGTGGCTTCAATGTGTCTGTGGCTTCAAAGTGTCTGTGGCTTCTATGTGTCAGTGGCTTCAATGTGTCTGTGGCTTCTAGGTGCATGTGTGTCTGTGGCTTCTATGTGTCTGTGGCATCTATAAGTCTGTGGCTTCAATGTGTCTGTGGCTTCAATGTGTCTGTGGCTTCAATGTGTCTGTGGCATTGGTGTGTATGTGGCTTCTATGTACCTGTGGCTTCTATGTGTCTGTCGCTTCAATGTGTCTGTGGCTTCTATGTGTCAGTGGCTTCAATGTGTCTGTGGCTTCAACGTGTCTGTGGCTTCAATGTGTCTGTGGCTTCTAGGTGCATGTGTGTCTGTGGCTTCTGTGTGCTTCTACATTTTTCCCAGAGGTTAACCTAACACTTAGTGGCGGTCCACGCGACGTACGTGTTTTACGTATTAAAAAAATTTAAAAACAAATCTGAAAAAAAAACACCCGGTATATGACAAAAATATTTTGTAGATGATAAAAAATCACCCGGTATACGGGCTAGTGAAATCACCAAATTTTCACCCTAAACAGGCCAAGCCCACGTTATCGTTACAAAACATGCCATGAACATGCCTTGACAAATTGCAAAATTTCTGCGCGAAAATGGCTTCTCGCCACGATTTTTCGCTCCATACTCGGTGGGAATGGTATTTAGAAGGATTTTGTCGTAAGACATGGAGGGAACGGTCGATTGTAAGGTCGGTAGAAACCGTTGAAAAGTCGAAATTTTTGACGTTTAGTCATTTCAAATGTCTAGTGATATTTCTGGTAACTTTGAAAATCTAGGGACCTATTCGCGCTACCACGTTCACGTGCATACTTCTACGTTCAGCAAGTCGGAAAAAAAATCGTTATTAAACGTTTTTAATGAATAAAATATATCGCGAACGCCCCAAAACGATACCGCCAAGCGATCGCGACTGTCAAAAGTAAAATCGAAAACGCCGTTTTCGCGCCAGATCGATCGCAAGTTTTCGCACTTTGCGACGTAGCCGCTCGATTTGACGCAACAGGTGTCACTTTTGACGTTTTTTCGTTGGCCTCGTTCACTCGAAGCGTTGAGAAAACACGCCCTTTTCCAAAATAGACGCATTTAATTTACAAAATATAGCCTAAGCACTGTAGAATCGTACCCCCTTTCGATTTTTCACCCAGAAATCCATATCGGAAAGTCCAATTCGCCTCCTACTCGATCGCAGTGGACCCCGAAAAGTCACGCTTTCCGCTGAACGCGACCATCTTTGACATTTTTCACGTTTAGTATATATATGACTAGTGTGGGTAGACCGCCGATTAGGTAGACCGCCTATTGGGTAGACCACCGAGCCCCTCCACCGCCCAGCCCCTCCATCGCCCAGCCCTTTCATCGCCAAGCCCCACCACCGCCCGGCCCCACCATCGCCCAGCCCCTCAACCGCTCAGCGCCCCACCGCATAAGCCCAAAACCGCGTAAAACATATAAAACATAGATTACGTAAGTGTATGTAAAATTATAAAATATTCTGGAAAGATAAAAAAAATGTAAAATGTTTGGAAATAACACCCTGTATACGATATAAACATCCTGTTTGTGTTAAAAAAACATTCCTGTATACGACAAAGAAAATATTCTGGGAAAGAACATCCTGTATAATAAAAATATTTTGCAGGTAATAAAAAAGCACCTGTATACGGTCTATTCCGAACACCCTGTATATGAGTAAAGAGACTGTAGACCCTGTAAAATTATAAAACATTCAGGAAAGAGCAAAAAAATAAATAAAATGGAAAAAACAACCTGTATAAGATAATTTGTTGGTGATAAAAAACACCTTGTATACGGTCTATTGCGAACACCTTGTATATGAAAAAAGAGACAGCTTGTAAAACATTCTCGAAAGAGCAAAAAATAAATGAAATCTTCGGAAAAAGCACCCTGTATACGATACCAGGTGGGCCCCATTGTGGGGCCCATCCTGAATTAATCAAGTTATACATATTTGGAAGTTTGGGCCCCATTTTGGGGCCCAAACCTAATTTTCGCATTTGAGGACGCTCCCCACAGGCTAACTGATCACCTAGTGGCATCTCACGCGATCTAAGTGTTTTACGTAAGACAGACACGCGTTTAAAAGTTGCGCTAAGAGTCGCATTTTAACGTAACTTTGGCACCCAATGACGGCCCCACTGTGGGGCCCATACGATTTTTTTGGATGCGAGCTCGTTCCCCGGAGCCAGGGTATCGTCTGCTGACAATTTGCGCATCCTGTGCGCATTTTTAAACGCCTCATGTGCGTTTAAAAGTCACGTTGCAAGCCTTCACTCTGCGGCTCGGGGCTCCGCATGTACGCGCTTTGGGGCCCCCTTTTCGACGGAATTTGGTCGAGCAAGGCATAGTCTATCGAACGGTGATATTTTTAGGTCTCCGCAGTTGACTTTGGACTCGCAAGGAATTTTTGATAATAGCAATTTTTTAAGAAATCGCAGAAATCGCTGTTTTTGTCGGGGTACTCACTTTGATTGGGGTCTCTGGAAATATTCACTTTGGGGCCGCGTTTTCGTTAAATATCTACTCGCGAAGGTCGAAACTGACTCCCCGTCGTGTCATGTGCCATCGTCGGACGTTTTTGGGCCACTCACGACCGTTTTAAAATCGCGTTCGCGCGCGAAATATCGTCGCGCAGGGCTGCAATCCGCGGGTTGGGGCTCCGCGAATGTGCATTTTGGTGCGCGGTTTTCGGTCGAATGAGACAGAAGAAAGTTCAACCTATCGATAGGTGGTATAATTTGCCGTCTGCGACCAATTTTCGTCTCGCAAGGGACGATCAAAAGAAGCAATTTTTTGACAGATCTCGAAAAAAAAATCAGTTATCGCGGAGCACGACTGGACCTGTTGGTTGGAGTCTCGGAAAACAGGCTTTTTGGGGCCCCCTTTTCGGTCGAAAGAGATAGAGGAAGGTCTCAACTTACGACCCGTCGTATAATTCAGCCTCCGGAAGCTGTTTTCGGCCCAGCAGGAACGCGCAAAGTGCACCCATTTTTGACAGATGGAAATTACGTAGATCGATCGGCCCGGTGCATGCCTTCGTTAAATCACTTTTTTCATACCTTTGCCTTTGCCGCGAATATAAATTAAACAGAAATTCATCGGATGTGCCTATGGCTTCAATGCGTCTGTGGCTTCTGTGTGTCTGTAGCTTCTGTGTGTCTGTGGCTTCTATGTGTCTGTAGCTGCTGTGTGTCTGTGGCTTCTATGTGTCTGTGGCATTCTATGTGTCTGTGGCTTCTAAGTGTCTGTGGCTTCTGTGTATGTGGCTTCTGTGTCTGTGGCTTCTATGTGCCTGTGGCTTCTGTGTGTCTGTGGCTTCAATGTGTCTTTTGCTTCAATGTGTCTGTGGCTTCTATGTGTCTGTGGCTTCTATAAGTCTGTGGCTTCAATGTGTCTGTGGCTTCAATGTGTCTGTGGCTTCAATGTGTCTGTGGCATTGGTGTGTATGTGGCTTCTATGTACCTGTGGCTTCAATGTGTCTGTGGTTTCAATGTGTCTGTGGCTTCAAAGTGTCTGTGGCTTCTATGTGTCAGTGGCTTCAATGTGTCTGTGGCTTCTAGGTGCATGTGTGTCTGTGGCTTCTATGTGTCTGTGGCTTTTATAAGTCTGTGGCTTCAATGTGTCTGTGGCTTCAATGTGTCTGTGGCTTCAATGTGTCTGTGGCATTGGTGTGTATGTGGCTTCTATGTACCTGTGGCTTCTATGTGTCTGTCGCTTCAATGTGTCTGTGGCTTCTGTGTGCTTCTACATTTTTCCCAGAGGTTAACCTAACACTTAGTGGCGGTCCACGCGACGTACGTGTTTTACGTATTAAAAAAAATTAAAAATAAATCTGAAAAAAAAAACACCCGGTATATGACAAAAATATTTTGTAGATGATAAAAAATCACCCGGTATACGGGCTAGTGAAATCACCAGATCTTCACCCTAAACAGGCCACGCCCACGTTATCGTTACAAAACATGCCTTGACAAATTGCAAAATTTCTGCGCGAAAATGGCTTCTCGCCGCGATTTTTCGCTCAATACTCGGCGGGAATGGTATTTAGAAGGATTTTGTCGTAAGACATGGAGGGAACGGTCGATTGTAAGGTCGGTAGGAACCGTTGAAAAGTCGAAATTTTTGACGTTTAGTCATTTCAAATGTCTAGTGACATTTCTGGTGACTTTGGAAATCTAGGGACCTATTCGCGCAACCACGTTCACGTGCATACTTCTACGTTCAGCAAGTAGAAAAAAAAATCGTTATTAAACGTTTTTAATGAATAAAATATATCGCGAACGCCGCAAAACGATACCGCCAAGCGATCGCGACCGTCAAAAGTAAAATCGAAAACGCCGTTTTCGCGCCAGATCGATCGCAAGTTTTCGCACTTTGCGACGTAGCCGCTCGCCGCGACGCAACAGGTGTCCGTTTTTGACGTTTCTTCGTTGACCGCATTCACTCGAGGCGTCAGAAAAACACGCCCTTTTCCAAAATAGACGCACTTAATTTACAAAATATAGCCTAAGCACTGTAGAATCGTACCCCCTTTCGATTTTTCACCCCGAAATCCATATCGGAAAGCCCAATTCGCCTCCTACTCGATCGCAGTGGACCCCGAAAAGTCACGCTTTCCGCTGAACGCGACCATCTTTGACATTTTTCACGTTTAGTATATATATGACTAGCGATCGCGACCGTCAAAAGTAAAATCGAAAACGCCGTTTTCGCGCCAGATCGATCGCAAGCTTTCGCACTTTGCGACGTAGCCGCTCGCCGCGACGCAACAGGTGTCAGTTTTTGACGTTTCTTCGTTGACCGCATTCACTCGAGGCGTCAGAAAAACACGCCCTTTTCCAAAATAGACGCACTTAATTTACAAAATATAGCCTAAGCACTGTAGAATCGTACCCTCTTTCGATTTTTCACCCCGAAATCCATATCGGAAAGCCCAATTCGCCTCCTACTCGATCGCAGTGGACCCCGAAAAGTCACGCTTTCCGCTGAACGCGACCATCTTTGACATTTTTCACGTTTAGTATATATATGATAGACTAGTTATACAGTGTTTTATTTCGCCGCAATTTCAACCCTGGTGGAATTTATTATATTTTTCAGAATTCATGCGAATCGGATCTGCGCCGTCCGACAAAATACATGCTAAATATAGGAAACAGGTAAATATAAATATTTTATCGATAGGACTTGCACGTCTACTGAAAATAAAACTTTACTGGTAGTGGATTACTTTAAAAGTAATTTGAAATTCCCGCGACGAATAGGTTAGTACGGAGTATAGTACGGATACCACCCGCTTTGGCGCATCAAACTTTGCCCCCACCATTTACCATTGAGTCGATTGTCTATTATATATCTAGTCTATGGTAATAACGATTTGTTTGTGTTGCCGTGCATTTGTCGACAAAATGGATAACGAGAAATTAAACAAATTATACAATAATTCGATATTTATAGGAGACAGTAATTTTAGACGTATATTGAGCGCTTTTGGTAAGTTCACAATATAGATAAGCATTGAATATATTTTTATTTTAATATATTTTATTGTTATTAGGAAAAAAATACTTCTTAAGTGGCAACAATAAAAAATGCCTCTCTTGCCATCTCGCCAGTCAATTCGCCAATTGACAAGGCGATTAAAATAAGGCCGACAAGATCAAAACAGCATGTGGGCCACCGACTTTGCCGGCAAAAATGCTATTGTTTTAGTTGGATTAATCAATGTATTAAACAATGATAAAAAAATACAATAACGACCCAACTAAAACATTTGATAGCAGAATTAAGAGGATACAGTCCCAAAAAGATTTTTTTTGCACACTGCCGGAGTGCAAGGAATTGAATGTAAAAGTATGATGTTTTATCAGCTAATTTTCAATATTTTAAAATATTATAATTTTAGGAATTGAACGATAAAATCAATGAACTTTGCTGTTTTTATGGCCTGACCGTCATAAATCTCAGCAAATTTGTAAAAGAACTGCCGTTCGATACATTTGAAAGGTATGTAACTGCTAGTGTTCTTTTTTTTTTAAATTATATATATGACTATTTAGTATTATCAACCAGAAAGTCGATGCACATCAATATAACTTTTCGTAATTTTAAAACGTTTCGCAGTTTTCTTTGTATTGTTACATTACAACTAAACGTAGAAATCATGTACTCAAATTTGTATTCTAAATTTTAGTGTAATTTTATATAACACCTTTTCTTTGCTACATCGCTCCGTTGATTGAAAAGTGACTATCAAAAATTCAAACAAAAAGAAAATTTTTTTAGCAGAGGCTTTTTAGTTTTTTTTTGCGTTCATGATCAATTATGTCAAAAAATGGAAATTTACTTTGATTTATAAGTCACTTTTTTATCAACGGAACGACATTTGCAGACATATGTAGTAACAGCTCAAAACAATTTTATGCCAAATAATAAGTAATATTTGATATTTTTCAGAGACGGAAGACATTTCAAAGGTAGGACACAAGATGCCGTAGCAAATTTTATTGCAACTAATGTTTATAAATAAAAAAATAAATATTTTTGAAATATGAAAGAAACAGAAAATTTATTTGCTAGTTTTTACTTGACATATAAAACAATCGTACTTTTTATTGCGACAATAAAATTAAATTGCTTTGTATAGATATTCATATTATTTTATTAGAAAAAAAATTACAAAGAATAAAACAATATTGTCAGCATAATACTATTGGAATTCTGTAGTTTCCTTAAGAAGAAAGAAGTATTTTCTAAAGTACGTTTGCTCAAAGGGACCGGCATATCTGTGAGTCACGATTTAACAGTGAAAGAACGACAAGATAGAAAGTTACAAAGGGCCCACCTTAATAATGTCGAAACTATTAAGGATGCATCAGAAGTGAAGAACTCCTCAAGTTTATCATCGCACGAAAATGGCATTAATACTACATTGGTGGAAGCTGCAAATGTAAACAAGCCTAAAACTGTCATTGTTGGAAGTGAAGCTGCTGTTTCAGAAACTGAAAATAGCAACGCGCCATCTGTTTTTGGAAATAAGAGTAGTACGCCCAAAAAGTCGCAACCACCAGCACAGAAGAGGAATGCAGGTGAAATAACTACAAGAAAGTATCTAAGGTCGAATTCTTCTAGTAGTAATGCGAGTAACAAGTGAGCGATACACTGTTTTTTTTTTCTTATTTGTTTAGAAAAGCATGCTTTGATTTAATGTTAAATATTTATTGGAGATAACTAGCATGTTGCTTTTGATATTGCTGCTTTTGCTTAATTGAATATTTAATAGAGATAGTTGGCCAGTTGCTTTTGATTTTAATGCTTTTGTTTAGTTTGTAGTGCTTTATACTTATTGAAAAGAGTTGAATGTAAAGTATTTTGTTGTTTTTGTATTTGGATTGAAGACTGCTTTTGTTTAGTTTATATTGGTTGTTTAAATGATTTGTATCCAGAATTTCGATTGTCTGTCTCTGCTGTTAGTAATTATATCGGGGGTATATATGAGTTTATATTGGAATTAGAAAGGTTTTTTTGTTTTTTTTTGGATGACAATGGATACTTTTGTTAGAGATTTCGAAGTTGAAACAAAGTTAACCGTGGAGTACGAAAATGCTACTACTTGCAGGGATGGGTTGACTGGGTTTTCAAATTGTGCGTTTTCGTTGATTCATTATAATATACGAAGCATTGATAAGAACTTTGAACAAATGCAGGTGTCGTTGCTTGATCTGGGGTATGACTTCGACTGCATTGTACTTACGGAAACATGGGGCATGGAAAATCCAGGTTTTTATGACTTACCAGGATACACCTTGTATTATAACGAAGGAAACCTAAACCAGAATGACGGTGCAGCTATGTATGTCAAATCTACATACGAGACTAATATTAAAATTGTTAAATGTGGATTAGTTAACGTTCTTAGAGCGGAAATAGTTTATTGTGGAGATAGAGTCGCAGTTAACGCTATTTATAGATCTCCACAGACTGATGTATTTGAATTTAACCGGACATTTTATGAATATCTGCAACATAATGTTAGGGGCTCTGAGGAGATCATAGTGGGGGATCTGAACATTGATATTAAGAGAGACGCTGATTATGTACAGGAGTATATGAGCATTTTATCTGAGAAAGGTTTAGAGTCTATGGTGAATTGTTATACCAGAGTCACACCCGTGAGCCGATCATGTATTGATCATATAATGGTCAAAACCAAGACGAACTATTCAAGAATCTTGTCATTTGCGGTAAAACTGCATATCACCGATCACTATCCAGTTGGGATGTTGCTTCCTCTCAATAAAGCTAAGGGTAACAGGGGAACCAATGTATCTGTATCCGAAAGCAGATTATTACAGACTGTCAACTTTAATAATGTAAGGAGGCTGCTAGGGAATGTTTCTTGGGTGGAGATGGAAGAAAGAATGGACGTGGATGAATACACGCATGCGCTGGTAGATGAGATAACTACGGCTATAAGATGTTCGACAAAGGTTTACAAAAGAAAAAATAGCAAGAAAAGACGACCATGGATAACCAATGGTATTATTGCTTCTATGAGAGTGAGAGATACTCTTTATAAAAATATGCTGAACCATCCAAATGATGAAGAAGTGGCAAATCTATACAAGAAATATAGAAATAGGTTGAATTTATATGTTAAAAAATTAAAGGCCAACCATCTAAGGGAGATATTTTTAAATGATTTGAACTCGAAAAAAAAATATGTGGAATGCTGTAGGCGAAATTATGCACAAGACAATAAATAAACCTGCCATAAAAGAAATTATTACAGATGGTGATAGCATAACTGGCGCTAATGAAATTGCAGCGCAATTTAATAAGTATTTCTCTAGTATAGGCACTGTAATGGCACAGAACATTTCTGGCAAAAACCATGACAAGGCGATGAAGTGTATGGGAGATAGAAATGACAGAACACTTTTTTTGTGGCCTACTAATGATGCTGAGGTAGGATCTTGCATCAATACACTGAAAAGCAATAAGGCTCCTGGTAGAGATGGCATATCATCACATATACTCAAAGAAACTGTGAAGGAAATTGCACCTGCATTATCTATACTTACTAACAAGATATTTGAGGTTGGTGTGTTTCCTGTTTTGTTTAAAGCAGCTGTGGTGGTTCCTTTGCATAAGGGTGGAGACAGAAGAACGCTTGAAAATTACAGACCCATTTCTCTGACTTCGGTGCTGGGAAAGGTGATAGAGAAAATTATTAAGAAGAGACTAACTGCATTTTTGGACACTTGCCACATTTTATCGGCTTTAGAGAGGATCTTTCGGCTTCCGACGCAATTGCTGAACTGATCAAAGGAATTTATTGTTCGTTGGATAAGTCGAGGCCAGTTATGGCAGTGTTTGCGGATGTAGCAAAGGCGTTTGATACGGTTGATCACCAATTACTTATGCTTAAACTGGAACATCTTGGGATCAGAGGTAATGCGGGAAGACTTTTTGCGAGTTACCTGAAAGACAGATGTCAATGTGTTAGGGTGGGTAGCGCCATCAGCAATATGAGATCAGTAGATATGGGTGTTCCCCAGGGTACAGTGCTTGGCCCAGTGCTGTTCATTATTTATATGAATGACTTGCTCGGATTAAATAACATAGCACAGATATTGTCTTTTGCTGATGATACTGCGATTATTGTACACGGAACTAGCTGGACGGAAATTAAGTACATGATGGAGTCAATATTGCAGGAAGTACGACGGTGGTTTGATTGGAACTCGCTTACACTAAACTTAAAGAAGACCAAATTTATGACTTTTAGTTCTTATGCTAGTGGACAACCTTCGTATACTGATTTGAAGATTCATAAAGTCTGTTGTGATGCATGTCAGTGTGATACTGTAATTGTGAAAGAGTTTGCGATTAAATATCTGGGAGTGACAATCGATCAACACCTACGATGGGACAAACATATAGTTGAAATGTGCAAGAAAATTAGAAGATGCTGCATATTTTTAGAAAACTAAGAGACATTATTGATGTTTCATGCCTAAGAATACTTTATTATGCTTTTGTGCAGTCGCATCTTCAATATGGCATTATAGGATGGGGTGGCTTATACTCTGTGCATTTGAGACCTCTTCAGGTGTTGCAGAATAGGATACTCAAGATTATTTATAGGAAACCCTATCTGTATCCAACTGAGGAGCTGTACAGACAGGCTGCTGTAATGGACTGTAGAAAGCTCTATTGTTTCACTTCAGTTGTGAAGGTTTTTGATAATGCAGGAGTGTTCCCGTTAACTACAGGTGCGGAGGAAAGGCTTACTAGAGGAAGGTTGGAGCCCCGGATCAAGCCGCGATTCTCTCGTAAGGCTATCGGGCAGAGATGCTTTGATTATATCGGTGCTCAGGTTTTTAACTCTCTTCCCCTAAACTTAAGAGTGATGGGTACTGTTGCATCCTTTAAGAGGACATTAAAAAGATTGATTTTGTCTAGCGAAGTTCAGCTTTTGATCGATTAACAGATTTGGGTTCGTTTCGTACAGTAATAATTGCAGTAGTGGTTGCGGGATGCCATGGATTTGTGTTGCTTGTGTTATTGATTGATTTGGGTACCTGCCCTAGTATTGCTATTAGAATTGTTTTAGTTTTAAAAAATGTTATATTTGTACATTTTGATAATTGTTATGTTTAGAGGATTTTGCAAAAAAAAAATTATAGGCTTTTTCTGGTTTAGAATATTTATTTATTGTTTCAAAACGGATTGTTGGAAATGTGGTCGATATATTGTAACCTCCACTCAAGGTACGTCTCTTAACTGAGGATTTATTACCTACACTTTATTTGGTTGTTATACTCAATGATTGTATGTAAAGGTTTTGATATTTCTTAAATAAAG
Source organism: Aphodius granarius (assembly GCA_963971325.1). Lineage (NCBI taxonomy): Eukaryota > Metazoa > Arthropoda > Insecta > Coleoptera > Scarabaeidae > Aphodius > Aphodius granarius. Next base: position 23,836,553 of record OZ020223.1, read on the forward strand.
TTATTCTTATTCTTATTCTTATATATCAACCACTTGACATTTCTGTGCTAAACAGATTTTTATATTGATATTACAATAATTATAAAAAAAATTGCCTTTTTGTACCAATACACAATAAAAAGTCAATCTTAAGTTATCCTTTACAAAAAGATCTAAATACACATTTGCTACATACCTTATTTTTGTTAATCGTATATAAAATATATGACATAGATGTATATTATATCAATATATTATGTATATTATATATTATGTACAAAACAATAACAGATTTGTATTACACTGTATCTCATGCTAAGTCCACACATAACGCGTACAGCTGAGCGGTAGGTAAAGCGGAGCTGATGGCCATACAGACAGTGAGAATGGGGTGGACAGCACGCTTGCTGGTGGCTAACGGAGAGATCAAAGTTGTCCGAAATATAAAGCTACGTCTTAGCAAGCCGGACCTCGGCCTAGCGTGGCCCAGCTCGGGGAGGCTTCGCTCCGCGCAAATTTTAAGATGTCGTCTTAGCGGATTTTATTTTAACGATGCCGCACTCGTTTGGGCCAGTGTTGCCAGGTAGGCGATTTATCAAAAGTTGGTCTACTTTTGTTATAGTAAGATGTACAGTATTTGGGTATTGAATTGATATAAATTGCTAAAATACTGGAATTTCATTAACCTAATGATGGCATTTTGTCGTTTTTTAAGTGTTTTATATTTTTTGTCTCCGCATCGTAACGAATATATTCAACAATTTACATATTTTATTTATTTGTTTATTATTTATCTGTTGGTGGGATATAACATGACGGAAAAGGCAAAAAAACACATTGTGACTTAAGGTTGCAAATAACAATTGCAGTTCAACAGATGTTTGAAAAATCTGGCAACACTATTTCGAGCTAACCTCAAAATGTGTAGTTAGTAATGTTTGGTCGAAGAAGAATTTTATGTCTAACTTATTTATATTGGAAGTCAATAATAAGACGACGTCAGACGAAGTCCATAATAAGAAAAATAAATACAGAAGGTGGATGGGGCACGACACAACTTAACTGGGGAAATTCGTCTTGGTATTTCTAGAATTTCTACCGTATGACTCCTGAATTATTTGATAAATTACTCGGTTATATCTGTCATGATATAAAAGAAGATGTCCATAATTGAACAGTAACAATAAATACTGACCGCGTACTTATTCCGTCGTAGCGCCATCTGTTGTGAGTGGGGCACTAGATACCAAAACCCCGACTATCTAGACAACGCTCGCCTCAGCTCGGCTACAAAAGTTAAATTCAACCATGTTTTGTCGCCGGGAGAAACTAGTCACGCTGCGCGCACGGCTACGGGAGATACCGCGCTGTGATTGGTGTATTTTTAACGAAGCCTCCCCGAGCTGGGCCACGCTAGGCCGAGGTCCGGCTTGCTAAGACGTAGCTTTAGAGTGTATTTTCCATTTTCTCATATCAAATACCCCACAAAATGCTTTGAAAACCTGTACATGTATGGCCACTGCCAAATTTACGCAACGCTTTACTCTCCACTGTTCTCTACATTGCTCGTACATTGTGTGGCCTAGCCCCATTCTGAAATAAACTACTACTATACCATACTATATACAGAAATCATTACAAAACATACTATAACATTAAGCTGCGTCTTAGCACGCCGTACCTCGGCCTAGCGTGACCCAGCTCGGGGAGGCTTCGTTAAAAATACATCAATCACAGCGCGGTATCTCCCGTAGCCGTGCGCGCAGCGTGACTAGTTTCTCCCGGCGACAAAACATGGTTGAATTTAACTTTTGTAGCCGAGCTGGGCTAGGCTAGGCCGAGGTCCGGCTTGCTAAGACGTAGCTTTATATTAATTCTAGAATAAAACTATACACTGTCAGCAAGAATCAACAAATCAAAATTAGCTATTAACTTTTAACAAAAAACATATTTTCACATAGATGTATGTTTACTTAATGTTTAACAATAATTAAGAAGAAAATTGCAAGAAATAAACTTACTGACATTTGCTACGACATCAAAGATATATATTATTTATACAAGTCTAAAAAATCATATAAATAATAATATTAAAAATCCCATAACTGCATCGGATCTGTAACCCGACAGTCGTAAATAATTTTCTGAATTTTCTTTTGGCATTTTATAAAAGAATGTATCGCCTAAGTAATTTATCCATGCACAGTCGTCTAATAATAAACTTTTCGCCAGCGCAGCATCTTTGAATATAGAATGAAGCACACCATCGACCATCCGAATATCGTTGTAAGATTTTGGCTTTCTCAAGTACGATAAAACTAAGTTGAAATAATTCGCTATGGATAATTGCATAATAATGTTCATGTTTTTTTTTGCGTTATACATTTCTTATGAGTTACTATTAGTATACCTAAATGAAATTTGCTGACATAAATAAGCATTGATATTGGTGCCGTTTAATTTCTGCCAGGTTTCAAATATTGAATGAATTTTGGCAGCTTGTTTTTATACGTCAGCCTCTTTTGCTTTATCAAAGTGAACCAACTGTTTCCCTCGCTCGTGAAATGAGAGTCTAATTATCTAATACTGGGCCATCGTTATTGAGAGTCAAATACTGAAATCAATACTGTTTTTTTGACACTAATATACATGGCAAGACTTCTTTCAAAAATGTACAATTTATTGTATGTTCAGGTAAAGACTCGTTTCCAAAGCTAATGTCTTATCGTCAAAGGCGCACATACAGATTGGCTGTTCTGTCGGTCAGAAACAGACATTACTTCCAATTTCATAGCATGTCTTGAAACCTCCTAATTATAATTTCGAACGTTTAGTCCTCCATATTCCAGAAAACCTGAACAAATATTAAAATATAAATAAAATAATAAACAAATATAGAAAATATTAAATTTTTCAATAATTCCACATTTCTACAATGTATAGACTTCTCTTATAATCTGTTTCATTTCTAATTTGATAAGGAGATCAAAGCAAATTATTTAATAAGAGCAAGAAAATATGAACAATTTTTGATAAAAAAATATATACAATCATATTGCTTACTCAAAATATATACAGTAATGTCCACTTATAAAAAACATCTGCTTATTGTAAACCACTGCAGAAGGCAAGAAATTTTCAATTGAATAGAGCAAATCTCAAGAGTGAAAGCAAAATTAGTTATATGAATTAAATTAATGAAATTGTTTACATTAATGTTAAAAAAAATCAAAAAAGAAACAATGCAACCATACCCTGCTTTTTTTTAATTAAAGAATTATTTCAGAAAAAAACAGGGTATGGCTTTGTAAACACAAATTATGCAACCAAATATACTAATATGTAATAATGGTCGCATACCTTAAAAATGTTTTAAATTATGATATATGAAAGGAATCTTTTGCACACTACAAATAATTAATATTTTAAACTGTAAATATAGGCAAATATCGCAAATTGTATACAAAAATGAACTGCAGATGTTACAAATAAACACCTGCTTCAAAACATGGTTGCTTACATTGTGTTGTAATGTGTTCAAAATAACAAAACATGAGTAAATAATAAACCATAACTATAGAACTTAAGAGTTTTATTTGAATATATTATGTAGAAGATCATCAGTGTATATAAATTCGTTCTAGAGTAGCTTATATTGTGTTTTTAACCTGCTTGTATTGATAAGAAGATAATTAAGACATATTAATATAGAAATACATATACAATCATCTAACATGAACTATTCAAATTTTTTAGTTATCAATAGTATGCAGAGGTCATAAATTCTCTGAGGGAGAGAAAAAACCAATACATATTCTCTTGATACCGAATAAATTTCAATCTGCTTGCTATACATTGATCATTATATTAGGCAACCAAACGTACATATACGCAAATAAATTTGTAAAAACAGTACTAAATTATACATCGCCAGCCTTATAGAGATGATTTCAACTAAGAACGTCACTCCCCCACCAGTACACCTGCGCGGCGGGAAAATAACGACGTTGATAAATAGCTCCATATATCTACAGTGCTAAATGGAAAGTGGTCTACTGCGCACTTGGCGGGAAGTCACGTGACGTGACGTTCTTAGTTGAAATCATCTCTACCTTTCTTTCATGTTAATGAACTTCCGTTGTAATGAACCCTCTTAAATGATTTGTGGGGGTTAATCTGTATATTCATTAAATAAGACAATCCTACATTTATTTCGATTCTTCTTTCGATTTTACAATACAGATGAATTACAGATAAGAGAATTAAGAAAAAAAAATACTGAACAGTATGCAGAGGAGAGAAAGAAAAAAAAACCTAAGTACAAGAACAAATTCTCCTGATAATGTATAACGTTCAAACTGTTTTCTATACTGGTATTGTAGTGTAGGTAACCAAACGTACATTAAAATAAACTTGTCCCCAATTTAAAAACCAAAGATATAGTGATCACATCGCATAAAAATAGAACATTATAATAAAAAATCATCTCAACTTACATATGTACTGTTTAGTTGAAGAGGCTGTTTGTTTGAACGAAAACCTCTGTCTCTTACATATTATGCAGGCAAGCAAAATTACCATTGTTCCGCCAAAGTCTTATTGTCAAAAGCGCACATACAAATTGGCTGGAAAAACGTTCTGTCGGTCATAAACAGACATCACTTCCAATTTTATAGCATTTCTTGAATCCTACTCGTTTTATTCCAATTCCAAGCTTTTATTCCTCAATATTTTAAAGAAAAAGCCTGTAAATATATTAAAATATTAATAAAATAATATAAACTATATATATAAAGTATAGTAAATTTTAAATTATTAATTAATGTTAATAAAAGCATACAGAAACATTGCAGATATACCCTGCTTCTTACTGAAAAGATCATTTACCAAGAATTTGTAAACAAAGATTATGTAGAACAGAACATAGAAATATGAAACAGTGGTGGCATACCCTAAAAAATCTTTTAAATTATATACGATATACAGGTAAACCTCGTTTTGCGCCGCTTCGATTTACGCCGATTCACAATTACGCCGGTTGGTGCCGGCCGTGGGATTCCCCGGTTCGACCGACACCAGATGACAGTAGGAGCCGCGATTTTGATAGCAGACACACTTTTACACCTTATTTCGTTTTATTACTGTGCAAGCCAGCAGCCTACAGTGTGTGTGAAATTGTTTCATAGTTAGTTTTCGTTTTGTTTTTAAGAAAAATAAAAAGGTATAAAATATTTTTGGCCTCTTTTGCCTAAACTTTGTGACCAAAATAACCTTCCAAAGAAAGCAATAGACCAGGGGGCAATTTCTACTCTTAAAGCGTGTTATTTTGCGTATAACATTAAAATAAATGATGATAGATACTAATGACTGCTAAAAATTATTGGCTTTCATAGGACATTTAAAATGTTAATGTTAAAAGAAGCGCCACAGTTGCCGTTCGCCCTTATGCTATAATTCTACAAGAAAGGAAGTAACAATCAAAGCAATTGAAATTGGATGCTTTTTTCAAAAAAGTGTGAGAATTTAATTTTGTACCGACGTACTGGTGAATTAGTATTTACTTTAAAAATTCATAATTATAACAACAGATTATTATTTATTTTCTAAACAAATTGAATCTTTATTTGTTAAATACATTTATCATTTATTTTGAATATATAAATATAGGCTATATATTAAATAAATACGTTGTTCTTAGAATTTTGACACCGAACCTAACCTTACATTGTCCATTATATTTGAATTCATTTTACGCCGATTTTTTTTACGCCGGTGTCTGTCGGAACGGAACCCCGGCGTAAAACGAGGTTTACCTGTATTGATATATGAAAAAAATCTATTATAATCCATACAATATTCCCTTTATAAGTGAATAAATTTCAATACAGTTTCTTTACTTTGTACTAATTTGAATACAATTATAGAACAATACCTTTATTTGCGTACAGATCTTGTCATCCTTGTCTTGTTTTTGAAGAACTGCTTGAATGTTGTTCACCAAGATAGAAAAGAAATGTTCAAATCAATGTTTGCCAAAGTAACGATGGTACAGCGACGATAGGGTAACGTAGACCGTTGATGAAACGCGCCAACGTTCTAGCAAGAGATCTTTCCCTTCGACGGAGTCAATCGGAATGACTATATCTATCCTTCGGTGGGCCATCATACAATCTGGGCGAGATAGGACCACATGAGCCAGATAGATTACGCCACACATTTGGAATAATATTCCAAAATAAGCATTTTTTTTCCTTCAAAGTCATCTATACATAGAAGAAAATGTGCATTAAAATGCATCCAATTCCTCTTTTGAACATGCTTTCCAGGTCGTTTTAATACTCACCATTAGAGAGAAATCGTCGAAAGCTCAAAGAGACAGTTAGCAAAAATGAACTGCAGATGTTACAAATAAACACCTGCTTCAAAACATGGTTGCTTACATTGTGTTGTAATGTGTTCAAAATAACAAAACATGAGTAAATAATAAACCATAACTATAGAACTTAAGAGTTTTATTTGAATATATTATGTAGAAGATCATCAGTGTATATAAATTCGTTCTAGAGTAGCTTATATTGTGTTTTTAATTTGCTTGTATTGATAAGAAGATAATTAAGACATATTAATATAGAAATACATATACAATCATCTAACATGAACTATTCAAATTTTTTAGTTATCAATAGTATGCAGAAGTCATAAATTCTCTGAGGGAGAGAAAAAAACCAATACATATTCTCTTAATACCGAATAAATTTCAATCTGCTTGCTATACATTGATCATTATATTAGGCAACCAAACGTACATATACGCAAATAAATTTGTAAAAATATATTGATATATGAAAAAAATCTATTATAATCCATACAATATTCCCTTTATAACAGAATAAATTTCAATACAGTTTCTTTACTTTGTACTAATTTGAATACAATTATAGAACAATACCTTTATTTGCGTACAGATCTTGTCATCCTTGTCTTGTTTTTGAAGAACTGCTTGAATGTTGTTCACCGAGATAGAAAAGAAATGTTCAAATCAATGTTTGCCAAAGTAACGATGGTACAGCGACGATAGGGTAACGTAGACCGTTGATGAAACGCGCAAAAAACTCATTCACGTAATAGATTACTAATCGTGGTGTACAGAACTCATCACAACTTATGTGACATATAGCTGTATGACTTTACGTGTAACTGAATAAAACAGCCCTTATTCTTTAAAATATTATAATCATCACGTTGTCGCTGTATGTTTGGCTTAGAACGACAAAAATTCATAATCATCAATAGTTACCTAATTTATGGTCCACTTATCGGCAGAATTTATAGATTCTCCAGAGAACGCATAATATTTTCTTTAAAATAGTGATTGTGTTTGACACACAAAACGATTCCACATCCGATAAAGCTCTTGCTGCCCTAATGGGGGCTAAAACGCGTTCAAATCAACGTTTGCCAGCGTAGTAGCGCTAGTAAAAATACCCCTCCGCAATTTCTCTCAAAGCAATTGCCACATGTGCTTTCGCAATCGATAATCGGTCGCTCCTTCTCCCTCGGTGGGCGATCGCCCACCGAGGGAGAAGGAGCAAAAGTTCAGTCAACGTCTAACGCTTCCGCACCTGTCTTTCGACGCACCAAATCGACAAAATTTCCGAACAAAAATAACTTCAGACGGCAACAGTGATCACCAAAATCTAAAAACAGCACCAAATTATACAACGGCCGTCTCATAAAGATATACCGTACATTTTTCTCATATAACGTTATCGTCGTGTCAAAAGCGGGAACATAACCGTCCACTTTGTAGGAATACACCTGAATCTGTGGCAAACGTGGAGCGTCGCTACCTTTTTGAATAGAAATGGGAAGTCTCCTCCTGCAATTTTCTGCAAAGAATCAAACTGCCAATACAAACACCTAGAAAAAGCATTTTTCTATCCCTTTCCTCGATTTTATATAAGAATTCAACAATATACATATAACCAAACTATACCTAACGTTTTTTAGGTTATCTAGCAGATGTCACCACTAATTTCGACTTTTTCCTTCCAAATGAGTTTCGGAATCGATTCTTTACACAAGTTTCCTTCGTAAAGGCTTGGACATCGGGCTCGAACGACGTTTAAAACAGCGGCACTTGTCGCCTCAAAAGATTTAAAATTTTTAACATCGGTTGGCCAGAAAAACGAATAATCCTTGTAAATGTTTAGCCAGGCGCTTCCAGCGTGACCTCCAACGCCCCATTTCAATTCCACCTTACACAATAACTAAGCGCAAATGCACGAGACGCATTTCTAACCTCACTCTATGACAGCTATCGCGCGTCAATCGTATCTCGCAGACGTAGATTCCAATCTCTTGTCACAGGGACTCGCAAAGGGCATTCCGTAGTTGTTCACGGGCACAATCACGTATCGTCGGCCGTATTTCGAGCCGGTAGGACATAAATTCGAAAACTTTTAGCCGCTCGATGACATTGACTTGACAACTCTACGCGCGTTTTGACATTCTGGTGTCTAGTTATATCACCAGATTTTGTCACCCCAAACAGGCCACGCCCACTTTTTGCCGCAAAAACATAGCTCGACAAAATGCAAAATTGCCGGCCGAAAATGCGTATTCACCGCGATTTTTCGCTCAACGCTCCGTCCGAAGGGTATTTGGAAGGATTTTGTCGAAAGACATGGTCGGAAACGTCGATTGTAAGGCCGGTAGGAACCGTTGAAAAGTGGAAATTTTTGACGTTTAGTCATTTGAAATGTCTAGTGATATTTCTGGTAACTTTGAAAATCTAGGGAGCTATTCGCGCAACCACGTTCACGTGCATACTTCTACGTTCAGCAAGTAGAAAAAAAAATCGTTATTAAACGTTTTTAATGAATAAAATATATCGCGAACGCCGCAAAACGATACCGCCAAGCGATCGCGACCGTCAAAAGTAAAATCGAAAGCGCCGTTTTGCCGCCAGATCGATCGCAAGTTTTCGCATTCTGCGACGTAGCCGCTCGATTTGACGCAACAGGTGTCACTTTTGACGTTTTTTCGTTGGCCTCGTTCACTCGAAGCGTTGAGAAAACACGCCCTTTTCCAAAATAGACGCATTTAATTTACAAAATATAGCCTAAGCACTGTAGAATCGTATCCTCTTTCGATTTTTCGCCCGAAAATCCATATCTGAAAGCCCAATTTTGCTCCTACTCGATCGCAGTGGACCCCGAAAAGTCACGCTTTCCGCTGAACGCGACCATCACCCGGATCCCATTTAAACAATGAGTGCGAACGTGACGCAACATACGATATCTTGTTGTTGGACAGAGTCAAGTTCCACGATTAGTATAATGATGAATGATGATGATATGATGATAGGAAGCGATGCGACCCTGTCGATACTAGCGCTATCTATCGTCTCAGATGTTAACTAACTGCTCTATGACCTGACTGAAATACAGTAACCGCGGTAACGCCACTAGCGCCATCTTATCATGTCAAGCAGAGTCAAGTGTTCAAAACGCACTTTTGTAAACGTCATTTGACTTAAGTTGCATTTAGTGGTAACGCCAAACTTTCGTTATTTACCAAAAGTTAAAACATGAGTCGTGGCACTTATTGCATCTGTAATTCATGTTACAATAACAAATTTAATAATAGGGATGTGGCATTCTTTGCGATACCAAAGGATCGTTTACTGTAAGAAAAAAATTTTGAAAAGAAAATAGACTGGAAAATTAAGAAAAGCAAATCACTGACTACTGACTTTTTTTGTTTTGCAGAGCTGAGCAATGGATGGTAAATATTGGCCGAATTGACCTTTTGCAAGATAGCAATTATGTCACAAAAAACTATCGCATATGCAGTGATGATTTTTCTGTGAAGCAATTCAAGAAAACATATCCACGATTCCTTTTGAAACCAGGAGCTGTACCTGTACCTTCTGCAGATAATATGGATGTTGCTACGAACAGCAGAGAAGAGCAGCAGACCAGCAGCAGTAATGGATTAGGTGATATATATTAGGCAATTTTTTATAAATAAATTGGGTTGTTGTACATGTTTACAACATAACAACATTTCTATATTGGACCAATATGCTATAGTTTTTCCATGCCACATACACAGAAAATTTTTTTCAATATATATCATGAACAAAAATGTTTGTCCAATTATACTCTGAACATATAGCATAAACAAACCTAATAGTTTATTTAAAAAAACAAATATATTTGGAGTCAAAATTTCTAAGTGCCATGAAAGCTTTCCAAATCATTTAAACTTAACTTGATAACTTTTGTATAGCAAACTTCTATCAATTATGAAGCTTTTCATTTGCAAGTGAAATAATTTATTAATAATTGCATTTTTAAAATAAAAAAACATTAAGCTTTTGTCTTGAAACTAAACTAACTTTAATAAGCTTCCATAACGATAACATTTTGCGACAGTGGGGGTAGTTTACCTACGGCTTGGTCGAAGATAATTTCCTTACTAGATTTAATTATCTTATGGGCGTTTAATGTTTTTAATGGTGTCTGTTTGCCAATTTAATGTCTACCAGGATTCTCCCTAAAACGCAGTAGAATTATAGTGATTCAATTTTGTGCTCATTGAAGATTATCTTACAACACTTTCTTCAAATCTATTACAACAGCCAATATTGTTAATGGTACATAATAAGTATAACATTAACATATAAAAAACAGACTTCCTGAAAAACTCATACGCACAATACATCTTCAACTTCAACTTAATCTAAGAAGTACAGTTTCCCAGTCAGCGGCTTTGTAACTACCTCCATGTAAATTTTCAGCCTTGTTCAAATACCAAATAAATAAATTGTTATCTCTATGAAAAAAGAAAAACAAAAAACCTGTAATACATGTAATAATAAAAAATAAAGGAGGAACAATTAGTTATCATGGAAAGTAAATAAAATATAAACAAAACTATACACAGGATAGTAATGATTAGCAATTGGTAGTAATAATATTATAGTAGTATTAATACTGATTTTTTTAGGTACAGAGATGGAAATTGATGAACAAACCAGTAACCCTGTTATTCTGGATAGAAGTGCCTGTGGGGCACAATATACTACTAGCATGATTATGGGAAAAGAAATAGAAGGTAGTTTTCCCTTCTATGTTATTCTTATCATCTTATATGTATTTCATCTTTGATAGATTCCTCCACACCTGCTAGTGCAACTATAGTGACTCCTGTGAAGAGACTTACCACATTGACAAAACATTACTCTTCAAAAACCAATAAGAAGTTGGAACTATTAAAAACACACCGTAACAAACATCGTTGTAAGCTATTTAGAAGCAGAAAACAAATTACTTGCTATTGTGCTAATACAGAGCAAAGGAGTTCACGTCGCCAAATGCTGTGTTTTTTAATTAGTGAGTCAAAAAAATATTTATCGAAAGATGCACACACATTGTTCCAAAATGAACTGAAATGTGCATTTGTTACTAAATATAATAGGAAATACACAGATGACATGAAGCAATTATGCTTAAGCTGGTATTATTCGTCACCAAAAGGGTACAGAAATGCGGCTCTGGCGTTACATTTACCAACCCCTCGAAGCATTAGAAACTGGCAATCTAAGCGTGATATAGAACCAGGGTTGAATTCAGCTGTACTCTCATCAATAAAAGACCACATAAAAAGCAGCAAAGAAAGTGGTGAGAAAATAACATGCTTATTATTTGATGAAATCAGCATAAAGGAAGAAATACAGTATAATTCTAAGAAGGATAAAATCATTGGAGTTGTGGATGATGGCCAAACACATACAAATGAATTGGCAAAAACAGCATTAGTATGTATGGCAACAGGCATTGCTCATCGTTGGAAGCATGTCCTCGGATATTGATTTTTTGGCGCAAAGCAGTCTTCAGAAAAAATGAAGAACATTGTGATTGATACAATTAATAATGCCGAAGAAGCAGGTTTAGTTGTAAAAGCTTTAGTTTGCGACCAGGGTCCTGCAAATCAAGGTTTATGCAAAGAACTACAAATTAACCAAACCAGAACGTATTTTTTGCACAATTGCAAATTATTTTATTTATGACATACCCCATTTAATAAAGTCCATGAGGAATAATTTATCAAAATACGATCTATTATGGGATAAAAAAATTGTGAGTTGGCGATATATAAAGGCTGCGGTTGAAACAACACATCCATTACGATTAAGACTGCTGCCCAAGATTGGCTTCCAACATCTCAACGTAACTAGCTTCAACAGTATGAAGGTGAAGTACGCTACACAGGTTTTTAGTGATACAATGAGTGTTGCCTTGCTAGTTTTGAAACATTTAGAAATTCTGGATTCGGGATCTGAGGCTACATCGACCTTTGTTAAAGACATGGACACTGTTTTCTATTGTCTGAACAGCAGTCAGTTGAACGTCAACAAAATAAAAATGCGATATGCAATGTCAGAGCATTCTCCTCATTTGGAATACATGAGGCAAATATATACAAAGTTCGAAAATGCTACATTCATTGGAGCTAAAAGACGCAAGCCACCATGCTTGAACGGTTGGCTAATATCCATAAAGAGTGTTTTAGATTTGGCAGAAGAACTTCGAGACGATTACAAAATTCCATATTTACTAACTCGGCACCTAAATCAAGATCCACTTGAAAACTTTTTTGCGGTGATACGACAGCAACATGGTTGCTGTAAAAATCCAAGTGCACAGCAATTTGAAAATGGACTAAGACATGTCTACATCACAAGTATTTCTAAATTATCAGCTTCCTCAAATTGTGAAAATGACTATAACTTAATGCTAACTAAGTTAAAATGTATGACAAAAAGAAAACTAATGTTTGATGTGCCCACTTCTCAGCATTGTAATGTGGACTCTAGTAAGATCCCACAGTTAATTGAAACAATATCTGTTTTAGATGAAAATGCAGTGTATTATGTAGCAGGTTATTACTGCAGAAAGTTTTTAAAAATTCATAACTGTGATATATGCCAGGCCAAACTTGTGGACAAAGATAAACAATTAGTTGGGGAACATCAACTTTTTACATATTTTCGACAAAGTGATGCTTTGGAATATATTAAAGAGGGCTTAGTGTTTGCTACCAGCAATACTTTTGAATACTTAAAAGTTGTGGAGGTGATTCACAATACACATTTTAAAGAAATGTTAAAAAGTAAGTCGCTGACTCAAGATTTCATTCATGTGATACAAGATCTCGATGTACTACACGTCCACAAATTATGTTCGGAAGAAATTTCTGAATTATTTTTAGTGACTTATTTGAAAATGAGGCATCATTGGGGGGCTCGACTTCAAAATAAAAATAAATGTACCAAAGTTTGTAATAATAGCCAAAAATTGAAAAATATTTGCAATGAATAACAGTGTTGTAAGCTTTGTATTGTTATTATAGCTTATTGTTGTATTTAGTAAAACTGTTCTTTGCTTTTGATACTTAAAATATAATAAATAATGTACAATTAAATTTTGTGTTTATAAACTTCTTTGTTTTGTACGAAAACGAAATAATAAGCATATAAGAAATGCACACAAATTCAAATTTCCCGCCACATCCCGCCGGTAATCGACTAGAGCGCCACCGAACGTCTCAGATGTTAACCAGTTAAAATGTGGTCGAATTTTACCATAGGCAGCTTATGAACGTTTCCTATCTGTTTTTACTAATCTCTGATTTCAATATTTGCGGATTAGTATGGTCTGTTTAAACTTAAGTGGCCAATACACGACACCAGCATGCTGGCACAATCAAGCGATGGTGCCATCAACCTGGAAGCATATAACACACCAGCATGCTGGCACAATATTAATTTCTTTATGGTGACAAACTTGTACGACAATTTTATTATTATTGCTATTAATTCGGGTGTTTTTTTTGAGTGTTTATTTTTTTTAACAACTTTTTCGCTATTGGCATCTGGCCTTATTTCTTTTAATTTTTCTATCATTTTGTTATAACACTGGTTTTTAAATTCATGATTCGAATATTCTATACTTTTAATTTTCAACAAACATGGCATTGACACGTACAATTCAAGGAATTCTCCCCAAAATCATTTTTCTTTTCAATTCATAATGGCACGATGTTTATTGCTTGTCAAATTCAATTCAACTGAGCTAATTTCACAATACACGGTACCAACATGCTGGCACAATCATACAAATATCAAACTCTTTTTGGTATTGTACCAGCAGCTGGTACAATCACACCACAGGCACATACACGGTCAATCGGCTGGCACCATCACTTGATTGTACCAGCATGCTGGTGTCGTGTATTGGTCCCTTTTTAGAAGAGCACTGAACACCACAACAACGGCAACAAAACATGCGCGCGAAAACAGCTGTTGACCTTGAATTGACCGAAAATGAGGAGTCTCGTTACAAAGGGGTTTTACAACGGAAAAGCAACAAAAATCATTTGTTTTACATACATTGGAATGATAAACTATTGGGAGCTGTTAAATATAATATCTTAATGTCGTCAGTGACAACAATTGCAGTACAAGTTAATTTGAAAATTATGTTTGAGGTTAGATTTTCTCGTGTAAAATTTTTAAGAGCAGCCGCTTCAGTAGGTATGAAAATATACATTTAAAGAGCTTTAAGTAGAACGTCCTGTACGTGTTCAGTATTATTCGTCATAACAGTATTGAACGTTGATCATTAAATTTAGAATGGTAATATTACTGATGGGCGTTAAAATGAAAGAAACGATGCTTAAAATAATAGAGATTCTTAAAATAATCTGATCTCGATGCTGAGGGGCGTAATGGATTCCTTGCATCGATTATTAGAATCGCTTCAAACTTCTAGCTAGTATTAAAAGTTTGATCAAAAAATGTGACTGTCGACAGTGTATTTTATTTATTTGAGATATCTCATACCCAATGTTAAAGAGTGATTTAATGACAAACAGACAAATGGGGTTTTGAGATATTTTGTAAAGCTTCTCAGTTATTAATCGATTCGAACAATCGATAAATAAACGAGAACATTTACAAAATATCTTGAGAACTCATTCATTGGAATATCACTAACTCGATCTGTGCAATCATTTCATTACGCCCATCAGTAGTGAAAATGTAAAAAAATAATACAAGAATGTGGCAACGTATACATTTATTTCATAAAAAATAAAGTGATAAAGTGAGGCTTTGTAATAATAAAGTGAGGCTTTGTAATAACATTGATGTGAATAAAAAACCAAAATACAACTTACAAAGTAAAGCAATAAATAGGTAATTCCAGATACAGATACTTATTAACTGAAAAAGCAAAAGAAAATACTTCAAACGGTATACGAAGGGGTCACTGTAAATCAAATTTTGACCTATCATCCAATCTGCAACGAAGCAAAGAAAGATGTAGCTGATGTAGCGGAGACATCTGTTCTTGGATCTTTCGGCAAGTCCCCTGGGAAAAGTTGCCACGCGAAAACCAAAAGTTGGATATGCCAGTGACGGAGGAGTTGCCATCATCCGTCATATGCTAAACAATTTCTACGTTATATATGAATTCTCTAGATTGTTGAACACAACTTGCCCATGTTTTCCATAAGTGTCCACCATGGCAATTAATAAATTCGATTTTTCCTAATATATATATATATATATATATATATATACTAATATAGATGGCGTATTCGCCGCATTTATCGTTGACAGTTGTTTTAATTTGCCCTCTGGGCACGGAGCACGGAGTGGCGCTGCCGGCAACAACCCGCCAATTTCAAAATCTTTAAAATATGATTTTGCTTCTCAAAAATATTGTAAGTTGAAATTTGAACAGAATCGATTTCGCCAAATGCGAAAACCGTTTCTGTTAAATGTCAATCTACACGATTTTTTATGTACATTTACTAGCATAATTTTAAATAAAACAGAATTTTATAGAAGGAACCATATATTAGAAGAAGCAGGACATATAAATCAATATAATTGCAAAATATAATAAAATATTATAAGTTTGCAGCAATTCTTTAAGTAACCACAAACTGAAATGAAAAATAAAATATAAACTGCAATAAAAAGCAAACCAGACAAACGAAACAGAGATAACAATTACAATTTAAATTTGTAATTGCTTTTCATTGGCAATTTTTCTCTTCTTTGCACGAATTTTATCATACTTTTTTAAAGCAATTTTCTTAACAACATCATTAATGTTTCTTGAGTCCTTCCCTTTAAGAATTAAATTAATATTTTTTATCCAAACATAAATATAAAATTTAGCAAAGATATTACAAAATAAGTTAAATAGTTTATGCTCTGTGCACACAAAAGATGCACTACTTTCTAATTTTCTTAATGAATCAACCAATTTTTTTTAACGTTATTTTGGTTTGCAATTTTAGGCAATTTGTGATGTATAATTTCTGAGCCCATTGAAAATAAGTTCACTAATGTAGAGCTTGGCCTTAATAAGGCCTTAGAGCAGTAGGCTCGTTCTTCAATGAGCGTCATATGCTCTACATTGTCTGAAGATATAAGATGATTTCTGCAAGTGGCACATTTCAATTTTCGCAATAATTTGCGAGCCATATACCCAGCGATGTATGTATGCGTATTTGCGGCTATAACACTCCTTCCACTTGTACCACTTACGCTATCCTCTTCAACATCTTCCGCCTCTTCTTCCTCCTCATGGGAATGCATTCCATTGTTAGTTATCGTAAAAAAAAGATTTTTTAGCTTTCCGAATGCTCCTTGGGTGCCATCTTCTTCGCAATTCGCCCCTGGCGAATGGGAAGAAGCAAAGTTATTTACTAAAAGTATTTTGTAACTATTTGCGAAGGCGTTACAAGTAGGGTTAACGTTTCTAGCGCCATGCATTCTGACACAGCCAAAAAAGTTTTCCAAAGGGTCTTGGTTTACATTTCTTGGCAAAAGAAATGTAAAACCAAGACCATCTAATTTTTTCGTAAGTGCCTTGAATCCATCAAGCGTTGTTATCCAATTCTTGATGGTTGGTGGCACAAATTCTTTCTTCTTTTCATTAAAAAATTTGACATTTCGCAGAACACCAATGGCTTCATTCCAAAAACTTACATGCGGTGATGTTTTTGTAATGGCACATCTTAAACCTTTGCCATTTTCACCACGGATGGTGGATCCATTTACGGAGTCGAAGAATTTGTCGACAAATAGAATAAACTCCTAGTCCCTGATGCTGTCGGAGGCAGTTTTTCAGGTGCTGAAATTAGATTTGAAAATTAATTTAAAGAAAACGATTATAATTGTAAAATGTTTTAAACATTTTATTGTTATAAAATAAAGTACATACCTAATCTGCTGATTGTTGACAAAGATGAAGCTACACGACGAGATAAAACTTGTGCGGCCATCTTCACCTTCATCATCTTAATTTTACCAGGTATGACATGTGCATCGGTCAACTGATTTAGTAGCCTAGTATCGAAATCCCCAACATCAAGTTGATACAATGCAACGATGTCCTTCCATGATGCAGTTGCACCAGTTTCAGATCTCCATTTAAAGGAAACATCATGATTCAGTAGATTGTTTCGCAAACCCTTGAGAAGGTGGGGAGGGTCATAAAGTGGTATTATTTCATTGTCGTTAATAGTAAACCCAACACCTCTGTACACTCTGCCTTTTCGGAGATATTCTGCTTATGTGTCGCTGCGCAAGTTGTTGATGGCTTTGACATTTGTGCTCATTTGATCGCACACAGTAGCTACAATATTGAGGCCTATTTTTTCACATGCTCTTATAATTTCCTTTATTATACGCATTATATCAGCAGCTGACATACCATGCTCGGTGAAATAATTGGCAATGGGCTGTTTCCATTTTGTGTGTATACCTCTTAACATAAAGACCATTGCGTGGTCTGCAAAATTTAAAGATCGTCTTTCTCCACAATCTTTAAAACCTTCAATGATATCTGTTTTCGCGTTGTATGCTAAGCCAGGTTCAATAGACATTTCGTCAAAGAGTAGAATGCAATACTTATCAAATTTTTTCATACTAGGTAATAGTTGCTCCAAAGTTTTCATGACCGCCACATTTATCCCAGTATTAAATGGTACTTTATTTAATAGAGTCATTAAAGTTTTCCGACTAGGCAACGCAAACACCTTTCTCAGTAGGCGATATACCTTTGGACTCTGTTTAGCCAAAGTCAAAGCAAAAATTTTATCACTTTGGGAAAATCGACGGCCAGTTTTCCTTCTCCTCTGATTTGACAATTGACCCATTAAAAATTTATAAGTGATGTCATTCACATTTTCCTTAATAAACTGCTCTGTAATTGCAAATTTTAACGCCTTCGTAACTCTTCTTTTCTTTGACAGATTCTTATAACGTTGAGCACAACGTTTATAACGTAAGGCTACTTGGTAAAGCTTCTTTGCATCTTCACATTTTAGTTTATTCTGTCTTTTCACACCTACTCTTGCCAAAAGAGAATCTGTGTAAATACGAAACAACAATATTAATTTATATATTATGTTAATTAAATATAATTTACAAATTAGGAATTGTTTTTATGCGCGCCTAGCCTATTCTTAGACATTACAGTCTCATTACAGTTCTATCTTGCAATTTACTTCATATTTGCTTACCTTTTTTTACTACGGAAGCTAATTCATTAAGATTATGCTGGCGTTCTCCTACAGTTTCACCTTGCTTGGAGGTCGAAGGCATCGGTTTATCTAAGTTTGAATACTGATCATACTGTTGGGGAGTTTCTGGACCACGCTCCTCATCTTGCAACAAGTTCCTAACAGCCAGCATATGTTGCTCGGTGTACTTAAAGAATCCTTTAGGCACTGAAATTTTTAATTACTGTTTCTTTTCAAACAAAAAAGCATAATATTTAACAAAAAAAAAGAGATTCGCAGTACTTACAGTTCAGATGAATATCTGGGACTGATCTAAACTTCAAATCAGTATTTCTTCTGTTTTTCCGGAATCGTTGTTGCCCAGAGAAATGCATATCACAAATTCGCCGGTTTTTACGAATTTTTTCCATCGGAACTTCCAAAAGTTTGCTTCTGGCAATGGTCGTTAACCATTTCTTCACAACTGAAATATTTTTTACATAATGTTAATGGTTTTAACAACTTCTAAGACTGAACTCTTTCTTGAGATTAAAGTTTTTAAAGGAAGAACACGTCTCAAACTACTAAGGGCCAGTTTCATAATCAATTTAAAGTGGCCTTTAAATTAAAAGTGAACTTTAACTTTCAAAATGTGTTTCATAATACTACTTTAAGGCTAAAGTCGACTTCAATGTAAAAGTCCCGATTTCGTGACTTTGACGTGTTAAAGTTAGCTTTAGTTTTGACGTGCAAGCGCATTTGCTTAACTAATATTTTTGATCTTACGTAAAATGAATATTTTCAATACGAGCTCTAGTTCGTCTGAAGATGAATTAGAAGTGGTAGTAAGAAGACGGAAAGTGTATAGGAGAAGAAAGGACTGTTTTAATAAATACAATGATAGTGAGTTTTTTGAGAGATTCAGGTTAACAAAACCAACCTTCCTTTCATTAATGGAACGAATAGGGGGGCAAATATCACCAGCTACAAATAGGTACCTACACTAGTAATACTATTAATGATTTGTGAATTACATAGTCGCATTTTACAGAGGAGGCAGCATACCGTCTATGACCCAACTGCTGTTAACGTTACGCTTCTTTTCCACTGGAAATATGCTTATTTCGGCGGCAGATTTTGTGGGAGTATCCAAATCATCTGCTTGCAGGATTGTGAAAAGAGTGTCTAGTGCAATAGCTGCATTAGCCCATGATCATATAAACATGTATAGTAATAGCGATGAAATGAAAATAGCCGCGGAAAGATTCTATGACATCGCCAGGTTTCCTAGGGTTATTGGTGCAATTGATTGCACGTTAATTAAGATTCAGTCTCCAGGAGGGGAAGATGCAGAAATTTTTCGGTGTAGGAAAGGGTTCTTCGCTTTAAATGTGCAAACAGTTGCCGATTCAAGTTTGCGGATAAGAAATATTGTGGCACGCTGGCCAGGATCTTCTCATGATCAAACAGTATTTAACAACAGCAGATTGAAGCAAGATCTTGAAAGGGGGAGATATGGGAGGTATCTACTGGTTGGTGATAGTGGGTACAAAATTGAACCTTACTTAATGATACCGCTGCAGCAAACGGAATTCCCTGCAGAAAACCTGTTTAACGAGTCTCAAATAAGAACTCGTAATGTTGTCGAAAGACAGTATGGTGTATGGAAAAGAAGATTTCCAATATTAAGTCTGGGTATTAGGGTTAAGTTGCCCACTGCCATGAGTATTATTGTAGCAACAGCTGTACTGCACAATATTGCATTGGATATGAACGAACATGTACCCAATGACTGGTTAGAGAACAACGCGAATGAACAGGAGGAAGAGAATGAACAGCCGATCAACAGTGGACGTAACCAAGGTCGAGATGTTCGACAAATAATTATTAATGAACATTTTGCTCGATTGTGATATTTTGTCTCACAGTAGGTCGTTAAAAAATATGTAATAATGAATAACAAAATATTAAAACAAGTTTTAGGTGTAGATGTTTATTTTTTTTCTACATTATTTTGCATTTTTTGGATTTCTAAATCTAAGAGTAACATTTTTCTTCTATGTTCTTCTTCCCGACGTTTCTCCTCTTTCACTTCCCTCTCTTCTCGTTTCTTCTGATGTTGTAAATCTCCCTTCAAATATTCGCATTTTAGTCGGTAATATTCTTCTTTTGCCTGACACAATGGAGTTGCTATGGTTGGCCTCAATTTTTTTGATACTGGCTCCTTCAATTTTCTTGGAACATAGTGACTCCACCCTTCGCCCAAGGACCGCTATAAAGTATAACTTATCAAATAAATGAAATGAAAGATTATTATCAATAACATACTTTTGAGGTTGACCTTGGAGTGGAATTTTTCTCATTCCCATCTGATTGTACGGGTTTCGGGCTTAGTTGTTTCTAATTTACAAAAGTATATGCAAATTACTTCTTTAAAAGCATTAAGGAATTGTGATACATACTTGAAAATTTGGCGTTGAGGTGCTCTGTTGAATATCAGGCATTGTTTCTTCGACTGTTATCTATAATTGTTCTTATTAAACACAGATATATTTTAATAAAATTTCAACCTTACAATGTCTGATACAAACGAACTACAGGAAGGTAACGGTTCATTGCCCGACGATGTATCATTTAGTACACATATCTACAGATATCAGGAAATATTTTTAATATTTTTGTTTTTCGTGTGGATTATTATTATTATAAACTTACTGGAAATGGGTCGACTGTGTAATGCTGTGATGATTTGAAGCAGTTTCTTCCTACAAAAAATAAATTTATAAACACTTTTCGTTTCAATCTTTCGTACAATGAAATATTAAAAATATTATAAAATAAAAATCATAATTACATCATATTGATCACAGTCAAATGTATTTTCCAGTCCCACTACCGTTTTAATATTTATAATTTTTAAAACGCTCTCAATGATTGGATCAAAGCGATCAAAACCAGGACCACCACCTGTGCCCCTAACACATATTTTTTCACTAACCACTACCTTCCGAGCCTTGGTTTTCAAATTGTCGAATTTGGACTTCAATTGCTCCAAATTACGACACAAGTAATTTTTACTATTGAAGCCCTTTTCTACTCTTCCCCATGCTTGTTCCTAACAAAAAACATGTATGAAAATTAAAAAATACGTTTATTGATAAATATTAACTTACCTTTTCTACCTGGGATATTTTGTTAGATACTTTATTTTCTATTATTGCTTTCTCCTTATACACTTCATCTAAAAGTAACAACTCCTCTTCTTTGCTAAAATTAGCGCTTCGCACTTTCTTTGATTTATCAGACATTTTGACGAGTTGACATCAGACAAGTTGAATTCATAGAACACAATACTTAATAGAACGCCATCTCACGGGTTAAAATTTTCGCCAAATAGCGATCTTAGCGCCCCCAAAAATCAGTTCCTGAATTATAATCACCGCGGCGGGAAATATGAAATGCAGACTTCACAATTATATTATTATTATTTATTGAACAATTTACTTGAACAATAAAACTGTGTAGTATCAAACAAAAATTCTGTTCAGTGTGGTTTACAAATCTGTTTTATTGTTCAAGAAATTCTTTCTACTTCTCCTTTGAGAGAAGTATGCAGTGTAAAGTACCTGTTATGCAATGTAGATAGAACATTTAAACTATCCGCAGTAGCATAAGACAGGACATTTTTTTTATAATTACTATTTTATTATATGTTTTAGATGACACAATATAAAAACAATTAGACATAAAATAATAAACAACAAAAATGTTATAAGAAGTATTTATTACAACCTTTAAAACAGGGTAACATTTTTACGTGCAAGAATACTAAAATACCTATTTTATATTCGTATAATGATGTAAGCTACTTTCATTTTGTGTGAGTCTGAGTTCATCTCGGCCAATATCTCGGCTGACCTAATCTTAGTTCGTCTGAATTCATCGAAACGTTGGGTAGTGTAGTGTAGTCAACCTTGTATGTTCCTGGAGGAATGTATGTCGGGTTGGGAGGCAGTATGCCAGGCATACACGGCGCTTAGACCAGCTTAGGCCCCAGTGGGACCTTTGTGCCAGCCTCCACATCCACCCGATATTATATTCCCGTTACGAGCAGCCAACTTATGATACGGGGAGCATTACGTATTGTGTCCATAGATGGCCAGGGATCATCAAAAGCACTTACCCTCTGGTCTTCTAGGCCGAGACAATCAGATAAGATGTGCACTCACCTAACTATGAAACAATCCCATCTTTTTGATAGGGTCCGGAAACTTGTGCATAATTGCCGACGACATTTTGCACCACACTTCTTTTTAACCATTACCCAAAATTACTGCTAATAATTCAAATGACTCAAATTACTCTTATATTCGACAGCAAGTAATGTCAAGGATTGCGCCACCTATCGGGTGCTATTAATATCATGGTACAAAAATAGTAGGTAGATATCGCTAAAATATAACTGGTGGCGCCACCACAGATCAGTCCCTTGAATTTGGGTTCTTGACTACGTACTGCCCATAAATTATTTCGCCCCATGGTTGAATTAATCGCACCGTGTCAGCACGATGACAATCTACTATGGCAATCACTCAAACTATAATTTAGCGGTATATTTTTTTGAAAGTGCAGTATTTCGCGCGTAAATCGGCACGAACAACACAAAATCACTGAAAATCACTAAACAGAACTAACAAACAATGTAGCCAACCTACGGGAATCTTCCTAAAGTTGACTTTTACTAAAGACGCGTACCACTTCCGTTATGAAACACGTCCACTTTAAAGGTGAACATAAAGTGGCCTTTAGGCTAAAGTCGGCTTTGGTTAAAGGGATCTTTAGAGGGTGATTATGAAACCGGCCGTAAGTACTTTGAGAAAACAATATGTATATACGTACCTCGGGATCTTTTGGAAAGAGGTGCATTGGAATACCTTTTCCCTTAGATGGACAATTTGGAACACAGCACAAATTCACCATCTTTTATCAATAAATGCAAGGAATGTAATGCAAAATAAATTAAAGTCGCAATCTGGTTAAGCGTCAAAACAAGAATGACAAAACAATTCATATTCAAACATAATTCGATCGGTAAAAAAGCTGTCGATTGCAATTTCTGCTTTCAGCGCTGCGCTGCCAAAAGGGTAAACTACAAATATACAGTACACACAATTTTGCGCTGAATTAACACAGCGTGTATAGAATAGAAAATGAATGTCAGAGAAATGAATAGTGCGCAATTTCCTTACCACGCTTGCAATTGCACTATCCTCCCCTTCATGGCTGTTTTTATAACTCTACAGACCTGCTATAGACCTTTTGAAACTTCATAAGATCTCTTCTGCATACAATTCGACTTCCGGCTGTCACACCATTTCAAGTAAACATGTAACATAACCTCACAATGACACACAGACCATGGATAAGATAGTCACACACCCAGGGATACGTTCAGATTCCATCAATTATATTGTTATTTACTAGCATATCAGCTCCGAAGCTTCAAAGAATGTTGAAATCATTTTCTTTTCGCCTATAAATTACTATCACAGTTGAATTATGCACTATTCGATTTCCATTTTATGACAAATTTTATGAATGCGTCCTAATCTCCCAAACACTACGCCCTTGAATGATAAATTGGTCTCTGCGCATCCTAACACGATGCAACTTCAGGGTGATCTTCTTAGTTTAAACAGACCATAAAATGTTTTGGTATAATTTGTGGAAAAACCGATAAAAAGAAATTATTCTGTTTGCTGAAGAATCTGGATAGGTGCGTATGGATATATATATATACTTATGTGTACTGATGTACTTATGTATAACCTCCACCATTTTTATTTCCGACTAATAAATTTTAATTTATTGTCTTAATAAAATATTGTTTACTATTTATGTGGCCTAAAATTATTTATTTATATGTTTTGTATCCTGCAACTGCATTCAGTTATATAAATTTTCGTTTTGCTATAATCAGTTATATTACATTGATATATGCGTAATAAATTCCTTTATATTTTTTGTTTATAATGATATGCAAGAAGTTAAGACAAACATTTTTTAATCTAAATTCTGACTAGCTTATTATTAATTCGAAAGATTTATTTCAAATAAGGCACAACGTGCCCCAGGCGCCCCCTATGTCACGGTTTCATGCTTTTAGAGTGAAATAAACGACAGTTGAAGATAGAAACGAGATATCGGGGGCCATGGAAAATAACGTTTACTGCGCTGTCTGCCTAGTCTGTGCAGTTTAAATAAAAAAATATGAATTTGTCAAACTTTTTAGTAACCATGACAACTGTTGGAAGCTTGGGTGGTTGCGATAAACAGAGCAAAACGGATCAAAGCTATTCCTAACATCATGACAACGGCATCAATGGTACTTGAAGAACATCTAACGGCAGACCCGCAGTATTTTTAACTAACATACATTAATAATATCTCTTTGAATTATTTCTTAAATGTTTCCTAAGCATTCGAAACGCTAGGTGTTATGAGTCTAGCCACACAAGACGATTTTTTTACGTACAAAACGCCGTTTTCTAGGCGATTTTCAACTGTGTTTTTGGCGCGCGCGCGCAAAAAACAAAAATAATTGAAGAACGTCTAACAGCAGTATTTTCCCACCTTGCAAAATTTCATTTTGAATTTGCCGCCTAATTGTCATATGACATTGTGACTATAATAGAGACGTTGAGACATTACTTGTCAGATTAGAGACAGTGACAATGCCATTAAATGGGATACATACCTTTGATTGTGGTCATTTCAGAGGGATATTACGAGATTATTTACATTTAGATTCTACGTCCCATGCAGTTTTCACTTATATTTCATCTGTATGTATCATCTAACCCCAAAAGGTAAGACATTTATAGTAATTTCAGTACTTCCAGCCAGCTTAATGTTACCCATATATTATAATATTATAATATATACGATTATATTATACATAACATTATTATTATGCTCTTTAGTTGGTCTATAAAGTAAGACGGTCGAGAATGTGATGACTGCTGCAGTTCTTATTACAAGTAGTAACTACTTTTTATTTTAATCGGGTCGCAGGTACCGAATTTATTTTTGAAAAATCTTCAGTCGCTTCGTGAACGGTGCGGTGTACACACGGCCGACTTATTAATATTTCTAGAACTATTAAACGTTGCGTGTGTATTGTCGAAAATACGTTCGGTAGTGTGCGAATAAACTCTGCAAGTGAAGTGTCAAATGGCAGCTCAATATGAAGTTCATGGTGAAGGACAATTGATGGATTCTGATGGAGAGGCAGCTTCGTGAGATGAAGATCATGTGCAAGGTAGGTCCAAGGCGCAATCTTTACAGAATTCTGGCCAAATTATCTAAATCCATCTTATATAAATCCAGTGGCGGCTCGTAGCTAAAAATAGTGGGGTGCTGCTCCAGAACATTTTTCCAAGAGAGTCCGCACCATGTGGAAAAAACTTTTATTATCCGTTTCTCAGAAAATGTTATTCTTTATGAAAGTTGGCGGTAGGTCTAAAATCAAGAATACCATCATAAGATCTTAAAAACATCGCACCATGTACCGGGTGTTTAAAAAAAAGTGAAACGCGCATAAGAGTAAATTACCTGGAATATTAATATTATGGAAAAATTTTATTTGGGAATGTTGCTTAGAATAAATAATTACGCTCAGATTTGAAATCACAGCCACCTACGACAGAAAAATTTTTTTTACTTCTTTTTTAAATTTCCAGTATTTGAGAACAATTTAGTATCTGCTAGTGATTTAAGATGATTCTCCTTAAACAGTTTCTTCGATATTTGTTCAAATTTTCTATAATACTCTTTATTTTGATAGCGTTTCCAGCGCATCATTGCAAAAATTACCTTTTTCTTGGTGCATTTATGATTTTTCACCCAGTAAATATCAACATTTCATGCAATATGCAATACAGGTAAGTAAAATAGCTTCCTTTGACTTATTATTGGAGATTGTGGGTGTGCTGATAACACAAATTTACCAGCTGTTCACGTATTTGTATGGTATACACCTCAAAAAAATGACATATCCGAAAGGAAAGCATAGCAGCGTCATGAAATTGTTTTATTAGTGTGTATACTTCATGCATTTCTTTAATTAATTGAAATTTTTATGGTTTACCTGTGTATCGCATGATATTTTGATAATTACTGGCTGAAAAATCATAAGCGCAGCAAGAAAACGGTCATTTTTGTAATGATTTTAAAGAAGCGCTGGAAAAGCTGTCGAAATGTACTCGCCATTACAGGATATTTGAACAAATATCTAAGAAACCGTCTAAGATGAATCATTTAAGTCACTAGCCGCTACAAAACCCTTCTCAAATAGTGAAAATTTAAAAAGAAGCAAAAAAACATTTTTCTGTCATAGGTGGCTGTGATTTCAAATCTAAGCGTAGTTATTAATTCTAAGCAACATTCCCAAATAAAAATTTTCGATAATATTAATATTCCAGGTACTTTACTCTTATGCGCGTTTCACATTTTTTTTAAACATCCAGTATATGGCGCAATATTTCTAACATATTATCATCGTAATCTTGATATCAGACCTACCGCCAACTATAATAAAGAATAAAATTTTCTGAGAAATTGATAATAAAATATTTTCCCATATGGTGCGGACTTTCCTATAAAAAGATAAATTATTGAAAAACTAATATAAATTCTTAAAACAACAAAACCAAAAATAATGCCTTAACCTAAATTGGTACAAATTGTCCATGTCTTTCAGCCTATTCATTTAAAAATTAAATCCATCCAATAAATAATAAATAAATAATAAATCGAAAAGAATTATTATTGTTTATTAAAGTAAAATTTAAAAGAAGTTTATTGTTAACTTCTCAATTACAATCTTATTTCTATTTACTGGGAGTCCTTTTACACCACCCGCCGTATAACGTGTTTTTTTTTAAGGATGCATAGGTATTGTCGTTCCATTGCGATAGCACTGCGAGAACAGCAGTGCCTTCCGTCCCTCGCAGCCGAGCCAATAGGTTCCAAATGGGCATGCGCAAAACAGTTAAATACCTCTCCGCTGGAACTGTGCTCGCTCACAGTTCCTCACAAAGATTTTTGTATTTTTTTTCGTAAACTGGGGGATGGCTATTGATATTAAAGCTTAATGGTTATATATTGTACAAGTATAAAGACAGAATTAAAGAAAAAGGGACTCATTATATTAAACGTGCTTGATAATATCAAGTGAAACTTGGATGTAGAGGCACGGGGGTGCTGCAGTTCCACAGTGCTTATACACGAGCCGCCACTGTATAAATCACAATCGCTGAATGCGAGGGTAGTGCGATGAAGTGGCCCGTACGGTTTGGACTTTCATTACCGCGCGAATCAATTTTGCGAGCGTAGACACTTTCGGTAGAAATTTTCAGATTTTTACGCGACGATTTTTTGATAGTTTATTACAAAAACGTCAGCGGTTTAGAGCGTCGCTCGCTCTGCGGTTTTCTACTTTATCGATAATACGGTAAATGTTATGTTCCATTTTAGCTTTGTAAAAATAGCAGCGGCATGCGCAGAAGAATTTCTATATTCGTTTGACTGCTGTTCAAACAAACCTCGCTTTTTTTATTAAAATAAAAAAGTCTTCTAGTATTAGTGTACTATTCCGTTAAGTGGAACTATTCTTATTAATTCCTGAAGATTTATTTCCAAAGTTATTTCTGCATCAAAGAGCTTAAATTCTTTATCAGAAATCTATACAGAGACACAAACATTAAATGAACCGAACTGTTTAGTAAAACGAAATCTTTAGTAACAGGAAATCTTTAGTAAATGGAAATCTTTACTAAAAGGAAATCTTTAGTAAAAGGAAATCTTTAGTAAAAGGAAATCTTTAGTAAAAGGAAACCTTTGGTAAAAGGAAATCTTTAGTAAAAGGAAATCTTTAGTAAAAGGAAATCTTTAGTAAAAGGAAATCTTTAGTAAAAGGAAACCTTTAGTAAAAGGAAATCTTTAGTAAAAGGAAATCTTTAGTAAAAGGAAATCTTTAGTAAAAGGAAATCTTTAGTAAAAGGAAATCTTTAGTAAAAGGAAATCTTTAGTAAAAGGAAATCTTTTGTAAAAGGAAATCTATAGTAAAAGGAATTCTAAACGGAAATCTTTATTAAAAGGCGAAAGATTTACTCGCAAATTAAGAGAAACCAGAGTATTTCTCGACCGTCAGCAACAGATATCCAACAAAAATTGACATTTATAATAAATAACAGTTTTAAACTTATTTCTGCATCAAAGGTCTTAGATTCTTTAACACAAATCTACACAGAGAAACAAACATTGAATGAACCGAAATCTTTAGTAAAAGGAAATCTTTAGTAAAAGGAAATCTTTAGTAAAAGGAAATCTTTAGTAAAAGGAAATCTTTAGTAAAAGGAAATCTTTAGTAAAAGGAAAACTTTAGTAAAAGGTAATCTTTAGTAAAGGGAAATCTTCAGTAAAAGGAAATATAAACGGAAATCTTTAGTAAAAGGCGAAAGATTTATTCGCAAATGAATAGAAGCCAGAGTGTTTCTCCATCGTCAGAGACAGTTCCAATAAAAATCGTGACATTTACAATTAATGACAGATTTAAAGTTCTTCATAAAAGTTATTTCTGCAGCAAAGGGTTTAAATTCTTTAAGAGAAATCTGCACAAAGAGACAAACGCTGAATGAACCGAATTCTTTAGTAAAACGAAGTCTTTAGCAAAAGAAAATCTAAACGGAAATCTTTAGTAAAAGGCGAAAGATTTATTCGCAAATGAAGAGAAGCCGGAGTATTTCTCAACCGTCAGTGACAGTCATCCAATAAAAATAGTGACATTTACAATTAATGACAGATTTAAAGTTCCTCATAAAAGTTATTTCTGCATCAAAGAGGTTAAATTCTTTAAGAGATATCTACACAGAGGGGTTGAATGAACCGAATTCTTTAGTAAAAGGATATCTTTAGTAAAAGGAAATCTCTAGTAAAAGGACATCTTGAGTAAAAGGGAATCTTTAGTAAAAGGAAATTCTTAGTAAAAGGAAATCTTTAGTAAAAGGAAATCTTTAGTAAAAGGAAATCTATAGTAAAAGGAAATCCTTAATAAAAGGAAATCTTTAGTAAAGGGAAATCTTTAGTTAAAGGAAATCTTTATTAAAAGGAAATATTTAGTAAAAGGAAATCTTTTGTAAAAGGAAATCTTTAGTAAAAGGAAATCCTTAGTAAAAGGAAATCTTTAGTAAAAGGAAATCTTTAGTGAAAGGAAATCTTTAGTAAAAGGAAATCTTTAGTTAAAGGAAATCTTTATTAAAAGGAAATATTTAGTAAAAGGAAATCGTTAGTAAAAGGAAATCTTTAGTAAAAGGAAATCTTTAGTAAACGGAAATCTTTAGTAAAAGGAAACCTTTACTAAAGGAAATCTTTAGTAAAAGGAAATCTATAGTAAAAGGAATTCTAAACGGAAAACTTTATTAAAAGGCGAAAGATTTACCCGCAAATTAAGAGAAACCAGAGTATTTCTCGGCCGTCAGTAACAGACATCCAATAAAAATTGACATTAATAATAAATGACAGATTTAAACTTATTTCTGCATCAAAGGGCTTAGATTCTTTAACACAAATCTACACAGAGAAACAAACATTGAATGAACCGAAATCTTTAGTAAAAGAAAATCTTTACTAAAAGGAAATCTTTAGTAAAAGGTAATCTTTAGTAAAGGGAAATCTTCAGTAAAAGGAAATATAAACGGAAATCTTTAGTAAAAGGCGAAAGATTTATTCGCAAATGAATAGAAGCCAGAGTGTTTCTCCACCGTCAGTGACAGTTCCAATAAAAATCGTGACATTTACAATTAATGGCAGATTTAAAGTTCTTCATAAAAGTTATTTCTGCATCAAAGCGGTTAAATTCTTTAAGAGAAATCTACACAAAGAGACAAACGCTGAATGAACCGAATTCTTTAGTAAAAGGATATCTTTAGTAAAAGGAAATCTCTAGTAAAAGGAAATCTATAATAAAAGGAAATCTATAATAAAAGGAAATCTTTAGTAAAAGGAAATCTTTAGTAAAAGGAAATCTTTATTAAAAGGAAATCCTTAGTAAAAGGAAATCTCTAGTAACAGGAAATCTTTTGTAAAAGGAAATCTATAGTAAAAGGAATTCTAAACGGAAATTTTTAGTAAAAGGCGAAAGATTTACTCGTACAGACATCCAATAAAAATTGTGACATTTATAATAAATGACAGACTTAAAGTTATTTCTGCATCAAGGGGCTTAAATTCTTTATCAGAAATCTACACAGAGAAACAAACATTGCATGAACCGAAATCTTTAGTAAAAGGAAATCTTTAGTAAAAGGAAATCCAAACAGATATCTATAGTAAGAGGCGGAAGATTTATTCGCAAATGAAGAGAAAGCAGCGTATTTCCCGACCGTCAGTAACAGTCATCCAAGAAAAATTGTGACATTTATAATAAATGACAGATTTAAACTTATTTCTGCATCAAAGGGCTTAAATTTCTTAACAGAAATCTGCACAGAGAAACAAACATTGGACGAACCGAAATCTTTAGTAAAAGGAAATCTTTAGTAAAAGATAAACATTAGTAAAGGAAATCTCTAGTAAAAGGAAATCTTTAGTAAAAGGAAATCTAAACGGAAATCTTTAGTAAAGGCGCAAGATTTACTCGCAAATTAAGAGAAACCAGAGTATTTCTCGACCGTCAGTAACAGTCATCCAAGAACAATTGTGACATTTATAATAAATTACAGATTTAAACTTATTTCTGCTTCAAAGGGCTTAAATTTCTTAACAGAAATCTACACAGAGAAACAAACATTAAATGAACCGAAGTCTTTAGTAAAAGGAAATCTTTAGTAAAGGGAAATCTTTAGTAAAAGGAAATCTTTAGTAAAAGGAAATCTTTAGTAAAAGGAAATCTTTAGTAAAAGGAAATCTTTAGTAAAAGGAAATCTTTAGTAAAAGGAAATCTTTAGTAAAAGGGAATCTTTAGTAAAAGGAAATCTTTAGTAAAGGCGCAAGATTTACTCGAAAATTAAGAGAAACCAGAGTATTTCCCGACCGTCAGTAACGGTTATCCAAGAAAAATTGTGACATTTATAATAAATGACAGATTTAAACTTATTTCTGCATCAAAGGGTTTAAATTTCTTAACAGAAATCTACACAGAGAGACAAACATTAAATGAACCGAAATCTTTAGTAAAAAGGAAATCTCTGGTAAAAGGAAATCTTTAGTAAAAGGACATCTTTAGTAAAAGGAAATCTTTATTAAAAGGAAATCTTTAGTAAAAGGAAATCTTTAGTAAAAGGAAATCTTTAGTAAAAGGAAATCTTTAGTAAAAGGAAATCTTTAGTAAAAGGAAATCTAAACGGAAATCTTTAGTAAAGGCGAAAGATTTACTCGCAAATTATGAGAAACCAGAGTATTGCACGACCGTCAGTGACGGACATCCAATAAAAATTGTGTCATTTATAATAAATGACAGATTTAAACTTATTTCTGCATCAAAGGTCTTAATTTCTTAACAGAAATATACACAGAGAAACAAACATTGAATGAACCGAAATCCTTAGTAAAAGGAAATCTAAACAAAATTCTTTAGTAAAAGGCGAAAGATTTATTCGCAAATGAATAGAAGCCAAAGTGTTTCTCCACCGTCAGTGACAGTCCCAATAAAAATTGTGACATTTACAATTAATGACAGATTTAAAGTTCTTCATAAAAGTTATTTCTGTATCAAAGGGCTTAAATTCTTTAACAGAAATCTACACAGAGAAACAAACATACAATGAACCGTAATCTTTAGTGAAAGGAAATCTTTAGTAAAAGGAAGTCTTTGGTAAAAGGCGAAGGGTTTATTCGCAAATGAAGAGAAACCAGAGTATTTCTCGACCGTCAGTAACAGTCATTCAATAAATACTGTGACATTTATAATAAATGACAGATTTAAAGTTCTTTATAAAATTTATTTCTGCATCAAAGGGCTTAAATTTTTTAAGAGAAATCTACACAAAGAGACAAACGTTGAATGAACCGAATAATTTAGTAAAAGGAAATCTTTAGTAAAAGGAAATCGTTAGTAAAAGGAAATCTTTAGTAAAAGGAAATCTTTGGTAAAAGGAAATCTATGGTAAAAGGATTTCTAAACGGAAATCTTTAGGAAAAGGCGAAAGGTTTACTCGCAGATTAAGAGAAACCAGATTATTTCTCGACCGTCAGTAACAGACATCCAATAAAAATTTACATTTATAAAAAATGACATTTAAACTTATTTCTGCATCAAAGGGCTTAAATTCTTTAACACAGATCTACACAGAGAAACAAACGTTGAATGAACCGAATTATTTAGTAAAAGGAAATCTTTAGTAAAAGGAAATCTCTAGTAAAAAGAAATCTTTAGTAAAAGGAAATCTTTAGTAAAAGGCGAAAGATTTATTCGCAAATGAATAGAAGCCAGAGTGTTTCTCCGCTGTCAGTGACAGTCCCAATAAAAATCGTGACATTTACAATTAATGACAGATTTAAAGTTCTTCATAAAAGTTATTTCTGCATCAAAGGGCTTAAATTCTTTAACAGATATCTACACAGAGGAACAAACATAGAATGAACCGTAATCTTCAGTGAAAGGAAATCTTTAGTAAAAGGAAATCTCCAGTAAAAGGAAATCTCTAGTAAAAGGAAACCTTTAGTAAAAGGAAATCTTTAGTAAAAGGAAATCTTTAGTAAAAGAAAATCTTTAGTAAAAGCAAATCCTTAGTAAAAGAAAATCTTTAGTAAAAGGATATCTTTAGCAAAAGGAAATCTTTAGTAAAAGGAAATCTTTAGTAAAAGGGAATCTTTAGTAAAAGGAAATCTTTAGTAAAGGCGCAAGATTTACTCGAAAATTAAGAGAAACCAGAGTATTTCCCGACCGTCAGTAACGGTTATCCAAGAAAAATTGTGACATTTATAATAAATGACAGATTTAAACTTATTTCTGCATCAAAGGGTTTAAATTTCTTAACAGAAATCTACACAGAGAGACAAACATTAAATGAACCGAAATCTTTAGTAAAAAGGAAATCTCTGGTAAAAGGAAATCTTTAGTAAAAGGACATCTTTAGTAAAAGGAAATCTTTATTAAAAGGAAATCTTTAGTAAAAGGAAATCTTTAGTAAAAGGAAATCTTTAGTAAAAGGAAATCTTTAGTAAAAGGAAATCTTTAGTAAAAGGAAATCTAAACGGAAATCTTTAGTAAAGGCGAAAGATTTACTCGCAAATTATGAGAAACCAGAGTATTGCACGACCGTCAGTGACGGACATCCAATAAAAATTGTGTCATTTATAATAAATGACAGATTTAAACTTATTTCTGCATCAAAGGTCTTAATTTCTTAACAGAAATATACACAGAGAAACAAACATTGAATGAACCGAAATCCTTAGTAAAAGGAAATCTAAACAAAATTCTTTAGTAAAAGGCGAAAGATTTATTCGCAAATGAATAGAAGCCAAAGTGTTTCTCCACCGTCAGTGACAGTCCCAATAAAAATTGTGACATTTACAATTAATGACAGATTTAAAGTTCTTCATAAAAGTTATTTCTGTATCAAAGGGCTTAAATTCTTTAACAGAAATCTACACAGAGAAACAAACATACAATGAACCGTAATCTTTAGTGAAAGGAAATCTTTAGTAAAAGGAAGTCTTTGGTAAAAGGCGAAGGGTTTATTCGCAAATGAAGAGAAACCAGAGTATTTCTCGACCGTCAGTAACAGTCATTCAATAAATACTGTGACATTTATAATAAATGACAGATTTAAAGTTCTTTATAAAATTTATTTCTGCATCAAAGGGCTTAAATTTTTTAAGAGAAATCTACACAAAGAGACAAACGTTGAATGAACCGAATAATTTAGTAAAAGGAAATCTTTAGTAAAAGGAAATCGTTAGTAAAAGGAAATCTTTAGTAAAAGGAAATCTTTGGTAAAAGGAAATCTATGGTAAAAGGATTTCTAAACGGAAATCTTTAGGAAAAGGCGAAAGGTTTACTCGCAGATTAAGAGAAACCAGATTATTTCTCGACCGTCAGTAACAGACATCCAATAAAAATTTACATTTATAAAAAATGACAGATTTAAACTTATTTCTGCATCAAAGGGCTTAAATTCTTTAACACAGATCTACACAGAGAAACAAACGTTGAATGAACCGAATTATTTAGTAAAAGGAAATCTTTAGTAAAAGGAAATCTCTAGTAAAAAGAAATCTTTAGTAAAAGGAAATCTTTAGTAAAAGGCGAAAGATTTATTCGCAAATGAATAGAAGCCAGAGTGTTTCTCCGCTGTCAGTGACAGTCCCAATAAAAATCGTGACATTTACAATTAATGACAGATTTAAAGTTCTTCATAAAAGTTATTTCTGCATCAAAGGGCTTAAATTCTTTAACAGATATCTACACAGAGGAACAAACATAGAATGAACCGTAATCTTCAGTGAAAGGAAATCTTTAGTAAAAGGAAATCTCCAGTAAAAGGAAATCTCCAGTAAAAGGAAACCTTTAGTAAAAGGAAATCTTTAGTAAAAGGAAATCTTTAGTAAAAGAAAATCTTTAGTAAAAGCAAATCCTTAGTAAAAGAAAATCTTTAGTAAAAGGATATCTTTAGCAAAAGGAAATCTTTAGTAAAATGAAATCTAAACGAAATTGTTTAGTAAAAGGCGAAAGATTTATTCGCAAATGAATAGAAGCCAGAGTGTTTCTCCACCGACAGTGACAGTCCCAATAAAAGTTGTGACATTTACAATTAATGACAGATTTAAAGTTCTTCATAACAGTTATTTCTGCATCAAAGGGCTTAAATTCTTTAACAGAAATCTACACAGAGAAACAAACATAGAATGAACCGTAATCTTTAGTGAAAGGAAATCTTTAGTAAAAGTAAATCTTTAGTAAAAGGAAATCTAAACGGAAATCTTTAGTAAAGGCGAAAGATTTACTCGCAAATTATGAGAAACCAGAGTATTTCTCGACCGTAAGTGACGGACATCCAATAAGAATTGTGACATTTATAATAAATGACAGATTTAAACTTATTTTTGCATCAAAGGTCTTTAATTTCTTAACAGAAATATACACAGAGAAACAAACATTCAATGAACCGAAATCTTTAGTAAAAGGAAATCTCTGGTAAAGGGAAATCTCTGGTAAAAGGAAATCTTTAGTAAAAGGACATCTTTAGTAAAAGGAAATCTTTATTAAAAGGAAATCTTTAGTAAAAGGAAATCTTTAGTAAAACGAAATCTTTAGTAAAAGGAAATCTTTAGTAAAAGGAAATCTAAACGGAAATCTTTAGTAAAGGCGAAAGATTTACTCGCAAATTATGAGAAACCAGAGTATTTATCGACCGTCAGTGACGGACATCCAATAAAAATTGTGACATTTATAATAAATGACAGATTTAAACTTATTTCTGCATCAAAGGTCTTATATTTATTAACAAAAATATACACAGAGAAACAAACATTGAATGAACCGAAATAATTAGTAAAAGGAAATCTTTAGTAAAAGGAAATCTTTAGTAAAAGGAAATCTCTAGTACAACAAAATCTTTAGTAAAAGGAAATCTTTAGTAAAAGGAAATCGTTAGTAAAAGGAAATCTTTAGCAAAAGGAAATCTTTAGTAAAAGGATATCTAAACGAAATTCTTTAGTAAAAGGCGAAAGATTTATGCGCAAATGAATAGAAGCCAGAGTGTTTCTCCACCGTCAGTGACGGTCCCAATAAAAATCGTGACATTTACAATTAATGACAGATTTAAAGTTCTTCATAAATGTTATTTCTGCGCCAAAGGGCTTAATTTCTTTAACAGAAATCTACACAGAGAAACAAACATAGAATGAACCGTAATCTTTAGTAAAAGGAAATCTCTAGTAAAAGGAAATCTTTAGTAAAAGGAAATCTCTGTTAAAGGGAAATCTCTGGTAAAAGGAAATCCTTAGTAAAAGGACATCTTTAGTAAAAGGAAATCTTTATTAAAAGGAAATCTTTAGTAAAAGGAAATCTTTAGTAAAACGAAATCTTTAGTAAAAGGAAATCTTTAGTAAAAGGAAATCTAAACGGAAATCTTTAGTAAAGGCGAAAGATTTACTCGCAAATTATGAGAAACCAGAGTATTTATCGACCGTCAGTGACGGACATCCAATAAAAATTGTGACATTTATAATAAATGACAGATTTAAACTTATTTCTGCATCAAAGGTCTTATATTTATTAACAAAAATATACACAGAGAAACAAACATAGAATGAACCGTAATCTTTAGTAAAAGGAAATCTCTAGTAAAAGGAAATCTTTAGTAAAAGGATATCTTTAGTAAAAGGAAATCGTTAGTAAAAGGAAATCTTTAGTAAAAGGAAATCTTTAGCAAAAGGAAACCTTTAGTAAAAGAAAATCTGAACGAAATTGTTTAGTAAAAGGCGAAAGATTTATTCGCAAATGAATAGAAGCCAGAGTGTTATTTCTGCATCAAAGGGCTTAAATTCTTTAACAGAAATCTACACAGAGAAACAAACATAGAATGAACCGTAATCGTTAGTGGAAGGATATCTTTAGTAAAAGGAAATCTCCAGTAAAAGGAAATCTTTAGTAAAAGGAAATCTTTAGTAAAAGGAAATCTAAACGGAAATCTTTAGTAAAGGCGAGAGATTTACTCGCAAATTATGAGAAACCAGAGTATTTCTCGACCGTCAGTGACGGACATCCAATAAAAATTGTGACATTTATAATAAATGACAGATTTAAACTTATTTCTGCATTAAAGGTCTTAAATTTCTTAACAGAAATATACACAGAGAAACAAACATTGAATGAACCGAAATCTTTAGTAAAAGAAAATCTTTAGTAAGAGGAAATCTCTAGCAAAAGGAAATCTTTAGTAAAAGGAAATCTTTAGTAAAAAGAAATCTTTAGTAAAAGGAAATCTTTAGTAAAAGGAAATCGTTAGTAAAAGGAAATCTTTAGTAAAAGGAAATCTTTAGTAAAAGGAAATCTTTAGCAAAAGGAAACCTTTAGTAAAAGAAAATCTTAACGAAATTTTTTAGTAAAAAGAAATCTGAATGAAATTGTTTAGTAAAAGGCGAAAGATTTATTCGCAAATGAATAGAAGCCAGAGTGCTATTTCTGCATCAAAGGGCTTAAATTCTTTAACAGAAATCTACACAGAGAAACAAACATAGAATGAACCGTAATCTTTAGTGGAAGGAAATCTTTAGTAAAAGGAAATCTTTGGTAAAAGGAAATCTTTAGTAAAAGGAAATCTTTAGTAAAAGGAAATCTCCAGTAAAGGGAAATCTTTAGTAACAGAAAATCTTTAGTAAAAGGAAATCTTTAGTAAAAGGAAATCTTTAGTAAAAGCAAATCCTTAGTAAAAGAAAATCTTTAGTAAAAGGAAATCTAAACGGAAATCTTTAGTAAAGGCGAAAGATTTACTCGCAAATTATGAGAAACCAGAGTATTTCTCGACCGTCAGTGACGGACATCCAATAAAAATTGTGACATTTATAATAAATGACAGATTTAAACTTATTTCTGCATTAAAGGTCTTAAATTTCTTAACAGAAATATACACAGAGAAACATACATTGAATGAACCGAAATCTTTAGTAAAAGGAAATCTTTAGTAAGAGGAAATCTCTAGCAAAAGGAAATCTTTAGTAAAAGGAAATCTTTAGTAAAAGGAAATCTTTAGTAAAAGGAAATCGTTAGTAAAAGGAAATCTTTAGTAAAAGGAAATCTTTAGTAAAAGGAAATCTTTAGCAAAAGGAAACCTTTAGTAAAAGAAAATCTTAACGAAATTCTTTAGTAAAAAGAAATCTGAACGAAATTGTTTAGTAAAAGGCGAAAGATTTATTCGCAAATGAATAGAAGCCAGAGTGCTATTTCTGCATCAAAGGGCTTAAATTCTTTAACAGAAATCTACACAGAGAAACAAACATAGAATGAATCGTAATCTTTAGTGGAAGGAAATCTTTAGTAAAAGGAAATCCTTAGTAAAAGGAAATCTTTAGTAAAAGGAAATCTTTAGTAAAAGGAAATCTCCAGTAAAGGGAAATCTTTAGTAACAGGAAATCTTTAGTAAAAGGAAATCTTTAGCAAAAAGGAAATCTTTAGTAAAAGCAAATCCTTAGTAAAAGAAAATCTTTAGTAAAAGGAAATCTTTAGCAAAAGGAAGTCTTCGGTAAAAGGATATCTAAACGATATTCTTTAGTAAAAGGCGAAAGATATATTCGCAAATGAATGGAAGCCAGAATGTTTCTCCACCGTCAGTGACAGTCCCAATAAAAATCGTGACACTAACGATTAATGACAGATTTAAAGTTCTTCATAAATTTCTGCGCCAAAGGGCTTAAATTCTTTAACAGAAATCTACACAGAGACACAAACATAGAATGAACCGTAATCTTTAGTGAAAGGAAATCTTTAGTAAAAGGAAATCTCCAGTAAAAGGAAACCTTTGGTAAAAGGAAATCTATAGTAAGAGGAAATGTTTAGTAAAAGGAAATCTTTAGTAAAAGGAAATCTTTAGTAAAAGGAAATCTTTAGTAAAAGGAAATCTTTAGTGAAAGGAAATCGTTAGTAAAAGGAAATCTTTAGTAAAAGCAAATCCTTAGTAAAAGAAAATCTTTAGTAAAAGGAAATCTTTAGTAAAAGGAAATCTAAACGAAATTCTTTAGTAAAAGGCGAAAGATTTATTCGCAAATGAATAGAAGCCAGAGTGTTTCTCCACCGTCAGTGACAGTCCCAATAAAAATCGTGACATTTACAATTAATGACAGATTTAAAGTTCTTCATAAAAGTTATTTCTGCGCCAAAGGGCCAAATTCTTTAACAGAAATCTACACAGAGAAACAAACATTCAATGAACCGAAATCTTTAGTAAAAGGAAATCTTTAGTGAAAGGAAATCTCTGGTAAAAGGAAATCTTTAGTAAAAGGAAATCATTAGTAAAAGGAAATCTTTAGTAAAAGGAAATCTTTATTAAAAGGAAATCTTTAGTAAAAGGAAATCTTTAGTAAAAGGACAGAGTATTTCTCGACCGTCAGTGACGGACATCCAATAAAAATTGTGACATTTATAATAAATGACAGATTTAATCTTATTTCTGCATCAAAGGTCTTAAATTTCTTAACAAAAATATACACAGAGAAACAAACATTGAATGAACCGAAATAATTAGTAAAAGGAAATCTTTAGTAAAAGAAAATCTTTAGTAAAAGGAAATCTTTAGCAAAAGGAAATCTTTAGTAAAAGGAAATCTAAACGAAATTCTTTAGTAAAAGGCGAAAGATTTATGCGCAAATGAATAGAAGCCAGAGTGTTTCTCCACCGTCAGTGACAGTCCCAATAAAAATTGTGACATTTACAATTAATGACAGATTTAAAGTTCTTCATAAAAGTTATTTCTGCATCAAAGGGCTTGTTGGGGCAAATAATGATATTTGTTTTATATACGTTTGTTTCTGTTGTCGCCATCTGTTGGCACAGTTATGTATTGTCCAACGCGCACGCGCAAGAGAGTGCGTGGCACATTGTAAAACCAACACCAAGCGAGCATTCGAGTAAAGTACGTCGAACAGACAAGTCTACGTATTTTTATTTCTATCAAATTCGATTGCTATCCCAAAAGTAATACAGTCCACTGCAATAGGAGTAGTTCCTTCATACAACATATGGTCCAGACGAACCGTATCAAGACTATCAACCAGAAAAGCTGGGGTGAGTTCCTTATTCTATTCCTTCATAACCTATTACTACTGCTTCAATTTGTGTCAAGATGGCCGACTCTGCACAGATACGTAAACAACGAGGGTACGTCAAGGCCAAGGTCACGCGCGCACAACAATATTTCAAGTCTTTAAAGGTGGATGAACTAGATAAGTTACGTTTAACAGAACTTTCTGCACGATTAGAAAAGTTAGAGTTATGTTATGATCAGTTTTTTGACATTCACAATAAAATTGATGAAACAGAATTAGACGATAGTGACTCGGTTGCCGTAAAAGAGTTTGAAGAACAATATTTTAGTTTGGTTGCTGGCATGAGGAATGCCATTGCACCGTCAGTAACACATCAATTAAATTCCAGTAACTTTAGCAGCAACGACACTCACCAAAATCAATCCATCAAATTACCGACAATAAAAATGCCCACTTTTTCTGGGAAATTGGAGCATTGCTTGGAATTCAGAGATGCGTTCAATGCACTAATTCATGAAAATAGTCAACTATCAGACATTCAAAAGTTTTATTATCTGCAATCTTCATTAGAAAAGGAAGCTACTAATATCATACAATCTATAAAGGTAACAGCAACTAATTATGCCATAGCTTGGCAATTATTACAAGACCGATTTGAGAATAGGAAACTCATAGTCCACAGCCATGTCAAGTCAATATTTGAATTACCTACTGTAAAGAAAGAATCACACGTTGATCTTAGAAAGTTATATGATAATGTTACAAGGCATTTAAGATGCCTAAAATCTTTAGGCGAACCCACCGATACTTGGGATACCCTCATAATATACATTATCACAAGCAAATTTGATACTATTACCCACCGCGAATGGGAAGAAACAAACTCTGCAATAAAGGATAAAATTCCAAACATGGACGATATGTA
This sequence comes from Aphodius granarius, assembly GCA_963971325.1. Classification (NCBI taxonomy): domain Eukaryota; kingdom Metazoa; phylum Arthropoda; class Insecta; order Coleoptera; family Scarabaeidae; genus Aphodius; species Aphodius granarius. The sequence continues at coordinate 23,877,819 of OZ020223.1, forward strand.
CAAATTCTTGAATCAACGGTGTGAGCTACTTGAAAAATTAGAAATAAACAAACAAGAAAAACAAGATTATAAGGGTAATACTTTTAACATCAAACAGAAACCAAAAGCTGTATCTAGTGCGTTCGTAGCCACCGACGGAGTCTTTAAAATGTCTTGTTATTTTTGTAAACGACCGACGTCACACAATATATCAATGTGAAACATTTTTAAAATTTACTCCATCAGCCAGAATTAATGAAGTTAAAAAACTAAAATTGTGTATAAATTGTCTGAAACCTAGCCATTCAGTTAAAGATTGCACATCAACCAAATGTAGAAAATGTAATAAATTGCATAACAATGCTTCACATTGACACACGACGATCTGAATCTAGCAGCTCTAATGATAATATTGGTAAATCAGAAACATCAAGCAACGACGCACAAACAGTTACAATGCACTCTATATCCGATCAAAAAGTCATACAATCACAAGTAGTTTTAAGCACTGCGACAGTTTTGATAGCTGATTCTGCAGGAAAACTGCATGAGTGTCGGGCACTGCTAGACAATGCTTCAATGAGCAACTTTTGTACTGAAGCATTATGCAAAAGGTTGAATCTACCGTTACAGCCGACTAACTTTTCCGTCGTTGGAGTTGGTCAAACCATGTCGAATATTCAATATATGTCTAACCTGACAATGCACTCTAGAACCAATTCTTATACTGAAAGGCTCAATTGCCTAATATTACATAAGATCACTGACAATCTGCCGATGACATCGTTCAATAAGGCATCATTTGACATTCCCAGTCATATAAAACTAGCTGACCACAATTTCAATGAGTCAGCACCAATTAATCTTTTATTAGGTGCACCTGTATTTTGGAAAATACTATGTGTAGGTCAATTCCAGTTAAATGACACTCAATTAGTCATGCAAAAAACACTACTTGGTTGGGTAGTAGGAGGTAGTTTCAATATTCAATCGAAAACCAATAAAACAATGACCCATTTTGCATTAGAACACAATACTGAATTAGATAATAATATTTCGAAATTTTGGCAAATCGAAGAAATTAATCCAAGGTCCTTTTTATCGGAAGCTGAGCGTTTTTGCGAAGATCATTTTGTCAAAACCTTAAAGCGCAATGAGAATGGTCAATTTATAGTGTCAATACCATTCAACGATCAATTAAGTCAACTTGGAGCGTCAAGAGAATTTGCAATAAAAAGATTTTATATTCAAGAAAAAAAACTTTTCAAAGATAGAAATTTGTACAAGGAGTATAGAAACTTCATGTTAGAATATGAATCACTAGGTCATATGACAGAAATCAAGGAAAACGGTAGCAATGAAAATTTGAACTACTATTTACCGCATCACGCCGTTATAAAAAATGATAGTTTGACATCTAAGACATCTAAGACAAAAACCACCCTGGTTTTTGATGCCTCTATGAAAACGGACACCAACGTTTCATTAAACGAAGTTCAACATATTGGACCTTCCATTCAGAATGACTTGTTCTCGATTATATTACGTTTCAGAAAACACACGTACGTGATGACGGCAGACATATCCAAAATGTACCGAATGGTTTTGGTTAAAGATGATCAGCGTTGCTTTAGCGAATTTTCTGAAGACATGATCCATCACAAGACCTGAAATGTTACGACTTAAATACGGTGACATACGGTACCGCTTCGGCTCCTTACCTTGCAATACGTGCCCTATTACAGGTTGCACAAGACAATAAAGACACTTATAAATTAGCTAGTGAAGTAATAAAACATGATTTTTATGTTGATGACTGTTTAACTGGATCTGAGTCCAAGAATGAAATTATTCAACTTCAACGCGACCTCCGTAAGATTTTGTCGGAATACGGTTTTGAATTGAGAAAATGGTTGGCAAACGATAATGAAATATTAAATAGTTTTGATATCAATAAAAGATTGGATTCTAGCATTTTATCCTTAGGGGATCAAACTAACAAAACATTAGGTATCCAATGGAACGCTAGTTCAGACACTATTCAGTATTCAATTGACATAAAAGGACAATCAACCATCAGTAAAAGAATAATTTTGTCCACAATATCTCAAATATTTGACCCTTTAGGATTATTAGGTCCAATAATACCTCAATCAAAGTTACTCATGCAAAAACTTTGGCAGGCTAATTTAACTTGGGACGAGTCTATACCCCAGAATTTACAGTCAATATGGAGACAATTTTGCGACGAGTTACAAGATTTAAACAACTTAAAAATACCTCGTCATGTTACTAGTCCAGATTATAAGGTAATTGAATTGCACGGCTTCTCCGATGCAAGCGAGAAAGCATACGGGGCTTGTATTTATATCCGAACAATAAATTGGATGGGACAGTGCACTTCAAAGCTACTTTGCGCAAAATCAAAAGTTGCACCAATTAAACAAGTCACCTTACCCAGATTAGAGTTGTGTGGTGCAATGTTGCTTGCACAGTTAGCACAAAAGGTTAAGGATTCTATGAAATTACAATTACAAGATCGTTGCTATCTCTGGTCAGATTCAAGTATAACCTTAGCATGGATACGGGGTGATCCAAATCGGTGGAAGACGTTCGTGGCAAACCGAGTAAGTGAAATACAACAATTAACAAAAATTGAAGAGTGGTACCACGTACGATCTGAGTGCAATCCAGCTGATTTGATTTCACGGGGAGTATCTGTTAATGAACTATTAAATTCAAGCCTTTGGTGGTCGGGCCCAAACTGGCTATGCATGAATAATTTAGACAATTTACTATCAAATAATGACACAATTCAGATTGAAGCCATTCCAGAACAACGAACAGTTGTCAACAATTCTATTATAACAGATAATAACGATATTAACAACATTTTAAATAAATTTTCAACTTTATACAAGGCACAGAAGGTGATGGCGTATGTGAATAGATTTATAACAAACTTAAGATTGAATAAAGAATCAAGAAAACATGGAACTTTAGACGCCAATGAATTACACACATCGTTAAATTTATTGATTAAATTTACACAACAACAGATATTTTCTGAAGAGTACCAAAAACTCTCGACGGGGTTGCATATATCCAAAAAGAGTAGTATACTATCACTTAATCCATTTCTAGACAATGCCGGCTTGATACGTGTAGGTGGAAGGCTGCAAAATTCAAAAAAAATCATTTAATGTAAAACATCCCATTATATTGCCGTCAAAGCACAAACTCACCAACTAAATAATCGCAAATGAACACATTCGGCTACTGCATTGTGGTCCAACTATGTTACTTACCTCGCTAAGAGAAAAATATTGGCCACTTTCCGGTCGTAATTCTGTAAAAAAGATAACTCGGCAATGTGTTAAATGTTTTAAAGTAAAACCAGTTTCAACAGAATATTTAATGGGTAACTTACCTGAAACTAGAGTGAATCAATACTTACCTTTTTACAATACAGCTGTCGATTATGCTGGTCCTATTTCCATAAAGGACAGAAAAACTAGAGGAGCAAAATTATGCAAGGCTTATGTTTGCCTGTTTATTTGCCTAAGTACAAAGGCAATACATCTTGAACTGGTCTCTGAATTAACAACAGATGCATTCTTGCAAACATTTAAGAGGTTCATTTCGAGGCGTGGTAAGCCAAAAAATATTTATTCCGATAATGCCAAGAATTTTGTGGGTGCCAATGCAGAATTAACAAATCTATATACGTTTATAGAAACAAATAACGATTACATCACTCAATATGCTGCTCGCGACAATATACAATGGCATTTCATCCCTGCTATGTCACCAAGCTTTGGGGGTATCTGGGAGGCAGGTATAAAAAGCACAAAGTATCATCTTTATCGAGTTATTGCAAACGCTCATTTAACCTTTGAGGAATTAACCACGTTACTGACACAAATTGAAGCTGTATTAAACTCTCGCCCTTTGTGTCCCCTAACCTCAAATTCCGATCAATTAACCCCTCTTACCCCAGCACATCTTCTCATTGGGAGAACCTTAACAGCAATTCCAGAAGGATCTCTTCTAGAGCTGAAAGAAAATACTCTTAATCGCTATCAAAGAGTACAGCAATTATTGCAACATTTTTGGAAGCGGTGGCATAAGGAATACCTTTCCGAGCTACAGACAAGAGCTAAATGGAAAAGGGACACGGCAAACCAGGTCAAGGTTGGCAGCATCATCCTGATCAAGGAAGATAACACTCCACCCTTGAAATGGCCAATGGGTAAAATCATCGAGCTCCATCCTGGCAAGGACAACATTGTGCGGGTAGTGAGTGTCAAAACGCCCAGTGGTGTTGTGAAACGTGCGCTTACTAAAATATGTCTTTTGCCGTTTGAAAATGAAACATGACTGTTGATGCATTCAAATTATTTGTACCATGTATTTAGAATACTTTTCTGTTTTATTTGTTAGTTTATTGAAAATAATCCGTGGGATATTTTCGGCGCCCGGCATGTTGGGGCAAATAATGATATTTGTTTTATATACGTTTGTTTCTGTTGTCGCCATCTGTTGGCCCAGTTATGTATTATCCAACGCGCACGCGCAAGAGAGTGCGTGGCACATTGTAAAACCAACACCAAGCGAGCATTCGAGTAAAGTACGTCGAACAGACAAGTCTACGTATTTTTATTTCTATCAAATTCGATTGCTATCCCAAAAGTAATACAGTCTACTGCAATAGGAGTAATTCCTTCATACAACAGGGCTTAAATTCTTTCACAGAAATCTACACAGAGAAACAAACATAGAATGAACCGTAATCTTTAGTAAAAGGAAATTTTTAGTAAAAGGAAATCTTTAGTAAAAGGAAATCTTTAGTAAAAGGAAATCTTTAGTAAAAGAAAATCTTTAGCAAAAGGAAATCTTTAGTAAAAGGAAATTTTTAGTAAAAGAAAATCTTTAGCAAAAGGAAATCTTTAGTAAAAGGAAATCTAAACGAAATTCTTTAGTAAAAGGCGAAAGATTTATTTGCAAATGAATAGAAGCCAGAGTGTTATTTCTGCATCAAAGGGCTTAAATTCTTTACCAGAAATCTACACAGAGAAACAAACATAGAATGTACCGTAATCTTTAGTGGAAGGAAATCTTTAGTAAAAGGAAATCTTTAGTAAAAGGCTATCTTTAGTAAAAGTAAATCTAAACGGAAATCTTTAGTAAAGGCGAAAGATTTACTCGCAACGTATGAGAAACCAGAGTATTTCATGACCGTCAGTGACGGACATCCAATAAAAATTGTGACATTTATAATAAATGACAGATTTAAATTTATTTCTTCATCAAAGGTCTTAAATTTCTTAACAGAAATATACACAGAGAAACAAACAATGAATGAACCGAAATCTTTAGTAAAAGGAAATCTTTAGTAAAAGGAAATTTTTAGTAAAAGGAAATCTCTAGTAAAAGGAAATCTTTAGTAAAAGGAAATCTTTAGTAAAAGGATATCTAACCGAAATTCTTTAGTAAAAGGCGAAAGATTTATGCGCAAATGAATAGAAGCCATGGTGTTTCTCCACCGTCAGTGATAGTCCCAATAAAAGCCAAAGGGCTTAAATTCTTAACAGAAATCTACACAGAGAAACAAACATTGAATGAACCGAAATCTTTAGTAAAACGAAATCTCTAGTAAAAGGAAATCTTTAGTAAAATGATATCTTTAGTAAAAGGAAATCTTTAGTAAAAGGAAATCTTTAGTAAAAGGAAATCTTTAGTAAAAGGAAATCATTAGTAAAAGAAAATCTTTAGTAAAAGGAAATCTAAACGAAATTCTTTAGTAAAAGGCGAAAGATTTATTCGCAAATGAATAGAAGCCAGAGTGTTATTTCTGCATCAAAGGGCTTAAATTCCTTAACCGAAATCTACACAGAGAAACAAACATAGAATGAACCGTAATTTTTAGTGGAAGGATATCTTTAGTAAAAGGAAATCCTTAGTAAAAAGAAATCTCCAGTAAAACGAAATCTTTAGTAAAAGGAAATCTAAACGAAAATCTTTAGTAAAGGCGAATGATTTACTCGCAAATTGTGAGAAACCAGAGTATTTCTCGACCGTCAGTGACGGACATCCAATAAAAATTGTGACATTTATAATAAATGACAGATTTAAACTTATTTCTGCATTAAAGGTTTTAAATTTCTTAACAGAAATATACACAGAGAAACAAACATTGAATGAACCGAAATCTTTAGTAAAAGGAAATCTTTAGTAAGAGGAAATCTCTAGCAAAAGGAAATCTTTAGTAAAAGGAAATCTTTAGTAAAAGGAAATCTTTAGTAAAAGGAAATCGTTAGTAAAAGGAAATCTTTAGTAAAAGGAAATCTTTAGTAAAAGGAAATCTTTAGCAAAAGGAAACCTTTAGTAAAAGAAAATCTTAACGAAATTCTTTAGTAAAAGGAAATCTGAACGAAATTGTTTAGTAAAAGGCGAAAGATTTATTCGCAAATGAATAGAAGCCAGAGTGCTATTTCTGCATCAAAGGGCTTAAATTCTTTAACAGAAATCTACACAGAGAAACAAACATAGAATGAACCGTAATCTTTAGTGGAAGGAAATCTTTAGTAAAAGGAAATCTTTGGTAAAAGGAAATCTTTAGTAAAAGGAAATCTTTAGTAAAAGGAAATCTTTAGTAAAAGGAAATCTCCAGTAAAAGGAAATCTTTAGTAACAGAAAATCTTTAGTAAAAGGAAATCTTTAGTAAAAGGAAGTCTTTAGTAAAAGCAAATCCTTAGTAAAAGAAAATCTTTAGTAAAAGTAAATCTTTAACAAAAGGAAGTCTTCGGTAAAAGGAAATCTAAACGAAATTCTTTAGTAAAAGGCGAAAGATATATTCGCAAATGAATAGAAGCCAGAGTGTTTCTCCACCGTCAGTGACAGTCCCAATAAAAATCGTGACATTAACGATTAATGACAGATTTAAAGTTCTTCATAAATTTCTGCGCCAAAGGGCTTAAATTCTTTAACAGAAATCTACACAGAGAAACAAACATCGAATGAACCGTAATTTTTAGTGAAAGGAAATCTTTAGTAAAAGGAAATCTCCAGTAAAAGGAAATCTTTGGTAAAAGGAAATCTTTAGTAAAAGGAAATCTTTAGTAAAACGAAATCTTTAGTAAAAGGAAATCTTTAGTAAAAGGAAATCTTTAGTGAAAGGAAATCTTTAGTAAAAGGAAATCTTTAGTAAAAGCAAATCCTTAGTAAAAGAAAATTTTTAGTAAAAGGAAATCTTTAGCAAAAGGAAATCTTTAGTAAAAGGAAATCTAAACGAAATTCCTTAGTAAAAGGCGAAAGATTTATTCGCAAATGAATAGAAGCCAGAGTGTTTCTCCACCGTCAGTGACAGTCGCAATAAAAATTGTAACATTTACAGTTAATGACATTTAAAGTTCATCATAAAAGTTATTTCTGCGCCAAAGGGCTTAAATTCTTTAACAGAAATCTACACAGAGAAACAAACATAGAATGAACCGTAATCTTTAGTGAAAGGAATTCTTTAGTAAAAGGAAATCTAAACGAAATTCTTTAGTAAAAGGCGAAAGATTTATTCGCAAATGAATAGAAGCCAGAGTGTTTCTCCACCGTCAGTGACAGTCGCAATAAAAATTGTAACATTTACAATTAATGACAGATTTAAAGTTCTTCATAAAAGTTATTTCTGCGTCAAAGGGCTTAAATTCTTTAACAGAAATCTACACAGAGAAACAAACATTCAATGAACCGAAATCTTTAGTAAAAGGAAATCTTTAGTAAAAGGAAATCTCTGGTAAAAGGAAATCTTTAGTAAATGGAAATCTCTAGTACAACGAAATCTTTAGTAAAAGGAAATCGTTAGTAAAAGGAAATCTTTAGCAAAAGGAAATCTTTAGTAAAAGGATATCTAAACGAAATTCTTTAGTAAAAGGCGAAAGATTTATTCGCAAATGAATAGAAGCCAGAGTGTTATTTCTGCATCAAAGGGCTTAAATTCTTTAACCGAAATCTACACAGAGAAACAAACATAGAATGAACCGTAATTTTTAGTGGAAGGATATCTTTAGTAAAAGGAAATCCTTAGTAAAAAGAAATCTCCAGTAAAACGAAATCTTTAGTAAAAGGAAATCTTTAGTAAAAGGAAATCTTTAGTAAAAGGAAATCTAAACGGAAATCTTTAGTAAAGGCGAAAGATTTACTCGCAAATTATGAGAAACCAGAGTATTTCTCGACCGTCAGTGACGGACATCCAATAAAAATTGTGACATTTATAATAAATGACAGATTTAACCTTATTTCTGCATCAAAGGTCTTAAATTTCTTAACAAAAATATACACAGAGAAACAAACATTGAATGAACCGAAATAATTAGTAAAAGGAAATCTTTAGTAAAAGGAAATCTTTAGTAAAAGGAAATCTTTAGTAAATGGAAATCTCTAGTACAACGAAATCTTTAGTAAAAGGAAATCGTTAGTAAAAGGAAATCTTTAGCAAAAGGAAATCTTTAGTAAAAGGATATCTAAACGAAATTCTTTAGTAAAAGGCGAAAGATTTATTCGCAAATGAATAGAAGCCAGAGTGTTATTTCTGCATCAAAGGGCTTAAATTCTTTAACCGAAATCTACACAGAGAAACAAACATAGAATGAACCGTAATTTTTAGTGGAAGGATATCTTTAGTAAAAGGAAATCCTTAGTAAAAAGAATTCTCCAGTAAAACGAAATCTTTAGTAAAAGGAAATCTTTAGTAAAAGGAAATCTAAACGGAAATCTTTAGTGAAGGCGAATGATTTACTCGCAAATTATGAGAAACCAGAGTATTTCTCGACCGTCAGTGACGGACATCCAATAAAAATTGTGACATTTATAATAAATGACAGATTTAAACTTGTTTCTGCATTAAAGGTTTTAAATTTCTTAACAGAAATATACACAGAGAAACAAACATTGAATGAACCGAAATCTTTAGTAAAAGGAAATCTTTAGTAAGAGGAAATCTCTAGCAAAAGGAAATCTTTAGTAAAAGGAAATCTTTAGTAAAAGGAAATCTTTAGTAAAAGGAAATCTTTAGTAAAAGGAAATCTTTAGTAAAAAGAAATCTTTAGTAAAAGGAAATCTTTAGCAAAAGGAAACCTTTAGTAAAAGAAAATCTTAACAAAATTCTTTAGTAAAAGGAAATCTGAACGAAATTGTTTAGTAAAAGGCGAAAGATTTATTCGCAAATGAATAGAAGCCAGAGTGCTATTTCTGCATCAAAGGGCTTAAATTCTTTAACAGAAATCTACACAGAGAAACAAACATAGAATGAACCGTAATCTTTAGTGGAAGGAAATCTTTAGTAAAAGGAAATCTTTGGTAAAAGGAAATCTTTAGTAAAAGGAAATCTTTAGTAAAAGGAAATCTTTAGTAAAAGGAAATCTTTAGTAAAAGGAAATCTCCAGTAAAAGGAAATCTTTAGTAACAGAAAATCTTTAGTAAAAGGAAATCTTTAGTAAAAGGAAGTCTTTAGTAAAAGCAAATCCTTAGTAAAAGAAAATCTTTAGTAAAAGGAAATCTTTGACAAAAGGAAGTCTTCGGTAAAAGGAAATCTAAACGAAATTCTTTAGTAAAAGGCGAAAGATATATTCGCAAATGAATAGAAGCCAGAGTGTTTCTCCACCGTCAGTGACAGTCCCAATAAAAATCGTGACATTAACGATTAATGACAGATTTAAAGTTCTTCATAAATTTCTGCGCCAAAGGGCTTAAATTCTTTAACAGAAATCTACACAGAGAAACAAACATAGAATGAACCGTAATCTTTAGTGAAAGGAAGTCTTTAGTAAAAGGAAATCTCCAGTAAAAGGAAATCTTTGGTAAAAAGAAATCTTTAGTAAAAGGAAATCTTTAGTAAAACGAAATCTTTAGTAAAAGGAAATCTTTAGTAAAAGGAAATCTTTAGTGAAAGGAAATCTTTAGTAAAAGGAAATCTTTAGTAAAAGCAAATCCTTAGTAAAAGAAAATCTTTAGTAAAAGGAAATCTTTAGCAAAAGGAAATCTTTAGTAAAAGGAAATCTAAACGAAATTCCTTAGTAAAAGGCGAAAGATTTATTCGCAAATGAATAGAAGCCAGAGTGTTTCTCCACCGTCAGTGACAGTCGCAATAAAAATTGTGACATTTACAGTTAATGACAGATTTAAAGTTCATCATAAAAGTTATTTCTGCGCCAAAGGGCTTAAATTCTTTAACAGAAATCTACACAGAGAAACAAACATAGAATGAACCGTAATCTTTAGTGAAAGGAATTCTTTAGTAAAAGGAAATCTAAACTAAATTCTTTAGTAAAAGGCGAAAGATTTATTCGCAAATGAATAGAAGCCAGAGTGTTTCTCCACCGTCAGTGACAGTCGCAATAAAAATTGTAACATTTACAATTAATGACAGATTTAAAGTTCTTCATAAAAGTTATTTCTGTGCCAAAGAGCTTACTTTCTTTAACAGAAATCTACACAGAGAAACAATCATAGAATGAACCGTAATATTTAGTGAAAGGAAATCTTTAGTAAAAGGAAATCTTTAGTAAAAGGAAATCTTTAGTAAAAGGATATCTAAACGAAATTCTTTAGTAAAAGGCGAAAGATTTATGCGCAAATGAATAGAAGCCAGAGTGTTTCTCCACCGTCAGTGACAGTCCCAATAAAAATCGTGACATTTACAATTAATGACAGATTTAAAGTTCTTCATAAAAGTTATTTCTGTGCCAAAGAGCTTACTTTCTTTAACAGAAATCTACACAGAGAAACAATCATAGAATGAACCGTAATATTTAGTGAAAGGAAATCTTTAGTAAAAGGAAATCTTTAGTAAAAGGAAATCTTTAGTAAAAGGAAATCTAAACGGAAATCTTTAGTAAAGGCGAAAGATTTACTCGCAAATTATGAGAAACCAGAGTATTTCTCGACCGTCAGTGACGGACATCCAATAAAAATTGTGACATTTATAATAAATGACAGATTTAACCTTATTTCTGCATCAAAGGTCTTAAATTTCTTAACAAAAATATACACAGAGAAACAAACATTGAATGAACCGAAATAATTAGTAAATGGAAATCTTTAGTAAAAGGAAATCTTTAGTAAAAGGAAATCTCTAGTACAACGAAATCTTTAGTAAAAGGAAATCGTTAGTAAACGGAAATCTTTAGCAAAAGGAAATCTTTAGTAAAAGGATATCTAAACGAAATTCTTTAGTAAAAGGCGAAAGATTTATTCGCAAATGAATAGAAGCCAGAGTGTTATTTCTGCATCAAAGGGCTTAAATTCTTTAACCGAAATCTACACAGAGAAACAAACATAGAATGAACCGTAATTTTTAGTGGAAGGATATCTTTAGTAAAAGGAAATCCTTAGTAAAAAGAAATCTCCAGTAAAACGAAATCTTTAGTAAAAGGAAATCTTTAGTAAAGGCGAAAGATTTACTCGCAAATTATGAGAAACCAGAGTATTTCTCGACCGTCAGTGACGGACATCCAATAAAAATTGTGACATTTATAATAAATGACAGATTTAACCTTATTTCTGCATCAAAGGTCTTAAATTTCTTAACAAAAATATACACAGAGAAACAAATATTGAATGAACCGAAATAATTAGTAAAAGGAAATCTTTAGTAAAAGGAAATCTTTAGTAAAAGGAAATCTCTAGTACAACGAAATCTTTAGTAAAAGGAAATCGTTAGTAAAAGGAAATCTTTAGCAAAAGGAAATCTTTAGTAAAAGGATATCTAAACGAAATTCTTTAGTAAAAGGCGAAAGATTTATTCGCAAATGAATAGAAGCCAGAGTGTTATTTCTGCATCAAAGGGCTTAAATTCTTTAACCGAAATCTACACAGAGAAACAAACATAGAATGAACCGTAATTTTTAGTGGAAGGATATCTTTAGTAAAAGGAAATCCTTAGTAAAAAGAAATCTCCAGTAAAACGAAATCTTTAGTAAAAGGAAATCTTTAGTAAAAGGAAATCTAAACGGAAATCTTTAGTAAAGGCGAAAGATTTACTCGCAAATTATGAGAAACCAGAGTATTTCTCGACCGTCAGTGACGGACATCCAATAAAAATTGTGACATTTATAATAAATGACAGATTTAACCTTATTTCTGCATCAAAGGTCTTAAATTTCTTAACAAAAATATACACAGAGAAACAAACATTGAATGAACCGAAATAATTAGTAAAAGGAAATCTTTAGTAAAAGGAAATCTCTAGTACAACGAAATCTTTAGTAAAAGGAAATCGTTAGTAAAAGGAAATCTTTAGCAAAAGGAAATCTTTAGTAAAAGGATATCTAAACGAAATTCTTTAGTAAAAGGCGAAAGATTTATTCGCAAATGAATAGAAGCCAGAGTGTTATTTCTGCATCAAAGGGCTTAAATTCTTTAACCGAAATCTACACAGAGAAACAAACATAGAATGAACCGTAATTTTTAGTGGAAGGATATCTTTAGTAAAAGGAAATCCTTAGTAAAAAGAAATCTCCAGTAAAACGAAATCTTTAGTAAAAGGAAATCTTTAGTAAAAGGAAATCTAAACGGAAATCTTTAGTAAAGGCGAATGATTTACTCGCAAATTATGAGAAACCAGAGTATTTCTCGACCGTCAGTGACGGACATCCAATAAAAATTGTGACATTTGTAATAAATGACAGATTTAAACTTATTTCTGCATTAAAGGTTTTAAATTTCTTAACAGAAATATACACAGAGAAACAAACATTGAATGAACCGAAATCTTTAGTAAAAGGAAATCTTTAGTAAGAGGAAATCTCTAGCAAAAGGAAATCTTTAGTAAAAGGAAATCTTTAGTAAAAGGAAATCTTTAGCAAAAGGAAACCTTTAGTAAAAGAAAATCTTAACGAAATTCTTTAGTAAAAGGAAATCTGAACGAAATTGTTTAGTAAAAGGCGAAAGATTTATTCGCAAATGAATAGAAGCCAGAGTGCTATTTCTGCATCAAAGGGCTTAAATTCTTTAACAGAAATCTACACAGAGAAACAAACATAGAATGAACCGTAATCTTTAGTGGAAGGAAATCTTTAGTAAAAGGAAATCTTTGGTAAAAGGAAATCTTTAGTAAAAGGAAATCTTTAGTAAAAGGAAATCTTTAGTAAAAGGAAATCTTTAGTAAAAGGAAATCTCCAGTAAAAGGAAATCTTTAGTAACAGAAAATCTTTAGTAAAAGGAAATCTTTAGTAAAAGGAAGTCTTTAGTAAAAGCAAATCCTTAGTAAAAGAAAATCTTTAGTAAAAGGAAATCTTTAACAAAAGGAAGTCTTCGGTAAAAGGAAATCTAAACGAAATTCTTTAGTAAAAGGCGAAAGATATATTCGCAAATGAATAGAAGCCAGAGTGTTTCTCCACCGTTAGTGACAGTCCCAATAAAAATCGTGACATTAACGATTAATGACAGATTTAAAGTTCTTCATAAATTTCTGCGCCAAAGGGCTTAAATTCTTTAACAGAAATCTACACAGAGAAACAAACATAGAATGAACCGTAATCTTTAGTGAAAGGAAATCTTTAGTAAAAGGAAATCTCCCGTAAAAGGAAATCTTTAGTAAAAGGAAATCTTTAGTAAAAGGAAATCTTTAGTAAAAGGAAATCTTTAGTGAAAGGAAATCTTTAGTAAAAGGAAATCTTTAGTAAAAGCAAATCCTTAGTAAAAGAAAATCTTTAGTAAAAGGAAATCTTTAGCAAAAGGAAATCTTTAGTAAAAGGAAATCTAAACGAAATTCCTTAGTAAAAGGCGAAAGATTTATTCGCAAATGAATAGAAGCCAGAGTGTTTCTCCACCGTCAGTGACAGTCGCAATAAAAATTGTGACATTTACAGTTAATGACAGATTTAAAGTTCTTCATAAAAGTTATTTCTGCGCCAAAGGGCTTAAATTCTTTAACAGAAATCTACACAGAGAAACAAACATAGAATGAACCGTAATCTTTAGTGAAAGGAATTCTTTAGTAAAAGGAAATCTAAACGAAATTCTTTAGTAAAAGGCGAAAGATTTATTCGCAAATGAATAGAAGCCAGAGTGTTTCTCCACCGTCAGTGACAGTCGCAATAAAAATTGTAACATTTACAATTAATGACAGATTTAAAGTTATTCATAAAAGTTATTTCTGCGTCAAAGGGCTTAAATTCTTTAACAGAAATCTACACAGAGAAACAAACATTCAATGAACCGAAATCTTTAGTAAAAGGAAATCTTTAGTAAAAGGAAAACTCTGGTAAAAGGAAATCTTTAGTAAAAGGAAATCTTTAGTAAAAGGAAATCTCCAGTAAAAGGAAATCTTTAGTAACAGAAAATCTTTAGTAAAAGGAAATCTTTAGTAAAAGGAAGTCTTTAGTAAAAGCAAATCCTTAGTAAAAGAAAATCTTTAGTAAAAGGAAATCTTTAACAAAAGGAAGTCTTCGGTAAAAGGAAATCTAAACGAAATTCTTTAGTAAAAGGCGAAAGATATATTCGCAAATGAATAGAAGCCAGAGTGTTTCTCCACCGTCAGTGACAGTCCCAATAAAAATCGTGACATTAACGATTAATGACAGATTTAAAGTTCTTCATAAATTTCTGCGCCAAAGGGCTTAAATTCTTTAACAGACATCTACACAGAGAAACAAACATAGAATGAACCGTAATCTTTAGTGAAAGGAAATTTTTAGTAAAAGGAAATCTTTAGTAAAAGGAAGTCTTTAGTAAAAGCAAATCCTTAGTAAAAGAAAATCTTTAGTAAAAGGAAATCTTTAACAAAAGGAAGTCTTCGGTAAAAGGAAATCTAAACGAAATTCTTTAGTAAAAGGCGAAAGATATATTCGCAAATGAATAGAAGCCAGAGTGTTTCTCCACCGTCAGTGACAGTCCCAATAAAAATCGTGACATTAACGATTAATGACAGATTTAAAGTTCTTCATAAATTTCTGCGCCAAAGGGCTTAAATTCTTTAACAGAAATCTACACAGAGAAACAATCATAGAATGAACCGTAATATTTAGTGAAAGGAAATCTTTAGTAAAAGGAAATCTTTAGTAAAAGGAAATCTTTAGTAAAGGCGAAAGATTTACTCGCAAATTATGAGAAACCAGAGTATTTCTCGACCGTCAGTGACGGACATCCAATAAAAATTGTGACATTTATAATAAATGACAGATTTAACCTTATTTCTGCATCAAAGGTCTTAAATTTCTTAACAAAAATATACACAGAGAAACAAACATTGAATGAACCGAAATAATTAGTAAAAGGAAAACTTTAGTAAAAGGAAATCTTTAGTAAAAGGAAATCTCTAGTACAACGAAATCTTTAGTAAAAGGAAATCGTTAGTAAAAGGAAATCTCTGGTAAAAGGAAATCTTTAGTAAAAGGAAATCTTTAGTAAAAGGAAATCTTTAGTAAAAGGAAATCTTTAGTAAAAGGAAATCTAAACGGAAATCTTTAGTAAAGGCGAAGGATTTACTCGCAAATTATGAGAAACCAGAGTATTTCTCGACCGTCAGTGACGGACATCCAATAAAAATTGTGACATTTATAATAAATGACAGATTTAACCTTATTTCTGCATCAAAGGTCTTAAATTTCTTAACAAAAATATACACAGAGAAACAAACATTGAATGAACCGAAATAATTAGTAAAAGGAAATCTTTAGTAAAAGGAAATCTTTAGTAAAAGGAAATCTTTAGTAAAAGGAAATCTCTAGTACAACGAAATCTTTAGTAAAAGGAAATCGTTAGTAAAAGGAAATCTTTAGCAAAAGGAAATCTTTAGTAAAAGGATATCTAAACGAAATTCTTTAGTAAAAGGCGAAAGATTTATGCGCAAATGAATAGAAGCCAGAGTGTTTCTCCACCGTCAGTGACAGTCCCAATAAAAATCGTGACATTTACAATCAATGACAGATTTAAAGTTCTTCATAAAAGTTATTTCTGTGCCAAAGAGCTTACTTTCTTTAACAGAAATCTACACAGAGAAACAATCATAGAATGAACCGTAATATTTAGTGAAAGGAAATCTTTAGTAAAAGGAAATCTTTAGTAAAAGGAAATCTAAACGGAAATCTTTAGTAAAGGCGAAAGATTTACTCGCAAATTATGAGAAACCAGAGTATTTCTCGACCGTCAGTGACGGACATCCAATAAAAATTGTGACATTTATAATAAATGACAGATTTAACCTTATTTCTGCATCAAAGGTCTTAAATTTCTTAACAAAAATATACACAGAGAAACAAACATTGAATGAACCGAAATAATTAGTAAAAGGAAATCTTTAGTAAAAGGAAATCTTTAGTAAAAGGAAATCTCTAGTACAACGAAATCTTTAGTAAAAGGAAATCGTTAGTAAAAGGAAATCTTTAGCAAAAGGAAATCTTTAGTAAAAGGATATCTAAACGAAATTCTTTAGTAAAAGGCGAAAGATTTATTCGCAAATGAATAGAAGCCAGAGTGTTATTTCTGCATCAAAGGGCTTAAATTCTTTAACCGAAATCTACACAGAGAAACAAACATAGAATGAACCGTAATTTTTAGTGGAAGGATATCTTTAGTAAAAGGAAATCCTTAGTAAAAAGAAATCTCCAGTAAAACGAAATCTTTAGTAAAAGGAAATCTTTAGTAAAGGCGAAAGATTTACTCGCAAATTATGAGAAACCAGAGTATTTCTCGACCGTCAGTGACGGACATCCAATAAAAATTGTGACATTTATAATAAATGACAGATTTAACCTTATTTCTGCATCAAAGGTCTTAAATTTCTTAACAAAAATATACACAGAGAAACAAACATTGAATGAACCGAAATAATTAGTAAATGGAAATCTTTAGTAAAAGGAAATCTTTAGTAAAAGGAAATCTCTAGTACAACGAAATCTTTAGTAAAAGGAAATCGTTAGTAAAAGGAAATCTTTAGCAAAAGGAAATCTTTAGTAAAAGGATATCTAAACGAAATTCTTTAGTAAAAGGCGAAAGATTTATTCGCAAATGAATAGAAGCCAGAGTGTTATTTCTGCATCAAAGGGCTTAAATTCTTTAACCGAAATCTACACAGAGAAACAAACATAGAATGAACCGTAATTTTTAGTGGAAGGATATCTTTAGTAAAAGGAAATCCTTAGTAAAAAGAAATCTCCAGTAAAACGAAATCTTTAGTAAAAGGAAATCTTTAGTAAAGGCGAAAGATTTACTCGCAAATTATGAGAAACCAGAGTATTTCTCGACCGTCAGTGACGGACATCCAATAAAAATTGTGACATTTATAATAAATGACAGATTTAACCTTATTTCTGCATCAAAGGTCTTAAATTTCTTAACAAAAATATACACAGAGAAACAAACATTGAATGAACCGAAATAATTAGTAAAAGGAAATCTTTAGTAAAAGGAAATCTTTAGTAAAAGGAAATCTCTAGTACAACGAAATCTTTAGTAAAAGGAAATCGTTAGTAAAAGGAAATCTTTAGCAAAAGGAAATCTTTAGTAAAAGGATATCTAAACGAAATTCTTTAGTAAAAGGCGAAAGATTTATTCGCAAATGAATAGAAGCCAGAGTGTTATTTCTGCATCAAAGGGCTTAAATTCTTTAACCGAAATCTACACAGAGAAACAAACATAGAATGAACCGTAATTTTTAGTGGAAGGATATCTTTAGTAAAAGGAAATCCTTAGTAAAAAGAAATCTCCAGTAAAACGAAATCTTTAGTAAAAGGAAATCTTTAGTAAAAGGAAATCTAAACGGAAATCTTTAGTAAAGGCGAAAGATTTACTCGCAAATTATGAGAAACCAGAGTATTTCTCGACCGTCAGTGACGGACATCCAATAAAAATTGTGACATTTATAATAAATGACAGATTTAACCTTATTTCTGCATCAAAGGTCTTAAATTTCTTAACAAAAATATACACAGAGAAACAAACATTGAATGAACCGAAATAATTAGTAAAAGGAAATCTTTAGTAAAAGGAAATCTCTAGTACAACGAAATCTTTAGTAAAAGGAAATCGTTAGTAAAAGGAAATCTTTAGCAAAAGGAAATCTTTAGAAAAAGGATATCTAAACGAAATTCTTTAGTAAAAGGCGAAAGATTTATTCGCAAATGAATAGAAGCCAGAGTGTTATTTCTGCATCAAAGGGCTTAAATTCTTTAACCGAAATCTACACAGAGAAACAAACATAGAATGAACCGTAATTTTTAGTGGAAGGATATCTTTAGTAAAAGGAAATCCTTAGTAAAAAGAAATCTCCAGTAAAACGAAATCTTTAGTAAAAGGAAATCTTTAGTAAAAGGAAATCTAAACGGAAATCTTTAGTAAAGGCGAATGATTTACTCGCAAATTATGAGAAACCAGAGTATTTCTCGACCGTCAGTGACGGGCATCCAATAAAAATTGTGACATTTGTAATAAATGACAGATTTAAACTTATTTCTGCATTAAAGGTTTTAAATTTCTTAACAGAAATATACACAGAGAAACAAACATTGAATGAACCGAAATCTTTAGTAAAAGGAAATCTTTAGTAAGAGGAAATCTCTAGCAAAAGGAAATCTTTAGTAAAAGGAAATCTTTAGTAAAAGAAAATCTTAACGAAATTCTTTAGTAAAAGGAAATCTGAACGAAATTGTTTAGTAAAAGGCGAAAGATTTATTCGCAAATGAATAGAAGCCAGAGTGCTATTTCTGCATCAAAGGGCTTAAATTCTTTAACAGAAATCTACACAGAGAAACAAACATAGAATGAACCGTAATCTTTAGTGGAAGGAAATCTTTAGTAAAAGGAAATCGTTGGTAAAAGGAAATCTTTAGTAAAAGGAAATCTTTAGTAAAAGGAAATCTTTAGTAAAAGGAAATCTCCAGTAAAAGGAAATCTTTAGTAACAGAAAATCTTTAGTAAAAGGAAATCTTTAGTAAAAGGAAGTCTTTAGTAAAAGCAAATCCTTAGTAAAGGAAAATCTTTAGTAAAAGGAAATCTTTAACAAAAGGAAGTCTTCGGTAAAAGGAAATCTAAACGAAATTCTTTAGTAAAAGGCGAAAGATATATTCGCAAATGAATAGAAGCCAGAGTGTTTCTCCACCGTCAGTGACAGTCCCAATAAAAATCGTGACATTAACGATTAATGACAGATTTAAAGTTCTTCATAAATTTCTGCGCCAAAGGGCTTAAATTCTTTAACAGAAATCTACACAGAGAAACAAACATAGAATGAACCGTAATCTTTAGTGAAAGGAAATCTTTAGTAAAAGGAAATCTCCAGTAAAAGGAAATCTTTGGTAAAAGGAAATCTTTAGTAAAAGGAAATCTTTAGTAAAAGGAAATCTTTAGTAAAAGGAAATCTTTAGTGAAAGGAAATCTTTAGTAAAAGGAAATCTTTAGTAAAAGCAAATCCTTAGTAAAAGAAAATCTTTAGTAAAAGGAAATCTTTAGCAAAAGGAAATCTTTAGTAAAAGGAAATCTAAACGAAATTCCTTAGTAAAAGGCGAAAGATTTATTCGCAAATGAATAGAAGCCAGAGTGTTTCTCCACCGTCAGTGACAGTCGCAATAAAAATTGTGACATTTACAATTAATGACAGATTTAAAGTTATTCATAAAAGTTATTTCTGCGTCAAAGGGCTTAAATTCTTTAACAGAAATCTACACAGAGAAACAAACATAGAATGAACCGTAATCTTTAGTAAAAGGAAATCTTTAGTAAAAGGAACTCTCTAGTACAACGAAATCTTTAGTAAAAGGAAATCGTTAGTAAAAGGAAATCTTTAGCAAAAGGAAATCTTTAGTAAAAGGATATCTAAACGAAATTCTTTAGTAAAAGGCGAAAGATTTATGCGCAAATGAATAGAAGCCAGAGTGTTTCTCCACCGTCAGTGACAGTCCCAATAAAAATCGTGACATTTACAATTAATGACAGATTTAAAGTTCTTCATAAAAGTTATTTCTGTGCCAAAGAGCTTACTTTCTTTAACAGAAATCTACACAGAGAAACAATCATAGAATGAACCGTAATATTTAGTGAAAGGAAATCTTTAGTAAAAGGAAATCTTTAGTAAAAGGAAATCTAAACGGAAATCTTTAGTAAAGGCGAAAGATTTACTCGCAAATTATGAGAAACCAGAGTATTTCTCGACCGTCAGTGACGGACATCCAATAAAAATTGTGACATTTATAATAAATGACAGATTTAACCTTATTTCTGCATCAAAGGTCTTAAATTTCTTAACAAAAATATACACAGAGAAACAAACATTGAATGAACCGAAATAATTAGTAAATGGAAATCTTTAGTAAAAGGAAATCTTTAGTAAAAGGAAATCTTTAGTAAAAGGAAATCTCTAGTACAACGAAATCTTTAGTAAAAGGAAATCGTTAGTAAAAGGAAATCTTTAGCAAAAGGAAATGTTTAGTAAAAGGATATCTAAACGAAATTCTTTAGTAAAAGGCGAAAGATTTATTCGCAAATGAATAGAAGCCAGAGTGTTATTTCTGCATCAAAGGGCTTAAATTCTTTAACCAAAATCTACACAGAGAAACAAACATAGAATGAACCGTAATTTTTAGTGGAAGGATATCTTTAGTAAAAGGAAATCCTTAGTAAAAAGAAATCTCCAGTAAAACGAAATCTTTGTAAAAGGAAATCTTTAGTAAAGGCGAAAGATTTACTCGCAAATTATGAGAAACCAGAGTATTTCTCGACCGTCAGTGACGGACATCCAATAAAAATTGTGACATTTATAATAAATGACAGATTTAACCTTATTTCTGCATCAAAGGTCTTAAATTTCTTAACAAAAATATACACAGAGAAACAAACATTGAATGAACCGAAATAATTAGTAAATGGAAATCTTTAGTAAAAGGAAATCTTTAGTAAAAGGAAATCTCTAGTACAACGAAATCTTTAGTAAAAGGAAATCGTTAGTAACAAGAAATCTTTAGCAAAAGGAAATCTTTAGTAAAAGGATATCTAAACGAAATTCTTTAGTAAAAGGCGAAAGATTTATTCGCAAATGAATAGAAGCCAGAGTGTTATTTCTGCATCAAAGGGCTTAAATTCTTTAACCGAAATCTACACAGAGAAACAAACATAGAATGAACCGTAATTTTTAGTGGAAGGATATCTTTAGTAAAAGGAAATCCTTAGTAAAAAGAAATCTCCAGTAAAACGAAATCTTTAGTAAAAGGAAATCTTTAGTAAAAGGAAATCTAAACGGAAATCTTTAGTAAAGGCGAATGATTTACTCGCAAATTATGAGAAACCAGAGTATTTCTCGACCGTCAGTGACGGACATCCAATAAAAATTGTGACATTTGTAATAAATGACAGATTTAAACTTATTTCTGCATTAAAGGTTTTAAATTTCTTAACAGAAATATACACAGAGAAACAAACATTGAATGAACCGAAATCTTTAGTAAAAGGAAATCTTTAGTAAGAGGAAATCTCTAGCAAAAGGAAATCTTTAGTAAAAGGAAATCTTTAGTAAAAGGAAATCTTTAGCAAAAGGAAACCTTTAGTAAAAGAAAATCTTAACGAAATTCTTTAGTAAAAGGAAATCTGAACGAAATTGTTTAGTAAAAGGCGAAAGATTTATTCGCAAATGAATAGAAGCCAGAGTGCTATTTCTGCATCAAAGGGCTTAAATTCTTTAACAGAAATCTACACAGAGAAACAAACATAGAATGAACCGTAATCTTTAGTGGAAGGAAATCTTTAGTAAAAGGAAATCTTTGGTAAAAGGAAATCTTTAGTAAAAGGAAATCTTTAGCAAAAGGAAACCTTTAGTAAAAGAAAATCTTAACGAAATTCTTTAGTAAAAGGAAATCTGAACGAAATTGTTTAGTAAAAGGCGAAAGATTTATTCGCAAATGAATAGAAGCCAGAGTGCTATTTCTGCATCAAAGGGCTTAAATTCTTTAACAGAAATCTACACAGAGAAACAAACATAGAATGAACCGTAATCTTTAGTGGAAGGAAATCTTTAGTAAAAGGAAATCTTTGGTAAAAGGAAATCTTTAGTAAAAGGAAATCTTTAGTAAAAGGAAATCTTTAGTAAAAGGAAATCTCCAGTAAAAGGAAATCTTTAGTGAAAGGAAATCTTTAGTAAAAGGAAATCTTTAGTAAAAGCAAATCCTTAGTAAAAGAAAATCTTTAGTAAAAGGAAATCTTTAGCAAAAGGAAATCTTTAGTAAAAGGAAATCTAAACGAAATTCCTTAGTAAAAGGCGAAAGATTTATTCGCAAATGAATAGAAGCCAGAGTTTTTCTCCACCGTCAGTGACAGTCGCAATAAAAATTGTGACATTTACAGTTAATGACAGATTTAAAGTTCTTCATAAAAGTTATTTCTGCGCCAAAGGGCTTAAATTCTTTAACAGAAATCTACACAGATAAACAAACATAGAATGAACCGTAATCTTTAGTGAAAGGAATTCTTTAGTAAAAGGAAATCTTTAGTAAAAGGAACTCTCTAGTACAACGAAATCTTTAGTAAAAGGAAATCGTTAGTAAAAGGAAATCTTTAGCAAAAGGAAATCTTTAGTAAAAGGATATCTAAACGAAATTCTTTAGTAAAAGGCGAAAGATTTATGCGCAAATGAATAGAAGCCAGAGTGTTTCTCCACCGTCAGTGACAGTCCCAATAAAAATCGTGACATTTACAATTAATGACAGATTTAAAGTTCTTCATAAAAGTTATTTCTGTGCCAAAGAGCTTACTTTCTTTAACAGAAATCTACACAGAGAAACAATCATAGAATGAACCGTAATATTTAGTGAAAGGAAATCTTTAGTAAAAGGAAATCTTTAGTAAAAGGAAATCTAAACGGAAATCTTTAGTAAAGGCGAAAGATTTACTCGCAAATTATGAGAAACCAGAGTATTTCTCGACCGTCAGTGACGGACATCCAATAAAAATTGTGACATTTATAATAAATGACAGATTTAACCTTATTTCTGCATCAATGGTCTTAAATTTCTTAACAAAAATATACACAGAGAAACAAACATTGAATGAACCGAAATAATAAGTAAATGGAAATCTTTAGTAAAAGGAAATCTTTAGTAAAAGGAAATCTCTAGTACAACGAAATCTTTAGTAAAAGGAAATCGTTAGTAAAAGGAAATCTTTAGCAAAAGGAAATCTTTAGTAAAAGGATATCTAAACGAAATTCTTTAGTAAAAGGCGAAAGATTTATTCGCAAATGAATAGAAGCCAGAGTGTTATTTCTGCATCAAAGGGCTTAAATTCTTTAACCGAAATCTACACAGAGAAACAAACATAGAATGAACCGTAATTTTTAGTGGAAGGATATCTTTAGTAAAAGGAAATCCTTAGTAAAAAGAAATCTCCAGTAAAACGAAATCTTTAGTAAAAGGAAATCTTTAGTAAAGGCGAAAGATTTACTCGCAAATTATGAGAAACCAGAGTATTTCTCGACCGTCAGTGACGGACATCCAATAAAAATTGTGACATTTATAATAAATGACAGATTTAACCTTATTTCTGCATCAAAGGTCTTAAATTTCTTAACAAAAATATACACAGAGAAACAAACATTGAATGAACCGAAATCTTTAGTAAAAGGAAATCTTTAGTAAAAGGAAATCTCTAGTACAACGAAATCTTTAGTAAAAGGAAATCGTTAGTAAAAGGAAATATTTAGCAAAAGGAAATCTTTAGTAAAAGGATATCTAAACGAAATTCTTTAGTAAAAGGCGAAAGATTTATTCGCAAATGAATAGAAGCCAGAGTGTTATTTCTGCATCAAAGGGCTTAAATTCTTTAACCGAAATCTACACAGAGAAACAAACATAGAATGAACCGTAATTTTTAGTGGAAGGATATCTTTAGTAAAAGGAAATCCTTAGTAAAAAGAAATCTCCAGTAAAACGAAATCTTTAGTAAAAGGAAATCTTTAGTAAAAGGAAATCTAAACGGAAATCTTTAGTAAAGGCGAATGATTTACTCGCAAATTATGAGAAACCAGAGTATTTCTCGACCGTCAGTGACGGACATCCAATAAAAATTGTGACATTTATAATAAATGACAGATTTAAACTTATTTCTGCATTAAAGGTTTTAAATTTCTTAACAGAAATATACACAGAGAAACAAACATTGAATGAACCGAAATCTTTAGTAAAAGGAAATCTTTAGTAAGAGGAAATCTCTAGCAAAAGGAAATCTTTAGTAAAAGGAAATCTTTAGTAAAAGGAAATCTTTAGTAAAAGGAAATCTTTAGTAAAAGGAAATCTTAACGAAATTCTTTAGTAAAAGGAAATCTGAACGAAATTGATTAGTAAAAGGCGAAAGATTTATTCGCAAATGAATAGAAGCCAGAGTGCTATTTCTGCATCAAAGGGCTTAAATTCTTTAACAGAAATCTACACAGAGAAACAAACATAGAATGAACCGTAATCTTTAGTGGAAGGAAATCTTTAGTAAAAGGAAATCTTTGGTAAAAGGAAATCTTTAGTGAAAGGAAATCTTTAGTAAAAGGAAATCTTTAGTAAAAGGAAATCTTTAGTAAAAGGAAATCTTTAGTAAAAGGAAATCTCCAGTAAAAGGAAATCTTTAGTAACAGAAAATCTTTAGTAAAAGGAAATCTTTAGTAAAAGGAAGTCTTTAGTAAAAGCAAATCCTTAGTAAAAGAAAATCTTTAGTAAAAGGAAATCTTTAACAAAAGGAAGTCTTCGGTAAAAGGAAATCTAAACGAAATTCTTTAGTAAAAGGCGAAAGATATATTCGCAAATGAATAGAAGCCAGAGTGTTTCTCCACCGTCAGTGACAGTCCCAATAAAAATCGTGACATTAACGATTAATGACAGATTTAAAGTTCTTCATAAATTTCTGCGCCAAAGGGCTTAAATTCTTTAACAGAAATCTACACAGAGAAACAAACATAGAATGAACCGTAATCTTTAGTGAAAGGAAATCTTTAGTAAAAGGAAATCTTTGGTAAAAGGAAATCTTTAGTAAAAGGAAATCTTTAGTAAAAGGAAATCTTTAGTAAAAAGAAATCTTTAGTAAAAGGAAATCTTTAGTGAAAGGAAATCTTTAGTAAAAGGAAATCTTTAGTAAAAGCAAATCCTTAGTAAAAGAAAATCTTTAGTAAAAGGAAATCTTTAGCAAAAGGAAATCTTTAGTAAAAGGAAATCTAAACGAAATTCCTTAGTAAAAGGCGAAAGATTTATTCGCAAATGAATAGAAGCCAGAGTGTTTCTCCACCGTCAGTGACAGTCGCAATAAAATTTGTGACATTTACAGTTAATGACAGATTTAAAGTTCTTCATAAAAGTTATTTCTGCGCCAAAGGGCTTAAATTCTTTAACAGAAATCTACACAGAGAAACAAACATAGAATGAACCGTAATCTTTAGTGAAAGGAATTCTTTAGTAAAAGGAAATCTAAACGAAATTCTTTAGTAAAAGGCGAAAGATTTATTCGCAAATGAATAGAAGCCAGAGTGTTTCTCCACCGTCAGTGACAGTCGCAATAAAAATTGTAACATTTACAATTAATGACAGATTTAAAGTTCTTCATAAAAGTTATTTCTGCGTCAAAGGGCTTAAATTCTTTAACAGAAATCTACACAGAGAAACAAACATTCAATGAACCGAAATCTTTAGTAAAAGGAAATCTTTAGTAAAAGGAAATCTAAACGGAAATCTTTAGTAAAGGCGAATGATTTACTCGCAAATTATGAGAAACCAGAGTATTTCTCGACCGTCAGTGACGGACATCCAATAAAAATTGTGACATTTATAATAAATGACAGATTTAAACTTATTTCTGCATTAAAGGTTTTAAATTTCTTAACAGAAATATACACAGAGAAACAAACATTGAATGAACCGAAATCTTTAGTAAAAGGAAATCTTTAGTAAGAGGAAATCTCTAGCAAAAGGAAATCTTTAGTAAAAGGAAATCTTTAGTAAAAGGAAATCTTTAGTAAAAGGAAATCTTTAGTAAAAGGAAATCTTTAGTAAAAGGAAATCTTTAGCAAAAGGAAACCTTTAGTAAAAGAAAATCTTAACGAAATTCTTTAGTAAAAGGAAATCTGAACGAAATTGTTTAGTAAAAGGCGAAAGATTTATTCGCAAATGAATAGAAGCCAGAGTGCTATTTCTGCATCAAAGGGCTTAAATTCTTTAACAGAAATCTACACAGAGAAACAAACATAGAATGAACCGTAATCTTTAGTGGAAGGAAATCTTTAGTAAAAGGAAATCTTTGGTAAAAGGAAATCTTTAGTGAAAGGAAATCTTTAGTAAAAGGAAATCTTTAGTAAAAGGAAATCTCCAGTAAAAGGAAATCTTTAGTAACAGAAAATCTTTAGTAAAAGGAAATCTTTAGTAAAAGGAAGTCTTTAGTAAAAGCAAATCCTTAGTAAAAGAAAATCTTTAGTAAAAGGAAATCTTTAACAAAAGGAAGTCTTCGGTAAAAGGAAATCTAAACGAAATTCTTTAGTAAAAGGCGAAAGATATATTCGCAAATGAATAGAAGCCAGAGTGTTATTTCTGCATCAAAGGGCTTAAATTCTTTAACCGAAATCTACACAGAGAAACAAACATAGAATGAACCGTAATTTTTAGTGGAAGGATATCTTTAGTAAAAGGAAATCCTTAGTAAAAAGAAATCTCCAGTAAAACGAAATCTTTAGTAAAAGGAAATCTTTAGTAAAAGGAAATCTAAACGGAAATCTTTAGTAAAGGCGAATGATTTACTCGCAAATTATGAGAAACCAGAGTATTTCTCGACCGTCAGTGACGGACATCCAATAAAAATTGTGACATTTATAATAAATGACAGATTTAAACTTATTTCTGCATTAAAGGTTTTAAATTTCTTAACAGAAATATACACAGAGAAACAAACATTGAATGAACCGAAATCTTTAGTAAAAGGAAATCTTTAGTAAGAGGAAATCTCTAGCAAAAGGAAATCTTTAGTAAAAGGAAATCTTTAGTAAAAGGAAATCTTTAGTAAAAGGAAATCTTTAGTAAAAGGAAATCTTTAGTAAAAGGAAATCTTTAGTAAAAGGAAATCTTTAGTAAAAGGAAATCTTTAGCAAAAGGAAACCTTTAGTAAAAGAAAATCTTAACGAAATTCTTTAGTAAAAGGAAATCTGAACGAAATTGATTAGTAAAAGGCGAAAGATTTATTCGCAAATGAATAGAAGCCAGAGTGCTATTTCTGCATCAAAGGGCTTAAATTCTTTAACAGAAATCTACACAGAGAAACAAACATAGAATGAACCGTAATCTTTAGTGGAAGGAAATCTTTAGTAAAAGGAAATCTTTGGTAAAAGGAAATCTTTAGTGAAAGGAAATCTTTAGTAAAAGGAAATCTTTAGTAAAAGGAAATCTTTAGTAAAAGGAAATCTTTAGTAAAAGGAAATCTCCAGTAAAAGGAAATCTTTAGTAACAGAAAATCTTTAGTAAAAGGAAATCTTTAGTAAAAGGAAGTCTTTAGTAAAAGCAAATCCTTAGTAAAAGAAAATCTTTAGTAAAAGGAAATCTTTAACAAAAGGAAGTCTTCGGTAAAAGGAAATCTAAACGAAATTCTTTAGTAAAAGGCGAAAGATATATTCGCAAATGAATAGAAGCCAGAGTGTTTCTCCACCGTCAGTGACAGTCCCAATAAAAATCGTGACATTAACGATTAATGACAGATTTAAAGTTCTTCATAAATTTCTGCGCCAAAGGGCTTAAATTCTTTAACAGAAATCTACACAGAGAAACAAACATAGAATGAACCGTAATCTTTAGTGAAAGGAAATCTTTAGTAAAAGGAAATCTCCAGTAAAAGGAAATCTTTGGTAAAAGGAAATCTTTAGTAAAAGGAAATCTTTAGTAAAAGGAAATCTTTAGTAAAAAGAAATCTTTAGTAAAAGGAAATCTTTAGTGAAAGGAAATCTTTAGTAAAAGGAAATCTTTAGTAAAAGCAAATCCTTAGTAAAAGAAAATCTTTAGTAAAAGGAAATCTTTAGCAAAAGGAAATCTTTAGTAAAAGGAAATCTAAACGAAATTCCTTAGTAAAAGGCGAAAGATTTATTCGCAAATGAATAGAAGCCAGAGTGTTTCTCCACCGTCAGTGACAGTCTCTGCATCAAAGGGCTTAAATTCTTTAACAGAAATCTACACAGAGAAACAAACATAGAATGAACCGTAATCTTTAGTGGAAGGAAATCTTTAGTAAAAGGAAATCTTTGGTAAAAGGAAATCTTTAGTGAAAGGAAATCTTTAGTAAAAGGAAATCTTTAGTAAAAGGAAATCTTTAGTAAAAGGAAATCTCCAGTAAAAGGAAATCTTTAGTAACAGAAAATCTTTAGTAAAAGGAAATCTTTAGTAAAAGGAAGTCTTTAGTAAAAGCAAATCCTTAGTAAAAGAAAATCTTTAGTAAAAGGAAATCTTTAACAAAAGGAAGTCTTCGGTAAAAGGAAATCTAAACGAAATTCTTTAGTAAAAGGCGAAAGATATATTCGCAAATGAATAGAAGCCAGAGTGTTTCTCCACCGTCAGTGACAGTCCCAATAAAAATCGTGACATTAACGATTAATGACAGATTTAAAGTTCTTCATAAATTTCTGCGCCAAAGGGCTTAAATTCTTTAACAGAAATCTACACAGAGAAACAAACATAGAATGAACCGTAATCTTTAGTGAAAGGAAATCTTTAGTAAAAGGAAATCTTTAGTAAAAGAAAATCTCCAGTAAAAGGAAATCTTTGGTAAAAGGAAACCTTTAGTAAAAGGAAATCTTTAGTAAAAGGAAATCTTTAGTGAAAGGAAATCTTTAGTAAAAGGAAATCTTTAGTAAAAGCAAATCCTTAGTAAAAGAAAATCTTTAGTAAAAGGAAATCTTTAGCAAAAGGAAATCTTTAGTAAAAGGAAATCTAAACGAAATTCCTTAGTAAAAGGCGAAAGATTTATTCGCAAATGAATAGAAGCCAGAGTGTTTCTCCACCGTCAGTGACAGTCGCAATAAAAATTGTGACATTTACAGTTAATGACAGATTTAAAGTTCATCATAAAAGTTATTTCTGCGCCAAAGGGCTTAAATTCTTTAACAGAAATCTACACAGAGAAACAAACATAGAATGAACCGTAATCTTTAGTGAAAGGAATTCTTTAGTAAAAGGAAATCTAAACGAAATTCTTTAGTAAAAGGCGAAAGATTTATTCGCAAATGAATAGAAGCCAGAGTGTTTCTCCACCGTCAGTGACAGTCGCAATAAAAATTGTAACATTTACAATTAATGACAGATTTAAAGTTCTTCATAAAAGTTATTTCTGCGTCAAAGGGCTTAAATTCTTTAACAGAAATCTATGCAGAAAAACAAACATTCAATGAACCGAAATCTTTAGTAAAAGGAAATCTTTAGTAAAAGGAAATCTCTGGTAAAAGGAAATCTTTAGTAAAAGGAAATCTTTAGTAAAAGGAAATCTTTATTAAAAGGAAATCTTTAGTAAAAGGAAATCTTTAGTAAAGGCGAAAGATTTACTCGCAAATTATGAGAAACCAGAGTATTTCTCGACCGTCAGTGACGGACATCCAATAAAAATTGTGACATTTATAATAAATGACAGATTTAACCTTATTTCTGCATCAAAGGTCTTAAATTTCTTAACAAAAATATACACAGAGAAACAAACATTGAATGAACCGAAATAATTAGTAAAAGGAAATCTTTAGTAAAAGGAAATCTTTAGTAAAAGGAAATCTCTAGTACAACGAAATCTTTAGTAAAAGGAAATCGTTAGTAAAAGGAAATCTTTAGCAAAAGGAAATCTTTAGTAAAAGGATATCTAAACGAAATTCTTTAGTAAAAGGCGAAAGATTTATGCGCAAATGAATAGAAGCCAGAGTGTTTCTCCACCGTCAGTGACAGTCCCAATAAAAATCGGGACATTTACAATTAATGACAGATTTAAAGTTGATCATAAAAGTTATTTCTGTGCCAAAGAGCTTACTTTCTTTAACAGAAATCTACACAGAGAAACAATCATAGAATGAACCGTAATATTTAGTGAAAGGAAATCTCTAGTAAAAGGAAATCTTTAGTAAAAGGAAATCTAAACGGAAATCTTTAGTAAAGGCGAAAGATTTACTCGCAAATTATGAGAAACCAGAGTATTTCTCGACCGTCAGTGACGGACATCCAATAAAAATTGTGACATTTATAATAAATGACAGATTTAACCTTATTTCTGCATCAAAGGTCTTAAATTTCTTAACAAAAATATACACAGAGAAACAAACATTGAATGAACCGAAATAATTAGTAAAAGGAAATCTTTAGTAAAAGGAAATCTTTAGCAAAAGGAAATCTTTAGTAAAAGGAAATCTCTAGTACAACGAAATCTTTAGTAAAAGGAAATCGTTAGTAAAAGGAAATCTTTAGCAAAAGGAAATCTTTAGTAAAAGGATATCTAAACGAAATTCTTTAGTAAAAGGCGAAAGATTTATTCGCAAATGAATAGAAGCCAGAGTGTTATTTCTGCATCAAAGGGCTTAAATTCTTTAACCGAAATCTACACAGAGAAACAAACATAGAATGAACCGTAATTTTTAGTGGAAGGATATCTTTAGTAAAAGGAAATCCTTAGTAAAAAGAAATCTCCAGTAAAACGAAATCTTTAGTAAAAGGAAATCTTTAGTAAAAGGAAATCTAAACGGAAATCTTTAGTAAAGGCGAAAGATTTACTCGCAAATTATGAGAAACCAGAGTATTTCTCGACCGTCAGTGACGGACATCCAATAAAAATTGTGACATTTATAATAAATGACAGATTTAACCTTATTTCTGCATCAAAGGTCTTAAATTTCTTAACAAAAATATACACAGAGAAACAAACATTGAATGAACCGAAATAATTAGTAAAAGGAAATCTTTAGTAAAAGGAAATCTTTAGTAAAAGGAAATCTCTAGTACAACGAAATCTTTAGTAAAAGGAAATCGTTAGTAAAAGGAAATCTTTAGCAAAAGGAAATCTTTAGTAAAAGGATATCTAAACGAAATTCTTTAGTAAAAGGCGAAAGATTTATTCGCAAATGAATAGAAGCCAGAGTGTTATTTCTGCATCAAAGGGCTTAAATTCTTTAACCGAAATCTACACAGAGAAACAAACATAGAATGTACCGTAATTTTTAGTGGAAGGATATCTTTAGTAAAAGGAAATCCTTAGTAAAAAGAAATCTCCAGTAAAACGAAATCTTTAGTAAAAGGAAATCTTTAGTAAAAGGAAATCTAAACGGAAATCTTTAGTAAAGGCGAATGATTTACTCGCAAATTATGAGAAACCAGAGTATTTCTCGACCGTCAGTGACGGACATCCAATAAAAATTGTGACATTTATAATAAATGACAGATTTAAACTTATTTCTGCATTAAAGGTTTTAAATTTCTTAACAGAAATATACACAGAGAAACAAACATTGAATGAACCGAAATCTTTATTTAGTAAAAGGAAATCTTTAGTAAGAGGAAATCTCTAGCAAAAGGAAATCTTTAGTAAAAGGAAATCTTTAGTAAAAGGAAATCTTTAGTAAAAGGAAATCTTTAGTAAAAGGAAATCTTTAGCAAAAGGAAACCTTTAGTAAAAGAAAATCTTAACGAAATTCTTTAGTAAAAGGAAATCTGAACGAAATTGTTTAGTAAAAGGCGAAAGATTTATTCGCAAATGAATAGAAGCCAGAGTGCTATTTCTGCATCAAAGGGCTTAAATTCTTTAACAGAAATCTACACAGAGAAACAAACATAGAATGAACCGTAATCTTTAGTGGAAGGAAATCTTTAGTAAAAGGAAATCTTTGGTAAAAGGAAATCTTTAGTAAAAGAAAATCTTTAGTAAAAGGAAATCTTTAGTAAAAGGAAATCTTTAGTAAAAGGAAATCTCCAGTAAAAGGAAATCTTTAGTAACAGAAAATCTTTAGTAAAAGGAAATCTTTAGTAAAAGGAAGTCTTTAGTAAAAGCAAATCCTTAGTAAAAGAAAATCTTTAGTAAAAGGAAATCTTTAACAAAAGGAAGTCTTCGGTAAAAGGAAATCTAAACGAAATTCTTTAGTAAAAGGCGAAAGATATATTCGCAAATGAATAGAAGCCAGAGTGTTTCTCCACCGTCAGTGACAGTCCCAATAAAAATCGTGACATTAACGATTAATGACAGATTTAAAGTTCTTCATAAATTTCTGCGCCAAAGGGCTTAAATTCTTTAACAGAAATCTACACAGAGAAACAAACAAAGAATGAACCGTAATCTTTAGTGAAAGGAAATCTTTAGTAAAAGGAAATCTCCAGTAAAAGGAAATCTTTGGTAAAAGGAAATCTTTAGTAAAAGGAAATCTTTAGTAAAAGGAAATCTTTAGTAAAAAGAAATCTTTAGTAAAAAGAAATCTTTAGTAAAAGGAAATCTTTAGTGAAAGGAAATCTTTAGTAAAAGGAAATCTTTAGTAAAAGCAAATCCTTAGTAAAAGAAAATCTTTAGTAAAAGGAAATCTTTAGCAAAAGGAAATCTTTAGTAAAAGGAAATCTAAATGAAAAAAGTAAAAGGCGAAAGATTTATTCGCAAATGAATAGAAGCCAGAGTGTTTCTCCACCGTCAGTGACAGTCGCAATAAAAATTGTGACATTTACAGTTAATGACAGATTTAAAGTTCTTCATAAAAGTTATTTCTGCGCCAAAGGGCTTAAATTCTTTAACAGAAATCTACACAGAGAAACAAACATAGAATGAACCGTAATCTTTAGTGAAAGGAATTCTTTAGTAAAAGGAAATCTAAACGAAATTCTTTAGTAAAAGGCGAAAGATTTATTCGCAAATGAATAGAAGCCAGAGTGTTTCTCCACCATCAGTGACAGTCGCAATAAAAATTGTAACATTTACAATTAATGACAGATTTAAAGTTCTTCATAAAAGTTATTTCTGCGTCAAAGGGCTTAAATTCTTTAACAGAAATCTACACAGAGAAACAAACATTCAATGAACCGAAATCTTTAGTAAAAGGAAATCTTTAGTAAAAGGAAATCTCTGGTAAAAGGAAATCTTTAGTAAAAGGAAATCTTTATTAAAAGGAAATCTTTAGTAAAAGGAAATCTTTAGTAAAAGGAAATCTTTAGTAAAAGGAAATCTTTAGTAAAAGGAAATCTCTAGTACAACGAAATCTTTAGTAAAAGGAAATCGTTAGTAAAAGGAAATCTTTAGCAAAAGGAAATCTTTAGTAAAAGGATATCTAAACGAAATTCTTTAGTAAAAGGCGAAAGATTTATTCGCAAATGAATAGAAGCCAGAGTGTTATTTCTGCATCAAAGGGCTTAAATTCTTTAACCGAAATCTACACAGAGAAACAAACATAGAATGTACCCTAATTTTTAGTGGAAGGATATCTTTAGTAAAAGGAAATCCTTAGTAAAAAGAAATCTCCAGTAAAACGAAATCTTTAGTAAAAGGAAATCTTTAGTAAAAGGAAATCTAAACGGAAATCTTTAGTAAAGGCGAATGATTTATTCGCAAATGAATAGAAGCCAGAGTGTTTCTCCACCGTCAGTGACAGTCGCAATAAAAATTGTAACATTTACAATTAATGACAGATTTAAAGTTCTTCATAAAAGTTATTTCTGCATCAAAGGGCTTAAATTCTTTAACAGAAATCTACACAGAGAAACAAACATTCAATGAACCGTAATCTTTAGTGAAAGGAATTCTTTAGTAAAAGGAAATCTAAACGAAATTCTTTAGTAAAAGGCGAAAGATTTATTCGCAAATGAATAGAAGCCAGAGTGTTTCTCCACCGTCAGTGACAGTCGCAATAAAAATTGTAACATTTACAATTAATGACAGATTTAAAGTTCTTCATAAAAGTTATTTCTGCATCAAAGGGCTTAAATTCTTTAACAGAAATCTACACAGAGAAACAAACATTCAATGAACCGAAATCTTTAGTAAAAGGAAATCTCTGGTAAAAGGAAATCTTTAGTAAAAGGAAATCTTTCGTAAAAGGAAATCTTTAGTAAAAGGAAATCTCCAGTAAAAGGAAATCTTTAGTAACAGAAAATCTTTAGTAAAAGGAAATCTTTAGTAAAAGGAAGTCTTTAGTAAAAGCAAATCCTTAGTAAAAGAAAATCTTTAGTAAAAGGATATCTTTAACAAAAGGAAGTCTTCGGTAAAAGGAAATCTAAACGAAATTCTTTAGTAAAAGGCGAAAGATATATTCTGTTAGCAAATGAATAGAAGCCAGAGTGTTTCTCCACCGTCAGTGACAGTCCCAATAAAAATCGTGACATTAACAATTAATGACAGATTTAAAGTTCTTCATAAATTTCTGCGCCAAAGGGCTTAAATTCTTTAACAGAGATCTACACAGAGAAACAAACATAGAATGAACCGTAATCTTTAGTGAAAGGAAATCTTTAGTAAAAGAAAATCTCCAGTAAAAGGAAATCTTTGGTAAAAGGAAATCTTTGGTAAAAGGAAATCTTTAGTAAAAGGAAATCTTTAGTAAAAGGAAATCTTTAGTGAAAGGAAATCTTTAGTAAAAGGAAATCTTTAGTAAAAGCAAATCCTTAGTAAAAGAAAATCTTTAGTAAAAGGAAATCTTTAGCAAAAGGAAATCTTTAGTAAAAGGAAATCTAAACGAAATTCCTTAGTAAAAGGCGAAAGATTTATTCGCAAATGAATAGAAGCCAGAGTGTTTCTCCACCGTCAGTGACAGTCGCAATAAAAATTGTGACATTTACAGTTAATGACAGATTTAAAGTTCATCATAAAAGTTATTTCTGCGCCAAAGGGCTTAAATTCTTTAACAGAAATCTACACAGAGAAACAAACATAGAATGAACCGTAATCTTTAGTGAAAGGAATTCTTTAGTAAAAGGAAATCTAAACGAAATTCTTCAGTAAAAGGCGAAAGATTTATGCGCAAATGAATAGAAGCCAGAGTGTTTCTCCACCGTCAGTGACAGTCCCAATAAAAATCGTGACATTTACAATTAATGACAGATTTAAAGTTGATCATAAAAGTTATTTCTGTGCCAAAGAGCTTACTTTCTTTAACAGAAATCTACACAGAGAAACAATCATAGAATGAACCGTAATATTTAGTGAAAGGAAATCTCTAGTAAAAGGAAATCTTTAGTAAAAGGAAATCTAAACGGAAATCTTTAGTAAAGGCGAAAGATTTACTCGCAAATTATGAGAAACCAGAGTATTTCTCGACCGTCAGTGACGGACATCCAATAAAAATTGTGACATTTATAATAAATGACAGATTTAACCTTATTTCTGCATCAAAGGTCTTAAATTTCTTAACAAAAATATACACAGAGAAACAAACATTGAATGAACCGAAATAATTAGTAAAAGGAAATCTTTAGTAAAAGGAAATCTTTAGCAAAAGGAAATCTTTAGTAAAAGGAAATCTCTAGTACAACGAAATCTTTAGTAAAAGGAAATCGTTAGTAAAAGGAAATCTTTAGCAAAAGGAAATCTTTAGTAAAAGGATATCTAAACGAAATTCTTTAGTAAAAGGCGAAAGATTTATTCGCAAATGAATAGAAGCCAGAGTGTTATTTCTGCATCAAAGGGCTTAAATTCTTTAACCGAAATCTACACAGAGAAACAAACATAGAATGAACCGTAATTTTTAGTGGAAGGATATCTTTAGTAAAAGGAAATCCTTAGTAAAAAGAAATCTCCAGTAAAACGAAATCTTTAGTAAAAGGAAATCTTTAGTAAAAGGAAATCTAAACGGAAATCTTTAGTAAAGGCGAAAGATTTACTCGCAAATTATGAGAAACCAGAGTATTTCTCGACCGTCAGTGACGGACATCCAATAAAAATTGTGACATTTATAATAAATGACAGATTTAACCTTATTTCTGCATCAAAGGTCTTAAATTTCTTAACAAAAATATACACAGAGAAACAAACATTGAATGAACCGAAATAATTAGTAAAAGGAAATCTTTAGTAAAAGGAAATCTTTAGTAAAAGGAAATCTCTAGTACAACGAAATCTTTAGTAAAAGGAAATCGTTAGTAAAAGGAAATCTTTAGCAAAAGGAAATCTTTAGTAAAAGGATATCTAAACGAAATTCTTTAGTAAAAGGCGAAAGATTTATTCGCAAATGAATAGAAGCCAGAGTGTTATTTCTGCATCAAAGGGCTTAAATTCTTTAACCGAAATCTACACAGAGAAACAAACATAGAATGTACCGTAATTTTTAGTGGAAGGATATCTTTAGTAAAAGGAAATCCTTAGTAAAAAGAAATCTCCAGTAAAACGAAATCTTTAGTAAAAGGAAATCTTTAGTAAAAGGAAATCTAAACGGAAATCTTTAGTAAAGGCGAATGATTTACTCGCAAATTATGAGAAACCAGAGTATTTCTCGACCGTCAGTGACGGACATCCAATAAAAATTGTGACATTTATAATAAATGACAGATTTAAACTTATTTCTGCATTAAAGGTTTTAAATTTCTTAACAGAAATATACACAGAGAAACAAACATTGAATGAACCGAAATCTTTAGTAAAAGGAAATCTTTAGTAAGAGGAAATCTCTAGCAAAAGGAAATCTTTAGTAAAAGGAAATCTTTAGTAAAAGGAAATCTTTAGTAAAAGGAAATCTTTAGCAAAAGGAAACCTTTAGTAAAAGAAAATCTTAACGAAATTCTTTAGTAAAAGGAAATCTGAACGAAATTGTTTAGTAAAAGGCGAAAGATTTATTCGCAAATGAATAGAAGCCAGAGTGCTATTTCTTTATCAAAGGGCTTAAATTCTTTAACAGAAATCTACACAGAGAAACAAACATAGAATGAACCGTAATCTTTAGTGGAAGGAAATCTTTAGTAAAAGGAAATCTTTGGTAAAAGGAAATCTTTAGTAAAAGAAAATCTTTAGTAAAAGGAAATCTTTAGTAAAAGGAAATCTCCAGTAAAAGGAAATCTTTAGTAACAGAAAATCTTTAGTAAAAGGAAATCTTTAGTAAAAGGAAGTCTTTAGTAAAAGCAAATCCTTAGTAAAAGAAAATCTTTAGTAAAAGGAAATCTTTAACAAAAGGAAGTCTTCGGTAAAAGGAAATCTAAACGAAATTCTTTAGTAAAAGGCGAAAGATATATTCGCAAATGAATAGAAGCCAGAGTGTTTCTCCACCGTCAGTGACAGTCCCAATAAAAATCGTGACATTAACGATTAATGACAGATTTAAAGTTCTTCATAAATTTCTGCGCCAAAGGGCTTAAATTCTTTAACAGAAATCTACACAGAGAAACAAACATAGAATGAACCGTAATCTTTAGTGAAAGGAAATCTTTAGTAAAAGGAAATCTCCAGTAAAAGGAAATCTTTGGTAAAAGGAAATCTTTAGTAAAAGGAAATCTTTAGTAAAAGAAAATCTTTAGTAAAAAGAAATCTTTAGTAAAAGGAAATCTTTAGTGAAAGGAAATCTTTAGTAAAAGGAAATCTTTAGTAAAAGCAAATCCTTAGTAAAAGAAAATCTTTAGTAAAAGGAAATCTTTAGCAAAAGGAAATCTTTAGTAAAAGGAAATCTAAATGAAATTCCTTAGTAAAAGGCGAAAGATTTATTCGCAAATGAATAGAAGCCAGAGTGTTTCTCCACCGTCAGTGACAGTCGCAATAAAAATTGTGACATTTACAGTTAATGACAGATTTAAAGTTCTTCATAAAAGTTATTTCTGCGCCAAAGGGCTTAAATTCTTTAACAGAAATCTACACAGAGAAACAAACATAGAATGAACCGTAATCTTTAGTGAAAGGAATTCTTTAGTAAAAGGAAATCTAAACGAAATTCTTTAGTAAAAGGCGAAAGATTTATTCGCAAATGAATAGAAGCCAGAGTGTTTCTCCACCGTCAGTGACAGTCGCAATAAAAATTGTAACATTTACAATTAATGACAGATTTAAAGTTCTTCATAAAAGTTATTTCTGCGTCAAAGGGCTTAAATTCTTTAACAGAAATCTACACAGAGAAACAAACATTCAATGAACCGAAATCTTTAGTAAAAGGAAATCTTTAGTAAAAGGAAATCTCTGGTAAAAGGAAATCTTTAGTAAAAGGAAATCTTTATTAAAAGGAAATCTTTAGTAAAAGGAAATCTTTAGTAAAAGGAAATCTTTAGTAAAAGGAAATCTTTAGTAAAAGGAAATCTAAACAGAAATCTTTAGTAAAGGCGAAAGATTTACTCGCAAATTATGAGAAACCAGAGTATTTCTCGACCGTCAGTGACGGACATCCAATAAAAATTGTGACATTTATAATAAATGACAGATTTAACCTTATTTCTGCATTAAAAGGTCTTAAATTTCTTAACAAAAATATACACAGAGAAACAAACATTGAATGAACCGAAATAATTAGTAAAAGGAAATCTTTAGTAAAAGGAAATCTCTAGTACAACGAAATCTTTAGTAAAAGGAAATCGTTAGTAAAAGGAAATCTTTAGCAAAACGAAATCTTTAGTAAAAGGATAACTAAACGAAATTCTTTAGTAAAAGGCGAAAGATTTATGCGCAAATGAATAGAAGCCAGAGTGTTTCTCCACCGTCAGTGACAGTCCCAATAAAAATCGTGACATTTACAATTAATGACAGATTTAAAGTTCTTCATAAAAGTTATTTC
The DNA here is from genome assembly GCA_963971325.1 of Aphodius granarius. NCBI lineage: Eukaryota > Metazoa > Arthropoda > Insecta > Coleoptera > Scarabaeidae > Aphodius > Aphodius granarius. Next base: position 23,916,448 of record OZ020223.1, read on the forward strand.
TGTGCCAAAGAGCTTACTTTCTTTAACAGAAATCTACACAGAGAAACAATCATAGAATGAACCGTAATATTTAGTGAAAGGAAATCTTTAGTAAAAGGATATCTTTAGTAAAAGGAAATCTTTAGTAAAAGGAAATCTTTAGTAAAAGGAAATCTTTAGTAAAAGGAAATCTAAATGGAAATCTTTAGTAAAGGCGAAAGATTTACTCGCAAATTATGAGAAACCAGAGTATTTCACGACCGTCAGTGACGGACATCCAATAAAAATTGTGACATTTATAATAAATGACAGATTTAAACTTATTTCTGCATCAAAGGTATTAATTTCTTAACAGAAATAAACACAGAGAAACAAACATTGAATGAACCGAAATCTTTAGTAAAAGGAAATCTTTAGTAAAAGAAAATCTCTAGTAAAAGGAAATCTTTAGTAAAAGGAAATCTTTAGCAAAAGGAAATCTTTAGTAAATGGAAATCTTTAGTAAAAGGAAATGTTTAGTAAAAGGAAATCTTTAGTAAAAGGAAATCATTAGTAAAAGGAAATCTTTAGTAAAAGGAAATCTTTAGTAAAAGGAAATCTTTAGTAAAAGGAAATCTTTAGTAAAAGGAAATCTTTAGTAAAAGAAAATCTTTAGCAAAACGAAATCTTTAGTAAAAGGAAATCTAAACGAAATTCTTTAGTAAAAGGCGAAAGATTTATTCGCAAATGAATAGAAGCCAGAGTGTTATTTCTGCATCAAAGGGCTTAAATTCTTTAACAGAGAAACAAACATAGAATGTGCCGTAATCTTTAGTGGAAGGAAATCTTTAGTAAAAGGAAATCTTTAGTAAAAGGCTATCTTTAGTAAAAGTAAATCTAAACGGAAATCTTTAGTAAAGGCGAAAGATTTACTCGCAACGTATGAGAAACCAGAGTATTTCACGACCGTCAGTGACGGACATCCAATAAAAATTGTGACATTTATAATAAATGACAGATTTAAACTTATTTCTGCATCAAAGGTCTTAAATTTCTTAACAGAAATATACACTTAGAAACCCATTTTCAAATTTCCCGCTTAAATGAGAAATGTTACAATGCAGAAATGCTGTACGAAATGTACAGCGATGAAATTTTTTTTGCATATTTAGTTTTCTTAAAACCAGTGTTGCATGATGTTCAGAGAGTAAATAAGCTATCTATCTGTAGTACAGATAGACCAAAACCGGTGGTATTGAAGACGTTTGTATCGACTATGGAGGGTTTTAAGCGTATTAAAAAGCAACTAAAAGATCTTGGATTTAGTGAATTTTCACCCCGATCTTACAACCAAGATCCTTTCGAGAACTTCTTTTGCGAGATTCTCAGCAAGGTGTACGTAATAACAATAAAACAGTTCTAGGCTCGTTCTCCATTACACCATTACTATACTAAAAAATTTAATCATGTATTGTCGTCATTAAAAATTGTCGTGTTAGGAGATAATTGATTACGTTTAATCAAGCGGACATTAGCTCCGGTGTCTAACAAAAATGATGTTTCTAGTGTTCCTAATTCAGGGATATTAGATAGTTGAATACATGATGTGATTGGTTTTGACATTAAACTATAAATTCTGTGTGTCACATTAGTAGGTTGTCGACCAGTTTGTAATTTTGGTTCCTTGGTACGGTCGTTTACTGAGGATTTTGGGAGTTTAAATTGTCATTTTGTTGTTTGCGGTTGTTATTATATTCCCTTTTTCGACATTCAACTATAACGTGACCTTTCTTTTTTACAGTAATTGCAAAATTGGGCCTGGTATGGTGTATTTTATTGATTAAAAGAAGTGGTTGGTGTTTGTTCGTTTTTGTTTGCGTGGTGATAAGAGCTTGAGTGTTTTACCTGATTGACCTGATTAACATTTCGAGAGTTAGGTTTATGTCTGCAGTTGAAGGCAGAATGACTAGGTTTGTTGCATATGTGACAGAATCTAGCATAGGCGTTAATAGTTTGGTATTTTTGAATATTGATTTTTGACTTTCGTTGTTGTTCTTCCTCTAAGGGTAGCGAAATTGCGTTCTAGAGTTTCTGGATTCTGGGATTTAACCAAAATCAAGAGCTCCCTGCTGAGACCCGAAATAAAAACATTGAGAACTTGACCTTTTAAAATTTTGACGCATGCTACCCTCATTCGATAAATCTTCGTCCAACGCATTCAACAATTTGACATAGCAGTTTTCAATTTTATTAGCGAAGGACATCACGCCTTCTGTGTGACCTTGTTTCAAAGAATTCAATTCTAATTGCCATTGCGCCATAGTACGCTTTTATGAATAAGCATTTAATAAATAAGATTTAAGGGTTGACCAATCTGACGTTAGGTTGGGATTCAGAGTTGCTGTGGCTTCACGAAATTGAATAACAGTAGTCGTAAATTAGGGTGGGGGCCCCACCAGATATTTCTTGAGATGTAATCGAGCTTCTTTTATTTTTATAATGTAATTTTAGTTAGTCTTGTGTTTTTGTAAATGGGTAGGCTGAATTATTATTTCCTCTATTTTATTTTCACTTCTTTATATTTTTATGAGAATCTAACAGCTCCTCTAGTAGAAAATAATTTAATTTAAGGGTAAATTAAATTTGTTCTTTTATATTTTGATTCACTCATTTATTTGTTTTTGTCTTAATTAATAAATTTGTTGTTTCTATTTTTTATTTTTTTATTTGTTATTGTTGAAGGCTGTTTTCTTTTGAGTTTAATACTATTATCAGTGTTTATTTCATCAGTAAGGAAAGTAAATCAATATCAATAGTTTAATTAGTTTTGTCTGCTAAAATACTGCACTGGTCCCATTGTCTAAAAACAATATAATAATTGTGGTAGGTATTTGGGATTGTGGTACTTACTTAGCAATAGATGTTCTTTAATTACATTTTTATTACAGCCAACCAAACTATACCATCTATTACAGTAGATCCGATTGCCGATAGGGTCGATAATATATTTCTACGATAAAGCCAATGATGAAACTCTCAAACCATATAACTGTGCACAAGTTCTGATGATGAGAGGCCTTTTTGGAAATTGGAAACAACCATTTTTTTACTACGACTGTGCTTTGAAGAAAGCTAAATTATTCAAGATTATTCAGTTTGTAGAGTCTTCTGGTCTTCCCGTTGTAGCGATGGTAAGTAATAGAGGGTTGCACTAAGAACTGGAAATTTCTGTCGTCAAATCATGGTTTGTTAACCTGGTACACAATACAAAGCCATGTCTTTGCTGATGTGCCTCATTTAATTAAGCTAATCAGGAGTAACTTTTTGGACCATGGATTTTGCGCCTACGGGAAAGAAATCAATCAAGGGAAAGCATCATTGAAAAATTATTGGACTTTACCGGACAATCACATCTGAATATCGTTTAAAAAAATTCTAGGGAATCTTTACGTGTACAAGGTTCACAACACCAAAAAGTAAAAAAACGGCAACAACAATTTTTTCCCATACAATTTCACGCGCAATTAGTAGGTGCAGTTTTTATTTTGAGAAGAAAAACTGGATCGAATGTCCACAACTTTATAAGGAAGTAAACTTACTTAAAAAATGAGTGAAAGGCAAAAAATCTCTTATGCCTTTGCAACAAGGTAATCATTTACTACATGAAAGTAATAGAAAACTAAACTATCGCTATTCAAATGTAGGTATCATTATATCAATTCCATTAAGTTACTCTTCGAAAACATGAAGCTACGATTTGGGGCCAACTTTATTTTAACGTATCGGCTAAATCAGGATGTTGTAAGAGTTTTTTTTGGGCTATTAGGGCCAAAAGCGGACTTTATGATGCGCCCGATCCAATTTAAGTGGTAAATGTTTCTCAAAACTAGTCGACAAACATTTCGCAGAAAAAGGTGATTCAGTGGAAACAGAACTTGATTTCCTTGCCCACGATGGTTTAGAAAATTTGGCAGGTTTCATTTCCCACAAATTAAAAGAGGAACAGGCTGATCATTTACCCGAGGGCGGATTAACGAGACCATCTGAGGAAATAATGAAGCACACAGGAAAACTTCAAGCTATTTTTACTATCGTACATTCAGATAGTTTACTTATCACCAAGAATTATTTAAAGAATCTAATGTTCTTGGCAGAAGACGTAAATTGTAGTGATAAAATAAAAAAACTATTTTTTCGTTCGAGAATGTATTTTCGAATTAGGCACTTAAATGCAGCTCTACATGATCAAACTTTATCCCGGGAAAGAAAAGGCTTAAAAACAATAAACTAGCTGTAATTAAACTAATAAATGAAATATGTTCTAAATCAAGCTGTATTTTTTTATTTGCAATTTAAGATGAGTTGTACGAACGTTTATTGAATATAAATTTATTATATATTTATTACATTTATTGAATATAAATTTATTATAATGTACTAATTTATTAAATATAAGTTTTGTTTTGCAAGTAGATAAACATTCATGGTTACTACTATTATTTGCTTTAACATAACATTTTGAGTAATTTGTTGATTTCATAAGTAACAGTAGCACAAAAAATTAAGGGCTAGATATAAAAAACTGTGTGCTTGTGCTATATGTGTAAATCAGCTCTCCGCATGACGTCATGCGCGTCATGTGGAGAGACGACTGACCGACCACTGGAAACATTGCAAACATTGCTAAAATTAATGAGGATATTCAAGAAATATCTCGTCAAAAATTGTCAGTTAATAGATCCGCTCAAAAGGTGTCGTCTTATGCGAATACCCTCTTAAATATATTACAGGAAAAAAATTAAGAACCAGATGAAGACAGGCACTTTGTTCTCATGCCGTTGCCGATGCTTAAAAAACTTGACGACGATCAAAAGCACTTTGCAAAAGTCGAAATTCTGAATGTTATGAGTGTTGCACAGATATTTTACCAATGCGGATTTTGCCAGCCAGGGTCTATCTGGTGCGATAGATAAGGCGTGCGGAGGGTTAATGTAAACACTAGAGAAAGCAACCTGGAGGCTCGAGAACAAGAGGCCAGGGAGTATTGTAAAGTTGCTCTAGGGGTATAGTTGTGTGGAAAGTATTGTTGTTCTTCTAGAATAATATAGACATGGAGTCATATAACTTGGGCTTGTCGTGGAGAATATAGACATGGAGTCAGACGTATATGGCTTGGGCTTGTCTATCTTGGTGCCATAAAGGATATTATGTGTGTTCCCCCATGACTTGGCACTGGCTAGTGCATTCCGCTCTGCTTCACGGTGTGTGTAAAGTTCATAAGATAAAGTGTTCAGATGACCAAGCTAGCCTATGATTCCAAGGAAATAGATGACATGGACTGGAGACTGAAGTCTGGGGACAGGAGTTCCCGGGTAAGTTAACCTTACACTGTATCGTTATCACTGTTTAAAGAAGGTATTTCTATATTGTTATATGATACGCGGGGGATGTGTAACCGTCCGGTGACGAAGGGAACAGCCGCGGATTCTTTCCATTAGTATGATTATCCATTTACCAATGACGTGTCATATCGGTGAGTAATTATCAATCTATTAAGCATGTTGCAGTTTGGTATCAGATGAACCAGTTTTAGTAATTATGAAAAAATGTAGTGCGGCAAAAATTCTGGCCAACATGAGGAGGGTCAAAACCGACATTCAGTCTGCTGTTCATCCGTCAGAACGTCACATGGGACCGTCAGTAAGTTTAAGTCACCCGAATTATAGTATACACAGATTTACCATACCAACAACAATACGAGCATATATTCAAACAATTTCTGGGCGCTCATTTTCTCTGTCAGAGAGCGAAACATTTGATATGTATGAATAGTATGTTTACGCTTATTATTTTGGAATAAAAAAATATTTTTAACAAACAGTCTCTACTTACCTCAATGTTGCGGTTAAGCATTCTTCTTTTGGGATCGATTTTTGCCACCTACTGTCCTGATAAGTTATTCGTCGTTCAATAAGTTTCAATAAATCATCAAAACTTCGCGCGCTCATTTTATAGTACATAAAAAACTTCTGAGGATGGTCTCTCAAATTAGTGTGGAGTATGTAAAAATGTCATTTAAAAAATCTTTTATCGACAATAGGATCTATCCAATATTTTCGACGGCGTTGTCGTCTCTTCTTTAATAATAATACATAAACAGCTGTTGCACAGATATTTTACCAATGCGGATTTTGCTAGCCAGGGTTTATCTGGTACGATAGATAAGGCGTGCGGAGGGTTAATGTAAACACTAGGGAAAGTAACCTAGAGAGGCTCGAGAAAAAGAGGCCAGGCAGTACCATAGACTGGCTCTAGGGGTCTAGTTGTGTGAAATGTGTTGTTGCTGCAGTATTGTAAAGTGGCTCTAGGGGTATAGTTGTGTGGAAAGTATTGTTGTTCTTCTAGAATAATATAGACATGGAGTCATATAACTTGGGCTTGTGGTGGAGACATGGAGTTATATGGCTTGGGCTTGTCGAGGATAGTATAGACATGGAGTCATATAACTTGGGCTTGTCGTGGAGACATGGAGTTATATGGCTTGGGCTTGTCGAGGATAGTATAGACATGGAGTCATATAACTTGGGCTTGTCGTGGAGACATGGAGTTATATGGCTTGGGCTTGTCGAGGATAGTATAGACATGGAGTCATATAACTTGGGCTTGTCGTCGAGACATGGAGTTATATGGCTTGGGCTTGTCGAGAATAGTATGACATGGAGTCATATAACTTGGGCTTGTCGTGGAGACATGGAGTCATATGACTTGGGCTTGTCGAGGAGAATATAGACATGGAGTCAGACGTATATGACTTGGGCTTGTCTATCTTCCTGGGTGCCATAATAGGATATTATGCGGGTTCCCCCATAACTTGCACCGGTATATGGTAGCAATGGCACTGGCTAGTGCAGTCCGCTCTGCTTCACTGTGTGTGTAAAGTTCCATCCAGGTTGTGGTTGATTTGGAGTATTTTAGGTGTGATAAGATAAAGTGTGCAGAAGTCTGGGGACAGGAGTCCCCGGGTAAGTTAACCTTACACTGTATCGTTATCGCTGTTTAAAGAGGGTATTTCTATATTGTTATATGATACGCGAGGGATGTGTAGCCGTTCGGTGACGATTGGAACAGCCGCGGATTCTTTCCAATAGTATTTACCAATGACGTGTCATATCGGTGAGTTATTATCAATCTATTAAGCATGTTGCAGTTTGGTATCAGATGAACCAGTTTTAGTAATTATGGAAAAATGTAGTGCGGCAAAAATTCATAGCCAACACAGCTGCAGTTTCAACAAAAGCCATGTTTGTACTTACGCAGTTACGCAATTATTTACTGCAATTGTACTGTGTACACGCGGTAACGGATTAATATCCGCGGTAGAAAATATTCGCATGTGGGCCCCTAGCTAGTATGATGTAATAGGCACAATTATTGCGGGTATCTAATTTTTATCACGTCAATGTTTGGCTTTTCGGCAATTTTTAGAAGCAATCGAAACGATCGTATCTTTCGATTCAGTTATGCAGAAACTTGTACACCGAACTAAATCGTCAAAATCGGATTCAAGTCGTATGGCTCATTATTTAGGAGATCCTGTTTAAAATGAAATTATAATTCATAAATTGATTTACTCGGTACAATAAAAAACTAAATTTTAGACAAAGTAAAAGCATTAAAATATTTTTCCATCATAGACTGTACACCTGATGTAAGTCACACAGAACAAATAACATCAAACTTAGGCATATTTATATAAAACCAACTAAAAAAGTACATATGTGTTTGTGAACATTTCATCGGCTTTTGTCTGATTACACATTACAGTGGTGAGGGTCTATTCAATTTCCTTTTTTAAGTTGTTTTTAGAGTTAGACCTCGACATTCAAAATTTACGTGGGCAAGGATATGATAATGATTCTAACATGCGTGATAAATACAACGGTTTGCCGAAAAAAGTTTTAGATACCAGTAATCGTGCGCTCTACATTCCATGTTCAGCTCACAGTTTGAATTTGGTAGTCAATGATACAGAAAATGTTTTTTTGTCGGTATTAGAGAAATTTATATTTTTTGCAAACATTTACCAGATTAAACATTAACAAATTTAAGTGGTAACCGCGGACCAAGGAGAACAAAGAAAACCCCAACAAGAAGACTTCCCACATGGAGGGGTCTAGATGTGAAGGGGATAGACCTCAAGGAAAAACACGTCGAATAAACATTATAAAAGAGAAAAAAGACCCAAGAAACCCAGGAAAATCTTATACGCAACACAAAAGTTTCAACTTGGTTGCTTCCAGAACAATCCAAAACCGTTGCAATGGACCAGCCTGTGAAAGATCCAACATGAAATGTTCGCTTTTTACTGACTAAAACAGGAAGGAAATATTTGATGCTTCTTGGGAACTTAGGGATTTAAGATTACAGCGAGAATATTTAGCAGGATTTGCAAAAAGAGAAACTAATAAAAGAGCAATGACGGATAATCCAGACTCAAGAAGACAAAATACAATTCAATATACTCTTCCTCAAACGGCACAAAGGAAACCGTCTGCAAAGTTTTCTTTCTAAACACTATGGAGACAACTGACAAAACGCTGCAACAACTTTAAAAAAATCCACGAAACAAGCATAATTACCAAAGATAAAAGAGGTGGGCGGCCTAAAACTCAAATTGAAACTGATAAGAGGCTGAGAGAATCTTTATACGTTGGTATTATCGTTTCGATTTCCCATTTTAATTAGGGAAATTTTGTTCAAGTGTTTGGTATTTTGTATCACCAAGAGTAACAAATTCTTTATATAAATACTTTATTGATAAAACATTCGAAAAATTTGTTTATTCTATCACAATCCTTCGTCGACGTAAGACGTACTACTTAAGCTAATATTGTATAATCGTTGGCGAAATGGTTAGATTTGTTGGTAAATTGAGAATACGCCGCTGCCGATTAGCGGCCCTGACTCCGAAAGGTGTCTTTAGTTTTACTAACCAATTCTGGGACTCTGCGGATACGTCGACTCTACGCTTTTCCTCTTTCCGTCGTGAAGTATCCTATCCCAGAGACAATCCTTTTCGACCACCCCTACCCCTTGGATTGCCTAAAAGGTGAACCTGACGCCGTAGAGGAGTCTGCAGAACTTCCCGTCCAGACTCAGGTTCCGAAGATCTCCATACATACCGGATTTATAATAAGGAGCGAGGTATTCCCCCCAATTTCGATATAACTACTAAAAATACGTTCAGATGACTGTTGAACTAACAACATGTTGATTTAATTCCGTCTGATGTTTCTTGGTACTGCAAAGCTACTGGCGCTTATAATGACACCAAAATCCCGGCCGTCTTTACCGAGCGAATCCAAATATGTTGACAAAGCTATCACTCACTAGGCGCCGTTATTTATAGATTTGATATGAAGGTCTCCATAACGTTAGTTGAGGATGAATATATTAAAAAGGTTAAACCAGTTTTCACTAACGATATTCTTTATTGTAGGTCTAATTGGCTACATGTTTCGAAAGTAACCTTTCGTCATCAGGCCAAGCTACAAAAAACAATAATTTCACATTTTTAGGGGACAACATCAAACAATCATCTTCAAATAAGCACAAAAATACATCAACAACATACCGTCAAATCCAGAAGTACAATGTGCGTCATATAGATTCTTCTATTCTAGGTTGTTATTATCAATCTCGTACTATTTGTATATTACATCTAAAAATATCGACATTAGACAAGCAATATTACATTCACTAATAAACAGTAAAATTATGTAATTATAACACTTTTGCATTATTTAAACTTAATTATACCTAATTATATCCAATCTTTAGGCGTGCTTTCTAGGGAACAAGTTTCTATCTAACCGTTGTCTTGTAGCGTGTGTGCTAGATGGCGCGCGGTGGGAGTTTTAAATAATTTGAAATATATACGGTGTGGATTAATCTCTATAATTTCGTTTAGCAGCAGGTCTGGTGTTCTTATATGATATTTAAATATCTGCATTTCCTCAAGTAGGTTCATCTTTCTGGATTTTCTTATTTCATGGATATGCTTATGAACATTAGAATTGCTATTTGAAAGATGTTCCTTTAAACGAGTCTTTAGGTTACGTCCAGATTGTCCTATGTAGAGCTTATCACAATCGTTACAAGAAATTTTATACACGCCACTTTTTGACATTACATCAGATTTTCCTTTATTGTTAATTAGCAGGTTACCAAGCTTATTCTTGCTGCTGAAGGCTGTACTTATATTATGTTTAGATAGATGTTTTTGTATTTGATGTGTTAGATCACCCTGGTAACGGAGTGCAATAAATCTATTTCTGGTAGTATAATTGGGCTTGTGGCGAAAGTTGCTTATGCGCCATCTGTGGGCTGGTGGCGAAAGTTGTGCTGCGCTACTCGGTGGAAGCGATCAACAGTCTGCTTGTGCGTTGCTCGGTGGAAGCTTGTCGTACGGCGCGAAGGTGCGCGCGCGGCGCCACGGCGAAGCGCCATCTATAGTTGACAAGCGCATTTTTTCACCGATGGTGTTCTCTCATCGTTGAAGATTATGTTAAGAGTTCAAATAAAACACCCAAATTTTTCAAAATATTTATTTAAAAAAATACATTTTATTTATACTGCACGACGACGTCTTCTACGACGTTTGGTGGTGGTCTGCCGTCGCTGCCGAATCCCAGCTTGCGCTTAGCTTTCATCGCAGTCGTAACTAGCCAGGAGCTAATTTTCTCCCCGGTAGAAAAAATGATGGATCCTTAGCGCGTTATGGATCCCAGGCTGCTTCCTCCAGAACTTTATCCGCTGCATGTCTCCGTTGCAGGTCCTTGTGTTGGGAGTAAGCGATGTCGTGTTGCTTGCAGGGCGGCCCTATCGAGTCGATTGATTCCGGGATTTTCGCGTGCCAGTCTTTTCTCGAACTGGGTCCCCGGGTCGCAGTACTGGTACCCGCCGGGCATGTGTAGTTCAACTGGTAACTTATTTATTAGGGAATGTATTAGTCTCTTACCGGTAGACCTGGCCGCAGTGTTTTTCATTTACCAAACCCACCGATCATCAAATATAAAAAAATGCCATGATACCTGGCCTCACTGAAAAACTGAAATCAGCAATAAAACCGTTCCTACCAGACGATATAAAATTAGTTCTTCATTACCACAATAAAATTAATAAATTGTTCTCCACAATTAAGGAGTCAGATAGGGTGTGCTTTAGACCAAACGTCATTTACAGATTTAATTGCGAAAACTGTGACGACACTTACATTGGAGTCACTTCCCAATGGATACAGAACCGGATGTCTTTGCATAAAAGTGACATTCGCACTGACAGATGAAGATGTGCACTTGCGTTACATTCAATAAACAATGACCATAGCTTTGATTTTGAAAACGTTGAACTAATAGATTACTATCAAGACCATAACAACAGATGAGTTTTAGAAATGAACAACATAAAGTTAAGTAACAACACTGTAAACTTTAGAAATCATATAAAGGGTCTAAGTAACATTTACTTCTATACAATGGCCATTGATAAAGACAGGTCCAGCAACACCAATGATAATACCGACAGTTCTTTGGTTTTCTGAATATATAGAAGATGATGTTAAAGTTTCTTAGTTTGATTGGTCTCATTCTAACTCATATTTGTAAGTAATTTTAAAGAGTTTGTGTATTTGGTGTTGACTGTATTGTTGTTACATTTTCTTGTAGTTATGTCTGAAGAAGGAACAATCTGATTCCGAAATATAGCATTCAAGTCAAGCGTTAGCAAAATATTTTTGTGATTGAATACCCAACCATTCTTTACTTACTACACAAGTTTATCGATCAAATAATTACCTCAAAACGTCGTATTTGACGACGTTTCCATAAGCAAGCAAAGCAGCCGCGGGCACGTGCGCTCTTTTGAGAATTATTAACGTACATGTAAAAACATGTCGAATTTGTAGAGAAGCGTTTTTTTTGCAATGTAGCCAGAATTTAATATATAGAGTTGGAACATTATGGGTATTTATTCATTCTTGGGTCATGGGCAAATACAGATATAACCACCGAAGGCGTCGTGTTTGGAGGAGATGGGATAACTGTTTTGGAATAGGACTCTGGTAAGATGGTCAAGTTCCTTGTGGAGATTGTTGGGGTGGGTTATTGAAATAGCTCGTCTTACAAATGTGCTGATCACGGCTTGTTTCTGAGCTAGGTGATGGTGGGAATGGGCATTCAGGTATCTGTCACGATGGGTGGGTTTCCTGTATACGGTGTGAAACGGTGTTACATTATAAGTAAGCACATATACAATGCCATAGATAGGGAATGGCGCCTTTTACATGAAACAATAGATATGAAACTGATTTTACGTTGTTCTGGAAATATGGTGCTAATTTAAAAAATGGTCTAGGTGAGCAAATGTTTCCGACAGTTTTAAAAAGTGTTAATTATATACAGATTTTACCGCTCAGTAGTACTTGCATGGAACGAATGTTTTCAGTTATTAATTTAAATAAAACAAAGGTGAGTTAGTTCTCGTTAGTTTTACACACAAAATCATTGTTTACTGAAAAAGACCGAGCATGTTGTAATTGGGACATTAAAAAAGATATGCTAAACAATCTGAAAACTGCAATTCTGTACGATCATAAAAAAAAACAGAAACAGGACAATCATCTTCAGATGAAAATTAAGTCTCATTTAGCCTATTTATCCTATTTATTTATTTTAACTATTATGTGTATTTAAATGTTTAATATAGTTACCATTAGACAGAAGTATTTATTTTTCTTTTCTTTTGTGTTATTTTAACTTATATGTTTAATAAAATGTTATTTATTAATCCATTATTTTTTAATCCAGTTACCTATTAAACAGAATTATTAATTTTTATTTATTTTCTTGTGTAATATTTTAAGTTTTAGTTATATTTCAATATTATTTATTTGAACCTAATTACTACTAGACAGAGTATTTTTTTCACTTATCGTGTCATATGTCTGGAAGTTTTTAGGGAAAGATTTAGGGAACACAACACCAGTAAATCAATAGAAAATATGCAATGGAAGATTTGCTTCACGCCCTTCTACTCATCCGATCCCTACATTTCAACATTGTCTAATAATGAGGTTTTAATACACTCAAAACAAACCGATAGCTATTATTCCGAAGAAGTATTATTGCTACTTCCAGAGCTTGTAGCCATGGGTTAGCAGTAAGCAGCAGTAGTTTTTTACTAAATAATATAAAATACTGTTACGTTTTGGGTTCGAAGAAAACGTCCAGTGTGTGTAGAGTTTATTTATTTTAAACACTACTAAAAATCACAACTCTATTTATAACTATAATAACTCTATTTATGTAAATACAGCACTTATTTATTTGCACACGGTCGCTATGTGGATCTCTTGGTATTCACTCGTAGCGCTTCTAGGCAAGAACTGACTCTCGCGGCGTCCGTTACGCGCTTTTATAGTCCGCGCCTCGACCTTCGTGATAATTCCTGGCCTTTCTAGATTCTTCGCGAACATAGGCCGGACCAACCCGCGCGCCTGTCAGTCCACCACGCCGCACGCCTTCCCGAGTCCGCCGGAATATTCTATATCGGGGAGTCGCACTCGCGTTTACTCTTGTTTCTTCTCGAATATTCCCGCGCCGCGGCGACGTCAGTCCTCGCTTAAGCAAGGCACTATCGTTACAATACTAAATAATTTTATTTACTACTTGCAATTTAGACGTTGAAGTTGAATAAACTGTATATTTTATTACTATTTTACTTTATCATACGTAGTATGACAAAGTATTGTAATCGTGTCGAAAAAAAAATTGAGATTTTAGCGGAAATATGTCGTTTTGTGTTACCTGAACATGTTTCAGCAAGGTACAAAAAAATGTCGCGTGTGTGTGGGTGCGTGCGTGTGTGGGTGCGTGCGTGCGTGGGTGCGTGCGTGGGTACGTGCGTGTGTGTGTGTCTGTGTGTGTGTGTGTGTGCGTGCGTGCGTGTGCGTCTGTGTGCGTGCGTGCGTGTGGGTGTGCGTGCGTGCGTGGGCGTGTGTGTGTGCGTGCGTGGGCGTGTGTGTGTGCGTGCGAGTGTGCGTGTGTGTGCGCGTGTGCGTGTGTGTGGATGTGTGTGTGTGTGTGGGTGTGCGTGTGTGCGTGGGCGCGTGGGCGCGTGTGCGCTTGTGTGCGTGTGTGCGTGTGTGCGTGCGTGCGGGTGTGTGTGTGTGTGTGTGTGTGTACCCGTTTCTTGTGGCGACGATTCCGGAGAAACTACTGAAGGTATCGAGACGAAACTTCATATTTAGAAGTTTCGTGACTAAACTTTGAGCTGAAAGAAGTTTTGTCCAAAAGGGCCCAAAGGAACTCGAGGTTTACTCTTATCATTTTTCAACGATTTTGCAAATTAGCCGCCATTTCTGTAATATCGTCAAAATAGTTAAATAGTAAACTATAGTAAAGAAAATTTTGTATAATTTATGTCCATTCCATTTTTTGGAAAAAAATTAAATCATAGTAAGCGGATGCCCCTTGAACTTCCAAATTGCCCCCCTGAACACGGCTGTATCGTATGATAAAGTCATGTGCCTGGCCACATCAGATTTTTTGTTTCTGGGAAAGTTAAGTTTTTGTAATGTTAATTTTTGTACAACATTTATACAAACGTATGCAATTTTTTTTGTTGTTGTCAGCTGCCTTATTCTTTTCCTGTTTCCCAAAAGTCTTAAAGTTAGACAAGTTGCATGACCATTTGACTGATATCGATGCCGCACGGTCGCATGTGCATCTAGATTCGTAATTTTTACTACTGCGCGCGTAGCTCCCCGAACAATGTATGAAATTCACCTTTCAATAATCTTTGTGCTATAATTGGATGCTTAGAAAATGCTCTATTTATACGACGTCGCCGATTAATGTAGACGACATTTAGATTTTGTTGCAATGCAAAAGGATCCATCTTACCTAGGATGCTTTTTATTTTTCGACTTTTAAAAAATTACTGCGTCAACCCACCATTCGCTTCTATCACCTAAAAAACGAACGTACAATATTTTTTATTTTTTAGATGGGGTTTTAAAAAATTCGAAAATATAAAGAAAGCTATGTCCAAAAAAGTTCCTGGGGCATTTCTGGTATCTATCCGAAGAACTTGTTGCGCTTGCTTCTTTGATAACGAAGTTTCTCAAAGCAAGCAAAAAATGGCGCTTGCACTGAATGAGGGAGGACTATAGCCCCAAGCGAATTACCTTGGATCTAAGTCACATCGAAGAAAAAAATATTGAGGATTTCGTTGCCAACAACACCTTAAGATTTTTTACAATCCTGGGCATTTCGTCCGCATTTTTGCAAAAAGATCCCCGTTTTTGGGAAGAAGATGAAGACTACAAAGCTTCCAGAAAAATTGTACGTTATGAGAGTGGCGAACGACATTGCGGAACGAGGCGTAAGATTAATTGAAGAATACAATAAACTAATTACTACCGACGAAGAACAAAAACAACTCCTTCTTTTGGTTGTGAAAAAATTCAGGCAAAAGTACCATGCTATAAAGAAAACTGTCTAATCATACCTCAAATTCTGTCTCTTCTGTACTGTCAGCTGTTACAATAAATCCGACGTATGATCCGCACGGACTGCTCTGAAAGGGTAATAACAGTCAGCGCCGCAGTTTTAGCACGGATAGAGACATTAAACTCTCATCTTCAGAAAACCTCACTCCACCTACAAAATGTTGCTCAGAGTGTTAAAATCCTTAAAAAGGCGCTTCAACAACAGAGGGAATATGATTTTGACCTTTTATGGGATGACACCTTGGAGAGATGTGCGGAATTCGAGATCGAGCCACCAGTTTGGCTCAAAAAAGAAAAATTCCTCGCCATCTAGATGATTTATCATGAGCTATTTATCACTTTGACACGCCTAAAGACAAATTTCGTCAGATGGGTGATTCTCATAAGGGCAAAAAATTTGTTCCTCCAGTTTCAAATTTTATCAGTGTATGATAATTACATTTATTCGAATAAAAAGCTGTATAGTGATACTCATTAGTATCACTTTATTGTGTTACATCAAATAAAAACTATTTTATGTACACAAAATTAAAAAAAATTGAAATGTTGCTTCGCAATGCATTAATAACTCAGGTGTCCCTTTGATAAAGTTATAACTAAAACTATTTCTAAAATGCAAATGAAATTATATTATATTACTTTATTAGTGGTTTTTTATTTGGGACAATCAACAAATAGATTTAGCGACATTTTGCAATTTGTTTTAAATTTAGGTTTTAAATAAATCCCGAAAATGTTGTGTCCCTCATTTTAATCTCAACTCCGTTACCACACCTTCGACCAAATATTTACATTCGTGTCGCCATGGCTACATAAACTACTACATACATTGCATGGGAAAGCTAATATCAATACGGCACTGTTGTGTCAAAATATATCAAATTGACGGGCTGAATACATTCAAAATTTTGATATTTTCCACATATATCTTTCTGAGCATTCGGATTCTGAACTCCGTTACCTGCCGTGAAAGGTACGGTTTAAATGATTTCTTACTATAATTGCAATTAAATAGATTAGTAATAAATACACAAACTTAGATTGCAACTAGCGGCATAACCTCTAGTTCAGTTTAATTGTAATTAATTTTGAAAGCGTGTTTTCTCAACTCCGTGAATCTCAACTCCGTTACCAATTTTAGGTGGGAGCGTTTAACATCCTATTTAGCAGCTACATTGGATTATGTACCGTAAATATTTTATTTTCTATGTACCTGCTATTTAATTACAGTTACATATTGAATAAAACAGTGCTCAAATATGGTAATTTCCAAATTTATATGCGTTTTGTTTCTCTTGCTCTATACGAGACAATTTTCAGCATAATTTCGGGTTTGCTTTATTATTCTTTTGTTAGAAGGTGAAAACAAGAGGTAAGGACCTAAGTGAGACAGCGGTTACAAAAGCAAAGAAAAAGTTGATATGCAATCGAAAGAAAAGAGATGCTATGAGAAGGTTGAGAGCACAACAAAAAGAAGATGCTGAGGCTTATGAAATTGTTAAATTGAAGGAAAGGGAGCGGTATCACCGCAGAGTTAGTAGCGATAAAATTAAAAAGATATAAAAGCTAACAGATAGAGATAAAAGACATAAGAGGAAAAGTTGGAAAGACCATAGCAAGAAACACTATCAAACAAAAAAGGCAGCTGCTTTAGAGAACTACTACTATACACCATCAAGTTCTGTCCTATTGAGGACCAAAAACATAAAGCATAAACTCAAAAACAAGATTAATGTGCTGCAGAAAGAAATTGCACAAGCAAAAAAACTTATGCAAAAGTACAAAAACGTGCGACTCGGCTGCATCGTAAATCTGGCAAAGAAATTACTGCAAGTAAACAACGCCCGTCGAATATCTCCAAAAGAAAAATAGTTCATATATGATTAGAAAAAGACGAAAACAGCCAGACTGTGCCCTGGAAAAAAGAACACAACATACAAGAAAAACAAAAACAAAAGCGCTACTTGAATGACTCACTACAGAATTTGTATAAAAGATTCAATAAGACACACCCAAACCTGCGCATCGGCTACTCCACATTTTGTCGAATGAGACCATTCTGGATTCTGCAGCCTACAGCACACCAAAGGGATACTTGTCTATGTGTTACCCACACCAATATGAATCTTTTGGTACATAAGCTACGGATCTTAAACATTATCAAAGAAAACACCCCCTCTCAAGTGACCAAGTGACCAAGTGACCGTGTGTTGTTCAACTGCCGGTATATGCAAAAATGAAAAATGTCTCGAACGTAAATGCGTCAAGTGCTACAAAAACACAGTGACGGTTCTGCAGTATAACAAAAACGAGTTAATGACATATATGAAATGGGTTAACGAGTCAGTACAAATAGTTGTCAAGGGAAATAAAGTCTTGTAAAAGAACAGTAAAAGAGAAGCAAACAGTTGAAAAGCGCCAAGCAGTTACACAATTGATTCAGTCTATACCAACATATATGTTGCATCTCAGGAACATATCTCATATTCATATGGATTTATCTGAAAATTACTGCTGTAAATATACCGAAGAAGTGCAATCTGCACATTTTGGCTCTTCAAAGCCTCAGATATCTCTCCATAACTTAGTCGTATATTACAGGCATGCAAACAATAACTCAACAGACCATATCTCATACTATACAATATCAAGCAGTCTTCGCCATGACCCCTCAGCCATTTGCGTGCACTTAGGCTATGTTTTGGAAGACATTAAGGTGACTGTTTCCAGGGTAAGACATATTAATTTCTTATCGGATGGGCCGTCCACCCAATATAAGAACAAAAAAATGTTTTATCTCATTGCTACACACCTGCACAAGAAATTGCAAGCAGATACAATTTGATGGCATTTCAGTGAAAGTGGCCATGGAAAAGGAGCACCCGATGGTATTAGAGGCTGTATCAAACGCATGGCAGACTCCAAAGTCGCACAAGGCAACGATATACCTGATTTTAATACACTAGTAAACGTCTTCCGAAGCTCAATAAAGCGGATCAAGATCTTCGCGATAGATCAGAACCAATTCCCAATCATCGACAATCTGATCTCAGAACATCTTCAGACGTTCAAGGGTACGATGAAATTTCATGAAGTCAATGGAGCAAAAAAAAAGAAACATGTCTGCGTTGTGAGCCCGGCGAACTTTGCTTACACAACAACTTGGGCTCTTTGGAGTATAGAATACGTGTGTGCTATAGCGACGTATATACAGATTCATCATCTGATGACGATATGCCATTAAGCATACTATAAATTCAGGCATTAGGAACACAATTTGTACTCAACTCCGTTACCAGTTCTCAACCCCGTTACCTCCGAATTTAACATTATTGTTATTATTTCATTATTTTCTCAAAGTATAGCATTTCTGCTATACTATTATGTTTTGCTACATAAATATATAACATAGAAAAGTAAATGCACGCTTTTTCTTTTAGAAAAATCATAGGGGTATTCTCGATTTTTCGCGCAGCGGAAAAATGATTAATTACCGACATCGACGCACCAAATCCACAACTTTTTACGTCCGCCGTAATTACTGATGACAACGTTAGCGTGTCCGCTTCACCTTCGCAGCACTCCACCTCATTGACCCATGATGATAAAGCTGTGGCGGTCCCTACGACATCAGGGAAAAAAGAAAAGTTCATCTACAACTATTCTCTACCTCGTGGCTAACTGATCCAGCTCTTAGCCAGATTGTACCAGATGTAAAAAAAGAGTCAAGTGTAAAGCATGCAATATCGTTATGGCCACAAAAAAAATCGTATTTATTAAAACACTCAGAGCCCAAACGCCATATCGCCAGTATATGTGCGATTTCAAACTGTGCAACGTTTGAAATCGCAATCTGATTTTCTAGAAAACAAAGATTCGTATGTCGAAAATAAAATTATTAATGCGAATTTCTGATATGCGCTTTTAGTAGCTAGCCATAATTTCAGTTTTTTATTGCCATGTTGATGGAAAACATGGACCTCCTTATCGACTTCCCCAAGAAATAGGGGGGTTGCTCCTATCAACGCGCGGAGAGTCTCTTCAGGAAGCTGTTTGGGGGGCGCGCACCCACCGTCGCAGCCATCAGATACATGAGGAATGACCTGAGGTGCGACGGTTTTTATTCGTTGTTGTTCGTCGGGGGGTTACCTATGGACTGCAGCGCACCCACTGCCGAACAGCTGCAGGCCGTATATCTGGAGGAGATGAGGAGGGATCGCGTTTACCCGTTCCTGGAGTGTGAGCGTTGCCAGTGAAGAGGACGGCAAAGGTAGTCACGCAAACCTGCGAGGCCGGTAAGTTGTCCCTTTCGTGATATATATATTTAGGCATTTAATAACTAAATTGTAATTGATTTCGACTGTAAAATTCTTTTTTAAAATAAATTTTTTGGTGATTTTGAAAATTGTCCCGAGGAAGACACCAGTTTAATTTATTATTTATTTATTAATACTTTTAGATTATGCTCATGAACAGGAAGACTCCATGATCATCGACGATATTCAAGGGGACATGGTGACGTCCCGAGACGACAGCGCCCTATCAGTGATCGAAGAGATCTGCGCTACAGAGGAGGTCCATACTGAGGAACTCCAGGCCCCAACAGAGGTCCGTACCGACAAACGGCAGGGCCCCAACACAGGTCCGTACCGAAGAACAGGAAGACGCCATGATCATCGACGATATTCAAGTGGACATGGTGACGTCCCGAGACGACAGCACTCAGCTGGCCATGATAAAACGTAATATAGTAAAGTTTCCCCGAGACCAGAGATGGCGCTCATGCATTAAGGCCAACTAACTACTATCGCAGTTATCATAGTTATCGGCCATTCTGACACATGCGTATTGGTGGCGTATTTTTCGTGTATTTAATTTTAGTTCAACTACAGGGAAAAAGTTAAGAGTACTGGTGCTGTTTTTTGCGTGTTTTTTTTTGACGTCTCCCAAACCCCTTAAAACACGTTTTTTTGGGCCTAACTTAGCCTGGGAAAGCCCCAAAATTTGGGCCCACGCGATTTTTCCAACCATAATTATCGCATTTGCGGGCGGAATGCACCTATTTCTAATATTGTGATGTGAAAAAGTCATCCGAAATGCGATTTTATGAGCATATACTGAATAACTTGTACTCACTTGTCAATTATAAATCAGTGTTTCCAGTGTTCTAGCCGCTGAAGTTACCTTGCCATGTCGCTCTACTGCTTCGATGCCCCTAAATCACTACAATCACTTAATCTATACACCTAATTATGCTCATTTACGTCTGTAATTAACGGAAATGACTTGAGACAGTTTAAATCACAGACTATATACACTTATAGACTTGCGTCTCCCCCACGGGTAGTAGGGATATTGTTTTTAGCGCCATACGTGGCCGGCCTCCCGAACTAACAAAATTACGGGGAACGTGCGCGGGAGATTTAAATTAGCGTAACGCTACATATTTATGTTTAATGAAAACTGTACAATTATTTGTGCCGCATTTTGTACTATAATTTGTATGCATTTATACCATAGACATGGTATAAATTGTGCATTATATAAAATACTTAGCACATGTTTGTACTAAAAAAAAATAGTAGTAAGTTAAATGTTTGAAACAATTTCAACATGGCTGCAACACTGATTTGGAATGTAAAACTAGTATAATATTCACCTAACTTACCGTTTTGTAAAAAATGTTTTATATTAAATTAAAACATTACATTATATTTGGGTCTACGATAACATTGCCAAACTACAGTACACTAAATTACAGGCTGAAAAAAAGAGAAAACTAACACTGCAATAAAGAGTCATTTCTGTAAATACACAATTATTTTTTATTTTTTTAATGCCACTTCTCTGGCTTTTTTCTTTAATACATCGTCATCGTTACATCGAAAATCTGTTCCGTTCAATAATTTGTTAATATTTTTACAGTATGTAAATATAAAAAAACTTACAATTATATTTAAAAATATCTGGCACACATTGTGCTTGCTGCATTGCAGTAATTTCACATCACTAATAACGTTTTTTAATATTTTGCATAACATTACTTTAATATTGTTTGAGGTAGCCACTAAAGGCAAAGCGGCAGACAGTTTTATCATACACTGTTTATAAATTCTTAAAAATGTTGTGTTGGGACATGTCAGTTTTCGGGATGTATATTGCCGGTGCACAATACAGGCATGCACTGCCTCGGGGTATGAAGTTACAAGCACCTTCATACACTGGCTGCAGTTTTTTGTTGCAGTAACCACCCTCCTTGCTATATATCCACAAACATATGTCTGAGCTTCTTTACCCAATCTAGATGAAGAAACCGAATGTATGGGAATAGCAGGCAACTGCATTTCTATATGTGGCTCAGAGCTATCCTCACAACTACCATCTTTAAATAGGTAGTGTAAATTATCAAGCAAATGAGCATTATCTTTTTCGCAGTTATAACTTGAAGTATGGGTCTTGTTCTTATTCAGATTAGCAATAATTAATGTTTTAAATGTACTTATGAACTGGCTACACGTTGGCTTGTTGTTCCTAAAGCCATGGCTCCTCACTACACATCCAAAAAAAATTCTCTAAGCAGTCCTGGTTTAAATTTCTTACGCACATGTATCTTCACCATGGCCTACCAGATCTTTAAAGATGTTTTCAATCCCTTCCAACGTCCGTATCCAATTCTTCATTGTGACGACCCTGCCGTAGCCACCAATGTATTTCATGCTATAGATGGTGGCCTTCGCTGTAGACCAGAATGCAATGTGGCCACTTTCAGACGTTAGTACACATCGCAAAGGCTTCACATCGTGCTGTTTGTTGCTGTTCACACTATCAAATAACTGATCCATAAACAGCAACAAATCAGCAGTCTGAGAAGCCCCTGGATCTAACGGAACATCTGCATTCGGATCGACAGCCTTCAAACGCTGAGCTAGAAATAATTATAAAAAATATATTGTTGTAGTAATACTGTTTGATAACGACAACCAGAGTGTTAAACTGGTTGTTGGGACCCACGGCTTTACACCTCTTCCGAAAGGCGATGGGACGAGGATCTTCAGCTGATATCTGTATTTGAACCTCAGACCCCCTAGCAGGAAGCAGTGCTCTGCTGCTAGGGCCACTCGCCCCACAATAAAATATATTAAAGAACATAATATAAATTATCATAAAAAGTACTGAAAATAATATAAATATATACCTACACCAGAAAGCCTCCCGCTTCATTTGAGCAGCTAGGCTCTCACTAAACACTTGAGTACAATACTTCACCTTCATTAATTTTTTTGGTCTCACGTGCTGCTCTGTTAATTTGTGGAGTAATCTGATTTCGGTCTCACCAACATCAATTTCATAAAATTGCTCTACATGTTTCCAGTCTGCAATTTTCTGTTGACTATTCTGGGTAAACACCAATTTCTTTTTTAATAAATTGTTGCGAATACATTTCATTAGATGGGGAGGGTCAAAAAGTGGTATAACCTGCTGCCCATCCACTTCGAATCCTAAATTACGGTATTCTTCGCCCTTTCTTCTGTAAGCTGTCTTGGTGTCATCAAGAAGACTATTAATGGCAGCAACATTAGTAGAGCGCTGGTCGCAAATAGTTGCTTTCACTATCAATCCAGTTTTTCGTATTTCGTTAATTATTACTTTTAAAAATGCTTTTAGTTCATATGTGGGTATAGTACTAGCTGAAAACAAGAAGGCAACTGGCTGCTTCCAGTTTTTTACTATGCCCCACACCATAAAAACGCAGGCATGCGAGGCAAAACTAGCTTTACGACCAGCTCCATAATCTTCAAAGCCATCAATAGCATCGTGTAGTCCACTATAGGAAAGTCCTCTGCTTAATTCAACCTCATCAAAAACTAAGGAGCAAAACTTTTCCATAGGTTGCATAGTTGACGCGGCCCGTTTCAAGCATCCTAACATCGTCTTGTTTATGCCAGCTTGAATTTTAAATTTTGCAAGTAATTCCAGGATTGTCCTCTTGGAAGGCATAGCAAATATCTTAGAAAGGAGTCTATATCCTCTGGGTGATTGCTTGTAAATGTTTAGAAAAAATATTTTCTCATCAGTCTTATATCGCCGTCCTTTTGGTGCCACTTTCTGGTTCCTTAACTGACCAAGCAGAAAATTGTAAGTGAGTGTGTTTGTGCTATTTACGAGGCGCTGATAAAATTCTGCCTCCACAATTTTCTTCAACTCTTTCTTAAGTGTATTTATGTTAAATCCTTTTCTTCTGCGCACGTTTTAATTTCCTTTGGCAGGCTATTAGTTGCTGATATAACTCTAACACTTCTCCTTGCAAATGGCTTCTCCTGGTGACATTGGCTAACTGCAAGTAGCTAAATCTCGGTTTTCTATCTGTAAGCAATAAAAATACCATTTCCACTTATTCATTTGGTTAGCTTCAACTGCATATGTGGAACCTGTTGCTTTTAAAACTGTGTAAGTAATGACAAAAAATGACAATTTATTTGATTTTGTTCAATAATTGAGATACATTATGTGTTGTCAACATTACTGTTACCAAAATATATGTACGTTATCGTATTATATACATTATCGTTAAGTTAAATATTGTTTCTTGCATTTCAACTCAAATATATCGTGAGTCGTTTATAATGCTGGAAATAGTATCGAAAATTGGATGTCTTGTTTACTTGCTGCTAAAAAAAATGTGCACATTTCTAATGCCTTACAGAAAATAGCTATTTGTAATGATTTTTGTGACTGCCAGTTTTAACAAAATTCTTTTCTACCTTTAACTAAATGCAATGATACATAATCCAATTCATACGTCATAAGCTAATGAATTCCTCCATCCCCGCCTTTCGGCCCTAACAGTACACATATATACTAAAATATATGTATGTTTTAAAATTCAGGGCCGAAAGGGTTAAAAGACACCTTTAAAAAATGTTCTTTTGATTTTAAACAAAAACAAATTATATCAACCCTGATCTCAGCACTTACGAAAGTTTGATGTTGTCTGTTGGCCCATAATCCTTTTCTGCAAATTGCCGGTATATGGTTGAGCATCCTGGTTCTTCTCTGCCACAGTTACAATTGCCTCACTTATTTCAACATCTACCTTCTTCATGGGGGATAATGATGCATCCTTCTGTATGAATGTTATAACTTCAGTTACCACAGCATCCGCCACTTTGCTAGTGGATGGTTGAGAATGCTGCGCACATCCATGGGAAATTCAGCTGCATCATTCCCACAAAGTTCTAAAAGTTCTAAAGTTTGGCACACCCCTCATCAATAATATATCTTTATAATTTATTTTACCTGGTAAAAATAATGTTGGTACTGCTTTCATTTTTAATAACTTGTGAGTGCCACGACTGAAAGCATCTGGCTCAAAATGCTTCACACACATTCTCTCAATTTTTTTTTGCTTTAAGACTGGGATCTCCAATTCTCTTTAACTACTCTTTCAATAAGGAGGGATCGTTCACGGGAAGACGAACCCTCGATGATTTCCGGTCGCAACAGTTCGGAACACAACAAACCTTTTGTCCAACCATCTGAAACTTAATATTGTTGAGTATACGTTTTTCTCTATAGCAACTAAGAAGCATTGACCTTATTATAAATTAATCAAAATATTTTGAAAAAAATTATAAATCTACTTACCGTAAGGATCGATGGTAATAATTAATAACAACACTAATAAACAACTAAGAATAAAAGTAGGTCTTGAAAATTACGTAAAAAAAAACACAAAAACCATAAGCGACACAAGGAATTGAACAAACACAATCAAAGATCGCGGTTCACAGGTTGTGAAAAAGCAACACTAGGGGGCACTGTAGGCCACTTGTTGATCTAAACGATCGCGCTAATACCAACCGCATGCACAAAGCGCCATCCATCGGCTGGCCTCTCACTTGATATGCCACGTGATCACCGAAAATAAAGAACAGGGGGGGGAATAGGAACTTCAACCCGCCTGGTTTAAATAAAAAAATATGAATTTGTCAAACTTCCTAGTAACCATGACAACTGTTGAAACTTGGGTGGCTGCGATAGACAGATCAAAAACGGAGCAAAGCCATTCCTAACACAATGCCTAACCTCAGGTTTGTGTCAAACTCGGTAGTCATGACAACGGCATCAATGGCACTTGAACAACATCTAACGGCAGACCCGCAGTATTTTTTAACTAACATACATTCATAATATCTCTTCGAATTATTTCTTGAATGTTTCCTAAGCGTTCGAAACGCTAGGTGTTATGAGTCTAGCCACACAAGACGATTTTTTTACGCGCAAAACTCCGTTTTCTAGGCGATTTTCAATTGTTTTTTTTTCGCGCGCG
Source organism: Aphodius granarius (assembly GCA_963971325.1). Taxonomy (NCBI): domain Eukaryota; kingdom Metazoa; phylum Arthropoda; class Insecta; order Coleoptera; family Scarabaeidae; genus Aphodius; species Aphodius granarius. Next base: position 23,942,307 of record OZ020223.1, read on the forward strand.
CGAAAAAAACAATTGAAAATCGCCTAGAAAACGGAGTTTTGCACGTAAAAAAGAACACAAAAACAATTGAAGAACGTCTAACAGCAGTATTTCCCCACCTTGCAAAATTTCATTTTGAATTTGCCGCCTAATTTTACCTATAATAGAGACGTTGAGACATTACTTGTCAGATTAGAGACATTAGAATGTGGGTTGACGCCCCATAGGGGTCGCCGCGCTGGCCCGTCTTTCGGCATTCAGCTTCCACCGGTCTCCCTATCCAGATTAGAGACAGTGACAATGTCATTAAATGGGATACATACCTTTGATTGCGGACATTTCAGAGGGATATTGCGAGATTATTTACATTTAGATTCGACCTCCCATGCAGTTTTCACTTATATTTCATCTGTATGTATCATCTAATCGCAAAAGGTAAGAAATTTATAGTAATTTCAGTACTTCCAGCCAGCTTAACTTTACCCTAAAAAACATTATAAAAGACAATAAAAAGTTAAGAGTACTGGAAGTGCTGTTTTTTGCGTGTTTTTTTTTTTTGACGTCTCCGAAACCCCTTAAAACACGTTTTTTTGGTCGAACTTAGCCTGGGAAAGCCGATTTGGGCCCAAAAAACGCGATTTTTCCAACCATAATAATATTATGGTTGGAAAAATCGCGTTTTTTTGGGCCATTTGACACATTGACATATTATGTCAATTTTATTCAAATTTCCCGCGCACTTTGTGACGTCATATTTGACACAAATATCGCTTAATTATCGCATTTGCGGGCGGAATGTACCTTTTTCTGATATTGTGATGTGAAAAAGTCACCAGAAATGCGATTTTATGAGCATATACTGAATAACTTGTACTCACTTGCCTATTATAAATCAGTGTTTCCAGTGTTCTAGCCGCTGAAGTTACCTTTCCATGTCGCTCTACTGCTTCGATGCCAATAAATCACTACAATCACTTAATCTATACACCTAATTATGCTCATTTTCGTCTGTAATTAACGGAAATGACTTAAGACAGTTTAAATAAAAAAATATGAATTTGTTAAAATTCTTAGTAACCATGACAACTGTTGAAGCTTGGGTGACTGCGATAGACAGATCAAAAACGGAGCAAAGCCATTCCTAACATAATGCCTAACATCAGGTTTGTGTCAAACTCGGTAGTCATGACAACGGCATCAATGGCACTTGAAGAACATCTAACGGCAGACCTGCAGTATTTTTTAACTAACATAAATTCATAATATCTCTTCGTATTATTGCTTAAATGTTTCCTAAGTATTCGAAACGCTAGGTGTTATGAGTCTAGCCACACAAGACGATTTTTTACGTGCAAAGCTCCGTTTTCTAGGCAATTTTCGCCTAGAAAACGGAGTTTTGCACGTAAAAAAAAAACACAACAATTGAAGAACGTCTAACAGCAGTATTTTCCCACCTTGCAAAATTTCATTTTGAATTTGCCGCCTAATTTTCATACTTTGACATTGTCACTCGACGTAAATATAACCTATAATAGAGACGTTGAGACATTACTTGTCAGATTAGAGACAGTGACAATGTCATTAAATGGGATACATACCTTAGATTGTGGACATTTCAGAGGGATATTACGAGATTATTTACTTTTAGATTCGGCCTCCCATGCAGTTTTCACTTATATTTCATCTGTATGTATCATCTAATCGCAAAAGGTACGAAATTTATAGTAATTTCAGTACTTCCAGCTAGCTTAACTTTAAAATAACTATCTATTATAATTAGAATATGTATATATAAACATATATTAATTAAAAGATACAAGATACAAACAATGTAATTAAAAGAATAAAATAAACCAATATAACTAAAATAATACTAAACTAAATACAAAACTATAAACACAACTACTACAAATACAAAACTAAAAATTGAAATAATTAATATAACTCTAGAAACAAAAAATTATTATTCCAAAAATAAAATAAAAATCGTTGCAATTGTTTATTAACCCAAATTTTAATTTTTCGTGACCTAATTTTATTGCAATTTAATGCAGCTTTTTGTTCATTGAGCCCGTCCCTTTAAGTATATTGTTGATGTTTTTAATCCACGTTTAAAGATAAAATGTTACAAATTTATTTGTCAATAATTTAAACAAATTATGGTTAGTACAACTAAAATTTGATATCGTATTGCACATGTTAATTTGATGTAAAATGTCCTTCTTTATGGAAGGCTTGTGTGTACAATATCCACACAAGCCCCAAATAATTTAACAAAATTGGTATTTGGTCGCAATAGTGCCTTCGGGCTATATGCTCTGAATTCGATGAACTCATTATGAGACACAATATCATCAGTTAGCAGCTCCTGCTTGCACTGTGTGCATCTCACACTTTTTAAGATAAAAAGTAAAAATTTAAACCCCACTCCCTGTAGTTTCTTCCACAGAACTTGAAAGCCATGTAGTGTGAATATCCAATTTTGCACTGATGGCGGTACAAACTCCTTGTTCCCAGGGTTTTGGAATTTGATGGTCCTTAGAACCTGAACTGCCTCATTCCAAATATGGTGGTGTGGTGATTGATTGGATATCGCACACCTTAATGTTACGAATAAATGTTTTTCAATACTCACACAAATAATCACAGGCTAAAACAAGCTTTAAAACATAAGCCCGCGCCGCGCATGGCACATTTATTTAAAATTTAAATATATCACATACTGTGTAACTTTTACAATGCTCACAGTTTAGGTTTGTTTCAGCACCTGCACTACTGCCCGAAGGAGCTACAGGGACAGCAGAATTCCTCCATTTTGGGGAACAGCTGTTTGATTCAGTAAATGGCTCAACACCAAAGCTACAAGCTGGAAAAGACCTGCGGTGCGCGTGCGAGGAGGATCAGCACATCAGAACTTTTGGCAGGAAGCAATGCAAGATGTGCAATCCATAATATTTGTCAAACCACACGGGCAGCAATTTCGTCCTCCTACCATTGGTAAGTGGATAACCACAATTAAGGGTATGAGCTACTTGTAGAAGAAACTGCAGAGGAAAGGGTTTACATATTTTGCAACCCGAAACTTAAATCAAGACCCTCTCGAAATTTTTTTTAGGTGTGTACGTATGCATGGGTTTAGAAATGTAAACCCAATAGCTACGTCATTTGTTAACAGTTTTAAAACAATAATCATAAACAATTTTGTGTCTCCCCATTCTCCGGGCTCTAATTGTGAAGTGGACGATTGTGAGGGTGCGTTAAACACATTGAAATATTTTTAACACAACCAATAACGCAGTAAATAGGAGATGTATTTGAACCCCCAGGCGCAAGTGGAATCAGCCTACATGATGATGACACTGTCCCTGTGCAAAGTAAGGTTGCTACTGTTACTCGTGGCTACATAGCTGGTTATGTGGCAAAGCAAGTTTTTAAAAAAACAAAAAATTGCAAATAATGCAAAACAGCACTTACCATAAGAGACCGCATGCCTGAACATGAACTGATTGATATGAGGGCTTACAGTTATCGATGTTTACAGCGCCCTAATAGCGTATTTTTAAAGGTTTTTGACAAATATTTACGTATTGCAGAGGAAGTACCAAAAGAGTGTCTAAAAAATATAAAGTTACGCATCATAAGCAAATTAATTGAAATAGCATCGATTAAGTTAACATGCGAACAGCATGATTTAATGAATATTTTTCAAAATATTTTTTTTAATTTTTATATAAATGCTTGGATAAATAATGTTAATAAAATTTTAAAAGGATTGAATACAAATTTAAATGATCATATTAAAAAGATTGCTCATTTAAAATACATAAAAAATAAGTGTAAAAAAAACGTGTGAAAGAAGTTAAAGGTTTAGTTTAACTAATGTTACTTCTTGTCCTCAAATCGAGGATGTCGTAACTGAAGCTCCAAATGGTGACGTTGGTCTCCCTGATTAAGGTCCCTTTTGTTGAGTTCTCCATTGAGTTTCTATCCATTCTCTTTGGCTATACCGTACTGACGAGGACTAATAAGTCCGAAACACGTGTCTACGGTTGCATTTAAGATAGCGGTTATGCCCAAAAAAAAGATAATCCTTTTTACTATATTTATATTTAGAAATCACCGCAAACAATACCTTTTTTCCTTTATATTGTACCAGGGCTAAGGTTGTACCTCAGCCGAGGCGTCAAGTACACCCCGAGGTACAACCTTAGCCCTGCTACAATATAAAGGAAAAAAGGTATTGCTTGCGGTGAAATCTAAATATAAATATAGTAAAAAGGATTATCTTTTTTTGGGCATAACGGCTATCTTAAATGCAAGCGTAGACACGTGTTTCGGACTTATTAGTCCTCGTCAGTACGGTATAGCCAAAGAGAAAGGATGGAAACTCAATGGAGAACTCAACAAAAGGGAGCTTAGTCAGGGAGACCAACGTCACCATTTGGAGCTTCAGTCACGACATCCTCGGATTTGAGGACAAGAAGTAACGTCGCGCCGAGGCAACAAGTACACTCCGAGGTACAACCTTAGCTCTGGTATAATATATAAAATAAGTGATCTGCGCTACAGAGGAGGTCCATACTGAGGAACTGCAGGCCCCACCCGAAGTCCATACCGAAGAACGCCAGGCCCCAGAGTCCATTCCCGCACAGGAGGCCCCAGCGCAGGCTGGGCCATCCGACCGTAAGAGGAAACGGACGAATAAATCTGAGGCTGAAACAAAAAGAGGTAATTACATTCTTAATTCGATTAATTAATTAATTAATTATTATGTATATTGTACAGAATACGCAAACGGGTACATTGTGTGGGCGCGTGTCAGGGGGCATAACTTCTGGCCCGCACGCGTCATACAGAAATGAAGCTGGCAAAAAATTGTACACAAGTTCTTCGGGACAAATGACATCGGGAGGGTCCCCGTGTGTCATATCAAGGATTTTGCAGAGTACAGACCCACGAAGAATCCTAAAAAGACTGCGGCCTACGAAGAGGCCCTGGCAGCCCTAAGTATGTAACGATGTAACCTATTATAAAATTATGTAGTGACTTTGTTTATTAATAATTTTTTCTTTTTTTCCAGGTACCCTGCCAGATTAGAAGAGAATTTCTAGAGGATGCAGAGGTACCTCGTGTCGATAGTGCACAGAATCCCACTACAGGCCCTGGAGATCCTTACCGAAGAGCAGCAAGCCCCACCAGATATCCGTACCAAAGAACGACAGGCCCAAACAGAGGTCCGTACTGAAGAGTGATTAAATGAAAGAGATAAACTATGATCTTCACAAGGAGGCGGGTTATTCTTATTATATATAAAAGTGGCGATAGCAAGTGTTGATTTTTTTTAAATAAAGTTTATCGCTTAGCAACTCAGTGTTTATTTTTGTGTAACCTCACCTATCACAACACGTCTCAACTGTGTATTCATACAGTTTAGTACGTTCGCTGCGTTATGGGTCATTCTAACCTCGTATCACCTACCCTTTTCCGGCTTACACGGAAATTTTACTCCCTACAAATTCTCAGCAATTTTTTTCCAACAGATGGCGCTATACGTAGCTAGCGACATTACCGGGCAGCCAGTGTTGCCTGATGTATTTGTTCAAATACAGATGGCGACGGTCTCATGTAGCGGTCCGGGAGAACTTTCACAGAAATGCCCAAAGTCGCGCTAGCTGATTGTAATTCCGCATGTATACGTAGAAAAGAACGAGGAATCGACTGGTGAAGGTTTCAGTCAGATTGGACCGGTTGTCGAGATACGGGTGCCCGAAAATTGTGTGATTTTGGGTGCTCGTTAAAAAGAACGAAATGTTCCAGTATCATAAATTATGTCTTAGCGCCTGTTTTATTAGATGAAAGTACCGATATTTCAAATAATAGATTATTATGCATCCTGGTGAGATATATTTATAACAGCAAATTAAAAACTGCATTACTCGATTTACTGGCAATCAATGCAGATAATGGAACTGCACAGTGCCTTTTTGCAACATTTGACAAAGTTGTTAGTGAATTTAAGTTAGATTACATAACATTGTCGGGTATTGCTCTGACAATGCCAATGTCATGATGGGCAAGAATGTTTCTTTTAGAAAGTATTTGCTGAATAAAAGTTCAAACATTATAACCAACGAGTGTTTATGCCACTCTGCCCATCTTATCACTGTAGCAGCTTCCAGCAAAATACCCAGCACCATTGAAGGTTTACTACATTTCATTCTTAATTTTCAAGGAACCCAGTCGTTTTTTTTCATAAAGCAGAACATAATATTTTAAGTCCTAGCAATACACCAAATGGTTAGCACTGTCCAAATGCGTAGAAACAGTTTTGAACCAGTGGGAAATTTTAGTAAACCTCTCCACACTCGCTTTATCGCATTTGCAGATAAAAATCCAGTAGCTAACGTCATACTGAATGAATTAAAAAATCCCTTCGTAAAGGCTTACTTGCAAATTTTTAAATATGTCCTTTTATTATTATACCTTTTTTTCAATCAGAAAAAGTTAACGATTTATATGGCAGATATGCCATAACTTTGTCAAACAGGAATATTAAACTGGCCACAATGTGTATACATTAAATGTATATAATTCTAATAAGTATAAGTATATAAGTACATACTCCTTGATATTACCAATATATATTTCGAATCGGAAACATTAAACATAATAAAAAAATTAGTCACTTGCTTTGCACAATGAGAGGTCAGACGATCATAGGGTAAAAGTGTTGACTTTTATATTAAGAAAAGGGACCACCTCAGTCCAGAATGTACTCCAAAGTCAATATGACAAAGAGGTGAAGTATTGGCGAGATCTCTTCACTAGAGTTGTCTCCGTTGTAAAATTTTTGTCGGCAAGAGGCCTTCCTTTCAGAGGCGACGATCAAAAACTTGGATCTACATCAAACGGGCTTTTTTTAGGATGCCTTGAACTCATAAGTGAGTTTGATCCGTTTTTTGCCCAACACCTGAAAAATATGGCAATAAAGGAAAAGGGAATACGTCTTATCTGTCGTCTGGCATTTGTAACGAGTTCATAGACGTAATGGGCAAAAGAGTCTTGAAAGAAATCTTAAAAGACATCAAACTCGCATGTTACTTTTCACTCATTATGACTACATCATACGCTTCACACACCAACCAGTTGGCTGTAGCACTTCGATACGTTTCTATCAGCAATGCCTGTGCCAATGAACTTGTACGAGTACTATCAGGCGTCTCATAAAGCTCAAGGTATGGAAGAAGCAGCTCTCAACTTGCTTGAAGAACTTGAACTAGATTAAAAAAAAACTGTCGGGGCCAAAGTTATGACAATGCTTCAAACATGTCAGGTCTTCAGTCAAGAATACAAGAAAAAAATGTCCTTGCTGAATTTGTACCATGTACAGCCCATTCCTTAAACTTAGCTGGTTGCTTTGCTGCGGAAGAAGCCTGCACTGAAGCTATTGATTTGACAGCTTTTTTTCGCCATCTACTCATGGATGTTACTACTCATAGATATTAAGAGATCATGTGCAAAGAAGCAATGAACAAAGACTGAAAACTCCACATAGATTTCTTATGTTGAAATAGTTAAGTGAAACTAGATAGCCTGCAAGGGCAGATTTTCTTAGAGCTCAGGTACATATCGTAACGAAATAAGAACGCCCTTAAAGATTTAATTGAAGACAATATCAGACACCTGACACGCGAGTCACAGCTGAAGGATTCCGTAAAACACTAGACAGTTCTCAGAATACTTTGTTGGCGGTAATTTGGGACGAAAAATTACAAAACCAGTGAGAAACTACGGAAGGAAGAACTTTATTATTAAATCTTTATTTTTATCTGAAAAAAGATGCCTGAACCCAGCTATGAAAAAAATCTGAAAAAGGAAATTGTTTTCAGATTAGGAAAGAGACCCAGATTTTGAAAGAATGACTCCCAGAGAGAGATTTCGAACTGGAGTTTTGGTGGTAAGAAAACCGTGTGTAAAATTTTTCCGCTTAATCTTGTTGCACTAAATTGTTATTGACCATCAAAATTTAAATCGTACTAAGAACGCGCGAAAACGCTCTTTGTTGAGGCCGCACGGCCGTGACGTCATAGGGTTCAAAGCTCTATATACCGGACTACCGGACTGCTTCGGGCGCTTAGTTGGCTAGGGAAATAAAAGGAAATGGAGAAACGAGCGGGATATAAGTGGTGCATTGTACCCAATTATAACAACACCTCGATAAAAACGCCTGATAAAGTATTCCTTACGGTTCCGACAGAGAAATAGGCACGGAAAATGTGAATGAAGGTAAGTCTTAGAAACAAAAAGAATTGCTAGTTTGAGGACTGATATAAAACGCGCTATACGTCGGGTTAGAGAATTCAAAATTCTTAGACCACATTCGTGCATAGATTTAAATTTATACTATATTATTGTTATCGTATGTGGTATAATAAATACACAACCACCTTTAATTAGATAAAATTAGATTTTTCTGTGTAGCAGTATTTTGCAAATGTATTTTAAATGTAGGTATGTGGGTATTTATAATAGAAATTGTTTCAAAATTCATCGATTTATTACTAATTTTTACAAAATAAAAAATAATATCTAGCTAATAATACTTGAAATAAGAATGGAAAATATGTTTTGTCCCCAAAATGACTCTGCACTATTTATAATACCTTCAATAAATCTAAGGCCTTATACAAATATGAAGTTTCTGATTTTGTTAACATTGTGGATCAGCTACAGAGAATGTACCCTTGCGTTCCTTTAAACAAATACATCTGTAACTGTATTTGAGCTTTTTATATTACTTGTAATACCCACAAAACTTCGTATGTATGTCATTGTTTTTACACCTCTTATTTCCGCCGACATAAAATGCGAATTATTTGCGAAATAATCCGCTATCATAATGGCATCCACTTTAGGTAAGTTATCTGACTGCCACATCACGTATCCTGCTTGCTTTTTCACCGTTTAAGCCATAAATAACGTTGCTGAAATTGACACAACAGGTACCGGACGAAACTTATCGCACATTTGTCTGCATCTGCCATAAGCCGGCCATAGGAAACAAACGAAACTGCCCGTCGATCAACCGTGCTACGTCACATCTATCACAGCGTGTTCTGGTTTGACTCATTTTTAAAGGGACGAGACCGATTTTAATATTGTTTATTGTGTGAAAACCGATTTTTTTTTCGTAAAAAAAAAAGTTTGCGGACGGTTATGGTTTAGCACTAATATAGCGTACTAATTTTTTATTTTGAGACTTAGTGCAAGACCCCTATTACGCAACAATCTTGTAACACAATTAAACAAAAGAAGGGATTGCTACGAAGTTCTTAACACAAGCTTCCAGATATTCAGAAATCTTCATGAAAAGGAGCAAGAAGATGTGACAAAACAGGCAAAATACTTAGCTCAAAGCTACCCCAGACATGACACCCCTGACATCGATGATGAACAGTTTGTGCAAGAGTGTCAACATTCAAAATGTATATGAAGGTTGAAAAAATAACAAGAGGAATCAAGAAAAACAAGTTGGAAAGTACCTTCCCAAATTTAGAAGTCGCAATGAGAATTTACTTGACTCTTCCTGCGACAAACTGTACAGTAGAGAGAAGCTTTTCTGTCCTCAAGAGAATAAAGACTGAAATGAGATCTACTATGGAAAATGAAAAGCTTAACATTTTGATGTTGCTATGCATTCAAAATGACACCATTGTAATCAATTTCCATTGTAATGTCATTAATGATTTTGCAATCATCAAAGCTCGAAGAAAACTTTGGTTGTACAAATGCAATGACAGTGACTCAACAAAGAATAAGGATGTCTAAAAGTAAAAGATAGTAAAGCGATACAAAAAATGTCATTAATTTCCTGTTTATTATTTTTATTATTAGCCTTTATCTCCCATCTCTTTTGTCTTCCTCGATTTTGTTTGTTTTCTATAGGAATCCATTCAGTAATTAATCGTGTCCGCAATGCCGTAAGATAAGAAATGAACAAGACCATGGCCAAACCACGCCACTATCCTTTTCTTACGGCTGCCGGATAGTGTGCTGTTGAATTTTAATTTGTGTATTAATTGACTACAAATGACTGTCGCTGGAATGTCATTGAGAGACGATTGACAGTGATGTTCTCCCTTAATAGTTTCACAATATAACACTGTAAATAATTTTAGCCACTTGTATAGGAGCAAGTTTTTATTATTGCATTGTGCGAATTTCATTATATTAACTGCTATATTTGATGTATTGTAGAATTTACCAGTTCTGATAAACCTTTACCAATAAAAAGCGAAACGTTAACGGATGAACCAAGTGTCAGTGATTTTACTCAGACCGTTCCCGAAATCCATTGTTTTGAGTGCCAACAAGTGTCAGTCGACACTTCTTGCTAATTACTTTAGTAAAATTATTTTAGTAAAATGATATAAAAATTAAGGCAAACAACGACGATTTATTTTACATTTATTTATTACAATAAACTGTTTTATATTGCTGCTGTTGTTAGTAGTTTTTTGTAATTGAGTTGCATACGTTGCACGTATGCATCACAACACTGAAAATACTACAAAAGATCGACCACTAACCGATCCATCACAAAAATATAAAACACAGAAAGCATTAATAAAAACTGTGATTTAAACACTGTTATTTTACTGTTATAAACACCTAGTTATTATGTATAACAGTTGTAACAACGTCTGTTGACACTACTGTTGCGAGACAGTGCCACAGCTGTTATTTTTGCATCAAAGCAACTGTTGTGAACTGTTACTAGAAAATAACAGACTGTTAAATAACAACCCATCACTAACAGAAACTGACGTTAGGTACGGTCCAGAGTGGCTTAACAAAATTGAATAATTGCAAAAGTGTTCAGACGGAAAGTTGTCGAGTACTGTTAATCATGGGTAATCATGAAGCTCTTGTTTCTATCCGGCGATAAAACTGGCGAAAGAAAATGGCGTTCTACTTTTAAAATTACTCCATACGATATAGCAGAGCTATTCGGAAAAGCATTTCCTCTTGTTTTTAATATGCGACAGAAATATATTTCCAGGCCATCGAGTTTCGGCAGCGGAAGTAACAACATTTCAGTCACTAATGAGAATATTCAAGCAACTTCAGTAGAACCATTGTTTATGTATTTATAGTTAGTCAACGGAAGGTTAGTTAAGGGAGAAGAAATCCAGGGGGCGATGCTGTCGAAGGGAGTTAATCTCAGGCAGGTTCTTTGCTTATAGTTACGTTTCTCGATCACAGATGGCGCCTTTTGAATTTCTTGTACTCTACCATTCGGCTTGACCAACGAGCTGTAAGAAATAACAAAACACAAGGTTTTGAGCGAACAGGCACAGAACAGGTGGTTAGGCGAACTTGTTCGTACATTTCCTATTTCCTATTTTTTCCTATTTGTAACTTTTTTTAACATCTGTACATATTTAATAACATTAGTACATATTTGGTAATTATTTTTTAATTTACTACATCCCTTTTCCTGTATTTCACACGTTTGCCTCGCCACGTTTTATTTTTTCTCTATATTACTTGATACAAATAGATACTGAGAGTATAGAGATTTGTGCGACTGTACTGTAATGATCAAAGGTAAATTATTTACCTGTAAATTACCTGAGGTAATAAAAACATTCCTTGTAAGTGATTCAAGTTTCAAGTGATTTTGGCACCAATGATGTTTTTATGCTGATGAAACAGAAAAAATGCGGTGTATTTCTTGATAAATATATTTAGATTTTCAATTACGTGTGGAAAGACTTTTATGCCCTGGTCATACTACTATGTTTTACTAGCGTATTATTTGCTACTGACTGCTAACAGCATGGTGTGACCACTCAGCCAGTCCACCAGCGTTTGTTTAACTCTTACAGCTTATAACATAGAAAAAAGAAACCTTGCAAAACATGCAACTCTCTCTCCGTCTAGCGCCCGACCGGAGCCGAGCGTGTCGCCTCCGTTTGGCTAGCGAGGCGCCGGCCGTGATAGTAACCAGGAGTACGAGATGTACCTATTACCGCAATAATGTAAAACAATAATTTTATGACTATACTTGGACACGATTTTTTGTCACATATGTACATAGTTTATTGATACGCACACAGACATATGTACATATATTTAGATATAGGCAATCTCGCAAATGTAAGTAGAAATCGCTCATCGGAGAATTGTTTGTGAAAATTTCCAAAAATAAAGCGGAACAAAACTTTTTTCTGCGGAACAATTCGGCACAAAACTAATACAATACTGTGGCATCGAGAAACTGTCAAAATTCCAAAAAAGCTGTTCTGGTCCCCCTCGGAAAATTGCTTATATCTCCGGAAATAGGTCGGAACAAAACTGTTTCTCAATGGAACAAAACGACACAAAACTAACACAAAGCTTTGGCACCCAAAAATTTTCAAAATTCCAATGTGGTGGGGCTGGCATTTCCCCAGCCCCCCCTCAAAAAATGCCTATATCTCGCGAACGGAAGAGGAACAAAACTTTTTCTTTACGGAACAATTCGACATAAAACTAACACAAAACTTTGGTATAAAGAGATATTTCAAAATCCACCATGGTGGGACTGCAGAAATGCACCTGAAATATTCTCCCAATATACAAACAGGCAGGGGCGGATCCAGAATTTTTTTTGGGGGGTCCAAAATGCTCCAAGTGATAAATTGTGTTGTACACGTTTATGTTTTCCGCTTGCTATAACCAAATTGCAAACACCGTAATTTAATTTGAATATTTCGGGGAGGCTCCAGACCCACAAAACCACCCCCTAAATCAGCCCCTGCAAACATGGCTTTAAGCGATACAGTTGTTAAAAATACTGATCACATAATGAATAATGAATACTCGCCGGTCAAGAAGTTATGCTGCAACGTTAATTGGAATGCAAAAATGTCAAAATGTGGAGTGGTTTTAGTATTAGTTAACCAGCATAATGTGACCACTCAGCAAGCGCTATTTTTGCATGCCGGCAAATGGTTTTGGCTGTTGCTTGTAAAATTAAACATGTTGAATTTTTATGAGCCGTTATTTTGAGGACAAATATGTGGGTATTATAGAAAATAGCAACCATCGATTATTATAAATTATTTAAAGCAACAATTATTCATTACTTTTGTTAAATGTGTAACTAATAATATAAAATTATAAATATGTGATTTATATTTTTATTTTAAATAATATATTTAAATATTTCTTCAAAATTTAATAACCAAATATTATGTAATATTTATTAGTTTCTGTGACGTGTTGAGTTTTATTTGAAGTAGAAATGCATAGATACTAATATCTTTTGTAAAATATATCAGATTTTAATTATATCAATTGTATATTCAATTCTATATTTGTGTATTATATTTCAATTAATACATTGAACGGAAAACTGATGGAAGTACTTTTGTTTGAAATTAATATAAATAAAACATTAAATATAAAGTAGCAAATAAATTACGGATGAAAGCAGTAACTTTTGAACAATTTATTAATTTAGAAATATGTAAATACATATTTCTAACAATTTAGAAATATACTGTTAAACAATTGAAGACCTGAAAGAGACTTTCTTGAAAATATATAATTTAATTAATAATAATTGAAATGATAATTTAATTAATAATTAAAATATTTTTGTAAATAACTAAATGTAGTAGAGTCATTTACTTTTCAAGTAAATACTTCTAAAATATAGAATTTCTAATTTTATTGTCATCGTGGCCTTGCCTATGTTATTTACACCCGTGTACAGTGCTTTCAAAATTTAGTCAAGTTCAAGGCAGGTAGTCTCTATAAAACCCCACAAATTGGTATCAAATATGATGTTGCTGCTAGCAGCACCAGCAACTAGCGGCTAATAAAACAGCCTAGTGTGACCGTGGCATTAGCAACAAAGGTTAGCAACTACAACTTTTGCAACCGATTGCAATTAACGATACATCGTTGGAAAGCCCACAGCGAACTGAGTCCTACTATCATACTTATTGCAGAAGAATCAGTTGTTAATTACTGGCTAAAAAATGATTAGAAATTGAATTGCTACCTTCTTATTGACGGGCAACCGTAGAAGTGGTGTCGGCGTGTTTGCGGCACTTTGAATGCGGCCGCCTTTGACGGCTTCCTTTGATAATAAATTCGCCGGCAGATCAGCTCCGGTGTCCACTATATTGTGCCATATCACGCATTAGTACAGGAAGGAAATTATTTTTTTAATGCGTTCGTTTTTAATGTCAGTTTGAAACACTTTTGCGGTTTGATGAAATTAAAAAAGAGTTTTCAGTTTTCAAGATACCTGCTGAGAATTTCGATTTTTAAATTCGATTTTTGTAATGAGCCTTTTATGATTACAACATAGTCGTCGGCTGACCTTGAAATGCAAATATGTCAATAATTTTTTTTCGGCCGTTAGGTCGTTTCTGTCGGTCCAGTCGCATATTTTTGAAATATTGAAATAATTAATAAATAGGTTGTTTCCAATTCAACTATTTGGGGTAATTATAATTATAAATATGTAAATGAAAGCATTAAAAAACAACAATTTTTTTTTGAAGAAAATAGTCTGAACAGGTATGCTGACATTTTCAAAATGTTTTGAAAAATATGCTTAAAGAAAAAATATGTATAAGCTGCTGCAGGAAATTTAGAGTAAAAATTTTCCAGAATGGAATGAAACTTGTCAAACCCATAGGAAATGTGAGGACATTAATATGATCCAAGAAAATATCATCAAGAATGAAATCTACTAATGAAAAAAGGTGCGCAAAGTTAACAATTTTGAAAACTGGGTAACCTTGGAAATATCGGCATTATTTCGGTTTTTATTATATGTATTTAGTATTTCCATTGATTCCATAGTTATGTACAAACAACAATATTTTATGTATTGAAGTTCTATTATAAACACAATATTGTCTTATTTCTTTAAAAGTTTAAGCATATGTTAGATCGCCTATTCTTGTGGGCTGACTGAAGGCTATCAATTTTAACCAACACGGACGGAACATTTGTTCCATCTTTATCGCGAGTACAACGATTCTGAGCTCAGCTCAAGTTAAGTTAGTTTTACCTTTGTCCAATAGAGGGCACCATTATGCAGGGGGTGTCGGTTGACTAACTATAATATGTACAAACAACGGTAGAACCTACGCCTTCATCATCCCACAGTGATAACGTAGAGGAAGATCCTTCAACTGGATTAGAAGCAGGAACGAGCGGCATAAATGTGGAAATGCCACCAAAAACAATTCCTGGACATTCCAGAAAAATGCAAGATTGTAACTCCTTGCATGCTTGTTCCTTACCCGTAAGGGACAATTAAAACTACAAACATAACCCGCAGACAGAGAAAAAAGGAGAGTACATATAAAGAAAAGAAAAACACCTAAAGTAAAAGCGGTTAAGAGAAACATAAGCAACGAAATGAAAGCAACAAGGACGAAAGCAAAGAACGTAAAAAATGAGTCTTGTGCTAGTGAGGATAGTGTTGTATTGACTGACAATGACGATGATATTGAATATTTTGAAGAAAAGAGTCCGGAAGATGTTGTTCTAGGTGTTGTAGATATTGCGGAAAATAGTTTTGTTTTCGTTCAGTTCTCAACTAAAACAACATTGAGGTATTACGTGGGTCAAGTTGTAGAAGTACGTACTGGGCGATTAAAATTTTGTGTAAATTTTGTAAGAAAGAAAGGCAACAGTTTTGTGTTCCCTGCTGTTAGAGACCAATCTGTGGTAGATGTTGATAATATTGTTCTCCACCTTCCTCCCCCAACTGAAACGGGAGGAACTGCGCGGGCTAATAACCTACATCACGCTGACGTTCACTTTTTTAAATTTAATTTGGTCTGTTTGGTGATCATTTTTATTTTGGTGCGTTTTACTTTCGTCAAAATAGTGCCGCGATTTGACTAAGTATTTCTTGTCTGTGCGATAAGATCCAAGTTATGGATTAATATAAAATAAACTTACTCCTTTACACTTAATGTAATAAAACTTGATTTTGAAAAACCGTGATTCGGTTAAATGTGCCTTATTTATGTGTGTTGTCATATGGCAATACTAGCGCTCACACTACCGGAATATTTCAAATGTCGTGTTTGTCAAATGGTTTACGATGACTATCGAGCTTTTACTGAGGTAAAATTGTCCAATAATAATCGCATATCGCAGGGGGTCAAGAACGAATTTGGAGTTTCGGCGGGAAATAGTACAAACTTATTTGAGGAGATACAGAGTACCACCGAAGGCTCTAGGAAGGCCGTCGTCATCGAATGAATCATCAACAAGAGTTCCAGAAGCAATTAGGTTCGATAAAATGTACGATTTTGTAGTAAACACTGTACAAAAGAAAAAAGGCGTTGCGCTGGGCCGGAATGCAAGTCCATTATCCCAACAATGTGTAAAAAAAGTGATGTTGGACTATGTATAAATTTAGCTATGAATCTGCACATTCGGAGATAAAAACGCAGGTTTGTTGTTTCGCAAAAACAAGGTCACTCAGATCAATAAGAACACAATGCCGAAATTCAACAAAGACCTAAAAACTCAAATTAAAAATTCTCAGAACAACATTAATAAATTAGGATATCATCCCAACTCACTCATAAACATGAATACCAACTGTCGTATTTTATACAGCCTAATTAAGCTTCACAAACCTAATAGAAGTAATAGTTCACAACTCATAGAAAGAACTAAATATATAATAATAAACCAACATGCTCAACTGATTTCACTAGATATAACCAACTTATACACTAATGTATCAATAAGAGAAACACTAAGAATCATAAAACAATGTTTGATAGATAAGTGACAGAAATGCACTATCTGGACACTCTGACGTGGAATTCTCACAGAATTGATAGAAACGGTAATAGAGCAGAATTTCTTCATTTTCGAAGACAAATACTATTGCATGAAAGATGGACTCACAATGGGTTCCTCCCTCTCAGGCCTCATGGCAGAATTTTATATAGATTTTACTGAAAAAGAAATATTTTCCTGGAAATATAATTTGTTCCTCAACAATCAAGTTTTACTGCAGATATGTAGACGATATAGTAATGATATACGAAGGCAACAATGCACAACTCGTGGCTCTTCACAATATCTTCAATCATATTGGCAATGTTAAATTCGTCATCGAGAAGGAGATCAATGGCAGTTTAAATTTTCTGGACCTCACTTTAACAAAGGAACGGGACGCATTAGCATACAATATATACCGCAAACCAACAAGCACTGATGTCTTAATACCAAAACACAGCCACACCGCGCCATTATATAAAGAATCCTCCATCAGATTTCTATTTAATAGACTGCTAAAGGTCCCTCTCAACCAAGATAATCTGGAGAGAGAAGCAAATATAATTTCAAACGTTGCCTTCAATAATGGATATAATATCAAAGATTTACAAAACATATAATAACGTTTAACATTACAGCAGCCTACAGAACAAACTCAGGATTGAGCACATACTTGATTAACAACAAACAAAGGATGCCCATAATGCAAAAGAGTGGAGATATAAAATACAATGCGGAGAATGTGAAAGGTTCTATATAGGCCAGTCAGGTAGAAAATTGAAAATAAGATAAGAAGAACACACTAAAAATAAGAACAATTCCATAGTAGGACGACATCTACAGGATACGGGACATACCACTACAATCGACAATCTCTCCCTTCTGCATCAACACCATAAATGCAGTAAACTGAACTTACTTGTGTAAAAATTATTATTTATTATTACAGCGGTAAACCGGTAAAATACAGTAAAAGTGATACAATAGTGAAAAATAATGGTACAAGACCGATAAGAAGATAAAGCAGAGTATAAATAGATACAAGTGAAGATAAAATAGAAAAAGATGACCGAGAAAAAATCGAATGAAAGCAATATAACACAGCAAGCATGCGGTTCCTACACGGACAAAATGGTGTACACCGACAACGTAAGAAGCAACTGGGAGAAATTTAAGAGAAAATTTGAAAGGTACATTGAAGCTTTTTACGATGATAATATAAAAGAAAACAAAAAGTGCGCATTATTACTACATGCAATGGGAGATGAAAGAGACGAAATTTTTTCATCATTCGAATTAGAAAAGATGCCAGGCATTTGGACACATGCAACACACAGATCCCCGTTGTGTCAAATGCGCGGGAAAACATTTACCAACAGAATGTCAAAAGCCAAAGGAACAACCCTGCAAATGCTTCAATTGTGGTAGTGTTCACCCTGCAAGCTACAGAGGATGCTTGGTAGCAAAAGAAATGCAGAAAATCAGGGAAAAAGATCAAGGACAAACCAATATACAAAATAAGCCAAGCCTAAGTCAACATCAACATCCAAATATTATTCCAATTGCTATGTCAAATACAACAGCGCACACAAAGTCGAATACAAGAGCATCATATGCCCAAGTAACAAACAATTCAAAGAAAGAAAAGAAAGCAACCTTAGCTGATACAACAATGCAAATGTTGCAAAAAATTCTTGACAGGATGAACAAAATAGAAGACAGGTTATCGAAACTAGACCAGTAAACACTCACTGACGTAAGATGTGTAGCAATTTACGAATTGCAGTGTGGAATGCCAACGGTATACGAAACAGAAATATAGAAATAGAGGTATTTCTCAATACACAACAAATTGATGTTTGATCTCAGAGACTCATTCGACCAATCAGTCGTACCTGAGGCTAAATGGATATCAGGTATATGAAACACATCACCCAGATAACCAAGCGAGAGGGGGAAGTGCTATAATAATAAAAAATAGCATTGCCCACTTTGAAGACTGCCATCTCAAGAGCCCAGGAGTGCAACTTACTGTCGTTGGAATAAAATAAAAAAAAAACAAAACTTTACTGTTGGTGCAATATACTGCCCACCAAAGCACAATCTCAAAAAAACAGATTATAACAAATTCATAAGCCATCTTGGAGAGAGATTTATATTGGGTGGTGATTACAACGCCAAACACGTAGACTGGGGTTCAAGATTGACTACAACAAAAGGAAGAGAGCTTAGAAAAGCAATTCAAGTAAACGGATGATATTACCATTCCACCGGGAAGCCAACGTACTGGCCTACGGATCGGGCAAAAATTCCAGATCTTCTAGACTTCTTTATTTCAAAGAAAATTTCGCCAAACTTCATTGACATAGAGGAAAACTTTGACTTAGACTCGGACCGTTCTGCCATAGTTATGACACTCAGCGAAAGGATAATTAAAAAAGAATGTAATCCAACTCTGACCAACAAAACTACCGACTGGGAAAGATTCCAAACAGAAGTGCAGAACACCATTCAGTTAAAACTAGAGACCAGCTAGACGCAGAAGCCGAGAAATTTATCACAACTATCCAAACAGCAGCATGGAATAATACTAAACAAATCAGCCATAGAACTATTGGAAATAATTATCCCATGGAGATTAGAGAATTAGTAAAAGAAAAAAAGCGAGACTGAAGAAGGTGGCAGCAGTCACGGGACCCAGCGGATAAAACCATATTGAACAATAAATCCCAGCAACTGAAAAGGGAAATACAAAAACTAAAAGAGGCATCATTAGAATCCTCATTAGCAAAACTCACTCCCGATAAAGAAACGGACTACTCGTTGTGGAAAGCAATAAAATAGTTTAAGAGGCCAATCACCCATATTCCACCTATTAAACAAAAAAATGGAAAACGGGCAAGAGATAATCATCAAAAAGCGGAAACATTTGCAAAACACCTAGCAGAAATCTTCCAGCTAAACAATGCTGCAGAACCAGTATTAGAACAAAATAACGTGATGGACCAAGAAGAAGAAGAAGCCATTCAACTCGTTGCTCCGAAGGAAGTTGCTAATGAAATAAAAACCAACATAAATGCAAAAAAGTCACCTGGATATGACCTCATCACTGGTGATATCCTTAAACACCTACCAAAGAAAGGCATTGTAATGCTTACATACCTAATAAACGCAGCATTTAGACTAAAATATGTCCCCGGTGTTTGGAAAGTAGCAGAAGTTATTATGCTGCCAAAGCCAGGCAAACCACCAAATGAAGCTGCATCATATCGTCCAATATCATTGCTTCCCATCATATCAAAGCTCTTTGAAAAGCTACTTTTAAGGAGATTGAGACCTATAATCGAGAGGAAAAATCTTATATCAAACCACCAGTTTGGCTTTAGACAAAAACACTCTACCATAGATCAAGTCCATAGAATAACGGACATAATTGAAAAAGCACTAGAAGAAAAGCTTATTTGCTCAACAGTCTTTCTTGACGTAGCACAAGCTTTTGATAAGGTTTGGCACGAAGGACTGATCTGCAAGTTGAAGAGAATGCTACCCATTCAATATGTTGAGCTACTAACTTCATATATATCCAATAGACTATTCCGAGTTAAGCAGATGAATGAATACTCATCTCTAAGAGAAATAAAAGCAGGAGTGCCCCAGGGCAGCGTCTTGGGACCAATACTCTATTTACTATACACCAGCAATAATGGCTGTAGGAAAAACCGTTGATGAAACAACAGAGAAACTTCAACATGCGTGTGACCAAGTGCATCTATGGACCAAACGATGGAAAGTCAAACCCAATGAACTAAAATCAGGTCACATCAACTTCACCAACAGGCATATAAAGGACATAGCTCCGGTCAAAATAAACTATGTCATAGTGCAGCATGTCAATACAGCAAAGTATTTGGTAATGACCCTAGATACAAAGATTAGGTGGAAAGAACACGTAAAAAAGAAAAGAGTTGAACTGAATCTTAAATATAGAGGACCTGTATTGGCTCTTGGGAAGAAATTCACATTTGTCAATAGGGAATAAACTACAAATATATAATCAAATGCTAAAGCCCATTTGGCTGTATGGCATACAACTTTCGGGTTGTGCCAAACAGTCAAATATTCAAAGCATCCAAATGTTTCAAAACAAACTACTAAGGAACATCGTCAATGCTCCTTGGTACATACGGAATAGGGACCTACACCGTGATCTTGGAGTCCCATCTGTAACAGACGAGGTAAAAAGATTCGCCGAAAGGCACTAATCTTGCCTTCATCATCTTGTCAACGTAGAGGCCTTGCAGCTACTGGACAACCAGAACCTAGTGAGAAGATTAAAAAGGACCAAACCCTTCGAACTAGTGTAGTGTTACGTGTAAAAGCAGAGCACAGTGAGTGAAGTATAGTACTTGTAGTTTAGGACAGAGTTAATTATAGGACTTAATGGATAACCTATGACAGACAAGTACCCTAGTTTTAAGAAATCAGATTTAAATTGATGGTTAATTAGAATTAGAAGACAATATAAAATATAGCTACAACGAAGTCATAAAGAAGTTTGATGACCATTTTAAACCCAAGTTAACAACATATGAAAGATATATATTCCTAAACAGAAAAATGAAAAATGAAGAGAGCTACAAACAATACATGACGATTTTAAAAAAAACTTAAGCCAAACTTGTCAATTTGGGACACTAAAGGTCATACTTTAACAAGGGACGTGTTTATTTGTGAAATCCAGGATATAACCCTTATCCAAACATTATTAAAGACAACCGATTTGACTATAGATAAAGCGTTAAGTATATGCAGGTCCAAGGAACTAGTATCAAGACAAGCAAAAGAATTAAAACATCCAGAAGGTGAAAGTAAAGAATTGATATATACAAGAAAACATAAACAAGAGACTTATCACAGAAAAGCATGCGGAAAATGTGGTCAACGACATGAATATGGAAAATGCTTTGCGTATGGAAAAGAATGCAAGAGTTGCGGAGGTATGAACCACTTTGCGACAGTATGTAGACGAAGCCAACGACGAACACACCCAGGGTCAACGACAAAGCGTTCCCAAGGAAAGGTACGAGAGGTCCAGAGCCAGAACCAGGAGGCCGATGACTCCGAAGACAGCGGAAGTGACGAATACTTTACAAATAGTATTAAAAGTGTAAGTAGTTTAAGATCAGAGAAAAAACATTGGCACACAACTTTATTTGTCAACAACAAAGAATTATTACCAAACCTTATTTCATATAATAGTTTTATAAATGTATGTGGTAATATTCACAAAATCAAGAAAACAAACGATTTAATAACCACATATGCCAATGATAAATTCCAATAAAAGGTGAATGCATATTAAAGTATAAATACAAGAATAAAATTAATTTTTATGTAGCTAATGTGCAGAAGAGTAATATTTTGGGATTGAATGCATGCAACGCACTTAAGATTGTTAATAAAATAGACCAAATTAACTTAGATAATTTCAAAGATCTCTTTGATGGTAAAATAGGGTGCCTCAAGGAAACAAATAAATTGGACTAGATAACTAGATAATAAGTTAGAACCATCAGACCTCCTTGCCGTAGAATACCCTTATCCTTACACAAAACATTGAAATGCGAATTAGATAGATTAACCAAAGAGAAAATTATAGAACCAATTAGTGAGCCGACCAAGGGGTTAGTAACATTGTTTTAGTACAGAAATTAAATAAAACCATAAGAAGTTGCCTTGATCCACATAATCTGAACAAAGCCATAAAAAGAGCACATTACCCTTTTTCTACACTTGACGAATTGACAGCAAAGCTCAAGGGTGCTAAATACTTTACTAAATTGGATGCAAATTCAGTTATTGTTCAAGATATGCACATTCCAGACACCATTTGGAAGGTATAGGTTTAAGAGGCTTCCATTTGGATTGAACTGTTCAGGAGAGATCTCATCGGATTATAGCACAAACCTTCGACAATATAGAAGGAGTAATCACATTTCAGGACGACATCCTCATATATGCCAGTAGCATTGAAAAGTTAAAAGGCATAACCAAAGAGGTTATTAAGAAGAACCAGAGCAATGGAAATAAAATTTAATCCGAACAAATATGAATTCAAAATGGAATAGGTGAGATTTTTAGGACATAAATTCGACAAAACAGGTATAAAAATAGAAGAGAAAGTAAAAGCAGTAGAAGAATTAGAGACTCCAACAACTAAAAAATCCTTGCAGCGTGTGATTGGATTCTTCAACTACCTGAGTAAATACATTCCAAATTTCTCAGAACTTACTGCAAACCTCAGAGAATTGCTGAAAGACGACATAGTGTTCAAAAGACTTTCACAAAAACTCAAAGAGAAGATCATTCATGCACCAGAACTACGATTTTTTGATCGAAAGGAAAAAAATTACCCTGACGGTTGACTCAAGTTCTGTAGGCTTGGGAGCGGCATTACTTCAACAAGGAAAATCAATAGCATTTGCCTCGAGAGCTTTGAATGAAGTACAGCAAAGGTACGCTCAGGTGGAAAAAGAGCTACTTGCTGTAGTCTACGGATGTGAGAAGTTTAAACACCAATGACATCGTCATCGAAACAGACCACAAGCCATTGGTTTCTATCTACAAAAAGCGGTTACACAAACTGACAACACGACTCCAAAGAATGATGCTGAGACTTCAACCCTACACATTTGAAATGAAATATACACCGGGAAAACTTATGTACTTGGCCGACACATTATCAAGAGATTTTAATAAAAAGAACAAAATTAGGTATTCGAAAAAATCTGATTATGCTGACCTCGAACTACAAGTCAATTTACTAATAAATTCATTACCCGTTACAGAGAAAAACTGGTCCCTAATCAAAGAAGAAAGTGACAAAGATTTAACACACCAACAGCTGAAAACGTACATCGCATCAAAATGGTCCAAGTATCGAAAAGATGTTGAAGACACATTGATACCATACTACGACAACAAAAATGCTCCGACGATCAACCATGACTTAATAAGAAAATAAAGGCATCATTTGCAAGGTTTGGCATACCCTTAAAAGTTTTCACTGATGGAGCATCATACTTCACTTCCAAAGAGTTTGAATTGTTTTCAAGGGAGTGGGAGGAGTTCAAGCACGTCATGTCTAGCCCTCATTATGCGCAATTAAATGGAAAGGCTAAGTGCGCCGTTAAAGCCATTAAAAACATATTAAAAAATGCGAGGAAAGTCATAGTGATCCATATTTAGCGTTACTAAATCTCAGGAATACTCCACGAAATGATACAAATTCACCAGCCAAAATTTTGCTATCTCGAAATATTAGGAGAAACATTCCCACCCCATTTAGACATTTATTACCCAGAAATACACTCAAGGAAGACAGATATAACATTTCTAAGAGAATGGAAAAATACAAAAACACTTACGACAAACATGTGACAAGAAAGGAAAGCACGTTTGAAGAAGGACAGGAAATGTGGTTTAAGAAGAGGCCTGAAGAGAATTGGATAAGAGGAAAAATTGCCTACAAAAGAGAAGAACCATACAGAAGAAACGAAAGACATATAAACCCAGGTCATAATTCAGGTCAAGAACAGAATGGTGAACAAATATCACCAAGTCCAAATATTGAAACAACTCCTAATAATCCTTCTATCCTCACACCTAATGACCCAGAAGTTTTACAAAATATGAATGGGTATAAAACTCGTTACGGACGTATTGTAAGAAACCATTATTCCTATCACCGATTAGTATGTTTAGTTAACTGACTTAGTTTTAAGTTTATGTTTTTAATTTTTTTAAGGGAAAGATATTATGTAATGCATTTATATATTTTATGTTATTGTACTGTAAGCCTGTCCGAGCTTCAGTCTTAATAAACACTTTGAACGAGGTAGTCGTTTTATTACAAGAAGAACAACAACAAGGGATAAGCCGAGTCACCAATCAAATGTTTTTCCGCTGACAAAATTGGCTGCCTTCGATCTATCAGCCTTTCATACAACGAACTTAAGCTACAGTCTATCTAGTGCGTAATCCGCAACGTGTGCTCCGCATCCCTAATAAACATATATACTGCGCACGTATAGGTGCGCAGCATGCGGACTGTGCACCTACACGTGACTGTGTTTTTAAATGCAACCGTTCTATATACTGCGTATTGCGCAGTATATATGTTTATTACGTGTGCGGAGCACACGTTGCAGATTACGCACTAGATAGACCGTAGCTTTAGTCGAAACACTCTTGCGTCATGCATCCGTCCTGGTTGCCTAATATTCACATCAATGAACATAGCTCGTTCATTGCAGACACCTACAAATATGTTTTGGTTAAGTATATAAATTTAAGAAGAGATTTTTATATGCAAACCTTGTAGAACAATGGAATGAAATTGTTTTCTATTAAAGTAATCATGCACGTTTCCTTCCGGTTGCTTAATGGCAATGTGGCACCCATCAATGGCACCTATAATTCCAGGAATGCCATGATTCCGCCGCCTAAAGATCTGCAAATTAATCTATTAAAATTTAGGAAAATATAGATTACAGATAGCGTACATTGATTGTGGATGCATAACTTTCAGACCATTGTATGTACTGTCCTAATAATTCACATAAGACGCTGATGATGCTGATGAAATCGATCACCTGCAGCGAGAAAGCTTAAATAGCAACTTTTTTTCGATGGGAATAGTTCTGTGGCCTCCTTAATTGAATTTCCAATTGTATTTAATAATAACTGAAAATAAACCATATTGCAATTATAATAATATATACAATATACGAGAGATTTATAACCTGAAATGTTGCCCTAGACATCCGGAAATGGTCCCTGAATTGAAAATCGGTGTACTGAGGAATTGTCTCCTCCCAATAATATTCATTTCTTGTAACCCGGTGTTCTCCACAGCCATTTGGTTATTAAGTGGAACCGCTAGATGTATGGCATGTGCAATAGTTATTGGTACCATAATATCGGCATCGTATGCCAATATTACCAAATCACGGAAAGGATCATTCTTCTTTAATCTGCTGTTTATCTGACGCGCTTAGAACTTACATTGACTTAGATACCGAATAACAACTGTCATTTGTCAACTATGAATATCACGTGCTTACCACATTACCGGCGAAGTATCACGAAGTTAGCCTTTACTCCATGTGCACTTTCAAACCGGTATGGTTCTATATCAATGTTCCCCAGACGTCAACATAAGCAGCGCAATCTGATGCAAACCTATCGCAAACGCGTTCGCCTGGGGAACGCGACCATTCTCGTTTGACGTCCTCTAGTACATATTTTTAGCGTCACAGTTGGATAAACCAATGACTGACAAGCGCGGCAATTGGGTACAGTCACTGAAAAACTCCAGTTCTTTACATGTTATTACCACTACCATTCGTTATTTGAATAAATGTATTTATTATATGTGGGCATAAAATATTTGAAAATGATGTAAAGAAAGAAGTTAGTTAGTTCGACGGCTTCGATGCATCAGTGTATCAAGCTCACATGATATTAAATAGATTGCGGTTTCTGTATTTATACCATATGTAGGTACGACAGAGGCTGTGCGACTAGCATAAACGGCTGCCTTCGAAGTATCAGGCTCGCATAATATTGAGGAGAACCACGTGTTCGGTAGGTATAGATACGTAGCAAGAGTCTGCTTGCTTTACATCGATGTATGCATATCTAATTTCTTAGCAACTATTGTTGCTAAAAAAATAAATTTCAGTTAATATTTATTTTAATAATAACTCATGTTAAATTAAAGTGACAAAAATATTTTTTTAATCAAATGTACATCCCTATTAAATTTATTTTGGACTGTGATCAATAGTAGCGCTATTTAGGGTTGCGTACCAAAAATTTTAGAATATGGTATTTTGAGTCTGTGACGCTCGAAAAACTGATCTTAAGCTACGGTCTATCTAGTGCGTAATCCGCAACGTGTGCTCCGCATCCCTAATAAACATATATACTGCGCAATACGCAGTATATATAACGGTTGCATTTAACAACACAGTCACGTATAGGTGGGCAGTCCGCATGCGGCACTTACGCTGCGGATTACGCACTAGATAGACCCCGGCTTAAGACCGCGGTTATGGCGGAGCTGCGATACTAGCCTCGATACTAGCTAAGCTATTTACGTAGCGATGATCACTTATAGTGGAGCTTCGAACATAGCTTCGATACTGGCGTATTTCTCCCACTATAATAAGATAATAACAATCAGTATTTGTCAGTTTCAAGTAAAATGTCACGATTATCTGTTCGACAGCATATGCTGTTAGAATCCACGGCATTAAAGTTATGTACGCTATCCCAGCATGGGGTAAAAATTAGTCGTACGAGGAGATGGGCAGTACATCCGATTAATAAAGACCGCCATAAAACCGGGGAATTTTGCCGTTTATATAAAAAGCTGAGAAGGTATCCTGAAAAGTTTGAGCACTATTTTAGAATGTCCATTGAAACGTACGACAAAATATTAGAATTGGTAACACCCAAAATACTACCGCAATGGACAAATTTTACTAAAAATCCTATCGGTACTGAAGAGCGTTTGGTTATAACGATAAGGTAAGTGAGTAGGCGTAACATATTGAAACTATTTCGAAATAAGTTATAAAACGCTATATTTATTATGTACGAATAAGCTACATAATAATGATTAACAATGGATATTCTATTGTGTTGTTGGTTGTGAAGCGTTTACGGTTGTTACATTTTTAAATTGTGTGAAGGTTTCACTGGTTGGATTTGATTGCTGTTGTTGCATCGGATTATTGTAAGAATGCGGCCAATACAAGTTCCAATTTGAGAATTTATTTTGAGTACAGGCACCATAAATGTTGGGAGGCATTGTTGTTGGTCCACCATATACGTGACGGTATACAAGTTGTTGTATTTCCATTTGAAGTAATCATCTTTTTTCATTATTTAATTTATTTATGTGAGGCATTAAACTTTCGAAAAAACTCATGTCTGCAATCCTTCCTTCGTTATCTAGTAGTTTCAATTTCTTTACTTCAATTTCTAACAGTTTATTTTGTATGTCATTATATGGTTAACTTTTTTTGGGTGCCCGTTTAGTGTTGTTGTTTTTAAAAGTAGGCGTGCCAGATACCGAACGTGGAAGGATTGCCAATGGCGATGGTGAGCGTTCATGAAACATATCTTCATCGTGTTCGGCATTTGACAATGGACCAGGAGAACTTGTATCTACCGGTTCGTCAAGCAACGACAAATTTCCTGAACTCTCTCGTGGTGTCAACTGGTCCTTCAAAAATAATAAACTTTCGAAGTAGGGCCATGATATGTCGTGAATTGGTTGGTCTTGACATTCTTCTATACCGTCTCCTGACCTTGATTGTGGAACTGTCTGCAACCGTTGACTGAAAGAATTAAGAAGACGTGCAATGCATAGGCTAAATCGTGTCGCAGGCGACCAAAGCGTACCCCACTCCCCACTGCAGGTCTCGTGCCACCGCACTGGCGACTGAAGAGTGGCGCCGCCTTAAAAATGCGGTGTATCGCTGTACTGACACTCTCTAGAAGGCCGGCTAGCAAATTATTTAGAAATGGGGATATTTATGATCCACAATCGTTCGACCGCTGGGTATGCTTGTCCCTACCGCAACAAAAAATTTAATTTTGAAGCGCTCTTGTTGTCTTTCATTTGTTAAGTAATATTTTTAATAATTATTAGGCCTAACAAAAAAATTAATAAAGATTAATAATATAAAATAAATACTGAAATACGCACCTAATGTTTTTACATCAAATTTGATGCTGACTTGATCTGCAATCCCAAGTAAAAATATGTATACAATATTGAAATTGTAATTGTAATTTTTTAGCGTTATTAGTTACTTTGCATGTTATTTAATTTGTACCGTTAGTGGTGGAAATTCTCATTATTCTTTATACTTTTTTGGCAATACTGATGTTTTTTGTACCTTTCTAATCCAATACAACGACGGGAAACAAACACCCTTCCAGTTTTAAGTGCTCATCATTCCAAGCACATCTATTTGGTCCGTTATAAAAACAAATGAATTCATTATTTTCACGGTATTATATTTAAATCCATATTAAGAAAATATGAAATGTATACACGAAACCTCCAGAATCACTAGTCTTATTTAATACTTAGGCACCTACTTATCAGACATTCTGAAATTGGAAATTTTAATGGAAACGCTATAATGCACTAATAAATATTTATTAACAAATAACAAAATAACAAACCTAATAATAAAATTATTAATATTAATAGTAAAAAATATATATACATTACTGTGATAATATTCTCACTTTCCTGTGTGGTTTAGGATTTGATGAGTATTTGCTTTTCTTGCTTGTACAGCTGTTAGATTGCCATTTCAAATTTCGAAATATTTTCATTTTAATTACTAGTTTAATAATCTGCTCTCTATGGTCCAAACAATCCTAATTTTCATGTATCCATGGCAACTCTTCCATTATTAC
Organism: Aphodius granarius; assembly: GCA_963971325.1. Classification (NCBI taxonomy): domain Eukaryota; kingdom Metazoa; phylum Arthropoda; class Insecta; order Coleoptera; family Scarabaeidae; genus Aphodius; species Aphodius granarius. The sequence continues at coordinate 23,971,614 of OZ020223.1, forward strand.
AGTTACTATTTTCTTTACAATATTGTCAGACAGTTTATATTTTTTACAATATATTAAATTTATTTAGAAGCCACGCGGTGGTATTAATAAAGCTCTCAGCAGGTCTGTTCAAAAACTTTATGTTGCTTGAACAACCGTATTCTTTATTCTAAATAAATAATTCATTTTCTGCAAGAACTTCATCAGAAGCTTTCAGTAAATCGGATTCACATTCTTCACGCTTGTTTTTTTGGAGAATGGCTAGCTCTATTAATTACCTACAATTTGAAGTATGACTCAGTTATGCAAGAACATTTATAGAAGTTATTAATGTTTTTATCAGTGTGGCGGTGGCTTCTTTGTTATGCAGTCCACATTATGATCATTTAAGGTGTGTTATCGAGTGAGCACAACTTCGAGCTTTTGAGGGTAGCTACCTCTATTAATTACCTACAATTTGACGTATGAATCAAAGGTATGCAAAAATATTTACAAAAGTTATTTTATCTGTCTGCCGTCGTATTCCTAGTTATGGGGTAGGTCAACATTATTATCATTTAAGGGGTGTTATTGAGTGGACAAAACTCCGACCTTTTCAGGGTAGTTACCCGTATTAATTACCTATAATTTGACGTACTAATCAAAGTTATGCATCAACGTTCGCAATTGTTATAAACATTTATATAACCCACTTGATAAGCCGCACACCAATATACCGCTTTACTTATGTAAGAGGGGTTGTAACCATAAGTGTAGTATCGTATTGATAGATTACTAGATGCAGAATTTCATGTAGATTGCGAATTTGTTATCCCCGATGTTCTACGGTATCGGCGGATGGCGTTATTTGAGGACACCATAACTGTTTTAGATGACGCGCTGGTAATTAAATAATTTTTTTTTGCTAAACCGTTCGATATTTTTTGTGTAAGAAACTCTGGAGTATACTACTTGAATAGCTCTATCGACTGACATTTGTTTCATTAAGAAATTTGAAGAAAAAAAGTTATGGATATCTTTTATCGCTGTTTTCTCTCCGGTATAAAAATCAGAATTTAAAAAGTGTCTTTCACAAAGTTTTATTTCTTTCAATGCATTCGCGTCGATCAAAGCAATTTGAATATTTCCACATCGTTTTTGACACTCGATTATTCTTAATTTATTTTTTATAGAAAATCTAAAATAATTCCAGGATCCCTAAATCTGTGTTTGTCGCAATTAATATAATAGCACACATTTGTATTTAGCAACGGCATTCTGTTAACAGTAATTTGCTGGCCACCAGGCTTTCAGCAATCTGCACAAACGCACTTTCCGTGCGCAAATACCGCTGAGACGACATTAGAATGTGGGTTGACGCCCCATAGGGGTCGCCGCGCTGGCCCGCCTTTCGGCATTCAGCTTCCACCGGACCCCCCATCCAGGAAACGTAGCTGCCCCCGAGAGTCCTACGCCAGGTGAAAGAGGCCATGGCAAGCCATGGGGGCCCTCCTCCTTCCCCTCGGTACTTGTGTTAATCGGATTCCTCCGATACCGTTGGACAAGTCGCCGGCGAGGTCGCATCTCTAAGCGCGTGCCATTGACCCACAGCACAGGATGCCATGGTATAGGGTAGCTCTGAGTGGTTCTAGGGGTCGCACCGTAGAGTGTGATGTTAACCCACAGCCTCGAATTTCTTCAAGTACTCGTGTCGAAAACCTTCCGGAATTCAAGTTTGAGAGAGAAAGGTTCCCCTTTCAACGGTAGATGGGTTCACCGTCGAGCACGCTTTGGGCGACAACTCTACCACATATCATTTCTGTTGGCCGCATCACATTGCCCACATACGTGGGATAGGGTAGCTCCTGAAGACAGTTTTAGGAGTAAACGTCATGTGGTCTAAATCGTTTACCCGCGCTTTGCCTTAATCCCTGTTCGGATATAAATATCAGATCGTTAAGTACTCATTTTGGCACAACTTCCGAAGGCCACGGTTGATGAGTCACCGCCGGGAGCCAGATGTCTGGTGTCCCTCCCTCACATCTACTAAAGGCAGTGGTCGCCGTTGGCCCGGAAATCCGGTATTGGTTAGACCGAAAGCCAGTTTTCAGGGTGACCTCGTGAGGTCTGCCAGTCACCCAGCGTTGAGACGACAGTCCTCACTTAACCGCAGTAAGAATGAAACTATGAATCTGCAACGTCGAGCGCAGAGGCACTAACAATTCGGCTGGCCGTGTCAGCGCCGCCTAGTAGTGAGTGCATTTTGCTGCGACGCGTAAAGCTATAGCATTGCGTCTCTTTATAATTCTTTCACTCAACGCTGCAACTCAATACGAAATTTGTCTCGCTATCGCTTCCATTTAGCCTTCGCATCTTTTTCTGAAAATGTAATATTAATTACTTATCAGTCTGATAAGTACATGCAATAGTCACATGTCATAAACCAACCACACATAGTAAATATTAGCGTCAATACTATTGACAGTAATACTTTGACAATATTACTTATAAACTGCGGAGACTGTTGTTGGAGAATAATATTTATTATGAGTGGTTGGCTATAGCCAATAAATATTTATTGTTTTTACTTTAATTTATTTGCAAAGCAATAGTAATTTTAGGAAATTCTAACAATTCTTTCATATTTCATCATATTTTTAGGTACCTTGCAACCGGTCGGTCATTTAAAGATTTGATTTTAACGTTCAAAGTAGGAGAAACTACTGTTTTAAAAATCGTAAAGCGTACCGTAAAAGCATTGTGGGAAACTCTTCAACCATTATATATGAAGCAACCAACAACGGAAGACTTTTTAAAAATATCTGAAGATTTTTATAATCGTTGGAACTTTCCCAACACAATTGGTGCAATTGACGGAAAGCACATTCGCGTGAAATGTCCTTTCCGCTCTGAAACAATGTTTTTTAACTATAAAAAGTTTTTTCCATTGTATTACAAGCAGTGGCAGATGTTCATGGGAGATTTACGATAACTGAAGTTGGAGGGTATGGAAAACAAAGCGATAGTGGCACATTTCGTTCATCTGCCCTTTATAAGCTGATGAACGAAGCTTGGGTATTCCACCAGATATGCCTCTTCCTGGAACCACAGAACCAATACCGTATGTATTAATTGGCGATAAAGCGTACCCATTATTGCGACATCTACTAAAACCGTATAATAGACGCAACATAGATGAAGAAATGGATTATTTTAATTCAAGACTTTCTAGAGCTAGGAGAATTGTCGAATGTACTTTTGGCATATTGAATTCCGAGTGGAGAATCCTATGGACACCAATAGAAACTTCCCCTGACTTTGCGGAGCAAATTGTTAAATGTATTTGTGTTCTACATAATACTATCATTACTCTAGAGTCTAGATGGTAATGACGAATTCACAGATGAATATTTGAATAGTAATTTTCAAGAATATTTAACTGACCAAAGTGCTAGAAGACCAACAGAAGAGGCTATCCGTGAAAGAGATGCTTTCAGATATTTTATTTGGCAGAATAAAATTTAAATTATGTAATAATAAATATTTGCTTACTTGACATTTGTAGTTCATTTCCAATTTCTTCCCACAGCTTCTCAAGTTTAAATCGATTATGATGACTCCTATCTCGCTGGTCCCATAACGTATGTCGTTTAAAAACCATCGCAATTATCTGCTCAGTAGACATTTTGCTATAAAACTGTATTGTTTTAAAACTGCACGTAAATACGTATTTTTCATAAATATTGGAGAATGGAATGATTTACTGTCTGATTACTATCTGGTGTATGACGATGTGATGTTGGTTGGCGATTTCAATATTAATTTATTGCTTTTTAGTTTGGCATCAGCGGATCTATTAGGGATCCTCGAATCGTTTAGCCTCAAACAAGTGGATGATTTTGATTTTGGATGTTGTTTTTCCGGAGGACGCAGAGGTTACTGATTGTTGTGTTATGAAATAATTCACATTCCTTTGTAGGTACGACATACCCAGTAACACAGCATGGAAGATTCCACTAGTCTATATTTTTTTGCTGAATGCACACTTCTTTTGTGTGTGCATGAATCACGCCATGTCCATATAAGGACATGTCAACCGCGATTGGCTAAGAACGCCTCAGGCGAATCTTCCACGACGTGTCTGCTGGTTACCTGAAATCCAGATACACTTTAGTATTAGTTCAGCCATAACAACTGTAACATCTAACGACGGAATTAAAACGTGTTAAAAGGTTTTGTGAGTTTTTATCTTCAAACCATCCGCTACTGAAGAATCCCAAATTAAGTACGAGAACATCCCTGTACAACAGTTGTGTGGTAGACGTCCATGAACTTTCAGATCATTGTTTGACGGTATGTAGTTTGCCGGGGACTAAATGGTTTCCGATACATTTGCTCGGTCTGTTAGGGACTTCCGTTTCTTTGATAGGGATTTGTTTTATGATGATTTGCGTTCAGTGCAATGGATCAACATGACATATATGCATGATATTGATGATAAGTTATCGTATTTTAACAACAACATTCTCATTTTATTTGATAAACATGCACCGTGGGTAGAATGTAGATCTAATGGGATTGCTAAACCCTGGTTGACTGACAATGTTAGGTATATGATATCACTGCGCGATAAAGCATTAAAAAAAATGAAAAGGACACATCATCCATCGCATTGGACGTATTATAAATCACTTCGCAATACGGTTACTTCTGCTATTAAGAGTGAAAAGAGGGCATATCTTAATTCTAGATGTGTTAATCTGGGGACAAAAAGAATGTGGTAGGGTTTGCGGGATGTGGGCATTGTCAGGAATGTCCGGAGATCTTTGCCACCACATTTGTGTGATGTTAACGAAATTAATGATTATTTTTGCTCGGTTACTGGAGAGGAGGGCCAACTAGATGATGACATGTTCAATTTTTATTCAGTGAGTGAAGAGGCACACTTTTCTTTTCAGGATGTTACGGAGGATGAGGTCAACGATGCGATCCGCCGGATCAAGTCTCAATCTGTTGGATTTGATGGGGTGTCTGTTAGGATGTTTCTGTATTGTCTTTCCTTCTTGCTGCCTTACGTTTGCCACATACTGAATTTCTGTTTGCAGCAGGGAGTGTTTCCGAATTCTTGGAAGGAAGGAAAAGTCATTCCTGTACCGAAGGTTCCTGTACCTTCCCAGTATGGAGATCTTCGCCCGATAACGATCTTGCCTGTAATGTCGAAGGTTTTGGAGGGGATCATTGATCGGCAAATAAGAGAATATTTACTAGGTACTGCTATTTTGCCTCAGTTTCAGTCTGGTTTCCGTAAAGGATATAGTTGTCAAGACTGCGCTGTCTGTTGTTACCGATGATATCATGAGGGCAACGGATGATAATAAACTTAACTTGTTAGTGCTTTTAGATTTTTTGAAGGCATTCGATACTATTAATCATTCACTAATGTTGATAATACTGGAACATTTGGGTTTTGACGCTGTGTCATTGATGTTTTTCAATAGCTATTTGACGGAAAGATCACAGAGGGTTGCTCTCGGTGACGCTGTCTCCGAGTTGAGCTTGGTAATGTCTGGGGTTCCGCAGGGAGGTAAATTGGGACCGCTCTTATACATCCTGTACACATCCTGACGCTGACGACACTCAGTTTTATTTATCATTTGACGGTGCCGATGTCGTTGGAGCTGTGGATAGGATTAATTCTGATCTGAGCAGACTATGTGAATTTCGAAAAAGCATGCCTTGCGAATTAATCCAGCAAAGTCATCCTACATGTTATTTGGTAAGCGGAGGTTGAGGCAGGCTTTTAATGGACATATAGATATTTTCGTGGAGGGTACGCGGTTGGAGAGAAAGGAGTGCGCAAGGAACTTGGGCATATATTTGGATACAGACATGCGATTTAAAACTCACATAAACAATTGTATCAAAACAGCTTATTGCAGTCTCAAGTTGCTATACCCGCACAGGGGTGTTCTGACGGAGCATGTTAAGAGACACTTATCGGACTCGTTTGTGCTATCTCATTTTAATTATTGCGATACAATTATTGGTCCATGTTTGGATAGTGCAGATCGCCGAAGGGTGCAGGTTGTCCAGAACAGGTGTGTTAGATTTGTGCATTGCTTGTCACGCAGGGTTGGCGTTACGCGGAAAATGCGAGCGATGGGTTGGCTGTCAATGATTGAGCGACGGAAATTGCACTTCGCAGTGTTTGTCTACAGAATTTTAATTACCGGTACTCCGCCGTATCTTCTGGAGAGGCTTAAATACAGAACGGATGTCCATAGTGTGAATGTTAGACGTAAGAATCTTCTGGATATGGCTCGTCACTCAACTGAGTTTTATAAGCGATCATTTAGTTATGATGCGGCGCGTTATTGGAATGCAGTACGTTTTAACGGGGTCTGGAGCACGATTTTGACTTTTACGGGGCAACTCAGAACATCCATATTTTGTGGCAGATATATGTGTTAACTTGTTGAGCATGGTGTGTTGATTTCATTTCTTAGTTGTGTATGGTTGTTATTTAGAATAGTTATTTAGTATTAGATGTGACTCCCTGGAAGACCAGGACGCCACTGGCCAACCTGAAGGGAGTCCATTTGTTTCGCATCTCTGTTTTATTAACAAATTAGTATTGTTGTGTTTGTGAATGGCGATTCAATAAATGATTTATGATTTTGGATCACCACTCTTGTTGCAGAAAATGTTGTTATTAATTTTGTTTTCCAGACGTCCCCGTAAAGCAACCCACAAATCTTTTCCAGTAATCACATATTGCTTGTAATGTCAATGATGGTTTATCATGTCTATTGACATAGGTGGACTTTATTTTGTGCACAGGTGTACATATTTCGATATATGTGCCGTCTATACTAGGGATTGTATAGACCCGGGGGGTATAATAATCTATAGTCTATAATAGGGATTGTAACTCAAAATATCTATAATTTTTTAACCGGTAATTCGTCATTTTTACCGGTAATTCTATATCTTACATTCGGTTGTCTGCGGTCACAACTCTAAATCGATATTTCGGGGAATCACCGACCTCTGCTTTTTAGCTCGGGTGATTCCCGTTGTATGCATCCTCATAACCTTTCTCGCTATTGGCGACGTGCGATAGCTTACTTGATAGCAGTTACAGCGTTGAGTTCATTGTACCATTATAATCAATAGGTTAGAGTGAGTTAGACGATTCATTGTGTGATACATTTCAAATCGAAGGTAGGAATTTCATTTATTAAATTTTAATGTGAGTGTATATATTTATATATTCTTGTAGCCATGGATACAAATTCAGTGTGGTATTATTTTACTCGAACAGTAGAAAAAGATGCAGCTACTTGTAAACAGTGTTCAAAAACAATAAAAGCTGCTCGAGGCAGTACGAGTGGTTTACATAACCACCTCAAAAGTCAACATAAAATTAATTTATTAAAATGAAAACAGGAAAAGGCTGATAATTCATCTAGTACCACTGATATGCGAGCAAAAATTACTTCATATTTCAAGAAATCAATTGATGATTCTTTTCCTGCTGTAGTAGCGCGAATGACCGCGCGGGATGGAATCCCGTTTATAAAATTCAGTACATCACAAGATTTGCGAATGTTATTAATCGCTAAGGGTTATACTGACATTCCTAAATAGCCAAAAACAATTCGAAAACTCGTATTGGAATATGCAGATAAAGTTAAGCAGGAAATAACACAAGATATAACTAATAGCAAAGCATTTAGCCTGACATTAGACGAATGGACATCTATTAATAACTACCGATATATGAACATTAATGTCCACAGAAGTGGCAACAAATTTTGGAATCTTGGCTTTTGCCGTATTCACGGATCTATGCCTGCTGAGCGATGTGCAGTTCTCATTGAAAATAAACGGAAAGAGTTTGGGATTTCTTTAGAAAATATTGTGTCAATAACTACAGATGGAGCTTCGGTAATGAAGAAAGCAATACAATTAACGAATACGAATCATCAATTATGTCTTGCTCATGGAATACAGTTGGCTGTAATCAACGTTTTATATGGTAAAAATAATTTCAGCGAAATTGTAGACGCACATATTGAATTGCCAGATACAAATGATGATGACAATTCTGACGATGACAACGACGAATATGATGAAGATAATGGTGAAGCTTTAGAAATAGAACAAGACATAATTACTGATTTACACTTGAATTCTTTTCAAAACGTACAAATTAATTCTCTGATAACAAATGTACGAAAAGTGTGCAGAATATTTCGCAAAAGCCCCACAAAAAACGATGATATTCTACAGAAACATGTGAAGGAAGAGTTCGGTAAAGAACTTTCATTGATATTAGACTCTAAAACTCGCTAGAATAGTTTGCTTGCTATGTTAGAACGGTTCTTATTGATTAAGTTGACGTCGTGAACAACTGCGAGGGACTGACTCGGGATTACAACATGGAGGATTTTGTAGAAATTCTTGGAGGAACAAACGACGTACTAAAGAACTACCCGCTTTGTGCTCGAGTTTTTTACAGCAAGATTTCTACTTTAGCGCATACTAACGTGTTAATTTGTTCTGTACCGTACCTAAACCGCCCGCATGTTGTAAACGAGCGCATTTTTAAATATAATCAAAACCTTTATGACACTATTAGCCGTTTACGTTTCGATCAGTCAGCAGTATTTCTTGACGTAAATACTTTCACTGACACCGTTTGCGACATTCAAAGAAACGGAGTTCATTTCACAAAAAGCGGAAAAATAAAATTGTCCATTCACATTTCTGAAATGTTAATTAGCCATAATTGTCTGCTGACTGTCGAAGAAAGTGTATCAGAATGTAATAATTCAAAATACACTGTAAATAGCAATCTGATATATATTGAGACAAAGGAGATTTTTCCGCTGCGCCAGTGCCAGGACCCAGTATTGTGAATGTTGACACCCGCTCGAACTTTGCTGGGGTCAGTGAGTGCGTCCTTCAGCTTAACATTCAAGGATTGAGAGCGAAACACTCGGTTTTAGAAACGTTCCTGCTTCAGAGTGGAACAGATTTGTCGCGATATGTTTGTCAGAGCACTGGTTAAGGGAGTGTGAGATGTCTACGTACGCTGTGACGAGGTACCGTGTGGGTGCTTACTTTTCCAGATCTGTGAAGATCCACGGGGGTGTTGCTATACTCGTGCGGAAGGATATTAGGTATGCGCCAATTGATCTCACTGCTTTTTCCGTGGAGATTGAGGGTGAGGTTTCGGCGGTGAAATTTCCGGATTGGGGCATAATAATTGTTTCTGTTTACCGTTCTCCGTCTGGTGACTTGAATGCCTTTATGCGGATTCTCTCATGTGTGTTTTCAGGAAATATCTTGCAGTTCGTAGTGTTATTGTTGTTGGCGATTTTAACGTCCATTTCCAGAATCCGAATGATAATGATGCCCGGGAATTATGTAGTTTCCTAGGTGAATTTGGTTTGTTGTCTAATTTTTGTGACCCAACCAGATTTGTAAACTGTTTGGAAAACGCTTTCTCAAATGCCTTGGATTCCCTCCACTCTAAAACTGTAAATTTTACCTTTTCGGATCACTTGGCTGTGGAAACATCTTTCTGTGTCCAACGGTCAATACGGGCTTCCCAAACTAGACTTATAAGACCCACTACGGAACATGGTTTGATTTTGTATTTTCAGCTGGTGCAAGATATTGATTTTGGTTTGGTTTGTTCCGATGATGTTGGTGTTGAGGAGGCTGCAGACTTTCTGGTTGGTACTTTGTCATATCTTGCGGGGTTAGCGTTTCCCTGTAAAAAAATATCATACGCAGGTAACAACACCTTGCAGATTTCTTGGTTTACACCGGAGCTTAGACGAATGAGGGAGGAACTTCGCGCCTTGTGTGAATTGCCACCATGCCACGGGGAGAGCTATTATTCACCGCAGGGTGAAAGAACTTCGCGTTAAATATAGAGAATCTATAATAAAAGCCAAGCGGTATGCTAATGAACAATACATAAAAAATCATAGCAATTCCTCATCTGCTATATGGAAGGTGATACGCAGGAGTAATGCTGCGGCCACCTCATCTCACTGCTCTCACACATTGACGGCAGATAGTTTTAACTCCTTCTTTTTGGAGGAACCGGGAAGGGTAATCTCTAGACTCTCGCCTTCGTCCTGTGATCCCCTGTCGCTCTCTGTGTGAACAGACACGGCTGAGTCCCGAGGAGATTACTTCGGGTTTCGGTCAGTCTCCCAGGTGGAGATGCGGGCTGCTATTAATTCAATAAAATCGAGTAAGTCACTAGATTATTTTGGGCTAAACGCAATAATGCTGAAACGCGTAGCTAATCTTAATAATTGACCCACTAACTAAATTGTTTAACAGGTGCGTTGCCGGGTCTACGTTTCCCAACATGTTGAAGATCGCGACTGTGTTGCCCATCCATAACAAGGGTGATGTCGACAACCTCAGTAACTATCGACCAATTAGTGTTCTTCCCGTGATAGGTAAGGTGTTTGAGCGCCTTTTATGTAATCAATTGATCGAGTTCCTAGAGGCTAGAAAACTTTTAAATTGTAACCAGCATGGCTTCAGAGCGGGTAGATCTACTACTACTGCCGTCGCTGCTCTCGTACAGCGTATCGTGGGACATTTTGAGCGGAAAGAATATTGTGAGGTGTCTTTGTTGGATCTTTCAAGAGCATTCGATTGTGTGTCCCATGAAGTGTTAATCCGGAAACTATATATGTACAATTTGCTACCCAGCGCTTGTGGAATGTTGTCGTCTTATTTGTCTACTAGGAAGCAATGTACTCGTTACAATTCGAATACTTCCGAATTGGGAGATCTTGTGTCTGGTGTACCTCAAGGATCTATAATCGGCCCGCTTATGTTTGTTTTGTTTATAAATGATTTCCCCAGTGGCTTTGAGGCACCTGATACGTTGTTGTATGCGGATGACACCACCCTCTTCACGGCGGGCGTAGGCGTAGTAGGTGATTCTGATAACGAAAATTTGGATATGATGCAAATTCCTTCGACTTCTACCAGCACTACATCCGTGAAGAAAAAACGTAAGTTTCTAATAAAAAGGAAAACCGAAGCACCCCACAAAAAACAAAAAAAAAACAACTTCCAATTTGAACCAAGTTGTTAAAAAAGAACTGACTTATTTTCAGGAAGAAAAGGTAAGGGGAAAATATATAGAAAAGGCATATGATTTTTTACTAACCACACGTTCAACAAGTGTGGAATCAGAAAGGGCATTTTCCGCCGCCAGATTATTTTGTACTAAAATAAGATCAAGATTAAATGATGATAAATAAAATAAATAAATAAATATACTTTATTCATGTAACCATCTTACAAAAATGAACAAGAAATATCACAAATACAAGCAGGAATTACAGTTATAAACACATTAAAAGAAAACGTCACAATATAAGCCGGAGTTACAGCTATAAACATATTAAAAAGAATTGTAAAATTCGTCAACATCATAACATGAAACACTCAACAAATACGACCGTACAGATGATTTGAATATTCTGTTATTCTTAGTGGACTTAATTTCTGTAGGCAGACGATTATAAAGTTTACATCCCACAAAACATAAACTCTTTTGGTAAGAGGAGCAGCGATGCCTGGCTGGCAGCAGACGACTAGCACCTCTTGTGTCGTATGGGTGATCAGTTCTATAGTCAAATTGGTCACTGTTGCTATGAACAAAACATACTGTCCCCAGAATCAACAAGTCGTAGAAGGTGACGGCAGCTTCGGGACAGTCTCTTTGCAAGCTCGTTCACATGATTTGACCATCTCAGGCCGTCGTCGATTTGGATGCCAAGCAGACGACACGACTCATCTACGGCCACCGACAAGCCACCGAGCCGGACGTCACGAATCCCCGCCCAGAGAACACTAAGCACTTTGTTTTTTTAACATTTATTGTCAGTCGATTCAATGACATCCAGCCCAGCAGCCGATCGTAGGCCGCAGAGACCCTAGCGCGTAGTTGATTAGCGCAGTCGGCAGCAATGAAGATGTTAATGTCGTCTGCGTATAGAGTGACGCTCATGTCGTTCAGAAATTTGGGTAGATCATTTATGTACAGCAGAAACAGCGTTGAACCCAAAATTGACCTGAGGCACCCCAGTCCTGATTTAAATATATTAGACAGAGTGTCCTCTATGCATACTTTCTGCGCACGATCCGACAACTATGATATAAACCACTTTGCCGCGACGCCCCGTATACCATACTTCTCCATTTTATAACACAGAATTAAGTGATTGACACAGTCGAAGGCCTTTGACAGATCCACAAACAACCCCAGGCAGTAGATCCTATTGTTGATACATGAGTAAATACTTTTTGTGTAATCGAACAATGCGGTGTCGGTCGATTTACCCAAGCAAAAACCGTGTTGACAATTTGATATTATATTAAATTTTATTAAAAAATCGCAGAGCTTATTGTTCATTAGACGCTCGTAAATCTTAGAAAAGAAGGTCAACAGGCTGATCGGACGGTAGTTGTTGAGATCATTATTATCACCCTTTTGGAAAATGGGCTTTATTAAAGCAGTCTTTAAACGACTAGGAAAGATTCCCTCTGAAAATGACACGTTTATGCAATGAGCCAGCGGCTTTACTATGTACTCCCTAGATTTCTTAACGATGGTGGCTGGAACTGTATCATCACAACACCGGCCACCGATCGCAAACTGCGTATTGCTCCAATAACATCCTCCTCATCGACAGGAGAAAGAAAAAACGAAGCCTGATTCTGGGGCATATTCCGGCCAACATCGTCAAGAACAATGTCCCCATCGTCAGAGGGGTCCCGCAGCCTCCCCGCACAAGAACCAAAAAATGCTGCAAAGGCCTCACTGAGCTGCTCGGGTCCTAAAGAATCAGGCACAGTATGGTCACGACAGTAGTTAGATCGTTTTTTATTAATAATCGACCAAACAGCCTTTGACTTATTTTTTGCTAGTTGTACATATTGGTCATTTGACTGCACCTGTGTTATATGCAGCATGTCCTCGTAAAACGTTGAGTGCTCCAAATAACTGTCCCTAAAAATGTCATAACGGGAGCTCATGTCCTTGAGGAACAGCACTTTGTTCTTTAATGAAAGTAATTCCTGTGTTATCCAAGAGAGCCCCGAGGAACCAGACGACGCTCTGCCTCTCACCATTGGAAAGCAGATGTCCAGATAGTGTGAAAAAGTGTCGGAGAATGCATCAAATGTAGCTTCTGCTGAGGCACTGTCATATACCGCAAGCCAGGCCTCATGACTGAGGTAATCGCGAAAACGATTCATAGAGTTTACGTTAAATTTTCTTTTGAAAGTGGTCCGCGAAAGATGCGACGGATCAAACAAGGTACGTCTTAGGTCCAGAACCAATCCACAGTGGTCAGACAAATCAAAATCACAGTTGTTAATGAAATACTTATTCAATGACATATCCACAAGAAAATTATCCAAACATGTAGATGAGGTGGAAGTGATCCTCGTAGGCGTCCTATTTATAGCAAGCAAGTTGTGTAAATCTAAAAGTTCGAGAAGCAAGTTTTTTGCCCGCGAAGTCACTAAAAAATCTATATTAAAGTCACCACCAATGATCACAGTCCCTTTCTCATCCTGTAGGGTCTCCAACAGACGCAAAAATTGAAAATACACGAACATCAGATGCAGGTGGTCTATATATGACGACAAATACAAATTTGGTGTCTGAGAACAGTTCACCACCACAACATTCAAAAACATTCGAGATAGACGACTTACATATATCGTCGCGACATTTCAACTGCAATTGCGGTCGACCATAAAGAGCAACGCCCCCATCGTGGCCAGCCTCTCGACAGAAGCAAGAACATAATTTAAAACTGTTTAAAGATACCTCAGTAACCGACATGTCACATTGCCAGTGTTCAGTAGTCATAACAATATCTATATGGTATTGAGACAAAATCACATCCAACCTACTCACTTTATTACTAATGCACCTAATATTTTGCAGAAGAGTTCTTAAGTGAGAACTATCCCTAGTAGGCAGTTGCGAAACCGTATTTCTTGAACGTCGTGTCGGCGTTCGTTAAAAATGCTCCCTTATCAGAACTCCTCTGAGTTGTCCATTTCAGCTTCCGTCCCCGTATCAACCTCCGCAACCGCATTGCACTCGATCACTATAAGATTATTACGATTGACACACCCGGGAACCCGAAGCAGTCCAGATGCAATTTCACACAATATGTCCGCTATTTATTTATTATAATCTCCTTTTTATGTGATTTTCCTTTAACCTCTTAAGTGGCTTAAGACGTATATATCCGTACACTACAAATCATTACCAAGGCCCGGAAATTTTAGGCAACGAACGCCCCACCACCCGAACAAAGTGGTGCGACAGTGGCGTGCTGTTACTGCTCCCGAAAAACCTCGTAGTATGATATATGGGAATTGCTTCGCTCGACCCACAGGCGTGGCATAGGCTCTACGCCTCTGAATATTGAGAACGTAGTGGTGGGAATTCGAGAGTCAGTTGCCTAAAATTTGCGGGCCTTGATCACTACGCTGCGCCATGACGTATATATACGCCTGAAAGTTTTTTTTGTCGCTTAAAATAGTCTATACATGGTATTACTAGGAGTATTTCAAGTACAAAAACCTCCTCACTCCCTCCCAAAACGAGTTTGTTATCGCTTCAGCGAGACGCACAAGTAGTGCAGTTCTCAGATATATTAGACGTGTTAACTTGTCTGTCGAAATTTATTGAATTATATCAATAATTATTTCATCAAGTAACCATATCCGATAGTAACAGTTGGGACGATGACGACAGTTGGTGTGAATCCGAAGACGACTATGAGTATAGTGACTCAAGTGACGACGATTCATCTGAAGACAGTAGCGCAAAAACCAACGTCGATGAAAAAGAAAAAGAAACTGAATCTTTTGACATGCCCTGGACGGACAATGGCATTTGTCATCCATATTTTGAATTCCAGGGAAATAATGGGGTTTAGGTAACCAGCAGCACAAATGTATTAGAAGTGTTTGAAACGTTTTTCGATGACACTTTGATTGAAACAATAGCAACAGAGACAAACAGGTTTGCAAATCAATTTATCGTTGAGAATTCTGAGAATACAAAACGGCAGTGAAGGATAAAATAATGGAAAGATACTAATAAAAATGAAATCAGAACATTTATTGGCTTTCTGATTTTACAAGGTGTGTGCCCAAAACCAGAATATAAAATTTATAAAATGTTTCCCAAAACAATGACAGAAAAGAGATTTCATTTACTACTGAAATTTTTACATTTTGTTGATAATTCCACAATAACTGCCAATATGAAGAATCGTAAACTAATAAAGGCTTTGCCTGTTCTAAATCATCTAAAATGTAAGTTTATGGCTACATACACACCAGAAAAAAATATTTCTATAGATGAGTTTCTTATTGCCTGGAAAGGTAGATTGGGATGGATATAATATATACCAACTAAACGAATAAGATTCGGCATAAAACTATATGCATTGTGCGAAAGTGCTACGGGTTATGTATTCAATTTTATTATAGACCAGTATATATGGGATACGGTCGTGATACGAATTATGGACAAAAATACTTAAAGGAACCAATAACCTCTCGAATAGTCTTATCATTAGCAGACCGTTTACTTGAAGAAGGGTATACACTGTACTTGGACAATTATTATACTAGTTGTGACGGAACAATTTGTTGGGCCATGATGTCTCCTTTAAATGGAAAGATGAGCGAAGGCTGGAGATAGATATCGTAAAATTGTACGAAATTGATGTTGGAGATTTCGATACGAAGATGCTCAACAATCTGTCAAATGCTCACATCATAAAGGATAAGATGAAAAAAATTTTTTCATCTTATGAAAAAAATGAAAGTGAAGATGCCTACTCAAGTTTTCTCACAACTCAAGTTGTGTGTCTTCGACTCTTCGAGCAATAGAAACAATAGGTAAATATAATATTTGTGATACCATGGCATAATGTACTTATACACAAAATGTATAATGTTCAAAATTTTAGAATTATCTTTTTAATTTTAATTAATTTTATATTATTTTCATTTTAGCTCCTGGCACACTGTCGCCAACAGCAATGGGAACTGCAGAGTTTTTGCTGTTTGCAGACAAACTATTTGATGTGCTGTAAGAAATTCATCTTGATTTTAAGGATGAGGCAATTCAGGTTTTAAGAACCATGACGTTTGAATCAGCAAAGAAACAATAATTTGTTCCTCCAACAGTCAATAATTGGATAACAACGCTGAAAGGATTTAAAGCACTGTGGGAAAAACTACAAGGAGTTGGCTTTAAAATTTTTTGCCAAGAAGTGCGAAGGGGTCTTGGCCCTTGGAAAATTTGTTTGCTGGGATACGCCTATGCGGTTCCCGCAACATAAATCCAACGTGCAACAGTTACAAAACATTGTTAATAAATATTTTGCTTCGACCCATTCGACCAGCAGATTTGAGTGGAAGGGGCCAAATAGCTATTAATACACATGCATATATCGCAGGCTATATGGCTAGAAAAATTGCTCAAAAAAGGCTGCATAACGTGCAGGAAGGAACTGCACGTGCCTACTGCCATAAAGCTTTACTGCGCCCAGGGACAATGTTTGTTAATTTATAGTCGTTTAGTATTTTCAGTACTAATTTGGTATATTACTGTTGTTAGAAATCAGATTTGGTATTTTTTTAGTATATCAAAAACATTTAGTATTATTTAGTATAAATGTATAAACTGCCGAGCAGGCAGCTTAAGTTGCCTTAAGTTGCCTTAAGCTTTACTGCGCCCAGGGACAATGTTTGTTAATTTATAGTCGTTTAGTATTTTCAGTACTAATTTGGTATATTACTGTTGTTAGAAATCAGATTTGGTATTTTTTTAGTATATCAAAAACATTTAGTATTATTTAGTATAAATGTATAAACTGCCGAGCAGGCAGCTTAAGTTGCATGCGCGCATAGCTGTTGATGGCATAGCAGAAGGTTTGAAGTTTCACAGTTGGCAAGTGCACTCCAATGACAACCAATTATTGCTGGTGGTGGATTCACAGTGTAGACGTTTGGTGTGCTTTTGGACTGCTATTATGTTTGCACTTAAATAATGAAAAAATATGAGCAACGTTACCGCAGTGAATGGGAGCAAAACCCAGACTTTTCGTCATGGCTTTGCAAGGATAAGTATACCGAAAACGCCTACTGTAAAGCGTGCGAAGCTAAATTTTTAAGTAGACTAGCGACAATAAAAGGCCATGCAGACTCTGACAAACATAAAAAGAACATGGTGCACTACAGTGGCCACTCAAAGGTGAGTACCAATAACTTTACTTCTACATTAGTATTTTCAAATGATGAAGGGATAAAGCTTCTAAAAAAGATGCTATTAACTAATATATAAATACCTAAAGTATTTTAAAGAGTATGAATATTTCTTTACAGCTAGACAAAATCTTTAAGTCAAAAGGACCTATCTCCAGGCAGATTAATAAAGCAGAAGTTATGTTTTGTGCAGCGTTGACCGAGCACATTTTCTTTCGAGTGATGAACCACTTGAGTGATCTGTTCGGGAAGATGTTTCATGATTCTGAGATAGCAAAAGGATTTTCTTGCAAACGCACCAAGTCAGCACAGATAGTATATGATGCTATGGCGCCATCATTTGAAAGGCAGATGATAACAGATATAAAAAATACTTCGTCCTTGTCAGATAGACCAATATTTTCCCTAATAATCGATGAAACTACAGATGTATCGACCAAAAAAATACTTGCTGTTGCAGTTAAATATTATTGTCTTAAAAGTTGTGTTGTTAAAACTAAGTTTGTATCTGCAGTAGAACTCTCTGGTGAAACATCGGAAGATATTTTTAATAAATTATGTAAGTGTCTAAATGGTTTAAATCTATCTATCAAAGATGTATTAGGGTTTGCTGCTGATACCACAAACGTTATATTTGGAAAAAACACTAGCGTAGTAGCAAAAATAAGATCTGCAAATCCTAACTGTATTTTTGTTAAATGTGTGTGCCATTCTTGCGCTTTGTCGGTTAGTTACGCATGTAAAAAACTCCCAAGAACTGTGGAATAAGTTGTAAAAGAAGTGTACAATTATTTTATCCACAGCTCCAAACGTCAACGCGAATTTTCTGATTTTCAAGAATTTGTGGGCACAGCTAATCACAACATATTACGCCACTATGAAATTCGATGGTTATCTTTACATTCATGCGTAAACAGAATCATAGAACAATGGGAAGCTTTAAAATTGTATTTTCAAGGAGAAGATCTTACAGACCACAATCTTTCGTCTCTTTTCTTGCACGAACAATTTAATAATAAGCAAATTAAATTATACTTTTTGTTCTTAAACTATATTTTTCCAATTATAAATAAATTCAATATCACCTTTCAAGGAAATTTCTGTGTAGTACACAATCTATACAGAAATTTTTCAGAACTATTTTGAGTTGCTATATGAAAGCCAGCTATATCAGATCTACTGCAATTGAAGATATTGATCCAAATAGCAGTGTAAATTTTCTTAATCTACATGACTTATACCTAGAAGTTAAAGTTGCTTAAGAAATTTCGTCCATAAAAACTCAACATATGAATTTAGTTGAAGAGTATTTACATAGATGTCAATGCTTTTTAGTTGCATTGTGTCTTCAACTGAAAGTAAGACTTCCTGTTAAAAATAAATTATTTTATGAGTTACGTTTCTTGGACCCACAAATAGCTGTTTTCGAAAACTTTCATTCATTAAGTAATGTTATGGACATGTTTCCAAATATAATAGCAAATGATAATTTAAAACAAGTAATAGATGAAGAATATCGCCAAATGAAATTTGATAGTGAAATACAAAACTTGATGTCCAGCGGTTCTGCTACAGACGTTAACATGGAAAAATTTTGGCACAATGTGAGTGTTCTTGTTGACTCATCTCGTAAGCCTAAGTACATAAATATTTGCAATTTTGCAAAGTGTTTGCAGTGTCTGCCTATTGCAAATGCAGTGTGAGAGGATTTTCTCTCAAGTGAACTTAATCAAAACAAAACAGCGAAATAATTTTTTGTGTAAAAACATATCATCTATGCTAAGGGTGAAAGAAGGAATAGCAGAGAGTGGTAATTGTACACATTTTGAGCCACAATTAGAAATGTTAAACAGGCAGTACGGTAACAACAATTATCATTCAGATTGATCTAGGTTATTTATTTTGTTATAGTTCGATGATTGTCTATTATTCCTAGTACCTATCAATGTAAAAGTGTATTTTAATGTATAAATAAACATTATGCAACATAACTAACATTTTGTCTTTCATTATTTATCGTTAATTTCAATTTTTAATATTTTAGTATATTTTTGGTATTATTCATTCTGGTTTTGGTACATTTTAGTACTGTAGACAGGGAATTTTAGCTGAATAGGTTGGTATAGAAATGGTCACACTGACAAGCGCGTGCGCCGGTCGTGTGACCACCGATGCGCTGTGCTGTACACAAACATACAGTCGCAAGCCAACCGTTCTGTGGTACGCACCGCCAGTTATATTCTGTAAATCTGTAGTACACATACGTTCAGTAAACATCTACATACATACAGTCCACTACAGTTTTATTCGACACCAGTACTACTACACAGTCGTCTTGCCATTCTACAGATCCTGGTCCATTAAAATAATGTTTGTATTTTTCGCGAATTTCTGCAGGCAAATTTGGTGTACGGTCATTATTTTCTACGATTGCAATCAAATTTTGTGTAGGAAGTGGAAGGGCATTATCCAGATTTTGTTGCTGAGGGGCTCACGTAAAATATTGCGTCACGTAAAATATTGTGTAAAATGCAGGCACACGATTCCAAAAGTGTTCTCGGTTGTTCTCCTTGCTCTTGATAATCGGTACTTGTATATAGGCTTTTGATACATCATTTGAAGATTGCCTTTTTGGGTAAGGTTTCATCAAATTCTCATGCAAAACAAATGCCTCATCTCCGACTAATACAAATGGCACTTCACTATTTGTTCCAACTAATGGTTGAGGCGGAGGAATATTAAATGTTGTATTGCGAATGCTTTGTCCAACGTTACTTTTTAAGTAAATTCCTGCATAACCTTCTCTGCTGTACGAACCAATATCTACAGCTACAAACTTTCATTCTGCATCAACAATTGCTAACATAGAATGTTACTCTTTATAATTAAAGAATGCAGATCCACTCTTTTTAGGTGCTCTTATCCTTATATGCTTCCCATCTATAGCGCCTACGCAATTTTAAAGTTCCACTTCGACATATATGTGTTAGATATCTTTCTTAGTTCTTCCATAGTTGGAGTGGGCATAATTATATGATGCATTCTTGTAACGATACTCTTAGCGACTTGTTTTATAATAAAACCTATCCACGAATGGCATATTCGGAATTGAAATGCTAATGATCTAAATGACTCTCCAGTAAAATGTAGCTTCGTACGTATTGCAAATATGCTCTTTGCAGGTAATAACTGTAGCAAAAGATGGGCCTATATAAGACATTATTATATTAGGCGAAGGGAAAAGTACGGACGCAAATCAAAACGAGGAATCAAGGGAAGAAAATGAAGGTAGCAAAGAGGGAACGCCACAACTACACTCCCAGGACCAAGGAATTGAAAATACACGACAATCAAAGAAGAAAAAAAATGGGTCACATTCTGAGGAACGATTAGAATTGCTTAAGGAAATTGTGCAATCTCAATCTAGCAGAATTGAAGAACAAGATGAAACTGACCTTTTCTTCAGTTCCATGGCAAAGGTGGTTAAATCGCTTCCACATCAGGAACGTGCGCTGATACGAATGCATATCGCCACATTAGTTGGAAATGCTGAGCTAAAATATTTAGGAAATGATCCACAATATGGCTGTTCGAGCTCAGCACCTTTACACCTTTACAATGATGGCTGTGTATATGAATCATTGTAGATAACACTCAGCAATTGCGGACTATTGTCTTCATTTTGTGTATTACTTATATCCCAGAATCATCTTTATTTTGTGTATTATCATATACGAGAATAGTATTTATTTTGTATATTATTATATCCGGGACTAGTATTTATTTTGTGTATTATTATATCCGAGAATAGTATTTATTTTATGTATTATTATATCCGAGAATAGTATTTATTCTGCGTATCATTATGTCGGGAATAGTCTTTATTTTGTGTATTGTTATTAAGGAGTCTACCACTGTACCGTGTGTGGCACATTGATGTTTTCGATCTGCTATCGCGAAGTACAAATGCATTGATGAATGTTATATCATTATTGTGTAAGTGACGACATATTAAAACTTCATATGCACCTTCGGTTGAACGTCGTTTGAATATATCTGACTCCTGTGAACGTTCAGTGTCGTCTCAGACGATAACTGCTAAATCCATAGCATCCATTTTTACTTTCTTTATCTTCTCTACTAAACACTTCGAAAGATCGGCATGGCGGACATCACTACGTTGTTCTAACTTTACAACTATATTCGCCGCAACAACGACCGCTCTTTTTACCAACGCTACCTGACTTCAGCGACGCCACTTTACGTCCGTCATATGGCGGCACCGTGTTCCTAGGAAACCTAGCTTAAGGCGCACATAATAAGTAAGAATCGAAATTGTGATGTATTCACAGAGACCTTCAAGGACCTAATTTTGGCGGAGGTGCGGGAGCGATTCACGGTGACACTGCAGCAAAATGAGCAACTGCATATCTGTGGAACAGTGCACCCTGTCCCGGTCAACGTCGAAGGCGGAATCCCAGGTGGGGCGAAGAATATGGCGTCCATATTCAGATGAACGGTGATTACCTATGGGGTGTGACCGATATGGTGGATATCGTGGCGAACAGTCAGACGACGACCTTATATAAGTTAAAGGAGGGGCAAATAATAGCGACGGGGAAGAGGCAGGACATGACGGCCGAGGTATTAAACCAAAGCAATGTGGTGAGTGAAATACATATTAATAATATCCCTTCTTTTTATCTGTTATTTTCATTTCAACCGAGTACAGTGTTTAAGCGAGTAAAAAAGTAAAAGTAAAAAAATACCTTATTGATCGTTCCTTCTACTCCATAGAAGAATATTTGTCTGCGAACGGCTCTGTGTAGTTCCTTGTTTTGTGTCTTATGTTGTACTAACTTGTTAATTCCTGTTTTTTTTTTGTATTTTAGTTTATGCATTTGTCTCACAATTGATTTTAATCACTATTGATGTATTTTTGACCATTGTCTATATCTAGCTGATCTTATGGCAAAAATAAAGACTTATTTATTTATTTATGGAGGCGTTTTCGCATAGTTTGACGATCGATTGGTGAGGTGGGTGAAAGCGAGAAATGTTGATGAATGTGTTGAGATAAAAGGCAAATTGTTTTTCTAAGCATGAAGTGGATTTAGGTATAACTCTTTTAGGTGAGATGAAGACTCACGACGGAGAAACCGGTGTATTATCGTCCTTAGCATTGTTAGCATTGTCGGAGAGAAGAGTCTTACAGGCGAAGGTGCAGGCATTACTTGACGGTGGTATCATTCGGGAGAGTAATTCGAACTATACTAGACCGGTCGTGTTCGTCCCAAAGAAGAACGGCGAGGTGAGATTACGCGTCCATTACAGGGCACTCAACAGAATCATGTTGAAAGATAGGTATCCACTTCCACTTATAGATGACCTCTTGGACCAACTGGCGGGGATGGTGTATTTTACAATATTAGATATGGCGCAGGGTTATTATCAGGTACCTATGCATCCCGAGTCCATTAGACAGACGAGATCATCCTGATGGCCCATCATTCCTCATGGTCACTTTGAATATTTACGCCCATCACTCCCATCACCATCACTCCTGATGGTCACTTTGAATATTTACGCGTCCCGTATGGTATGTCGAATGCACCTGCGGTATTTCAAAGGCTGATTAACAAAATGGTGGGTAGTTTAAAGGACGACAATATTCTGGCGTATATCGATGATTTTTTAATTCCATCGGTGACAGTCAAGGAAGGTGTAGATAAGTTGAGTCGTATACTAGATAGAGTAGAACAGGCAGGGCTTAAGTTGAATCTTAGTAAATGTTCTTCACTTCAGACTTTATTGGAGTATCTGGGTCACGAGATTTGTGCTGGTGGCGTAAGGCCAGGGACGAAAAAGATCCAAGCGGATGTAGATTTTCCAACATCAAAAGATGTTCATGGTGTGCGACAGTTTTGTGTCCTTTGCTAGGGTAGCTAAACCGTGGCATCAGTTAACAAAGAAAAACGTACCATGGCGATGAGACGAAAAGACTCAGCAGGCGTTTGATAGTTAAAAGGAGACTTGGTGAAACGACCAGTATTGGCATTATACTCAAGTACGGCGGTTGCTCAATTGACATTTACATACCGATGCATGCAAATGGGGGTTAGGAGGTATTCTGATTCTGCAACAACAGGGCAACAGCGAATGGCAACCTGTATTCTATTTCAGTAGGGCGACAACGATTCACGAGCAGATGTACCATAGTTACGCCATAGAAGCATTGGCGGTGGTAGAGCGGTAAAACGTTTTCGGGTCTATTTGATTGGAATTCATTTCACGTTTCACATTTCACATTCATTTCCTATTGGTGTACATGCAGTTCAGACAGGTGATAACGATTGGTTTTTAGCGGTTAAACTGCAAGATGCAAAGATCCAGCCGATTGTAGCGTCATTGGAAAATGTGCCAGCAGAGAAGGCAGTCCGACAGTTTCGATTATTTGAAGGGCGGTTGTATAGGCGAACTCCAAACGGTGATAGGTTGTATGTACCACGTGTGGCGCGGATTGGGCTATTACGAAAGTCTCATGATGATGTTGGACACCCCGGCGTAACTATGTGCTTCAAATTACTGGCTGGCAAATATTGGTTCCCAAAGATGTGGCATTTTGCCTACAAGTATATTAATAGCGTTTTCTTTTGATAAAACTGGTGCGCAGTAGTGCACAATTTCGTGTTCTATTGGTCGCACTCGTCGAGGCTTTCGTGTTCTTTTGGTCCGTCAAATGCTGCACCGCACTGCACTTGTGCGCACTTTTGTCCACAACCTCACAGAGCTCGTGCTGCCAGTGCAATATGGCCGACGGCATGGATCAACAAAAATGAAACTTCTCTTCGAGTTGTGGTCGTCATCTTCCAGTGACGGTGATGAAGAAGAAATATTAGTTGCCCCATCAATCATTCATTTTCCAGACAGCGAAGAGGAAAAAGAAGCAACAGCGACCGAATTTAAGAAAGTATTAATATGTACTATAAAACAAACAACATGTAAAATTGTTGATAGATTTCTGGCACATCTATCAATGTTAACACCAGCACACAAGCTAAAGTCGACATATACAACAGATATGACAGCCCATTCCTTACGTTACAAGCCATTTGTGATCACAAACGACTGTTCATAGATGTTTTTACTGGTTGTCCGGGCAAAATACATGATGCCCGAGTGTTTAAGTTATCCGATATAAGTTCAACATTGCCTGAAAGATGTGGCAGCAGATTTCACATACTGGGAGACGGGGCATACTGCATCAGAGAATATGTGCTAACACCATAAAAAAATTTGGAAATTTGAAAACTCCCAGCACGAATATAATAAAAGGCTTAGTGCCACCAGGGTACTTATCGAAAATTCCTTGTGTGCTTCACAACTTAAGCATCAATAACGATGATTTTATAGACTCTATCAAAGAAAGTAACAATGACGAACATGATATTCCAGAAGATGGTCAGGATACGGAACTCATGTAAGAAGAAAGAGGGAACAAAAAATAGCGTTCATTAAACGCTCATTCGATTATGATTAATTTTTCTCACATGCAATAAAAGTTTTTTCTTTTTATTAAAATAAATGCAACAAAAAATATATTCTGTAAATACAAATAAATATGTCTGATCTACTAGACCATAGAGGGCTCTGTCTCATGTGTAATGCGTCTGCGCCAGTCTTCGCGCGTATATCGACCAGTATTGAGCGAGACTTGATAAGAGTTAGCCGGCCATGTTGGCCGCAGTTTTGTGTGACCTGTAATCCACCGAATTTTACAGTAAAAATGTAGCATTTGAGTTAGTATCGTGCGTTTCACTACTAACCACAAAACATGGTCCGTCGAGCAGAGATTTGTTAAATCAGTGAAATAACAAGAAGTGGAAACTACAAGGTCAAATCCAGAACAAAGAAGAAGGACAAGGCTGTCCGAACAAAATAGCGACCCGCCCAGAGGTTAGACAAGGATGCCCAGAGAGTTGCGCGCTACCGGACAAGAAAAAGAAGAGAGAGCTAGGCGCACACACCTGTGGACAGGTATACAAGAAATAAGAGTATAACTGTGAAGGAGCCCAAGTGTAGATTGAAATCCAAGAGAGCTAAGTAAGGTTACAGCGTTCCTTTTCTTATCCCCTTCATACATCGTTCACTATTTACCTAAAACATTTAGACTGGTTTCTGGACTGACAGATACTGTGTTTTTTTTTGTTATGATTTGTGCGATTTAGTAAAACAAAATGAGTTCTTCAGAATTTGATGAGCTGAAGGCAAAGCGGGGTTATATTAAGGGGAAATTAACGCGGCAGGAAAAGGCGGTAGATAGTTTTAAAGTGCCAGATGCCGCACATCAAGCCGTTGTTGCAGGAACTATGCAAGATGTGCAAGATTTAATAAATAACCTTCAACTTAGCGAGGAAGATGTAGACGAGCAGGAAAACGAGTCAATGAATTTTAAAGCCCGATATTTTAAGATGTTGGGAAAAATAAGAACTCTAACTGAACACCGAAATGTGATTCAGGAACCTGCAAGGCCTACACCTGTCACACAGTTAAATGAACCATTTAAAGTTAAATTACCTACCTTAAATTTACCAAGTTTTTCTGGCAATTACATAGATTGGATAGATGTGCAAGACTGTATAAATAAAACTTCAACTTAGCGAGGAAGATGTAGACGAGCAGGAAAACGAGTCAATGAATTTTAAAGCCCAATATTTTAAGATGTGTGGAAAAATAAGAACTCTAACTGAACACCGAAATGTGATTCAAGAACCTGCAACGCCTACACCTGTCACAGTTAAATGAACCATTTAAAGTTAAATTACGTTAAATTACCAAGTTTTTCTGGCAATTACAGAGATTGGATAGCTTTTAGAGACACTTTTAATTCACTAATAAATAATGAGACTAGATTAAATGATTGTGAAAATATGCATTATTTAAAATCGTGCTTAAAGGGGATCGCTGCAAAGACAATAGAGTCTCTTGTGGTTTCAAATAGTAATTATGATGTCGCTTGGCAAATTCTAAGTAAAAAATATGAGAAAACAAGAATCATTGTTCATAAACACGTCGTAGCTATACTAAAATCGCCTAACATTGCCAAAGCTTCACAAGCAAGTTTGAATGAGTTATTAAACACCATTACTGTGAATCTTGAGTCTTTGAAGGCTTTACAGCTACCAGTGGGTCAATGGGATTCTATTTTAGTTCCAATCATTGTAGAAAAATTAGACTATGTCACTAATCGTGATTGGCAAGCGACTTTAAAGGAAGATCTTCCTACATTAGTTGATCTAATTGATTTTTTTGAAAAACGATGCTTATTATTGGAAACTATGTCTGCAACCGATTCAAAAAATCCTAATTTGTTAAACCCATAACAAATTCATTAAATTACAAGGCACGTTTTAACGCGAATGCGACTGTAGGATATGGCATGTGATATATATGCCAAAGGGATCATTTTATTTATAGATGTCCTGAATTCTTAAATTTATCGGTAAACGAATGATTTCAACGTATTAAACCCTTAAATTTATGTAATATTTGTTTTAAAAATAATCATAAGGTTGTAGATTGCAAATCCAAATTATTGTGTTCTGTATGTCAAGGAAAACATAATACTCTTTTACATATTAAACGAGAATCTCCTAAACTATGTAAGGTTGATTCAAAGGTTTCTGTAAATTTTTGTAACGTACCAAAGGAAGTGTTACTTTCCACAGCTGTAGTTGATGTCGAAATTTTCAATGGAGACCATTTACAATGTAGAGTGTTACTAGATACTGGATCACAGATTAATTTGATTACTGAAGCATTGTTTTCTAAACTGGGGTTGAAGGCTCGAAAAATTAGTCATGTGACTCGTATTGTAACTGTTAAATTTAAATCACGTTACAACTCTTACTCACCTGAAGTAAATTGTAAATTCCCACAATTAGCGACAACATACCGTCGTCTACAATAAATATTGATACGACAAGATTACCTGATGTACAGTTGGCTGATAGTTTTATATTGCAAGTAAGGTTGATGCACTTCTAGGCGCCGAAATATTTTGGGAAATTTTAACAGCTATTAAACAACAAACCGGGTTTCAAAAAACTCTTCGGTTGGATAACTGGGGGGTCCCTTGCAATATCAAGAGTCAACTGAAAGCAAATGCAATTCAACCTTAAGTTGGTAGAAGGACTTAGATATTAAAATAGGAAAATTTCTGCAGAGTGACGCAGAAGAAAACAGCGAAATTACTATACTAAAACCTGAACATATTGAAATGGAGAAACGTTTTCTTGCAAATTATACACGCAATGGTGGTCGTTTTATAGTTAAGCTGCCATTCAAAGATAAGGGTCATCACTCAATTCAGGATTATTGGCAGGTCCAGTTTTACAAGACGACTTGTTTTCGATTATCTGTAGATTTAGGACTCATCAGTACGTTCTGACAGCTTATATAACCAAAATGTACAGGCAAATATTGGTAAATAAGGAAGACGCTGACTTACAACGTATATTTTGGCGGGATAATGCATCTGAACCATTAAAGGTGTACAGGTTAAACACTGTTACATACGGAACAACAAGTGCATCTTATTTGTTTGTGAGGGTTTTACATCAGATAGCGGATGAAGCAATGACAAAATATCCAGTTTCGAGCACAATAATCAAGCGTGATTTCTATATTGATGACTTGTTAACAGGTTGTAATTCACTTGAAAGATTAATAGAGATTCGCGATGAAATTGTTATGTTGCTGGGGAACGCTGGCTTCGAATTAAATAAATGGGCTGCCAACTCTCATGAATTGTTAGCCTCTAATAATAAAAATAATAACTTAACGATAGAGTTTGATAAAACAGAACAAACAAAAATATTAGGACTTATATGGGATCTTATTAGAGGTTAAATAAAGAAATTCAGTCAGAAAGTCCTAGCATTCATGTGATATACCGAAATATATCAAATGTTTCGAAAACACTCTATGATTGCTTTTTAAAACAAAATTATATAGAGACAACTTCAATAGAAAATATTGATTTCAGAAACAGAAGACATTTCTGGGACATTACAGATGTGTATTTTGTTTTTTTTAAATAAATGCAACAAAAAATATATTTTAATATGTAAATGCAAATAAATATATAAATAATATATATGTCGGAGCAAGGAGTCGCAGCGCGTAAATATTTATTGTTTATGTTACGTGCTGGGCGGAATCAAAACATCAACCACCGAGAGGCTAACGTGAAGGCGTTTCGTGGACACAGACAGCAAGACACAACTAATTGAGACGAGAAGCGGGTCGGTTGATAGTTTTGGGATCGTCTGATTCCTTGTATCTGCAATAAAGCTAAACTTTGTGACTGATCAAGAACTAAGAACTTTGTGTATTTTGCCATCCAATAAATCGTGTTGTTAAACATCGTTCGTTTGATTTGAGTGTTGTGACACAAATTGTAAAGATGAGTCAACGACGAGGTTGTAGACGCCCCTCCCCGTCATCAGAAGTGGGATGCAACTCGCAAAATGAAGAACAGCCACAAAACGAAAATCAGTGGCGTGCGCTTTTGGACCAACAGAACAAGAACATGATGGAATTAATCAGCATGATTAAAAAGCCTGTAAGTACTACTACACATTCCATAGTACTTCCGCAATTTAATCCCGAACACGATGGGGCTGATGCTCGTGCCTGGTGTTCGACGGCTAATTTGTGCATGTTGGAGAATCCTTTATGTGGGAGTGCACTCTTGGTCACCTTAAGTCGAGCTTTGTCGGGATCTGCATCTACATGGCTTTCACAAATTTCCTTTGAGGGAATGACATGGTCCCAGTTCAAGGATCTTTTTGCTGCTCGCTACGATTCTACCGAAACTACTGCAGCTGCCATCATACGCCTGAATAATAGCAAACCGGAGGATGCTGAGTGTTACGCGGCGTATGCTGGGCGTTTGATGACGTCACTAATAACGCGACTGAAAACCCAGACGGTTGAACAAATCGCCATATCCACTGTGTTGGCTCATTTAGCGCAGTTCGATACACGTCTTCAGCGACTCGCTTTTAGAACGGAAATCACTGATCGAAACAAGCTACAACAAGAGCTGAGAGCACTTTCATTCTCCAAGAGAAAGTCTACTACCTTTCAAGATGAGAAGTTCGATTCCAAGCGACCAAAACTGCCAGGTCAAATCAAATGTTACTACTGTGGCAAGATGGGCCATAAATCAGCAGAATGCCGTTCCCGCAAGAATACGAAGAGATCCAGCCATCAGTCTACCCAGAAGATTGTTACCACACCAATCAAGAAGGACGTCATATGCTTTGCCTGTGGCGAAGAGGGTCATTTTGCCTCAAAATGTAATCGTTCTGTCGAGGCCACTGGAAGCAACAAGGGTCAATTCGCGCAGAAAAGGGTCAACTTATGCGAGGTCCTACCTAGCACTGGTCAACTCAAACATAAAGGTGAGGTATTTGTATTTTGTTATGACTCTGGTGCTGAATTCTCTCTCATAAAGGAATGTGTTGCGTCAAGACTTTCTGGTAAACGTTTCAACAATGTTATTTCTTTAATTGGGATTGGTCAATCTACAGTAAATAGCACAATCCAGGTATTGTCTAGAGTAATAATAGATGAAAATGAGTTAGAAATCTTGTTACACGTATTACCGGATTGTTATTTAAAAAATGATATTGTTGTCGGACGCGAAATCCTTAGCCAGGGGTTTTCTGTTTGTATGACATCAAATACATTTAGTTTAACCAAAATTAAAGTTGTTGATAGTTGTGTAATTAGTGATTCTGTATTAAAGGACTGGCCGAATAAAATTGATACCGACATAACAGATGTAGAAAAGACAAAATTGCTCTCTATACTAAATGACTTTAAGTCATCTTTCATAGAGGATATACCGCGTAACCGCGTTACTACCGGACAACTAGAAATACGATTAATAGATCCGAATCGTACTGTTCAGAGACGTCCATATCGTTTAAGCGAAGACGAGAGAAAATTAGTTCGTAATAAAATCAAAGCTTTATTAGAAGCTGGAGTGATTCAACCAAGTTGTTCACCTTTTGCAAGTCCAATCATTTTAGTTAAAAAGAAAGACGGTAGTGACAGAATGTGCGTGGATTATCGCGAGCTTAACTCAAATACTGTACCAGACAGGTATCCGTTGCCTCTAATATCAGATCAAATTGCCAGGTTGCGTGGGGCAAACTATTTCACGAGCCTAGACATGGCTAGTGGATTTCACCAACTACCTGTACATCCAAATTCCGTAGAATTTACAGCTTTTGTCACTCCAGACGGTCAGTATGAATATTTGACTATGCCTTTTGGGCTCCGTAATGCACCGTCCGTTTTCCAGCGAGCCATAATAAAAGCGCTTGGCGACATCGCCTACACTTATGTTATTGTTTATGTGGACGATGTTATGATTATAGCCGTTACCGCCGACGAAGCACTTGAAAGATTACGCCTCGTGCTCGATATCTTAACGAAGGCAGGCTTCTCACTTAATATTACAAAATGTTCATTTTTAAAACGTCGAGTCGAATATTTGGGATACGAAGTTACAGCAGGTGAAATTAGACCAAATCCACGAAAATTAGAAGCACTTACTGCATTACCACCACCGACCTCAGTCACGCAGTTACGACAATTCATAGGTCTTGCATCTTATTTTCGACAATTTGTACCTAAGTTCTCTCAATTAATGGGTCCACTATTTCGGTTAACGTCTTCTAAGGGAAATATTGATTGGAAACCGTCTGATGAAAATCTTCGCCAAAAGGTTATTTCTATTCTTACTAGCGAGCCAGTTTTGATTATTTTCGACCCTACTTATCCAATCGAGTTACATACCGATGCAAGCGCCGACGGATACGGTGCAATATTAATGCAAAAAGTAAATAATAAGTCTCGTGTGGTTGCATACTATAGCAAATGTACAACATACCCTGAATCTAAATATCATTCGTACGAATTAGAGACGCTGGCTGTAGTTAATGCTGTTAAGCATTTCCGTCATTATTTGCATGGGCGCCAATTTACCGTGGTCACCGATTGCAATTCGCTGAAGTCAGCTCGTACAAAAGTAGATCTCACTCCTAGAGTTTATCGATGGTGGGCATTTTTACAAGCATTTGATTTCGACATAGTGTTTAGACCGGGAACTAGAATGTGCCATGCTGATTTCTTTTCCCGAAATCCTCTTTCAATAAAAAAATGCTACTACCAAACAAATTATAAAGGTAGATCAAAAAAGAATTGATGCTGCTGAAATTACTGATAACTGGCTTTTAGCGGAACAACAACGTGATGAGGAAATTGCAAATATAGTGTCTAAAATTAAAAATAATGAGCTTAGCGACGATGCTGTAAAATCATACGAACTACGTTCTGGGTTATTATACCGCAAAATTCAACGTAACGGGAGAACTCGATGTTTAGTTATGATACCTCGATCATTTAGATGGTCAATAATAAATCACGTACATGAATCTATAGTTCACCTAGGTTGGGAGAAAACTCTAGATAAGGTTTATGATCACTACTGGTTTGAAGGAATGAGTAAGTATGTGCGAAAATTTGTGGATAACTGTCTCACATGCCGCGTATCCAAATCAAATTCTGGTAAAGTGCAGGCAGAGCTTCACCCAATCCCAAAAGTTGCGATACCATGGCACACTCTTCATATTGATGCAACAGGCAAACTGAGTGGTAAAAATGACACGAAAGAGAAATATATATATATATATATATATATATATATATATATATATATATATATATATATATATATATATATATACATATATATATTTTGCTGTTTTTTCAGTAGAACTCGTTACTCCTTAAATGACGATGTAAAATAATTGGTACCTTACATAACCTTTTTTTTGGAAACTTTTTATGTTTTTTTTTAACAAATAAAGTCTTAATTTTAATGGAAAAAATATTATTAAACCCAAACAGACACTAAATTTAGCGCAAATGCTCAAATTGTTCTCTTTTCTCAACATTTGTTGACAGGTGCAGGGGTTTGGAACAGAAAAATGAAATAACTTCAACAGAAGGTAACTTAAAAACAAAAAGCGATCGGACATTAGTGTATAGGAACTTTTCTTATTATTTTTTGGCCCTCTATCGCGTGGTGCTATGCATTGTAGTTTATATATATATATATATATATATATATATATATATATATATATATATATATATATATATATATATATATATATATATATATATATAGTTGAAAATGAATTATTAGCGGTGAAATCTAAACATATATATATATATATATATATATATATATATATATATATATATATATATATATATATATATATATATACATCGGCTTGTTCCCGGCGCTTTTTTCACCAGTGCCGTTTCACAATGAGATTTAGTTTTTAAGATGACTTCGAAGGAGGAACAAGTGTCGCTAGGCTCGAATATTGACATAGAAAAATTGATATACTTAGTTCAAGAACGTCCAGCATTGTGGGATATGACACTCAATGACTACAGTGATCGAATAAAACGAAAACAATGCTGGGAACAAATTACGGAGATTTTTGGGAGTGATTTGAGCATGGATAATAAAAAATATTAGGTAAGTATTTTTTATTATTAGATATAAGAACTAAGAACAGTAATATTTAAAGCAAACATAACATAAGTAGTCATTTATATATATATATATATATATATATATATAGTTGAAAATGAATTATTAGCGGTGAAATCTAAACATATATATATATATATATATATATATATATATATATATATATATATATATATATATATATATATATATATATATACACATCGGCTTGTTCCCGGCGCTTTTTTCACCAGTGCCGTTTCACAATGAGATTTAGTTTTTAAGATGACTTCGAAGGAGGAACAAGTGTCGCTAGGCTCGAATATTGACATAGAAAAATTGATATACTTAGTTCAAGAACGTCCAGCATTGTGGGATATGACACTCAATGACTACAGTGATCGAATAAAACGAAAACAATGCTGGGAACAAATTACGGAGATTTTTGGGAGTGATTTGAGCATGGATAATAAAAAATATTAGGTAAGTATTTTTTATTATTAGATATAAGAACTAAGAACAGTAATATTTAAAGCAAACATAACATAAGTAGTCATTTGTTTGAAAAATAGTTTGCATATTTATCTCTGACTGACAGTGCCCTGGGATTTCCTCTATTGCGCGGATCAGGTTGTAAGCGTTCCATAATATGGTTATCTGGTATATTTGTGTCACAAAATGAATCTTCACGCGCTCCATCTCTTGTTCTTACAAAATTACGTACAATACAGGCAGCTTTGATGATATTATCAGCAAAATCAATGTCAATATCCATAGCTCGATGAAATATTCGCCATTTGTTTGCTAAAATGCCATAACGCGCTGGAGATCGGTGGTCAGTTAATTGAACTACCGGTTGGTTCCTACGAGCTAACCGACATCAATCGAGAAATTGGCACACAGCTGAGGCGAAAGAAGAAAAACGTTCGCTTCTACATTCGCGCTAACAATAACACCTTGAAATGTATTGTGGATTGCAGTGAAACGGTTAATTTCAAAGTGAAAAATTCAATAGGGCCGCTGCTGGGTTTCGGTAACACGACAAAATTAACTGTGGCCGACTTACCACACGAGTCTGAGCACGTGGTAGATATTCTCAAAGTTAATACGATTAAGATCGAGTGTAATATAATTCACGGAGCTTACACGAACAACGCTGCGGCCCATACTATCCACGCCTTCTTTCCGGAAGTCCCACCTGGTTATAAAATAATTGAAACACCGCAAAACGTTCTATACATGCCGTTAAATACTAAGACCATTGACAATATTTTCCTTAAAATTGTAGATCAAGACGACAACTTGATCAATTTCCGAGAGGAAGTGGTGACGATAAGACTGCACCTACGCGAGCGGAATAATGGGTCTTAATTTTGTTGCCTCATCTAACTTTATAAAACCTAAAACTACAACGAGTCCGTTTAATTATAGCACGACTTTTGATGTGTTAACACCTGAAAATCGGCGTTTCTTGCAAGCACTAGGATTGAAACTGCGACATCGACAACGACTGCGACATGGATATTTTAAACGTTACCGAGAAAATTGAGTTTGACAATTCAATTATTAAGGCGGAAGTTCACAACCACTTACGCTACACCACCAATGCGTTCCAGCAGAATGACGAGGTTCGTTTGCCAATTCAGCAACAAGATATAATAACCCTGGTCTCAAACAGTTGTCTGTTTTTGGAAGGTAAAATCTTAAAAGAGGATAGTACGGTGTCGACGACCGCGCGAATAATCAACAACGGGTTTGCACACCTATTCGAGGAAATTCGGTATGAGATCGGTGGAAAGGTTGTGGACCGCGTGAGAAATCCGGGTGTGACGACCACCCTCAAGTCCCTGGTGTCGTTCAATAAAAACGAAATGGACGGTGCTGCCTCAATGGCTGGCTTCAAGTTGAACCTGTACGACGGCTTCGACACCGCAACGGGCTTCTTCAACGTGTGCATACCATTGAAATATTTGCTGGGTTTCGCCGAAGACTACAAGAAAATTCTGCTAAACGTTCACCAAGAATTGGTGCTGATCAGGAGCAACTCGGACATTAATGCCATGTACGACAATAATCCCGACGAGAAATTGAAGATAACTCTAAGCAAGATAGTATGGCGAGTACCGCACATAACGGTCGCCGATGCGGAGCGAATAAGTCTTTTAAATTACATTTCGAGCGGGCGCGAATTAAGCCTCGCCTTTAGAAGTTGGGATCTGTACGAGTATCCGTTACTACCCAAGACCAGGCAGCACACGTGGGCGATAAAGTCGAGTTCGCAATTGGCGAAGCCCCGGTATGCCATTCTAGCATTTCAGACCGATAAGAAAAATAACCTAAATAAAAATATGACCCTGTTCGATCACTGTCACTTAACGAACGTAAAGCTGTTTCTCAATAGCGAGCAATTTCCATACGAATCGATCAACGCCAACTTCAAGCATAAACAGTTTATACTTTTGTATGAGATGTACGCCAAGTTTCAAGCCTCCTACTACGGCCAGAAGAGCGAACCCCTGCTGACCCCCAACCAGTTTATCGAGGAACACACCATAGTGGTGATTGACTGTTCGCGGCAGAACGAAATCTTAAACGCCGGCGCAGTCGATACTCGTGTGGAATTCGAGACCAGTACGGACATCCCGGACAAAACCTCCCTCTACTGCCTGCTTCTTCACGATCGCGTTTTAAGGTACACTCCTTTGACTGGTGCGGTTAGATCGTTGTGAGACACCATGCGAAACACTTGGATAGTCGACGTGCAATGCTTCCAGCTGAAGGATGGTGAATTCGTTTGCAAAGAATTGGCCTTGGTACACGTCCAGTCCGGACATGCACAACTACATACGTTTTTCAAGTTACCCGTAAAATTTGAACAATTGGAAGAGAAGATGCAGAGGCAGGTATGCTACCTCACTTCGCAGATACACGGCCTCAGCTGGGGTCTGCAATATGAACGTTCACTACATCGGCCAGCGACGATATCAAGAACAACAACCACGACGGCGCCAACGACAACGGCGAGAAGAAGAACCCTACGAAAACTTGTGCGCACTGTACGTACTGCTGGAGTCGACGAGGGATCGCAGATAATCGTCAAGGGACTGCAAAAGAAGCGTTGGCTAGAAGTGCTCCTACCCAACACTCGCGGCATCGTCAACGCGGAAGACATGGGTTGTCCCGCTCTCTCGACGTTGAAGCAGCAGCACGTCGACGAAGACAAGGTCAAAGGGTACCACTGCCGCAAGCATGCCAACGTCAACAACGATCTCTTGTGCGCCCTACAAAATGCTTACCTCATTCG
Source organism: Aphodius granarius (assembly GCA_963971325.1). Classification (NCBI taxonomy): domain Eukaryota; kingdom Metazoa; phylum Arthropoda; class Insecta; order Coleoptera; family Scarabaeidae; genus Aphodius; species Aphodius granarius. The sequence continues at coordinate 24,007,865 of OZ020223.1, forward strand.
AGACTGGTTGGAAACGTCCTGGTGGTGGACCCCGCCGCCGCCGTCGAGGGAACAATATTTTACAAAAGAAATGTAACTTTACCCCAATAAACAACTTTGTCCATATTTTTTTTGCTTTTTTTTTAAAACAACCCCATTAAAAAAAATAAAACAAGAAAACACTTTAAAAAAAGTTTATTATACAGCAAACACTTCTTGTAGTTACTATCCGGATAATGCATACAGTTTATTTTATTAACTATTGTCGACACATAGTCCAAATCTATTACATCGGGGCACTTGTGTTCTAAAACCAATTCTAGGGCGCACTTTACAAAATTATCGGTTTGGTGTTTCGACGCGAACAGAGCTTCAACGATATCCGCGGTCGTACTGCATAAACGTCCGTAGGCCAACAGCTCTTCGGGCACTTGGATTTTCTCCAATACAAATTTTACCCTGTCCGCATCCGTTCGCGCACATAAATTTCTTTAGGTGATCTGTGTAAGTGCTCTTTGTGTTATTGAAAACGTCCAATTCCACTTGAAAACAGGTGTACATTTTAACCGATTGACTAGCACACGGCGACTGACAACGCACACTCTAGCTTGCAAAGTACTAGAGCGCGCAATGTCCCCAAGCAAGCGTGTTTATTGAATCTTTGCAGATGGAGCGTTTGTCGTCGTACGGTGATAGCGCCAATTTACTTTCATTCTGGGTAAATATGGTATGTTTAATGGATCGAAATTTATTTTGCTATTTATATAAGACGGAATCTTCAAATAAACATTTCTTATAATCCGCGAACGTAATTTCCTGCTTGACGACACACCGTTTTATACCTTTGGCTTTCTTGACTTGCTTTTCGCACCCCTCAACGGTAAATACGTACATTTTAGATCGGAGGGCTACATATTCCAGCATATTTTTTCCTTTATTTTCTTCTTTAAGCAGTCCTAACACACCCTTATTAAGTAGCGGTATGTTGTAAACATTATTAACATCATAGTTCGACGTGTCGAACTTGTCGAGGTGTAATTTCATATCGGAATATATGTTGTCTGTTTGAATTAATAAAATGAAGCTGTCGGTATCCGTGTACCCTGTCTCCGTATTCTTTTTTCAAATAGTTATAGTAATAGTTGTACATCAATAATTTTGAAAGTCTAGGACGCAAAACCCAAGATATATCGGTTTATTCTCCAGAATTTTTAATCTTGTTGTGTATATCGTGCAATTCGGTTGGATACTCAACGTCAACTTCAAAAATGTACCCGACCTCTGCAGTGTCACTAACGGTCTCTACGTTCAACGCTTCAATTTCAACTGCGTCCAACCATCTGAAATTTGATACCGGCATGTAATTCGACATTGCCCATCCATATAGGTTGTTAGCGTCTAAATATGTCAGATAAGTTGTTGGCGCATTACTGTCATAGTCTGATAGGTATGGATTGTTTGCTTTCGCATACCGCAGTGAACATTGGGAAATACCACCGCGAACGGAGTTTTTTATAAGTTGACACATGTGCATGTCTGTTAATAGTTCTAACTCTACACCTGTATATTTCAACATAGAGTCCCAAGATAGACCGGGTGCGGTGTAAAAATGACAATGGTCAAGATCGTAAGTTTTAATGCAAACTTTGCGAAATTTTTCAAAAATATCAGCAAGCAGCAAAACGTCAACTTTTAGGTATAGGTATGCGTATTCAGATAGTTTCTGACAATCGAATGAGGTCCAAACTGTTTTAGCATGACTATACTCTTCGTCGCTTATATCAGTGTTGGTGAGTGAATTAAAAAATTGCTCGCGGTCGGGTAGTTGCGTCTCCTCCAAACGCTCAAAAGAATCTATGTACTGGTATGGAAAGACGCCTTTCCTTTTCACAAGTAGGAAGTGTTCCGGGTTTGGAAAGGCATCCTTTACATGAACGAAGTCGTCAGGTTTTAAATTAGTAGCTAAGTTGTCTAAGGAAGAAGCCATAAACCGAAAAGAGTCATCTTCGTAGTTTATGATTTAAATTACAGGCATTATGAGCCTTACCCCAATACACCCCCGTAAGGTGACAATAGTCACGCACCCCTTCTCTCCTACCCCAAACGGTTTTTCGCAAATGTGACACGTCTGACTGCTGTTAAAATGTGCCCAATCGGCTCGCGTTAGCGGTGTCATCGGTACAATTTTTTTAAAGTGCTTCTTGTACAGATGACGGGTAATTTCCGAAAGTCTCGCTACGAAGACCTGAGCGCAGTCCAGATCGGTGCACGTTTCGAATTTATTAATTTTTTTATCAAATGAACACACAAGTTGAAATGCGAAAGAGAAGACTGTATGCAAGTGAGTATTTTGCGTATAGGACTGTTCGGGGTTCGGCGCACAGGTGTGAATCGGTTGTAGTATACATTCAAAATCAGCATAGACAACAAAAGGCACATTTAATTTTTTCTCAAAATTTGTGAACGTTAACAGATTACCGGGAACCATTGTACCTAATTTATTTTACCTTAATTCTGTAGTAGGCAGTATAGTGCATACTTTTTTGCAGTCAAATTGATAATGTAAATTGAGGCGTTCTTGGGTCGGAAAGAAGGTCAAACAACCGTCACACAATATTGTACGTGATTTTTTTTTGAAAGTTGTGTAGAAATAAGTCGCGAGAGATTTTGAATTAAAACGTAATGCAAAGAACCTCTTTTATTCTCCAGTAAGAGCAAATTAACGTGAACGCGTTGTCTTGATTTTGTAAAATAAATTTGTCCTATCACATTATTTTTCTTAGTCTTTGGGTTGTACTCTAAGCCGTATATGTTAACGCTCAACTCATTGAGCTCTTCAATTTTACTAATATCTTTTAATTTTACGGGGAAGCTGATTCCTTCTAAATTTAATACAGTGCTATAATGGGGGTAAGACGAGACACGACTACGGTTATCGTCAGCTGGTTTTAAGGCCGCGCAAAGGCACCAAGCAAGACAACAGTTGTCTGTGTTCTTTATATTAATACATGCCTTTTTCTTTTTAATATCTAACGGCAATTTAATGTACGAAGACGGACCCAGTGGTGTCCCAGTGGTGACAATTACATATTTGGTATTGAACGATTTCAATTCGGCGGGTGGTGAGCTGGTGGAATCGCCGTGCGGTTTGATACAGTACGCAAATAATTCAAATTGTAACTTGAATGTAGTAAAGTCGCGGATTTGATTAAAAATTAGATTACATGTTTTAGATTTTATGTTGTTTAAAAACCTGGGAATGTCAGCAGACTCAGTGTTTTCAATTTTACACGTTTTTACGCGGTGTTTGAAAGCGGTTACTACCTCTGTAATTCCATCCTCTCTAAGGATTTTTAAACTGTTTGCCCGATGATTTTGTGAACGAAAGTGCCCCCTATGCTTAGCTGCAGTTGTAAACGATACCTGACAGATTTTGCAGAAGTACACTTCTGATGCTGCAGCGCTAGTCGATGGTTTCAGTTTCTTTTTCACCGATTCATCACTTGTCCCTTCTTCTTCAGCATTTCGTTTCCTTTTCTTCGTGTTCATCTTAGAGTTGTCATGAATTTTCAGCACGTATCGTCGGAGATTATCTTTCCGTGTAAATGATTGGTCAAAATTTCTGGTCAACGGAAGTCACACAAGAATGTCTGTCTAAATTATATTGTCGGGTAAATCTTTTTCCACAAACACAGCAGTCGAGGCCCATTTTCCAACTCTAACAATCTTCATTTACAAACTAACGAAAAAAAAATACCATTATAAAATTAGTTTACGAGAAAAAAAAATATGTTACCTTCTTCCAAAAAATATGTAGAAACTTCTCGCTCTCAAACACTTTTATTAGGTAGCCTTTGTAGAACAAGTTCTGATCAGGCAATTCACCATTTTCAAACTGGGCTGGCTTATTTGGCAGCAAGGCACCTATTTGTTCCAATAAGTGTTCGAAAATAATTTTATCATCCATTCTGATGGAGATATTCACAACTGGAGCCCATAAACAACTCTGAAGTAATAGAAGAATTCTTCGCTATTTATATGTTTGAAATCACGTTAAAGTTTTTTTTCTTTGTTATTTCCGCCTGTGCTAATAAATATCGTCATTGGAACGAGAAGCGAAAGTAAAACTGCATAGTAATGAACGCTAGACTGCACACACGTTCTGATGCAACAAGCGCAATTATTTTGTTATTTCCGCCTGTGCTAATAAACATCGTCCTTGGAACGAGAAGCGAAAGTAAAACTGCATATAGTAATGAACGCTAGACTGCACACATGTTCTGATGCAACAAGCGCAATTATTTACAGGTAGATTATTATCTGTATAATAATTTGAAAGTGAAACGTTAGTAGAGAAGCAAACATAGATTGCATACAAGGTTATACACTCGAGGTTAATATGCTAACCGAAACGCATTGATTGTCACTTTGGGACTTATATATAAATAGCGTATTTATCTACTTCCTAATACAGTTGGTGTGTTTGAATTAAAAACTATGAATCCAAAATCATTATTTGAGATTTGCCAAGATGTCATCCACAAAAAGACGGCTATGTGTGGACGAGGTATATTGAACGCTACACGTATATTACCTTTTTTTGATATCTATAAAAATTATACGAGAACATCGAGACAAAAAAGTTTGGTCTGCAATTTGGGAGAAAATAAATTCAGTAGAAGATGCGTATGAAGAGTTCAAACAAGATGAAAATATACAGTGCTATGAAGATTACGAATGGGGTAGCTGGATAGAAGATGTAAACGAATGGTTGTACATGTTATGGGAATACGAATGGGTTGATTATTATACAACTAATCGTTTATGTGTCAGTTTCAAATACTATAGATCCCGTGATGGACAGATGAACGTTTCTGAACTTTGCTACGCATCCCTGGAACTTTGTTGGAATAAATTTGGAAATTATAGAAATTTCGAACGAAACACAGAACATCATATCACGTCTGCTTCTAATTTATCCGAATATATTAGAGAACAGGAAAACTGGTGTAGTATATGCATTAGATTTCCCTTATTTACGGTTAATAATTACAAAGAGTGTTGTAAAAAGGCACATTCATGTTTCTATAATATTACATATGAAAGTACTTCTGAATCGGAAGCAGACTGATTAAATGTTGACCTTTAAGATTAGAAACGCGATCAAGAGAAACTGCCAACAAGATAAAATTCAACATCAAGTTCGGAACCTGTTCAACAGCCTGCTTCTAAAGGAGCAAACAAGAAAACAAATAAAAAAAATACAACTGTTGAAGAAGACGTAGAAGAAGAAGATTACCTATCAAGTCCGGAGCCTGTTCCACAGCCTGCTTCCAAGAGTACAAACAAGAGGAAAAGAGCACAACAATCCGAAGAAAGAAAAAAACATAAGAAATTGACAACTGTTATTATAGAAGAAGAAGAAGAAGAAGAAGAAGAAGAAGAAGAAGAAGAAGAAGAAGAAGAAGAAGAAGACGGGGATCTGGAAGACATAAACAATGCTGGAATGTGCGTTTCGACAAAAGCAACGCATATAAGCAATTTAAAAATTAATCACGATTATGCTATTACGGGCATGAAACAATACACCCATTTAAACTGGCCGAGTGTGTTAGTAGACCTATTAGATGAAGGTAACCTGATTCAAGTTTTTCTTCCACGGCGGGTAGCTGAAAAGGTTACCCAAAATTTTATCAAGAAAGTTCACAACGAGAACTACTCTTTGACATACATGGGCGACTTAAATACTGGGAAACCTAATGATGCAAATTTAATTTTATTTAAGAAAAAGTAATTAATTTTTGATGTATTTTTTACATAATTTAAAAAAGTAATTCATTTTTGTATAGCTTTATTATAATTTAAAATATTGTATTGTTTTTTGAGGTGGCGGTGTTGGTGTTTGGAATAAACATATGTTTGGAATATATTTAAGATGTTTTCTTTTATTTTCGTGTTTCGTGAAATATTTTTAAGAAACGTGACCACTGTGCTGACCTAGTTTTTACGGCGGTTGTCGGAATGCGGTCTTGTAATTTATTCCATATTAATGACTGCATATATCTGATATAACGCAATTACCTACGCTAACCGATATTAACTTTGCGGATATTTGTTCGCTTAGTATTCTATTATTATTTCATGTGTTGAAATGTCCTTATTAATAGAAACGAGAAGCTAAAGCCAATTTTGTTGAAGGTTGTAATTATGATAATTGAGTACCTATAGTAACGCTCGGGTAAACATGCGATGAAATAACCATATGTATTTATATCCTGCACAGTGCTGACCTAGTTTTACGGCGGTTGCCGGAATGCAGTCTTGTAATTTATTCCATATTAATGACTGCATTTATCTGATATAACGCAATTACCTACGCTAACCGATATTAACTTTGCGGATATTTGTTCGCTTATTGTTTTTTTAAAGTGAGTAGAGAACCTAGAGAAAGCGTGAAATAGAAACTAAGTATATAAAAACGAGCGTAGAATTTATTGAATAAACAGTGTACAACCACCAAACACAAACATGGATAGCCGTAAGCATCTTTGCAAACTTATAAAGGATATAAAATAACAAATATTTTTTTTCAGCAACTGAAACCACTGAATTTGTTGCCTGAGCATATGAGAGTAAGACGCGATTTTATACAAGTATTTATTTTATATTTGTTTTTTTGTTTTTGATAGCACTATTGGTTAGTCTTCATTACCATGGACCTTCCACGGCCTAGTCCTTGGCCCGAGGAAGGCCACGTAGCGCTTACGGACCAGATGTGCTACGTGGTTGACTGGATTCTAAACACTCCAATAGTTATCATATTTTACAATCTCATGTAAAATGTGTTTTTTACTAATTAAAAAATTATACTTACTTTGCGTTATTTTATGTGTTGAAATGTCGTTATTAAAAGAAACGAGTAGACAGTTTTGTAGAAGGTTGTAGTTATGATAATTGAGCATATATTAACGCTCGGGTAAACAATCGATGAAATAACCATATCTATTTATATCCTGTTCACTTTAAGTATACTGAGTGTTCCAGTATACTAGTAAAATACCTATTTTTAATTTTTGAATAAACATATTTCTACATCATTATTTCACATTTTTACAATTAACTCTATTTTACAATAAAAAAGATCTCGAAAAAAATCTAGATCCTCGTTTTTTAAATCCGATTTTGTAGAAGGTTGTAATTATGATAATTGAGTGCATATATTAACGCTCGGGTAAACATGCGATGAAATAACCATATCTATTTATATCCTTTTCACTTTAAGTATACTGAGTGTTCCAGTATACTAGTAAAATACCTATTTTTTAATTTTTGAAGAAATTTTTTGAATACACATATTTCTTCATCATTTTTACATTTTTACAATTAACTCTATTTTACAATAAAAAAGACCTCGAAAAAAAATCTCGAGCCTCGTTACTTTTTCCTCTGCTCCTCTGCTCCTCTGCTCCTCTCTACTCCTCTGCTCCTCTGCTCCTCTGCTCCTACTGCTCCTCTGACGCAGAAACCATTTTTTTTGCAATTACAAACACGTTTGTAAAACCACATCCACTCTGGACCCTATCTAACGTCAGTTTCTATGACATAATGGCATTTGTCATCCGGACATCTAATGTCATGTTATGTCATAGCAACACAGCGACGAAGGCTGTTGATTCTGTCAAATCGTTTCTATAAAAGCTTATAGTGCCTAAACCGGTCATCTCATTGATCTGTAAATTTATATACACATTTTAAGTCACTGGAGGATGAGTTGGTATTGAGTTTGGTCTCAATCGCATAAATTCCTCAGAAGACGTATGAAACAGTTGCCACTTTCGGTTGTCAAATTGTTACCAAAAACAATCCAGTTCGTCCCCCGGTAATTCTAAATAAGTGTTCAGTGTTGCTTTGTATTTACGCGCGCTAGCCCCACTCCGCCTCGTGACCATGTGACATGTTAGCCATGCGTCGACGAGTCCATTAAGGAGTACGCTGTGAGCCTTCAGCGAGAGCAGTCGCATATATGTAATCTTTCCTTAGTTGTCTATTAAACGATATAAAAATACAGTCCACTACGTTTAATTCCACGGATCTCATCAAACATCGAGCTAGTACCACACACATTTGGTCCAATCGAACCGGATACGAATTGCGAAGAACAACTGTGAAGAGCAGAAAGCATTGCGTCATCTCAAGTGAAGCAGCTGTAGCGGCCATTTTGATGCAGACAAGAAGGTACTGTGAATGATTTGGTTGCCTTTTTTACCCATGCTAACCCTATTTATTTTCCGTTTGGCACGTGCGGTGTATATTTGCTGGTTAGTAACGCGTATTGGAACACGGGGTATAATAAATACATTCTACTGGTTAGCGAACAACGGTCATTTAGGTATTGCGCGAGCGCGAATATCTGTGGGGGTCGTGCGGGTGTATTTTGCCTACGTGTTGGGCGTATTCATGTGCTTGTTTAGTTTTGGTGCGTTGTTTTGTAGAATATAGATATATCATATCACTAGGTGTTGCATTAAACTAGCTAATATGGCAGAAAAGGATGATATTAAAGTAATAAACATGCGGATAGGGAATTTTAAGGGAATGATAACGAAATTAAATAACTGGTTGGGAAAAAATGGCGGATCGGCATCAGTAGAAGAATTACAAGCGCGATTGGTACGCGCAGAGAAAATATTGGATGAATATTATGAAGTAATGTTAGAACTGGAGGTAAAAGATGACAAAACAAATTATGACAAGGATAAAGAGGAATTTGAAGACGAATATTATAAGTGTATTGCGGGTGTAAAGGGATATTTAAATAAAAGATCAGTAAGCAATTTATATAGGGTAACGAAAGAGGTTAGGGATTTGAATGTGGATGAAGGAAATGAATTGAACGTAAAAAAATTAATAAAAAAATGCACACGTGAATGCGCTATTCGACTTACCAGTTCTAAGTAAACAAAATCATTCAGGGTTACGCAATTTGATTGATACCTTTTCAAAACACAAGGGTGCTTTAGAAGCTTTAGGCGAGCCTGTGAATTCATGGGATACGTTATTGATCAGATTGGTGACAGTTAAGTTGGATAATAATACAAGAAATGGTTGGGAAGAAAGTCAAAAGAAAAATGATAATCCAACGGTGACGGATTTAGTAAATTATTTAAATGAGAAATGTCGAATTATGGAAACTATAAATGGTGAAAAGTCAAATCAGGGTTTGAAATCAATTGCTCATTCTGCAGTTCAAGGTAGAAACTGTGTAATGTGTGACATTGATGACCACGGGATTTATAAGTGTCCATCTTTCTTGAAATTGTCAATAAAGGACAGAATTGACAGAGTTAAAACGTTAGGTTTGTGTTTAAAATGTTTGAAGCAAAACCATTTTGCCCGTGATTGTAGTGCTCAGAATTGTTGGGTATGTAAAAGGGCACACAATAAACTACTACATTTGCATAGGAGACCCACGGAGAATCTTAACAAGTCAGTCGATGGCGGTAAAAATGCTGTAGTAACACATAGTCTATCAGAAACTCAAGTTATGTTAACCACTGCGATGGTAATGGTAAAAACTATGTATGTAAAAATGATTAAAGCTAGAGCTATGCTAGATGTTGGTGCAGATTGCTATTTCATTTCAGATAGGTTATTTAGAAAGTTAAAATTTACAAAAACTGAAAATGTCGATATTTCTATAACTGGAATGGGAGTCGCACATCCAAGGTCAATAAACGAATAAATTTAAAAATAAGGTCTATCTATGATGACTTCTCGAGAAAATTGGATTTTCTGATCATAGACAGGATTACCACATATTTACCTGTAATAAAGATTGATAAAACAAAATTAAACTTACCAAAAAATGTAAAGTTGGCTGATCCAACATTTGATGTTTCGGATGAAATAGATCTACTAATAGATGCAGAGATATTTTATGAGCTCTTAACAGCTGAAAGAAATGACCTAGGGGGTGGAACAGTTTTGCAAGGATCACAATTAGGTTGGTTAGTAACTGGGAGAGTAGAAGTGACTAGAGCAGGCAATAAAACATGTAATCTGTCAGTAAAAGATAGAGAAATTCAGGAACAATTAGAAAGGTTTTGGAAAATCGAGGAAGCAGATGATGACGTGTTGTATAGCGAGGATGAGAGGGAATGTGAAAGAGAATTTGTGGAAAATGTCAAAAGAAACAAAAATAATCATTTTATTGTAACACTACCTCTTAAAGACGAAGGGGCATTAGGAAATAGCAAAGAAATAGCTTTAAAAAGGTTTTACAATTTGGAAAAAAGGTTGAATAAAGATGAGAAACTTTTAAATGAATATAAAGCTTTCTTAAACAAATATGAAAAAGTGGGACATATGAAAAAATACGATGACAATAGACAAAGGTTGTGTATCAGAGGGAGGGAGATAGTTCCTTACTACATTCCTCACCACCCAGTGATAAAGGAAACAAGTAGCACAACTAAGGTCAGAGTTGTATTCGACGCGAGTTGCAAGACGACCAACGGTATATCATTAAACGACATTTTGAGGGTAGGTCCTGTTATTCAGAGTGAGTTGTTCGCGATTTTGTTGCGATTTAGAACGCATCAAGTAGTTTTGGTGGGAGACATAGAAAAAATGTATCGGCAGGTATGGGTAGACGCAGAATTTCATCCATTGCAATTAATTCTTTGGCGTGATAACTTAAATTCAACCGTCAATACATATAAATTAAAAACGCTCACGTATGGTACAGCACCGGCGTCATTTTTAGCAGCCCGTTGTTTAAAGGAATTAGCGATCGAAAATAATGCAATGTATCCAGAGGAGGCTGAGATTATCAGCGATGATTTTTATATGGACGATCTTATCACTGGGAGGAAGGACGTGGAGTCTGTTGCAAAATTGAAACACAACATTACAAATATCTTAAGCACGGGAGGTTTCAAGTTACGCAAATTTGCTTCAAATAATGAAAAGATATTAGTGAATAATGAAATGAGTGAGAAACACGTGCTTAGGGATAAAACAGAAAATCGTACATTGGGAGTTCTATGGGATTCAAGCAAAGACATTTTTGAGTTTTATACGCATGTTGATGGTGGTACGTCAATTAATGTGACCAAGCGCGAAGTTTTGAGTACAATAGCTAAAATTTTTGATCCATTAGGGTTGATGCAGCCTGTCATAATATTGTTAAAAATGTTTTTGCAGCAACTGTGGAAAAAGGGTGTAGATTGGGATGGAGAGTTACCAGATGATTTGAAGCCACGATGGCCAGAGTTAAAGCAAGCAATAGAGCAATTAAAGGTATTAAGTGTGCCGAGACCGGTTTTATTGAAAGATTATGTTCAACTTGAATTGCATGGGTTTTGTGATGCGTCAGAGTTGGCATATGGTGCGGTAATTTATTTGAGAACTATAAACGATTCAAATGAAGTAAGAGTTTCTCTGCTGTGCTCTAAATCAAAGGTAGCACCTACCAAAAAATTAACACTACCAAGGCTAGAGTTGTCTGGAGCCTTATTGTTAGCCAAACTTGTTACGTCGGTTATAAAAGTCATAAAACTAAAATTTGATAGGGTTTGCTATTGGACAGATTCAAACATTGTGCTGGGTTGGTTGAATGGCAAGCCAAACCAATGGAAAACTTTTGTCGGTAATCGGGTAGCAAAGGTACAGGAATTGTCGGACAGTTCCCAATGGAAGCACATAAGTGGTAAAGAAAATCCTGCAGATATAGTATCGAGGGGTACAAATTCGCTAATAAATTCTGAATGGTTTTCGGGACCTTCGTGGGAGCCATTGATAGTTTCTGAGGCAAATAATTTTAGTGAAGAGGGTTTAGTAGATTTGGAAAGGAAAACATGCAGGAAGGTGTGTGTTCATGTAACAGGAAGCGAGTTCTTTTCGCGATTTTCATCAGTAAACGTTTTAATAAGAGTAGTTGCGTGGATGTTTAGATTTGTAGATAACGCAGCTATCTGACGCTTGAAGAAATAAACCACGCGGTAAATAGCTTAGTTAAACTAGTGCAGCAGGAATCGTTTGGTGATGATATTAAGCGATTAAGGAAAAAGGAAATCATTGGCACTAGTAGCAAGTTACTTCGCCTGCATCCATTTTTAGACAAAGATGAAATGATAAGAGTAGGAGGTAGGCTAAACCGTGCATCTGTTGCCTTTGATGTCAAGTTTCCGATAGTATTGCCGAAGAGTCATAGATTCACGCAACTGATAATAGAAGCTGAGCATCTAAAACTTTTACATGCGGGGCCTCAGGCGGTGTTAGCTAGTTTAAGGCAACGTTTTTGGCCTCTCTGCGGCCGAGATGCTGTCCGAAATGTTTTAAGGAAATGTGTGATTTGTTTTAAGGCGCAACCGATTAATACAAATCCATTGATGGGTGAGTTGCCTAGCGCAAGATTACGACCTGTACGACCTTTTCACAATACCGCGGTTGATTACGCCGGTCCTTTCATGATGGCAAATTGCGAAATAGGAAGGTAATTAAATGCTACTTATGCGTTTTTGTGTGTTTTGTTACACGTGCGGTACATTTAGAATTGACCACCGAAATGAGTACAGCAGCATTTTTGCAAATGTTGAATAGATTTATTGCGCGACGAGGCATACCAAGTAGTTTGTATTCGGACAATGGGACAAATTTTGTGGGGGCGTTACGAGTTTTGCGACTAGAAAGTAAGGGGTGCTGATTCCTCTTAAGCCGTAGATTTTCGCGGCTTAAATTTAGGTGAAGCTTAGGTGATTAGCTTCGCTTAATGTTCACGTGCAATGCAATAAGCGACACTTAAATTATTTAAGCTTGGCTTAGTAGTTATGGAAAAGTGGTGCAGTGGGCCGATTAACAGATTCAGACTATAGGAATTTCAAATGGGTTCAATGGGTTCAAAAATACTAGCAGTCTTTCCAACTGAATCTCCACTAGCATATTATGTGCCATTAACAAAAATAAATAAATTCACCGACGGCAAAAGGAAAACTTGTTGATAAAGCGAGAAATATTTTATTCAAAAGTGGTATAACCATGAGAATTCCAGAAAGGCTAGGCATTGTCAACCATAGAAGAAGAAAGTATTTTAACACGTGAACTGTAAATAGTCATTATTTTTCTTATTAAAATATTTTTTACTTACTTCAAGCAAGGCAGTGGTTGGCATTCAGAATCCATATGACGAAGAGGAGTGGCCTATTTTGAGGGATAGTCGAAGCGTAAACTTGGTATGACTTCATGATTAATTGTATTAATGAGGAAATCATACTCAATTTTTTCTTTCCAGATAAACATTGACGGCCACGGAAATCTTTTGAAGATGCTAGTGAAAGATGCAAGAGACGCAAGACTGAAGAACTTCGACTATCTGATAGTGATTATGTCGCTCAAATGGAATTAAGGGTTAAAGGACAGAGAAACGCATCAAATATCCTAAAGGAGATAGCGGAAAATCAGGATCGTGCTCACTTCAATGTCCGAAGACAGCCGGGAAAATCAGTCAGGGAAACAACTGGAAACCTTCCATGTTATTGGGTATTACAAAGACACAAAAATATCAGTTATCCCCCCAAAGAGTCATTTCACATATCTGAAGACTATGCAGAAGTTCCTTATACTACTTTACTGTAAAATTGTATAATGTAATTTATTTTTACAGTGCTGACAAGATTTTTGAAGTAAAGCAAAAAAGAAACAGGGTGTCGTAAATAGACATAGGAATGCCACTGGTGGGGGACAACCTACCCAGGAACTAACCCCGATAGATGTGCAAGTTGTTGACTTTAGTAGTCTGATAACAGTCGATGCACATGAAGACAGTCAGGAGTATGAAGTTGTATTCGAGATACCGGTATTGGAGGTTGTAGATATTGGGGAGCCCCAAAGTAACAATGTTTTGGAAGAATGTGTAGATAATGTAGTCGCTGACGACGCCAACTCCCCTTCCACTTCATACCAAGCTACACGTACTCCAGTTCCTTACGGTGGGTACACCCATATTCTAAGAACCACTTAAAATGTTTGTACAATTATATATTATATAGTCTGTCCAGGAAAGTCCGCACCATATGGGAAAATCTTTTATTATCCATTTCTCAGAAAATTTTATTCTTTATAAAAGTTGGCGGTAGGTTTAAAATGAAGAATACTATCATAAGATCTTACAAATATCGCACCGTATACAGGGTGTTTAAAAGAATGTGAAACGCGCATAAGAGTAAACTACCAAGAATGTTAATATTATCGAAAAAAAATATTTGGGAATGTTGCTTAGAATTAATAATTACTCTCAGATTTAAAATCACAGCCACCTATGACAGAAAAATTTTGTTTTGCTTCTTTTTTAAATTTTCACTGTTTGAGAACAGTTTTGCAGCGGTTGGTGATTTTAAATGATTCTCCTTAAACATTTTCTTAGATATTTGTTCAATTTCCTATAATACCCGCGATTTCAATAGCGTTTCCAGCGCTTTTTTAAAATCGTTACAAAAATGACCGTTTTCTTGGTGCGCTTATGATTTTTCACCCAGTAAATATCAAAATATCATGCGATACACAGGTAAGCCATAAAAATTTTAAATAATTCTGGAAATGCATGCAGTATACACACTAATAAAACAATTTCATGACGCAGTTATGCTTTCCTTTCGGATTCGCCATTTTTAGGGTGTATACCATACAAATACGTGAACAACTGATAAATTAGTGTTGTCAGCACACCAACAGGTACCAATAATAAGTCAATAGAAGCTATTTTACTTACCTGTGTTGCTTATTGCATGATATTTTGATATTTACTGGGTGAAAACTCATAAAAACACCAAGAAAACTGTAATTTTTGCAATGATTTTAAAGAAGCGCTGGAAACGCTATCGAAATCGCGAGTATTATAGGAAATTTGAACAAATATCTAAGAAAACGTTTAAGGAGAAACACTTAAAATCACTAGCCGCTACAAATCTGTTCCCAAATAGTGAACATTAAAAAAAAATTCAAATCTAAGCGTAATTATTAATTCTAAGCAACATTCCCAAATAAAATTTTTCGATAATACTAATATTATTAATATAGGTACTTTACTCTTATGCGCATTTCACATTTTTTAAACACCCTGTGTACGGTGGGATATTGTCAGATCTTATGATGGTATTCCTAATTTCAGACCCACCGCCAACTTTCATAAAGAATGAAATTTTCTGAGAAATGGATAATAAAAGATTTTCCTATATGGTGCGTACTTTCCTGGACACTGTATAACAAAAGGTTTCTTTTACAGGAGAAAAAAACTATAAACGACAAAGGACAGCAAGTGCGAGATTGCAAAATTCCATACAGCAAGCGGACAATTTCAATGTTCTGATGAAAACAAAATTAGAAATGAAAGAAAAATATTACAACAAAATGGAAATGGAAAAAATGTAACAGAAGCTTAAGAAGTTTTATACGGACATGTTGTCTAAAATTGACATACTTGACAATATTTTTATTAATTATGTTCTTTTATAAAAAGGTTTTTCTATATTACATAAAATAATTCCTTATTAGTGACTGTCTTCATTTGTCTGCCTTGTAGCAAAGCAGGATTTACTCTGCCTTGAACATTTACATTTGCATCCACTTCACACAGCTCATTTTCCTTAATACCATAGTCAATTTATTGATCCCCCTCTTCAGGTCCAACTTCAGGCAAATTGTTATCCATACACATGTTATGTAGAATTGTGCATGCATTAATGATCTTGGAAGCTCTTTCTGGACGATAGTGGAGGATGCGATATTTTAGGAGACATCTTAGTTTCAATATCCCGTTGCACCTTTCTATGATCGATCGTGTACTTGTCAGCCTCTCAGTGTAAGCAGTTTCACCTGCGGTTACTGGGTTTGCCAATGGGGTTTGCAAATAGTTTCTCAAAGTATATCCGTACGGTGCTACTACACCAATTAAATTCGAAGCCAATCCTTTGGTAAGTCTATATGTCCTAAAAATTTCTTTTCTGACAATGTTTGAAATGCATTATCGCGATGTTGATATCGCCTAGGTGGTTGCTGATTTAACATTTCAGCTTGTTCTACATCGGCTAATGCAGCTAAATATGCAAGTTCGTCTAATCCCGCCATCCTATGGAGAATCAGTTGCGTGTATTTGTTGATGCAAACAATCTTTTGCCTGAACACTATCGGGTTTTCGGGGAGATTATAGTTGTACCACAGATTTTGCTGAAGGTGCTAGACGATGTATGGACCGAGGATTTTGCACTGCGCTGGTGTTGTTGGATTTCTCCAGAGCTTTCGATACTATAAAGCTATCCTAGCATCAATTGGCTTGACTGCGCCTGCGATTGAACTAATTCGTTCTTTTCTGCATGGCAGGAGACAGGCAGTAATATACGACAACGAAAGATCCCAATACCTTCCAGTGCCTACTGGAGTGCCACAGGGATCCTGTCTGAGTCCTCTGTTGTTTACTCTGTGTACGTCGCCGGTTTACGATGTCCTCAATTGTTTGCTAAGACACCTGTACGCAGATGACTTTCAACTGTACTTTTCCTTCAAGCCAGATTCAGTTGAACAAGCATGTCAACTAATAAATGAAGATCTGAAAGCAATTACAGAGTCGGCACAGTCACACTCCCTTAAAATCAACCCTGCTAAATCTCAGCTTATACTCTTGTGCAGTCGTTATTTTTATGAGGATGTCTCTCAACGAATACATATGTCAATTAATGGGACGGAACTGGCTGCATGTCGTGAGGTGAGGAACTTGGGTGTAATAATTGACACAAATCTCAATTTCACTTCTCATGTCAATGAATGTTTGAAATCAGGCTTTTACAATCTTCGACTAATATTTCAAAATCGGGACATATTAAACAGTCATTTAAGGAAGCAACTATGCGAGCCAATTGTTCTATCTCACATGAATTACTGCGATACAATTTACGGACTTCATCTCACACTACGCGACAGGCAAAAGATTCAGCGGCTGCAGAACGCTTGTTTGAGGTTGATCTATAGCGTATCGCGTACTGTACATAGCATCTCCCATAAATTGACTGATGCTGGGTAGTTGAGCATAGCTAACAGGCGTAAAGCTCATGCTATAATGTTGTATAGCAGGATCATCCATGCCGGCGCCCCCCCCCTTACCTGTACAATAAAATTTCTTTCAGAACAGATGTACATAACATCAACGTCAGATTCCGAGGAATATTAACTGTACCTAGACACAGAACTGAGGCATATAAACAGTCTTTTAGTTACAATCTGTCATCTCTCTGGAATGAACTGCCATCGAACCTTCGTTTGTTAACCCCCAAATATTTAAAGTACTTCCTTATTACATTCATTTTGGAGCAGCAATGCCAGAATTCATAATTGCGTTAAGAGTTCATAATAAACCTTTTTATGTTATTTTTTAAGGTGTGCGGGTGTATGTCATATAATTACTTCTTGTTATGCATGTGTAACTGTCACTGTCTACGGTTAGGTGGAAGACCAGTCGTTGGACTGAACCTCGCCTGTAGGATTTATATTTTTGCTTTCATTTTTTTTTGTTCTGTAATAATTTTCATTACTTTCCTAATAAAGACCTTTATTATTATTATTATTACTATCACAACAAACTTATTGACCGCTAAAACCACACGAAACCCGAAGTTGCCAACACAGCGATATGTCAAATACCATTCGTAACTTATGATTCCGCACGCTTTTGCCACTCGTATATTTCATTCGAATATTTCGAACGACTCGAGAATCGTAGCTCAGATAGGTTATAGTTAAGGATGCTGACATTTCAAAAAGGTAAATACAATGTTTTTAATTACAAAGACAGATGGAAAATGGCGTCAGGTTTTCCAACTACGCCGACTAAATCAATATCTTTACCCTATTTCGATTAATAAATCGTACCAAAGTTCTTACAAAAAGGAGTTTTATGGTCACACTGGACTTGACCCACGCTTATTTTCATATTCCAATAAGAGACTCACAGGCGCTTCATTTGCCTCTCATACAGACATGAGATTAACAATACGACTTGCCTCCCGTTCGGACTGTCAAGTGAGCGTCTAGCGTTTTCAAGAGTAGCCAGTTGGTTGCCAAGTCAACTCCACCAACGAGGAATAAGAACTCCAGTGTACTTGGACGATTTTCTCCTAGTAAGGATTATCGAGAGATGAGAATCTCTCCTCCACTTAGCACTCCTCTGCCTCCCCTATTTTCCTATTAAAAATGCATTAAGAGAGTTGTAGATCATTAAGTTGATAATAAAATATAAGGAAAATTGGGAGTGTACCAAAGGATTGGTGTACTGTGGTGTGAGGGTGGCACACAAGGGTCCTTTGTAAGGGTCGTTTGTTATCTGCTTTTAGCTACCTGTTCACTGTGTTGGAAATGTTCTGTTTCCCTATTAAATATGGAGTGAGAGAGTTCCGGTTCATTGAGGTTACTCACTCCTCTAGATTAATTCAACTCATCAACCTTCTAATTAAAATTGATCGATTATGCGTTTGACTTACCTGTAGTTTATTCACCAATAAATTCATCCAAAACTAAATGTGAGATTGTTTATTATTATTATGTCAGGAATAAAAAATACATTATACATATTTGGATAAATATATTAGCAGATACATGACTAAATATTTATAAATAAGCATATAAATACATAAATAGGTATATAAATAAGTATAAATAAATAAATAAATAAATACAAGGAAACAGAAACAAATGTGGTTAAGCAAATACATAAACGAATATATGATTAATCCATAATAAGTACACACATACATAAATAAAATAAGCAAACAATAAAATCAAATGTGTGCAGTTATTTGCGACTCAGTTCTTTGGTGAATTTAGTCTACGAAGAAATGGAGACGAGCATGATTAGGGGTGTGAGAAATTCATGTTTTCTGTCTCTAGTCATCCGCGATCCTATAATGACCCCACGCTAATGTATAAACCCCATCCCTATTAATACAACGTTTCAAATCATGTCGTGATAGGGCCAATTTATTTTGGAGCATCGTGTAAATGGTGTGCCCGTCAAACTTAAATAATAGCTGCATAACGCGTAATTGTTGCTCGTCAAATAAACACTTTGAATAATCATCAAACGTGATTTTGTTTTACTGCTGAACGTTTAACCCCTTTCGCCTTTTTTGTATCACCGGCACCGCTATCCTTAACGCGATTGGCATATAATTTAGCCCGCAGACCGATGAATTCCAACATAATCCGTCCTTGATTTTCATTCTTAAACAACCCTTATTTTTTTATGGGTATATACGGATTATGGTTTGAATAATTAGATATATCAAAGCGGTGTAAATTTTCACGAACATCGCGATAGACATCATTAGTTCGGATCGATACAGTGAAGCTGTACAGAGTGGTGATAAAGTTCGGAACAAAATTCATAATATCGTTATTTAATGTTTTCAAGAAAAATGCTCGGACACGTCAATTTTTACTTTTAAATAGCCACCTTATGGCGTAAAATTTTCATCTATGACGTCACCTACTTGGGAACGATGACGTCACCCATAATTTTTTTAAATGGCAAGTTTTTTGCTGTATTTTGTTAGAACTCGTTATTGCTTAAATAAAGATGTAAAATAATTGGTACCTTACATAACCTTTTTTGAAAAATTATCACAAGTAACAAATAAAATAAAGATGGGCTTATTAGTTCTTTTTAATGAACTAGTTCTTCCGGATTAGTTCACAAAAAGGAACTAGTTCAAAGAACTAGTTCTGAAGAACTACTTTAATCCTGAGACATGCTACTTCGATAAACGTGTCTTTGTGTGTTCTAGCACGTTTATATCTCGTTCCAAACGAAACTAGGATCTAGTTTGGACAGAATCGATGTCTGCCTTCCCACTTTGTCTTTTTCTTGAAGAATCGTTATTTTGTTTTGAAAATAAATAATTATTTATAATTATATTGATCGAAGAATCGTTGTCTTATTTTATTTAGGTATATTTCTGAAATATTTATTTAACCCTTTCGCTCATATTGCCTACAAATGAATACATCAAATTCGTATTATTTTAATAAGTAACTTGAACACAATTTTACGGTTTCTTTATGTCATATTCAATGGTAGATACTTATATTTTCCATTAAAAATGTACACTGCCATCTATGACTAATCAGCGGTAGTTTAGAAAAGATTATAATAGATGGTGTTACAGTCAATTCGCACGTTGCTTGTAGAACAATGTTATCAAGATTCAAAATGAGAGAATGGCAAAAAAGTTATGTTGGTTGGCGTTTGGTAATGACAAAATAGAGTTATAAAAGTGATAAACGAAGTTGGCATTGTCCAAAAATTGACAGTTATTTATTTATGAATTGGGAAAGTTGACGTATTCAAAAGTGTACAACGTGACCAAAAGGATAAAATAGTCATGGTAATTATAACACGGATTTCACTGTGTTTTTTTTTCTGCAAACTGATATATTATGTTCAAAATTTTAGCGTCCAAAATATGATCGAAAAAAACCATTAACGGACGATGAATTGTTACAGTACCTCGATGATGATGATATATCTGATTTAGAATTTCTTAGTGATGATGATGATGAGGACGATAGGGATTTACAAACAAACAATGATATTTTGGATGTAATGAATGAAGATGAGGATGAAGTAGCCGATGATGCGGATGAGCAAGTACTGAATGAGAACGAAGAAACTGTAGAGCAGTTTGAAGTTCAACCATGCACTTCTGGTACTTCTATAAAACCATTGAATCCCATTTTAGACAGCAATGCCACAAGAAAAGCAGAGAAAGGTCAAAAGAAAAAGGAAAAATGTGAACAAGAACTAAGAGTTAAGGAGTTTATGAAGCAAAACGAACTAACAACAAAGAAAGACATAGGTTGGAGACAAGGACTCACCTACATTCCTCCAAAAATTGCATGGCACGATGAAGTCACCCTAGAAGTTGAAGATTTGGAAAGCCCCTTCTATTTTTTTAGCCAGTATTTTACTGAAGAACTTTTTACCATAATGACAGAAAATACAAATCTCTATGCAACACAGACGGGGAAGAGATTCCCACCTACCAAAAATATGGAAATGAGAATTTTTGTTGGAATTCATATACTAATGGGAAATTTACAATATCCTCGAATAAAATGTTATTGGCAACAGAAGTTGCTAATTCCCAGTATTGCTAATAGTATGCCAGTGAACAGGTTTTATCAACTACGCCAAAATGTCCATTTTGTCAATATTCTAGAACGTACACCTGAAAATAAAGACAGAATGTGGAAAGTAAGACCCCTTTATAATATTATAAGAAAAAAATGCCTTTCTCTTGATTTGGAAAAGCAACTTTGCATCGATGAGCAAATGGTTCCGTTCAAAGGAAGCCTCAATATAAAACAATATATAAAAAATAAACCATCCAAATGGGGAATCAAGATTTTTGCACTATGTGGGCGCAGTGGCATTATGTACGATTTTTTAATCTACCAAGGATCTTCAACTGTTTATCAAAAAGATCATCCTGCTGTTTTTGGACAAGCTGGAGCCGTTGTGTCTACTTTATCAAGAAGAATTACTGGACCTAATTTTCAACTGTATTTTGACAATTATTTTTCTAACTACAACGTTCTGCAGTACCTTCGCAATAAATATATTTATGCAACTTGCACAGCTCGCATCGACAGGTTCAGTAATCCTCCATTTTCAACTGATAAACAGATGAGACAGAAAGGCAGGGGTTCATGTGAACAGCTGATAAGTAAAGACGGTGAAATAATTTTGACAAAATGGTATGACAATAAATCCGTTATATTAGCATCAAATTATGACGGTATAGGAACCTTGGATACATGTAAGCGGTGGGACAAGGTGCAAAAAACGTATATTCAGGTTACCAGACCACAGGTTGTATCAAATTATAATTCAGCAATGGGTGGTGTTGACAAGTTGGATTTTTTAATAACACTATATAGAACCTTCATACGGTCCAAAAAGTGGACACTTCGAATGTTCACCCATGCTATTGATTTGGCATGTAGCAATGCATGGTTGGAATACAAGAAAAAAGCCGTGCAACTTGGAATTCCTAAACAAAAAATATTGGATCTCTTGCACTTTCGGGCATATGTAGCAGAGGTAATGATGAAGGCTGATGTTGCTACAAGAAAAAGAGGACGACCCACTTCAGACCAAAATGTTCCCACTTATATGCCACCACCATCAAAAAAATTGAGAGGTGAAGCTCAACCGGCCTCGGAGGTGAGGTATGATAACATAGGACATTGGCCTTCGGTTGACGGTAGGTCTTATGCCTCTAGGTGTAAAAACGGAGATTGTAAGGGGCAAAGTCGCGTTGAATGCCTGAAATGTGGAGTTCATTTATGTCTCACAAAGCAAAGAAATTGTTTTATCAAATATCATATAAAATAAATGTAATATTTTCATGCAAGTACATATGTTATTTAAATAAAGTTTGTGTAGAAATGTGTTCCTTTTGTTATAATTTTAGTTCGTACATTTTACCCGATAGTTCACAATGTATTCATTTGTAGACATGGTGTGTCTGAAAAATGGGACATTATAGAAATTTTCGTTGACCACCAAAATTCATCAAAAAAATCAGTAATTATATGTACTAAATTTTATATTTTTATCTTTAAAGAAAAAAATTCGTGAGCGAAAGGGTTAATATGGCATAAAGACATATTGCTGCACGTATTTTAGCCTTATTCATACTGCAATTTTATGTGGAATTGGGGTATTATTTATAAATTATAGTATAACATATACTGGCAAAACTACTATTAACAGTGTAATCCATTATCCAATAGGAAAAAAACTATACTCTAATTATATGTTTGACATCCGCCGTTAGGTAAAGAAACAACTGGCTCGCAGGGTGCTATGTCGCTCGTTTGATGTCGCCACAACTCGTTCACTGAATGGGATATGTTTCACCAAAGCAGGACTTTCGAACTAGATTTCATGTCCCTACAAGTCGTTCACTGAATGAGATATGCATAGAGATATGTTTTAGCAAAGCAGGTCTTTTGCGAACTAGTTCTTTTTATTTTAAAGAACTAGTTCTTTTGTTCTAAGCCGGGAGCCATTCTCTCGGACTAGTTCGTTCACGAACTACCCACCTCTAAAATAAAAACTTAATTTTAATGAAAAAAAAAATTATTGAACCCAAAAAGAAAACACGTGCTTTTTCAAACTCAAAAAAAGGTTATGCAAGGTACCAACTATTTTACATCGCCATTTAAGCAATAACGAGTTCTACTGAAAAACAGCAAAAAAATTGGGGTTACCATTTAAAAAAATATGCATGACGTCATCGCTCCGATGTAGGTGACGTATATGTAGGAAATTTTTACGCCATAAGGTGGCTATTTAAAAGTTAAAACTGACGTGTCCAAATGTTTTTCTTGAAAACGTTAAATAACGATATCATGAATTTTGTTTCGGACTTTATCACCACTCTGTATGTGTCCATGTAGCAGAGACGTACGTTACGTTATCTCCGTATTTAGGTTTCAGAAATCATAGTAACACTGACACATTAGAAATTTAGACAAACCTAAAACCGACATAGATTGGTTTGTTGTACAAAACGTTTAAACGTCCCATTTCAATAGCGGAAAACGTCTTTGAAAAAAATCTTGTTGCTTTTAAAATTTAACGTAGCGATTAAACTACGCGCTCCAAACTTACACCGCCCCTTCGTTCTAATGTCCTCCCGGTGTGTAATTAATTTTACATCAACCCGCTTATCAACATTCTCCATTGTTTGGTCGTAAACAGCATTATTCATTAATTTAAAACAATCTTTTTCAAAGCTGTTTATAACGCGTTGACGTAAAGTTGTGTTCATGCCAATTTATGTATTTACCCATGAGGATTGTTTAAATGTTAATATCCAATTAGTTTTACTCGCTACAAGACCGTGAGCAACCGCGTGTTTTAAATTACGATAATGAATTACATAGCTGGTTTTATTATAAAGGTTCGGAATTAATCGGATGTCATTTTTAAACTGGCTGTTCGGTGGTAGGATATTCTCAGTTAAAAACGGTAAATCGTGGAGGTGTTCAGGATATTGTACATTAACATCCAAAATCATCTACAACATCAATCAATTTAAAACTCGCCACCTCCACGGCATTAAGCTAACAAAATCCGCTAAAAGTAGTACCTACATCAGTTGTTGTTGGTTCTGTCGAAAAATACTTCTTTTGGGGGTAAGAGGTATTATTCAACTTATCGAACGATAAGTAAGTAGGGGAAATTCCTTTTCTCCGCAGCAGGTTGAACTTCTCCTCACTAGTACAGAATCTAAAAAACCGGAGCGTTAAAAATTTCTGCAGTTTTATCATGATTAACAGAAAATTGATCAACCAAAATCTGTTTCCTAAAGCTGATGTATCGCTCTTTATTATTTGGTAATACGTCATCACCACCATCATTAATTTCTGCTAACTCTTTGACAAACAGATGACAATCATAACCACTAAAGTTATGCAAAAATACGGGCATAAAATTTGGAATTTTATAATTTAGATTACAAACTGAAGGCGCAGCACCGCGGATTTACCGGTCTGATGACAGTGATCGCAAACTTTAACATTATCAGGAATAACCTTCTGCAGATGAAACAATGTGTTGCTACGTTATAATCAGCCTACTCGTCCGATGTTAATTCATACATTGGTTAATGTAGTTGTAGTGTTCAGTATAAATTAATTTGACATCCTCTAGTAATTTACTGATAAATACTTTTGTACAATCCTCACCAGTGTAACAATTTGTTAAAACTAGAGTCGAATGAGCAGACTATTTTACATGCAAAACTGTACGGGATATGCTTCCCAACAGTTTGCATGAATGATAAGTTCGGATTCGGAGAACAGTGATCCATTATTTGCAATAGAGATTCAAAGTCAGCATAAATAACAAAGGGGACTAATTGACTGTTTAGATAATTATTAAGCTGTAGAATGTCCCCGGAGACATTCTCACCCAAGATGTTATGTCTGCTGTACTTTAATTGACCACAGTCACTCGTTTGATGTTCAGTCAATTTTTGACTGTGTAAAATTTGGTAAGACAACCATCACAAAAATGAACCGCCCCGCTATGATTCGAAATTTGCTTTGATAACAATCGCGATACATTTTGTCCGCCAACCCCACCATCGAAAATGTACAATAAATTAATATGATTTTCTCTCTTATTACTTGAATAATGAATTGTAACTTTAACGTTAACACTTAAATTATTTAACCCCCCGATTTTTTTTAATATCACTAAATTTAACAGGAAGATCAATACCTGTTATATCCAAAAGATCCGAGTAATTGTGATAACAGGAAATCATATCCTTGTTGGCTTCGGCTGGGTAAAGAGCTGCTGTTAAGCACCTAAAGAGGCAGGCTCCATCCGTATTTTTTATGTTTATGCAAGCGTTCTTATCCGCAAGGCTTTGGGTTTGGGTAGTGGGATTCACATTGACTACCAGCTGCCTTACAGCTTAGAAAGCCCAGCCGGATCTCCTCTCGCTGAATTCCTCACTTTGTGTCATAATATCCCGAATCATTTCTCCGTAAACTAAATTCAAGTTCTACGAAGCACGTGAAATTTTGTATTAAAATTCTTAACTTCTTAACTGTGTTAACAAATGCCGCCAATAGCTCTAACTGATATTTTAGCATGGAACATTCGTTCAGATGACGCTGAATAATTGCTGTTGCTTTGTTTTACTTTACTTCTATTAGGAAATATTGAAATATCATCATCGTGTGTCGTTTGAAACAGGTTGCAAGCAACTGAAAATCGCAATCCATAACCTGCTTACTATGAGATTTAAAATGCGCCTGCAAAGACTTTACAGTGGGAAATAATCTATCACAACTATCACATAATATTGAACCTGCGACCCCCTGCTGTGATTGTGAGATTTTATTCGCAACCCTTACTCCCGGACTGTATGAGATCCTCTGATGTATAGACCCTTCATCGCTTTGATGGACCTTCTTGACCGCGAGATCCTCTATTTCGGTTGATGAATACTTTCTCTTCGTCCCGCTGTTTCCTGGTGATGCTGCAATATGAATCGCTGCAATATGTCGGTGTAAGTTCTGTGTACTAGTGAACTCACGGCGACACGTACTACAAATTTAAATTCGCACTGTCCTTTCGTATGTCTCAGGCCATTTTGAACAACCAGGTTGTGGTGATTGTGATAATGGTTGAAGGCTAGTTGTTGGCTTCGACTGTTGGAGGTTAGAAGGCCCGAACTGCTGCGATGTATGAAAACTAGGTTGTCCCATGCTCGAAACACTCGTACTTGAAGGAGTTCTTGAAATAGATTCTAACCCAGGATTTCCAACATTGTGTTTGATTCGAATGTGACGCTTCATGTTGTCACTTCTGGTGCAGGTTTTCAAGCAAAAATTCGCAAGTAAACATTTTTGCAGTTGTTGGTGGTGTTGTACTGGTTAGCTCGATGCACAAACTATGTAATGATATTCTGTTTCTGCGGTTATATACAGAGTCATTTTTAATGTTTGAACGTCACGTGACTTGCTAGTAATTTTTGTGCAGTAAATTTGTTTGTATGGCGTTAGCAGCACTTGCGCGCGATTAGTGAAAGTTACTGAAACACGTGTTGTACATACTTCCATAGACGCGCGCGTTTGGTTTGCTTCATTTTTCTTGCTGCAAGTTTGTGTCGTTTTCGGTTCTTAAAGTTTTCGGTGTTATCAAGAAGGTGATTCGCAGTGTATTTAAAAAAAATAGTAAGTTTATTCAAATTTTGAGGTTATGTTTATCTAATGTTAAAATGTTTAGATGGTGTTTACTCTTGAACAAGATGCTTTCATTCTGAAAGCGCACTATCGCAGTGCCACCCGCAATGAAGATGGAACGTGGAGTTATTCGATACCATTGTGTGTAGAACAATTTGCTGAAGAGTATCCGAATGAAGTTGTGGATTACGATATTTTTGCACAACATGTACGACGGGTTACTGCCAGATTTGAGACCAAAAATTGCATTTGTAAGGGAAAGTCAACAGGTAGACCCACAGTTTTAAGTGAAGATGTCGTTGAAGATATTCGACAACGTATGGCTCAAAGCCCAAAGAAATCCTTGCAACAGCTTTCTCAGCAAGCAGGTATGGTAGAAACAACGTTATAATTTGTCTATTTAATTTATTAACACATTATTCCTCTTCTGTTCAGGTGTGTCTGCCTCAACCTGTCGAAAAGCATTACGAAAAAATCTGCACATGTATCCGTATAAAGTCAGTGTCCTTCAACAATTGGACCCACAAGACAACGAATGGAGACTAAGATATTGTAGGTGGTTTAATGATCACTTAAACAATAATGATGCTCTAGATCTAACGTTCTTCACCGATGAGACCTGGATTCATTTGTCAGGATATGTGAATAGCCAAAATTACAGGACCTGGGCTACAGAAAACCCTCACAACTTCGTTGAAACAAGCCTACATCCACTGAAAGTTGGCATTTGGGTAGCTATATCGAGAAGGAGAATAATTGGACCAATTTCTTTTGAAGGGACGGTAAACGGAAGACGATATCGGACTAATATTTTGACATCATTTATCGAACAGTTGCATGACGATGAATTGGAATTAGGCAATTTTCAGCAAGATGGAGCCCCTGCGCATACAGCTGATGAGACAATACAATTCTTGGAAGAGTTTTATGACAACCGAATTATAAGTCGAGAATTGTGGCCACCTCGGTCACCTGATCTCACACCACTAGACTATTATTTCTTTGGAAAATTAAAGAATAATGTCTTTAAAGAACGGATGCATGATCTAATCGAGCTGCAGGAAGCAATTGTGCGTGAAACACAGAGTGTTACGGTAGAAAAACTACAAAATGTTTTTGAAAACATGAAGAGACGGGTTAATTTTCAACATATGTTGTGATCTCTTTTCAAGCTATTTTATTGTTGCTTTTTTTTACTTTCTAGTTATTAATAAAACTATTTTATTTTTGCTATATTTGCTTTTTTTATTGAATTTGTGTTTGGTTTAAAACCACGTTCAGACGACAGTAACTTGTAATAACATAATTTATTTGTTCATACATGCGGTGAAGTGCAACGTAATGCTTGTGACGTAATTGTATTGAACGTTCCACTTGTCTGGACAACATCATCACATTGAAGAAGAAAATTAATTAAATAAAGGTTTAAAGTATTTTACAATGTTTTGTTATGAATTGAGCAAACAATTGTATTCAACACAACTATCGGCGAAAACAAACAATGACATAATCTCTATGGATGAGATAATTTTTTAAGAACCTTTAATGTTTGTTCCCATAATAAAAATAATATGGTACGCCACTGCCCTATTGACGAAACGGAATTCATTGCTGCCAATATGTGAATGTTTAGTTGCCTACATTGGTAGTCACATGACATTCAATCATTAAAAATGACTGTATAATATTCAATTGCTTGAGTGGGAGAGGCTATGAATGGTAGTGTAGTCTACCTACGCACCTACTGTGACAGCATGCCACCCCATATCACAGCATTGGGTTCACTACCCACCCATATCACAACGAGACGGGTCAGACCCATCCTGATTGGTGCACCTCATCGCCATCTTCTTCGGACCTTATTCTAGACAAATGAGTGGTTGTGCCCCCACCTTTTATAACAACAGGGTGTTTGTAGAGCTGGTCTTATTGGTGGGTAACCAATTTCAGTAAACAAATTGTGTATTAAAATCAGTTCCTCCACAAATCTACAAAGCATCCTCACAAAGCTTCGTTATGTCGAGCAGACCATCAAAACAGGATTTGTGAATTTAAGCCAAAGAAGTTGAGTGAACTAAATCTAGAGCTCCCGCACGAAATAATTGAAGCTCGCAAAACTACAACTTGACCGTGGCCGACCGTCGACGTGGAGCTGACAGATTCCTGCGTTTTTCTACCCAAAAGCATCGCCGAAGCTGTAACGGAAGAACAATTGAAAGACCTGCCAATGAAGAGTCTCGTCTACAAAGGGGAGAAGCGTAAAGGATCGGCTACGGTTATTGGCATTTATTGATAAATTGTAAATTTAAGAAAAAATGTCTGTAATACCTATGTCGCAACAAACAAAAATTACTGAAATGTATATGTTTTTTTATTTATAAACATTTACATTTAATGTTAAATAATTGTGATTATATGTGGAATAAAAAAAAACATTTTTTTAACACATTAATGCTTATCCACAGGACTCATGCATGATATACGCATCATTCGACGTTTGTATGTAAATCTTTCAACATTTACTTATGAAATAAAACACATAAAAAAACTTCATTTAAACATATATTTATTAAAATGGAAGAGACATAATTATAGATTATTCTACAATTATTGATAGCACACGAAGCCCTAAAAGGCGTATATATGTATATGAAAGTTGCATGGACTTCCTTTTTCTGATAACAGTGGCACCGCGTTTTTACTTCTGCTGCATTCTAAATTTATGATCCTGGGCTGCTGTTTCCAATTGGCTGATTGCTCTAATAAAAAGTTATATTTTTCGGCACCTTTCAAATATACTCCTTGCAAATGCATTTGTAGCACATTCGATAGTTCATTTGAATTTATAAACCCCATATCAAAATCTAGCCCGTGATGGTTCGGTGTAAATAACGTGTGAATTGCATCTCTGGTACGCTTAGCTTCTTAGAGCTAATTGATGACTTAAATAAATTATTGGTCATACATTTTCCATCGTAGAAGCATAGTTCCTTCACTATAAATCCTTGGGATTTCCTTGCATATCAACCACAATTATTTTCATTTTAGATACTTTACTGATTTCGTGTACATCCAGTTTGGAACTAATCTCGTCGATAAAAGATTGCGTATATGAGTATCATCCCCACTATATGTACTACAATTACAATGTAGTAACACATACACATTTATCTAACAGATCGTACAATACCAGATAAGGGTACAGATTCGCCCACGTAGACGCCGGGAATGCTTTAGAACTCTTGAATTCAAGACGTACAAAAAGCGTTCTGTCGGCAAAATCGGAATAATTAAGGAGTGGTTGAGGATGTTGTTGTCCTCCAAAGCTTGATTGAATGTTGATACATTTGGTATAGTTCGGTATATCTTTTCTGGTTAAAATTCACATGTAGAGATTCATATGGGTAACAATTTGAATTAAAAAAAACTCTAATATTAGATATATCGATGTGGTCGAACAGTGAACAATCGCTTATGACATTATCCCGTCTATCTATTAGGAACGCAACTAGGACCAACAATGGTCGCTCTAAACTGACAGATGTTTTCACACTCCACACCTCCTTTGAAGATATATTTACGGATGGTAACTCATACAAGTCCCATCGTCGGAAACTCGATAATACGGTTTTCTCCTTTTCAAGATTCTCAAGCATCTGCAGTTTTACAGTATCAGCAGGCGTGATATGTTTCGCTCTGAGCTTAACTTCCGTGAGGTTTATTTTAACTCTCTTGTAATCAGTCGTAGCCACATCCGTAGGATTCAGACTTAAATGATAGCAATTCTTATCGGTTCTAGCTCTAACTAAGCGGAACGTATGTCTTCCCATGAGAACGAGTTTGTAATCATATAATAGACTAAACAGATAGTTTAGTGGAATTCGCAATGAGAATGAATTCTCGCTATTTATTGTAGAAGATGTTTTATTTAGAGGAAAATTAAATCCGGCGGTTTACAATTGTTTTACATTGCTGCACATGTTCTCAAAAGTGTTGTGATTCCAGGATTCCGTACGCGATCGAC
The DNA here is from genome assembly GCA_963971325.1 of Aphodius granarius. NCBI lineage: Eukaryota > Metazoa > Arthropoda > Insecta > Coleoptera > Scarabaeidae > Aphodius > Aphodius granarius. The sequence goes on from OZ020223.1 coordinate 24,038,682, forward strand.
TTCAGTACCGTTCAACTCATATCAAATATACTCAAACAAAAAACATCCGAAGTTGTTACCGATTTCGACATTACCTGACCCACCAGGTGAATATTCTATTGTACCTTCCAAATAAAAAGCACTCTCGAAAAATGACAATAAAATGTCTTGCTGATTTACATTTATCTCGATTCCATCAGTGGATGAATAAGATTTGGTACTGCTATGATAAGTATGAACTTCTTCTCCAGCTATAGCTGTATCAAAACTTGGGTTTTCGAAAAGCGACAGTTTTTCTGATATTGTACCCAATTGAATGGAGAAATCGGATATTTTCTTCACTTAGTTGAACGTTTGATGTAGTCTCACGCAAAGGTTTGAGTACATTTGATTGTTTACGCGTGGAATACTCGCGTATATAATAACTACCGCTCTGAAGCTGTTTCGAATTATTAAAAATTAGCCCCATGTTGCGTTTTCTTTAATTCCAATCTCACAACAATTCTCTCGCCGCGGAATTTACAAGGTTTCCATCTTGGTCGATATCCTTAGATATCGTAATGTTTGTTATCTCACGCTCGTTCGCAACTGGCAGTTACACCAAGTTCCGTGGTTCAATGTCAATCGCGAAACCTGGGTCACTTGGTGGATTTATTTCAAATATTGTATGTGAACTTTTGTTGTTGTAATTCGAACCCCTTGAAATATTACAACACATCCTTATGGTTAACGCTTTTAATATATTTACCGGTAAATCTGAAATATGTACCTATTTGATTGCGTTTGTAGAAAAAATATTGTATGATACTCATGCAAAAGGTAATTTTATTTTGTTCAAGGAATTGCTATGCTTGTGGCTCTAATATAATACAATTTATAAATAAAAAAATTAAATGCTGCTTATGCAAATAGGCATCACTCTTTTCAGACTAATATACATGGCTATTTTTTTATGACATTTGACAGCCACTCATTTTACTGAAGTCAATTTACTGCTATAATTTTTACATAAGACATGGTTTCATATTTCTGAAATTCATTGTAAATAAATAAATTTTGACATATGTAGGTAACTGTGTATTAGTGTATTATTTCCAATAAAGTGAATAAAAACGATAGAATTACTGTGATCCAATGGTGATCCAATGCACTTTTCTAACAAAAAGAAGAATTTATCAAGGCCAAGCTGATTTTGAAGTTTTAATAAAAGAAGAATGATTTGATTCATTGCAGTTATGATAAAAAAGGATACCGGTAGGTCCGGTAAACATAACTGTAGTACATAAGCACCTAACCTAAAACCAAATTATTCTGCAACTAGTTGTACATAAGTTTGATTAAAGAACGATTGCATTCATAGGAATAAGAATAAAAGCCACCGATTTTATATGAATATCCATAAATGTAATAATACGTTTAAATAATCTTTGTAGATTTGTTTATCGAAATGCAGCGCCATCTAGCAAATGACATCGGAATTACGCAACTACCCATTGCCTAGCCAACCAGACAAAACTCCCCCACAACGTAATTCTAGTTGCGTTTACGCCGCAATACACCGTGCAGTTATTATTAATATTTAATGTACTTTTGTGATACAAAACAATATACAAGACACATAGGCATGTTATATCATAAAGCTTTTCAATATCTGTAGTTTAAATTTCTTTTACATTAAAATTTGCGTAAATAAATTGCATTAAAATAAAAAATCTTTATGATAGAACATGCGTAAGGACCTATTCTAAGAAATAGTTCACTTAGTTTTCCAATCTGAGCCATATTAACGGAGTGGTGTATTTGCGCGTTTTGGGGGTAGGGGCCCTTAACCAAAGTCGACTTTAGCATAAAGGCCACTTTAACTTCTGGTTTAATGTGGACGTGTTTTATAATAGGAATCGTACCTGTCTTGAGTAAAAGTCAACTTTAGGAAGATTTGCGTAGGTTGGCTACATTGTTTGTTAGTTTTCTTTAGTGATTTTCGGTAACCTTGCGTTGTTAGTGCCGGTTTACGCGTGAAAACGCTACTTTTATAACCTTAAATTAAGAAACTCATCTGTCTAAACACGACAGAAGCCAGGTACCAACAGACACAAAATTAAATTAACGTGTGAACCTGCTAGTAAACGATCGTATTGAAGTGTATTAAAATTGTCAATTGGTTTAAATATTGCTTGTATTACTGAATTGATATTCAATCATCAACACATACAAAAAGTATAATAAATACGTTTCTAATTAAATAGCTATTAATTAAATAATTAATTACAACATGCGTTATATAGTTACACAATACAATACAAACGTATATGTTATGAATGTGACGAACATTAGTTAGTTTATTAAACAATGTCGCTTGTAAGCAGTTTAATACAAGCGTTTTAAATTAACACGTTCTTTTTTATTCAAACTGACCACTTTATAATGTTTATTTTCTTTCCGTGCATGTTATACTTACTGTATTCAAATAAAATCATCGGCACCTACAAAAAGTGTAATAATAAGAACACAAATATTTTCTAAACAGAAATTACCGCTTGAGCCTGAAAACTAAAGCCAACTTTAACGCACCAAAGCCACGATATCGGTACTTTTACATTGCAGTCAACTTTACGCTTAAAGTTGTATTATGAAACACATTTCAAAAGTTAAAGTTCACTTTTGATTTAAAGGTCACTTTAAATTGATTATGAAACCGGCCCTTACAAAGCTAACTCTATGGCGGAAGTTATTTAACTTGAAATCCGGGACACTTCTTAAAATTTGACACTATTATAAGAGACCTTCAAAATTTAGGGTCGACAATTGATGAAACGGATCGTGTCTGTCATTTGTTGTTGTCGTTACCGGATAAGTATGATGCCGTTATAACAGCATTAGGGACAGTATCAAATGTAAAAATAGATTTTGTTAAGGCACGGCTACTGAATGAGGAGTTGAAGCAGAATGCAAAGAGGAAGAAAAATCCAGTGAAGCATTTGGTCTTCGAGCTGATACAGGCTGCTTTATTTGTGGTGGTAAAGATCATTTCAAAGCCCAGTGTCCAAAAAGGTCTGACGGAAGAGGCAGAGGTTACCGAGTAAGAGGTGGTTATCACGGAAGAGGAGCCTTTCGAGGAAGAAGAAGAGGTTATCAAAAGAAAGATGAAGCAAATACAGCAACCGAAGTTATTGTACTAGTAGCGGCTAATTTTTGCAATCAAAAGGATATAATTAAAAATAACGTATTTGTTTTGGACTCCGGGACAAGTGACCATTTCGTTAAAGAAGATTTAGAAGAATATATGAAGGATGTTGAATATTTGGAGCATGAAATTGCCATCCATGTCGCGAATGGAGGGGTGCTGAAGGCGCGAAAGCAGGAAAAGCTTCGAGGATTATGGGAAGGAAGATCGGTAACTACACAGGCAATGACAGTGGAAGGAATAAAACATAATCTGCTTTCGGTAGCCAAACTTACATCAAAAGGATATAAAATAATTGTTGTAAACAAGCACATGTCTATTTGTGGAAAGAACATTAAGATATAGACATTAAGATATGGAAACTTAACAATGTGAATGGGTTATACATAATGAAAATGGACATACTTGAAAGAGACCAGTGTAATATGGATATAGATATGTGGCATAGAAGATTGGGACGATGAACTTATTATGGGAGAAGATAAAGAAGTAGAAGAATTAATAAATAGTCTACAAACAGAGTTGAATGTTAAAGTCTACAAAGATAAAGTATCTTTCTTAGGAATGGACATTACTGAAACAGGGAAGTGTCTAAAAGTTACTCAGTCAAAAGTGATCAATAGACTGTTGAGAGAGTTTAATATGGAAAATTCTCGATATGTGTCTACACCCATGGAAGAAAATTTTAGTCATGGAGATGATTTGACAGATATTGAAGTTCCACTTCGTCGTCTAATTTGCAGTTTAATGTACATTGCAGTAACAACTCGACCAGATTTGTCTTATGCTGTATCATATTTGAGTCGTTATTTAGATAGACCAGCAAGGGAGCTTTGGCAAGCTGGAAAAAAAAATATTACGTTACTTGAGCAACACGCAAGATATTGGAATAGAATTTACGAAGAGATCAAGTCAAATAGAAGCTTACAGTGACGCAGACTGGGCTGGCGACAAGAAGACAAGAAGTTTTAGCGGATTTAGGTGCTATCATGCAGGAAATCCTATAGCATGGCATTTAAAGAAACAAAATTGTGTGGCATTATCTTCGATGGAGGCAGAATACATAGCAGCAAGTACAGCAGCACAAGAAATTGTTATTCTGTCAGAATTTGAAGATGAAGTGACTAGCGTAATTCTCTATGTTGACAATCTTAGTGCTATATCGATGATAATAATAATTAATCCAAGCCTTAACATCCCCCAACAGCTTTCGCCAATTACAGGGGGCATCGGCAGGCCAGAGTATTATTATTTTCGCCCGCGCCTGTGGAACACGTCTTAAGATGTTTGGCTCCCAGCATTCGCCAAGGAGTGAGGAAAACCACAGAAAACCTCACCCTGGAAGCAGGTCCCCGGGCTCGAACCGGAGACCCCCTGAGTGCAACGCCAACGTCTTACCGCTAGGCCACACTCAATTGAGTGTCAGCCAATTAGAAGGAGTACATTATAAAGCGTCATATGTACTGTACATGTTATAAAATTATATGAGTTAGATGTGGGGGATTTTGATACGAAAATGCTGAACTGTCTCACTGATGAACCAGACAACCCAGACAAAAGAAAAAAATGAATGTGCGATTGGCTGCGCAAATACTCTCCCGTCGTGTAGCTTCTATTATGGGATGGATTGCCACAAATGGTTAGTATTTTCAACTTTTTACTTGACTGACAGAGATATTTTTTGTTGCTATGTGTATTTTTTGAAAGACATTTTCAAGAACATTATTAATTTCTTTTTTTTTTGTTTCAGCACCCCAGAAGCTACTGCAAGCAGCACTGGGAACATCAAAATTTCTGCTGTTTGCTGACAAACATTTCGATTCCGTAGATGGGTCAAAAATCCATGCAGAAAATGGAAAGGTGTTGAGGTGTGGTGTGACCAACAATTGACCACACCATGAGTTTTGGATTCAGGCAAAACAGGTTTTGCAATCTATGAAATTTTGGAAAGGTCCCAATAACTACTTTGTTCCACCAAACGTTAGGAATTGGATCTCAACAATAGAAGCTTTTCAACTAATGCGGGAAAGCTAGGAGGCAGCAATGGGTTTGAATTTCTATTACCAAGAAATTTTAACCAAGATCCACTAGAAATTTTTTTTTGAATGCATACGGATGCACGGATATAGGAATGTAAATCCAACGTGTATGTCATTCAAACAAAGTTTTAAAACTTTGATTATTAACAATTTCTCATCACCACACTCACCGGGCGCCAATTGTTAACTGGATGATTGTGAGCCAGTGCTAACGAGTTTGCAACGTCGTCTGACACGTTAAAATGCACTTTATTACTTACACCAAAATCATTTATATATGAACATTCGTAAGATTGAAAAAAATATGTATTTTGTTCTGAATATTTTTGTGTGGAACAATATTTGTTGGTGTCTTTGCAGCCAACCATCAGTGGCTATGAAAGTGTTAATATTATATTAATATTCAATTGTTCTGATAGTGATAATGTTATTATTATTATTGTTGCTGTTTCAGCATATTCCTCGAAATTCGTAAATTCTTGTCTGTTTCCAATTGTACACTTTCTCATCTAAAAGGTATTGGGATTTTGTGTTTATTTGTGGATATACGAGAGAGTGAATTTGAAGCAAATATTTAGTTAGATTGGAGTTTTTAACAATTGGGTTAAGTTAGGAAGAGCGCTGTTGATTTATTGGGATTTTGTATTTATTTGTGGATATACGAGAAAGAGTAAATTTGAAGCAAATTTTGAGTTAGGTTGGAGCTTTTAACAATTGGGTTAAGTTAGGAAGAGCGCTGTTGTTAAGTTGATATATTGGAATTTCGTACATATTTGTGGATACACGAGAGAGAGTAAATTTGAAGGATATACTAATGGCATTAGTATGTTTTGGATGGAGTCCCTTCCAAATCTATACCTCTGCAGTAGTTGTGAATTATTATAATTCTAAGGGATTGCCAATATCCCTTAAAATTAACCTATAAACAGCATTATTAGGTTAGATTTTTAACATACCAAAAACTAATATTTATGAAAGTCATTTTGAATGTAATTAATATAATCGTCGAAGTCATCCATAATGAACAATAACAGGAGAAAGTCACAAATGAGTGCACTGTATACTTCACTACAATCTGACTAGAACGCCAAGCAATATTGAGTTATGTTTAAGGGTTAGTGTAGTCTAAGGTTACTGAGTGTGGTTTGTGAATTCCAAATTGAGTGCTAGTCGTCTCTTTGTGTCTCCGAATACAAATACAAAATACAAAATCCCAATAAATCAACAGCGCTCTTCCTAACTTAACCCAATTGTTAAAAACTCCAATCTAACAAAATATTTGCTTCAAATTCACTCTCTCTCGTATATCCACAAATAAACACAAAATCCCAATAAATAAAAAAAAGCGGGAATAGTAGTTCACCAGCACCAGCGCTTAGGTGATGTGAGCCCGAACTAAAGTTAAGGTCACAAAATAAGGCGAAGCTGGTAATTTGTATTTGGTATTTCATCTCTGATCAACATGTAATTTACTCAAAATTTTACAACACAGCGTTATGGTTTTCATGAATCGTTAGATAACTATTAAAATGAGATGGTGATTTTATCACACCGCGTTCCAGTAGCTGCTGATGCAAATGAGCATTAATATCTCATAAGATCCGGTCGGGATGCAAATTAGCTCTGCGCAATCGAGCTGGTTATCATTCAGCTTTATATCTTTTATAGGAGCACCGTTCACACCGGGTTCAAGCATCTGCTTAGGCAAATAATCTGTAATCTCCTCTAAACCAGACGATCTTACCGGGACGCTAACTGCCTGTGTATGAGTGAACTGATTATCGTTCGGTTTTATGTCTTGCGGGATCAGCGTAGTAGAATTTGTTATTAACATATTCCTCAACATATGGGATCGTGTTGTAAGTATGAAGCGACAGGAGAGCGACACTATAATACGCGTTAGGTTCTAACTCTGTTGGAGGTGAAATGGAAAGGGTGCTTTCAACACCTACTAGCGTAAAGGTTTGCGACATGATTAGAGTAATTAGCGATTTTATGCGCTATAATTACTAGAGGGAATAGATTAATTAGAATAATGAACGATCGTTTCCACCTACAAGAGTTTTTAAGATTGTCGAAATTCTCACGACGCATTCAAACAAACAGAAAGATACAGTTAAGAGCCAAATTTATCACCCCGATGACGATAATAGTTCACCTGCAAGAACATTTTAACAGGTTTAAACTTGGTCAAGTGTCATGATTGGGATTTATCAAAAAACCGTTAACCAAATATATTACGAAATATCGTCAAGATTATCGCTTAGACATTTTAGGTTTTTACAAAGGCTATAGAATTTATGGGACATCTAGCCACCTGCAAAGATTTTAAGAGGTTTGTGGTTCTCACGGTCACAGTCAATCTAAAACTCAAACAGAATTTAATGCAAAATGCACATAAAATAAAATAATTTTATTACCGATATTATCTTTGGGGCATTTTCTAAGAAAGCACTTAAGAACTTTTTACAATCGTAAGAGATTTATGATCTACCTAACCGACCTACAAAAAGACAAATTCATCATCCCAAACTATCGCTCGACGAAGATAATAGTCCATTTGCAAGAACCATTTAACAGGATTAAACTTGTCATGACTGGGATTTATTTATCATCCAATCCCTAGTTCGATGCAGATAGACCACCTGCAAGAACATTTTGAAATTATTATCGATATTATCTGTCACCCATTTTCTAACAAAACACTTAACAGCATTTACAAGGGTAGTAGGTTTATGGACTGTCTAACCACAAGAGAGTTTTAACTAACAGATTTATTGCAAATTATATTTAAAAGATACATGTTTATCACCCAAACACTCACTGGACGAGGAAGTTCCTCGTCTAGCGAGTCTTGAAAGTTCCTCAGAGGAACTCTCAACGGTTAAGAGTAGTATAGATTTGCGGGGGCTAGGCCATGGGATGTGGTAGCCCTGTCAAAACGAATTGGCGCCATGTAAAATGACTATGACGCCATCTGACGGTCAAACTCGCTGCGGCGCTCGCTCAAGAGATGTCGCTGCGGCGTGATTGGTTAATAGAAATTAACTATGTATATGGATACATCCTTGCGTTTAACCTTCTCTATGGTGCGTTGGTTTCTGACATGCATATGTGTTGAGTATAAACCATATGTTTGAGTATAAGCCATATGTTACCAATCTTACCAAAGAAAAAAAAAACGAAAAAAATAGAAAATTAAGAAAAATTCATACTTTACAAATCACTTTGACACAACGACTTCTTTTTTTTTATATTTGAATTTCCTAAACAACAATTGTTTGATTTCTTTTCTTAATTTTCCTTTATTAATTTCACATTCCCCCCTCTTAAAACACTCACACTTAAACCGTACTCATTCTGCTTTTGTCCACACTCAGTTTCTCGATCAATTCCATCCAGTATGTTTTTTCTAACTCTGCATTTTCTCTCTCACACACCTCACTTTTATTCTTAAATTCGACATTCTCGCTCAACAAAATCGTTACATTTTCTTGCAACTCCAAAATATTACGCAACAACATCCTTTCATTATCCGTTCCTTCAAGCATAATAGTGATGGTAGCATTCAAATCAACATGACATCTACTTAAAAACTTACTGACGTTGTTATGTTGAACCATGGAAAGGATTTTGTTACGATGTAAATTATCGTTTACTTTGGTAAGATTGGAAATAACATTTTTATGACCATATGCTTCAAAGTACAATTGAATTATCTCTTCGGTTTTGTTGCGCATCTCCCTCTGGGAGGCAGTTAAATTCTTCCGAACGTCTTCATAATGAGAATCCTTTTACCAATTCTTAAGCCGACCACACCAATTCTTAAACCACCCATTATTATAATTTCACATCTAAAAATAATCAAATTAAAATTAAATTTTAAACAAAAAATTAAAGAACTTACTGAATCACCAATAAAATCGCAGCATTCATCATTTCGCACACCCTAAAAATAATCATGTTAGTTACTGTTTTTATTTAAAGATATATATAAAGAACGTCCATTTTTCGAAAAATGTATAAATTTTTTTGTTGAAAAAATTTGGAGTTGTTTAGTTCAGAACTAAATCAAGATTGAAAGTTTTATACGTTCAGAATAGTTTCGTATTAATTTTATGTATAAAAATCGGTCGGTTATTAACCAGCGTTCAACCTTTGAACGATTTGTTAGTGGAGGACAAATAAATGGTTAAAAAAAAAATAAATACTAGTTAACACAATTTTTTTAATGGGGGACCTAAAAAATAAAATTTATTTTAAACAAATGTGTGTTTTAAGTTTTAAACTAACCTTAGGTGTGATTATACACCCAAACCACCAATATTGAACTCTCCATATAATAGGCCATGTTGGATGACAACGCAACCATCCCCGCCGGTGGTGGCCACTGAGTTGGAGGTGGTCCCGCACTTGGTAGGACAAGGGTTGGCAAGTTCTATTTATGAGAAAAAATGTTTAGGAGTAAAATAATTTCGAAAATAAACTTACTTTTAGTTGTTTTTCATGGCGCCAATTCGTTTTGACAGCGCTAGGGCCACCACATCCCATGGCCTAGCCCCCGCAAATCTATACTACTGTTAGGTCTCACAAAAAAGACCAACATAAATTAATTGCCAAATACATTTAAGATGATTATCTATTATCTAGGTAATATTTCGAGCGTTTTCTAAGAATCTCGGGTTATGAATTATTAACCAAGAATTTTAAACATAGCTGTCCACAATTGAATTGAACATTTTTCTGTTCCTTTAGATAATTATAAGTTATATTACAATTTTTTAAATATTTGATAAGCTCTTTTGGTAGTCGAAGATTACCGTACGAATCATAATATTTAATAACATTATTTGGGTAACATATGAAACTGCTGCAGTATGAACCTCTTCCGCGATTACTATCTAAAGTTACGATGCCTGTTTCTCGTTGCCATGGACTATGGACACAAAGACGCCTCGAAAGTTTGGGATATGTAGTAGTCTAGCATATTGCATTATTTCTACATTACTCAAAGGCTAGTTCATCATAGTTTCTGTAACTTCCAGCGCTGTTGCGACGATTATGTTTGTAGCACGGTAATTTTGCTTGAAGTTCGTAGTCATTTGTGAATTGACGAGGTAATTTACCCCAAACACTCTGCAGTTGGTGAGAAGACACATACATTCGTAAATACTCTAAAGGAAATAGTTCGAGTTCCTGCTCAGTAAATTCAGTCAAAGCTTTTTCGCGGTTAAAATGTTTTACAACCATCATGCATGTTTTGTTAATGGTCTGATTGAGAGATGGTTTATTATCAAATATGAAAAAGTATACTATAATCAGGAATATAATTAACGAACACATCTCGATGGTTTGTATATTGAACGGAAAGATCTGCTCCGCGATACTTATATAAACGATAGGTTAAAGACAGATTTGAACACGTCTAACTTCACATTTCATTAGATAGGTTAACATAATCGGGTAACGTGTAACTGAATTCGTTTGGGTCCTTGACGCAAATATTTTTTATCGCTCTATTCAAATTTTCTAGGTTATGTCTAACAAATGATACCAGCAATTTATTCAGTAGTACGCAAAGTTTAACTTTTTTAGTATAACTAATCTGCACTGAATCAAATCACCAAAATTTATTATTTCTCGAACATCTTCAGGGTTTAGTTGGATTACAGAACTTCCGAACGTTATCAGTAAATAATCAATGAAGTTGTAGTATTTGAAACAGAATCATTCTGTGTTGTTATATTTTTTAACGTTTGAGTTAGCGTTTGCCAATCGTCGTGGATTAATTGGACCTTTACGTGTTCAGCCTCAGGTATTTTTGGAGGTAGATTCGCAGTGTGGAAATGAAACCGCGAGCGACGCTTAAACAGGCTATAATCTTGAAATTCTGGCGTTCATAATGATATTCATTGATGTACCTTTTCTCGTTTTTTTTTATGGCGTCCTGGTATTTTGCATAGGGCTTATCTATCGTAGTCCAGTAGTTGGACTACGATAGATAAGCTTCTCGGTATTATTCTCGAATACCGATCCACAAATACACATGCGTCACGTTAGAATGTTTAATGTTAACTACTGATTTTAGATGCTAATGATGACTAATAATTCTAAGGTTACCCCCTCCGATGTGTGTATGTGTGTGTGTGTGTAACCCTTTAAACAATGCTTGATCTTGAAATCCATTAATTGTGTTTACTATTAAATCCCAACCACTTGACTAATACTTTATCCTTTTTCCTTTTTAATACTTTTTCAACAGCCTTCGAGAGTTCAGCTTCATAAAACGCACCCGAAATAGGTACGTGATTGGATCGGTAATTTGAACTTTAAAAATTTTAAATAACTCTATGGACCAATTGGGTAAATACCCAATACTAAATGCATGTATATATTTGCTTATGCGAACAACATCACCAATTTTGAAACGCCCACGTGTTACAATTCTGTTTTCAGTTAAAGTTTTTTACAGCAAATTCTGTTCATCTTGCTTTGTATAACATCCTTCGATCTCATTCCAGTTGTTCTATGTTGTGTATTGTTATAATCTGATATCACAGACTGCAGTATCTTGTACCGTAGAATTCTTTTCCATGATCAGTTTAAAAATTCTTTGGAGCACGTTTTGGTTTTTACTTTCCAACTAATACCCTAGAAGGAAATTATTGTAATTGACGGAAAATGACGTTTCGAGATTTTCGCGGAAATACCCGTTTTGAGGTCCCCTGAATCGATTGCGATGATTTCTGGAAAATGTATGTATGTATGTATGTATGTATGTACAAGGTGTCCCAAAAGGGTGGGGGCGTATATGTATGTGCGCTGTTCACAAAACGATGCATGAGGCTGGGGAGGGATATGTATAGAGTAGTAGACTAGTGTTTGGAGATTCAATAGCCATGGAAACATATCCAGCAAGGCATGGCGCTTTTTGCGTACGTGCGTATTACCGGAACGGTGATTCAGTCGTCCTAGCTCAACGGCATTACCGCGCAGAATTCAATGTGCGGCGAGCACCGAAAGGCGACACGATCCGACGATGGGTCAAGATGTTTGAGGAAACCCGGCAACATAATAATAACCCACCATACGGGCCGGCCACGATCAGCTAGGACTCCAGAAACAATTCAACATGTGAGAGCTTCAGTTCGAGAAAACCCTACAAATTCGATTCGCAAACGAAGTCAAGAAGTAAACGTTCCAAAATCGTCTTTACAAAGAATTGTAAGGAAGGATTTGCATCTTAAACCTTACAAAATGCAGCTGGTACAAGAATTAAAACCAACAGACTATCTTCAACGATTAAATTTTGCGATTGAAATTTTCGAGAGGTTTCCTAACTTCGGAAACATTTTATTCATTGAACAAACAGAATTGTCGTTGCTGGGCCGAAGTGAATCCTAAACGAAAACATGAGCGACCACTCCACAGCCCAAAAGTGATTGTTTGGGCTGCAATGTCGGCTGACGGCATCATTGGTCCTTTCTTCCACGAAGATCGGCGGGGACGTGCGGTCACCGTAAGCTCCGAGCGTTACTGTGGAATGTTGAGACAATTTCTAGTGCCACAACTCCAACAATTTAGAGGATTTAATCAGAGAACATGGTTTCAGCAAGATGGAGCCCCTTGCCACACCACAAACGCTTCGCTCGAGGTTTTGAACGAAATTTGTCCCAACAAAATCATTTCTCGTAGAGGGACCATTGGATGCCCCCCCAGGAGTCCGGATTTGAGTCCGCTTGATTATTTTTTATGGGGACATCTGAAAGAGAAAGTTTATAAACCCTGGTCGCAAAATTTGGAGCAATTGAAGCAAAATGTCCGGATCGAAATGGCAGGAGTTCCGAGAATGATGTGTCGTAGCGTGATCGACAATTTAGGTTCGCGGTTTGAAGAGCGCCAGCAGTGTGAGGGTGCACATTTGGTGATTTTTGCAACGTAAATTTCCCATCTGGTGTGTACCGGGAAAAAAATATTGTCGGGTAAATCGGCCAAGGGAAACCGTTGGAAATTATTTTCAAGTTTGTAAGATGACCGCTAGGGGGCGCAACTGGAATGGTAAATCAAAAAAGGGCCTATTCTCCAAAAATATAAATGTAAAGATATACTATAATTATTACCATCGTAAAAAGTAGAAAATTTGTGACTTTCTTTGTTAAAACTATTATTTTGTTATATCTCATAAAATATAGTGGTGGGGAAACGTCAAACATGTTTTCATTTAACCAACCAATCTGCTGAAGGCGGGTCCGCGCTGATTAATATCAAATATGGAAGAAACTATAAAAATATGAATTTAGTACAAGTACTCATTGTAATATTAAAAAACAGAAAAAAAATGTGTACCTACCCGCACCCCTGGTGGTAATAATAATTCCAGTTCAAATGGTACTAAACAGATATGACCTATTACAACTTTTACTATTTTGAAAAATCACAACTTACAATTTTCCAAACACAACATCGTAAGAATTGTAGTTCTGTATTAGAATTAACAAATATACCAAGAGAGATTTATATAGTTCTATGACAAATATGTTTTACAAATATTCAGGAAATATAGAACGCATTGTTATATAATAGTTGGTTGCTTTCACAGGCAATATATCGTAATCATTTAATTCCGCATATTGTTCAAATATGTGTTAGAACCAGAGCCGAGCAGAGATCGGGCAATTTTACGATGCTGTGTTTGCGCATATTATAGTACAATCGACCTGATGTAAAAGATACTCTTTCTAGCGATGGTATATCGAATAATTACATTGGACTAGCATGCTGGCAATAACTTCCGCTTAATATCTCGGGTGTCACCAGTTAAAAAATGGGTTTAGAATGCAAATTTCATTGCGTACTAGCGTTGAGTGAAAGAATTATAGAGGCAATGGTATAGCTTTACGCGTTGCAGCAAAATGCACTCACTATTAGGCGGCGCTGACACGGCCAGCCGAATTGTGAGTGCCTCTGCGCTCGGCGTTGCAGATTCATAGTTTCATTCTTACTGCGGTTGAGTGAGGACCGTCGTCTCAGCGCTATTTGTGCACGGAAAGTGCGTTTGTGCAGATTATTGAAAGCCTGGTGGCCAGCAAATTACTGTTAACAGAATGCCGTTGCTAAATACAAATGTGTGCTATTATATTAATTGCGACAAACAGAGATTTAGGGATCCTGGAATGAGTTATTTTAGATTTCCTATAAAAAATAAATTAAGAATAATCGAGTGTCAAAAATGATGTGGAAATATTCAAATTGACGCGATCGACGCGAATGCATTGAAAGAAATAAAACTTTGTGAAAGACACTTTAAATTCTGATTTTTATACCGGAGAGAAGATAGCGATAAAAGATATCCATAACTTTTTTTTCTTCAAATTTCTTAATGAAACAAATGTCAATCGATAGAGCTATTCAAGTAGTATACCCCAGAGTTTTGGACATAAAAAATATCGAACGGTTTAGCAAAAAAAAATTATTTAATTACCAGCGCGTCATCTAAAACAGTTATGGTGTCCTCAAATAACGTCATCCGCCGATACCGTAGAACATCGGGGATAACAAATTCGCAATCTACATGAAATTCTGCATCTAGTAATGTATCAATACGATACTACACTTATTGTTACAACCCCTCTTACATAAGTAAAGCGGTATATTGATGTGCGGCTTATCAAGTGGGTTATATAAATGGTTATAACAATTGCGAACGTTGATGCATAACTTTGATTAGTACGTCAAATTATAGGTAATTAATACGGGTAACTACCCTGAAAATGTCGGAGTTTTGTCCACTCAATAACACCCCTTAAATGATAATAATGTTGACCTACCCCATAACTAGGAATACGACGGCAGACAGATAAAATAACTTTTGTAAATATTCTTGCATACCTTTGATTCATACGTCAAATTGTAGGTAATTAATAGAGGTAGTTACCCTCAAAAGCTCGAAGTTGTGCTCACTCGATAACACACCTTAAATGATCATAATGTGGACTGCATAACAAAGAAGCCACCGCCACACTGATAAAAACATTAATAACTTCTGTAAATGTTCTTGCATAACTGAGTCATACTTCAAATTGTAGGTAATTAATAGAGCTAGCCATTCTCCAAAAAAATGTGTGAACAATGTGAATCCGATTTACTGAAAGCTCCACTAACCACTTATAAATAAACCACTAATAAATAAAAAGAAATAAACTTCTGATGAAGTTCTTGCAGAAAATGAATTATTTATTTAGAATAAAGAATACGGTTGTTCAAGCAACATAAAGTTTTTGAAGAGATCTGCTGAGAGCTTTATTAATACCACCGCGTGCCTTCTAAATAAATTTAATATATTGTATGAAAAATATAAACTGTCTGAAAATATTGTAAAGAAAATAGTAACTGTAATAATGGAGTTGCCATGGATACATGAAAATTGGGATTGTTTGGACCATAGAAAGCAGATTATTAAACTAGTAATTAAAATGAAAATATTTCGAAATTTGAAATGGCAATCTAACAGCTGTACAAGCAAGAAAAGCAAATACTCCCCAAATCCTAAACCACACAGGAAAGTGAGAATATTATCACAGTAATGTATATATATTTTTTTACTATTTTTACTATTTTATTATTAGGTTTGTTATTTTGTTATTTGTTAATAAATATTTATTAGTGCATTATAGCGTTTCCATTAAAATTTCCAATTTCAGAATGTCTGATAAGTAGGTGCATAAGTATTAAATAAGACTAGTGATTCTGGAGGTTTCGTGTATACATTTCATATTTTCTTAATATGGATTTAAATATAATACCGTGAAAATAATGAATTCATTTGTTTTTATAACGGACCAAATAGATGTGCTCGGAATGATGAGCACTTAAAACTTGAAGCGTGTTTTCCGTCGTTGTATTGGATTAGAAAGGTACAAAAAAAACATCAATATTGCCAAAAAAGTATAAAGAATAATGAGAATTTCCACCACTAACGGTACAAGTTAAATAACATGCAAAGTAACTAATTATTTACCTAACGCTAAATAATTACAATTACAATTTCAATATTGTATAAATATTTTTACTTGGGATGGCAGATCAAGTCAGCATCAAATTTGATGTAAAAATATTAAGTGCGTATTTCAGTATTTATTTTATATTATTAATCTTTATTAATTTTTTTGTTAGGCCTAATAATTATTAATAATATTACTTAACAAATGAAAGACAACAAGAGCGCTTCAAAATTATATTTTTTGTTGCGGTAGGGACAAGCGTACCCAGCGGTCGAACGATTGTGGATCATAAATATCCCCATTTTTAAATAATTTGCTAGCCGGCCGTCTAGAGAGTGTCAGTACAGCGATACACCGCATTTTTAAGGCGCCGCCACTCTTCAGTCGCCAGTGCGGGGGCACGACACCTGCAGTGGGGAGAGGGGTACGCTTTGGTCACAGAAAAGGAATCAAGCAGAACAGCGACTCTCGATGGCGGGAAAGTTTGCGCCGATCTTCGCGCGCTGGCAGACGCCATATGCAGTTTGAAACAATATTCGACCAATAAGAGATCGCGAGATCGAGATCGCGATGTAAAGTATACGGATGTAATTGGAATTCTTTTGTTGGTTATATCTACGTTGAACGACGCTAGCTGCAGGTCCGTAGTAAGCAAATGTGAATTGTTTTTAAATTGTTGGTGTCAAAGCGAGTAGTGGAAATAGTGGTTTATTGACTTTTTGTTAGTTTTAAGTGTACGTAGTTTATTAAGATATAGTTTAGTGTTAGTACTATAAGTGTTTAAATGTTCGTCGTATAAGTTTAGTATGCCTGGACAAGGGTGTGTTGTGCAAAGCTGCAAAAGCCACAGCGGCAAAAAGAAAATTATTTTTTTCTCGTTCCCAAAAGATGGTAATAGGTAAGAGATAAAATTAAATGTTCACAAAGCTTGTGATTAAAGAAATAATTTTCATTTTTAGAGCTGAAAGATGGGCTATGCTTTGCGGTCGGTCTGATCTGCTACAACAAGGAAGGTCCCTTCATAAAAGTGCGATGATATGTTCAGGACATTTTGAGGAACGCATATTTCTGAACGTTTCGCAAAACAGACTGAAACCAGATGCCACCCCTACAATCTTCCCCAATTTTGAGGGATCATCACATGCAGCAGCATCATCAACATTAGACCTTGTTCATCCTTGTCATGATTTCCCTTACGACTTTCTGTTAAATTTATATTTTCGAATGCGGTTATTTTTACGTTAAAATTTATAAACAGAAATTTAAAAACCAACAAAAGTAGAAGGCAGTTAATTATTTGGCAACACCAATAAAAAAAAAATAAATAAAGCAACATATGTTTTCATTACCTTTTCCTAAAACATTTGTTTTAAAAGTATTATAAATAAATATACTTCATAAAAAAATTATTTTAATTATTGTAATCTCTATCTGATGAAAAAAAAAATGTTTCTTCGGTTTGCTGTTGTTGCAGGATTTTCTCTAAATTCGCAATCAATATGATCTGTTACCTTTGGGGTATATATGTTAGCGGCAATGTGTATAATTCCGCATTGTATACAATGCCTAGGCATTCTATACAATACCGCAAAGAATTTGGCAAAGTATAAAATGTTTACGGTTTTGCATACATTGCCTATGTGATCATTGGCATTGTGTAGAATGCCTAGGCATTTTATACAATGAATTGTGAGAACTAGGCAGAGTATATAATAAATAGCTTTTCAAAACTTGAAAAAGAAATAAAGATATACACTGAGAGAAAAGAAATGTAAAATCAAATAAAGGTATTTCTTTGAACATATTTCTTTCGAGGAAAAAATGTATGTTTGAAACATATAAGTATTTTTAAATTTAAAAAAGTGAGCTGCATGGGCTGAGAGAAATATTTTATTTGAAGCATGTAAAAAGAAATAGTTTTCACTGAAAAAATGATTCTCTTACACCAATCGGTTTTCCGTGATTTCCGTAATGTAGAAATTGTTTGGGTTTAATTGCAGAAATACGTTTGAATGAAATCTGGTTTTATTTGAAATAAAAGGTCGGCCTTAAAGTAAGTAAATATTCTATTTGGAAAAAAAAGATAATATATTTGAGTAAAAAGATTGTGTTTGAATAAAAAAAAATTGACCTAAATTGTTAATATTTTACAACTAGCTGTTAATACAACTAGGGAATAACATATATTTTTGTAAATTTGTTGAAAGTTACAAATTTGGAACGATATGAAAGGGATATGAAACACAGAAATTTGGAGATTTATGTTTCATCCAAAATGTAATAAGCAATTTCTTCCTATTTTTGTAGTGCGTTTTTCGTTGCTTTGCACAGACATTTTTGGTTCGGAAACTTTGATAAGAATCGCACTTAAGTTGTTAAAATTTATTTTTGCAGACATGAAAGCTTTTTTATCATAAATAAATATAATACATACTCCATATAATCACATGTTCAAATACACTGATATTCTAATAACAGAAAGATAAATGAAGATTCTAATACAATATATGTATTATATATGTATTTAATCTGGAAGCAAATTTTTCAAAAATGCTTTTTATCACAAGTGAAAATAATTTTCTATATCACAACTTTAAAGCTAAAGCAAAAAATAATACTCCAAAATTTAAATATCTGGGGTGGCCCTCACCCAACTTTCCGACTACAATGTTGACATTTAAACGAATGTCCGTAAGATAATAATACTACTATTAGATCATAACACAAGGCACCTTTCGATACAAATAACCATAATATTATACTGTCACGTATCTGTATTTTTCTGCGAGATGTTTATTTATTCTTCGATCGCGAGCCGAAAACATGTGGCTGCATAAATGCTGACACATACAGTGAGCCATCCATGAGCCCTTCATCACGACACAAACCGAAGGCGCCCGATAGGTATAAACTCTTATAGTGCCTAAACCGCTCATTTCATTGATCTGTAAATTTGTATACATATTTTATGTCACTGCAGGATGAGATGGTGTCAGTTTGGTCAAAATCGGATGAATACCTAAGAAAACGTATTTGACAACTGCCACTTCCGGTTGTCAGATTGTCACCAAAAACAATCCAGTTCGTCCCCCGGTAATTCTAAATATGTATGCCAAATTTCAGCCCGATCCGTTGTTCCGTTTGGGCGCTATCGTGTTCACGGACATACGTACACACATACACACATACATTTTCCAGAAATCATTGCAATGGATTCAGGGGACCCCAAAACGCGTATTTCCGCTAAAATCTCAAATTTTTTTTTCCGTCGATTACAATACTTTCCTTCTAGGAGTCGGAAAGTAAAAATAAAATATGTCTAAGTACCTATATTATTTTTAATCTTAGGTACACATAATTATTTATTGCAACCAGTTGAGCTTGAATGCCATTTTTAAATATACAATACATTATTTTTTACACCCACATTTGTTATTTTGACTTCATTTTGTACAAGAAAATGTTCTTGTAAGTAATGTAAGTTCTTTGTCCATTGGTACAACTTCTTTGTCAATAAAGTTTTTGGTGCAGAGTACAATCTGTGACCTAGTGTACATCCCTTTTAATGTGTCATTTCTTGTTCCAAGTTTATAACATCCGTTTTCTTCAATACATTCTTACTGCCTCTTTTATTTTTATCAACATCAGGAATCGGAATACGAACTCTTGAGCCAGAACTAATTGGGAAAAATTACTTCTGGGTGGATTTCGTCCTGTATCTCCAAACTGTGCTTAGCTTATTCATGATTCCTTAATACTGCTTCATTCTTTTTGCATAGTGGACACAAGCAATCACAAGTTTGTTGTCCTACGTTGCCATGTGCAGTTTCCCTGAGATCGCAGCATAGCCCGCTGATATACGAATCTCTTTGCCTAAATAATAGTTGGTATTGTATAAAACGCCTAGGCAAAGCATCAAATTATTCCTATTATATACAGTGCCTAATGCATTTAGGAATTGTATAGAATGCCTAGGTATTTCATAGAATGTCGAATTATATAGATTGCCGCTAACATATACAAGAAATATATAGGGGCCCCTCACTTAGTACCTATTTCGGTCCTGATAGCTCCAAACACAAGATGGCGCGAGGTCATAGAATCTGGCCAACCAAGATCAAAGGTGCCGCCGAGAGTCGCCGTTCTGCTTGATTCCTTTTCTGTGCATTGCACGTCTTCTTAATTCTTTCAGTCAACGGTACTAGGTATGCGGTCAATTTAATTTTTCTCTCCAACCATTCTTGTATCTCTGGGCTTGTTAATATCAAATATGGAAGAAACTACAAAAAACGGATATTTCTTAAATATATATTAGAAATACACCAAGAGTTGTGTACGCATGAGCAATGAGTCGGCAAAAAAAGGGAAATGAACTGACTGTAATAACTTATTATTGTTCTAAGAATAAGAAATGTAAATACACAGGTTAACAAAACGTGAGATTGCTAAAGAATCGTAGCAAAATGAACTTTTTTGTTGCCACTTGAAATTTCTTTGAGTAGGAAACCCAAAGACAAAGGTTTTTTAGCTATGTAATATATTTATTGGGGTCACAGTTTAATGTAGACGTATTTTTCATGAGCTGGCAAAAATTGTTAACTGAAATCAACTATAATAACTTTTTTCAATCATTCTGCTTCTGATAGTAAAGACAGATACACGTACGAATAATTCTATTTACAACTACAATACTAAACTCCTTAAAATGTAAGTTTTTTTAATTTTGTTGTTACATAATTTCCTTTAACAAATTATTTTATTGATTTTAGGAATTCTAACATGTTATTTGTTATTTTATTAACAATCACCAACATAACATTATGTCATCAGTATACAAAAACACCTTCGAAGTAAGTAAAAGAATCTTTTTTTATTATGATAATTTTAATACGTTATTTTTTTTTTTAAATTTTAGAACTTCACCTCCTCATTTAGTGATACCAATTTCACCGAAGGGCAGTGAAACGGAACACTGTAAACGCCAACTTTTGGATAATAAGATTAGTGTCTATGCAGACGATCAGGCCCAATTTTATGTTCGGAGAATTCAGGAATGTGGATCACAACTGAATTTCATCAGGGATACTTTTGAAAAATGTGAGCTTAACTATACATTATGTGAAAGTTGAAAATTTAACTTCCTTGTTAACTGATTCGAATCTTAAAGTAACTCAGGATAAAACACAGCATCAAGCATCAAGTTATGAGAATGTCCACTGAAATTAACGAAATTAACGAAACGCTGCAGGGAGTTGGTAAAATTGCGAATCAGTTACAAGATAAAGAAATGTCATTAATGAACAATCTTACCGAGTGTCAATCTGAAATGTTAACTTGTCAAACAAATGTTGAATTACTAGAAAATCAAACAATAACGATGAATATAGACTTGGAAAGATTGTCCACTAATAACATCGAGGGCATTGAAATTCAGCATCGTTGTTTTAAAGAGAAAGGACAATGGATGCAAAATGCTGATAAATATCATCACGCGTACAGCGATCTGGAGACCAAACCAACAGCGACTTTGAAAGAGGCCGTTACAGTGCAGCGTGGTGCATTTTGGATAGAAAGTCACGATGCACCATTAAAGATGAACACGATCCTGCTTGACCCACCAGTTGAAGTGTTGGAAGAAGACTTCCGTCAATATTCAGAAGCCGTTGATTGCTGCGATAAATTCCTTGAGGATGAAATATCCCTCACCGAGCTAATTCAGCTACTGAAAAACCTCAACCTTCTCTATTTGCGATGGGCATTTTATAATTTGCTTCCTGAAAGCTTGCAAATATTGTGTTCGAATTATACAATAATAAAATAAATAGAATTGTAATAAGTATAACCAACTTTTTGTTTAATCCTCACCATCCCGTTTTCCGCTATTGAAATGGCACGTCTAAACGTTTTGTACAACAAGAAAATCTATGTCGGTTTTAGATTTGTCTAAATTACTAATGTATCAGTTTTACTATGATTTCCTGAAACCTAAATACGGAGATAACGTACGTCTCTGCTACATGGACACAGACAGCTTCACTGTATCAATCCAAACTGACCGCAATGTTCGCGAAAATTTACACCGCTTTGATACATCCAATTATTCAAACCCTAATCTATATAATATACCCATGAAAAATAAGGGTTGTTTAAGGATGAAAATCAAGGATGGATTATGTTGGAATTCATTGGTCTGAGGGCAAAATTATATGCCAATCGCGTTAAGTATAGCGGTGATACAAAAAAAAACGCGAAGGGGGTTAAACGTTTAGCAGTAAAACATAAAATCACGTTTGATGATTATTCAAAGTGTTTATTTGACAAGCAACCATCACGCGTTATACATTTATTATTTAAGTCTGATGGGATGGGGTTCACCCATTAGCGTGGGGTCATTATAGTATCAGAAAACATTTTCTCACACCCCGAATCGTACTCATCTCCATCTCTTCGTAGACTAAACCCACCAAAGAGCTAAGTCGCAAATAACCAACACACATGATTTTATTGTTTGTTTGTATTTATTTATTTATGTATGTATGTACTTGTTATGGATTTAATCATATATTCGTTCAGGTATTTGCTTAACCACATTTGTTTCTGGTTCCTTGTATTTATTTATATTTATTTCTTTATTTATTTATATACCTATTTATGTAATTTATATGCTTATTTATATATATATATATATATATATATATATATATATATATATATATATATATATATATATATATATATATATATATATATATATATATATATATATATATATATATATATATATATATATATATATTGAAATTTCGACTACCCTTCCAGAATCTGATATTTAAAGAACTTGCTGTTCTGGAACCACAGAGAGCAGTGTTAGTGAAGTTTTCTAACTTGTACACCTTGCTCTCAAAATTCCCTAATTTAATTCCAGAAAATACAATCGAACCTATTGATAACGAGTATGAGTATGATAATGTAGAAACATTATGGGCAAATGTTGGAAAAATGAATGACAGTGCAAATTAAAAAAAAACTGAAAATTTATCAAAATTTGGCGATTTTTAGGGATTTGATTTCAGCCCTACTCATCGCTATGGAGAACATCCAACGCGAGCGAGATAATCCTATACCGACAACTTCCTTTGACAGATCTACCGCGGACATCGCGGAAGGGGGCGAGGCTCTATTGCACGCAGAGGGTATAATAAAACCCGATTTGAGAATTTTAGGCGTGACAAAAGTCATTTCACGAAAGAAGAGAACTTAGGTAAAATTCGTGAAGACTGCTATGTTGGCACCGATCCGATTCAAGTCATATCCCATTTGGAAGATGGTTTAGTAACTAGAAGTTTAACATTATCGATAACATCTAGGGGAATTGGCTTTTCAATTTGCGCTATGGTCGCAATGGCGAGAAAATACAATGAAAGAATCGTTATACCACCAATTTATGAATTGTATCGCGTTTATCTAGGACTATTCGAGTGTAAAGCTGCATCAATTAAGAAACACTACGAGATAGCGTATCGTATGGCAGACAGATTGTACAATTTTAAAGTGTCTGCGTATTTATTAAAAAGTGCAAAAGCAGTAACAGTCGTGCCTGAGCCGATTAAAAAGATCATCAATGCCGTAGGAATTATCAAACACCATGAAAAGACGTTCTACCCTGGGGTAGCACCTATTTTGAAGAGGAACGGCAGAGTAGTCCCACAATCAGAGAGTATTGTACTTTCAAAATTAAGGACAGTTGTCTTGGCACTAGCAGATCGCGAAACGCCACGCCGAGATCGCGAAGCTTTTAAAGATACTAGCCCAATCCCAGGCGCAATCTGGAGTGACGATGCAGTACTTATAAACCCAGATGAAATTATGCCTGATGTGTACACACACGATGACTTTGAGAGAGAGAGAGAGAGAGCCTCGGAGCATCGATGTTTATGGGCATCTTACAGAAGCATGTGCCAAAGATGGTTTCTGGGAACATTGACTGGAAGAGCAATGTCCATGTTCGTTGCCAATTCGCTGGAAACACTCAGAACAGTACCGCGAAGGGCAGGCGAACAGCTATCTGACTATTACGAACGTTGTATTCCATTAGGCAACGTCAGAAGCTATCGCAGTTATGCGAAGTTAAACGCTGCAGATAGGCTAGAAGGACAGCTCGGATTGTTAGGAGAGTGTCAAAATTCACATACAATGGCGTACCCGATATATAATCTTCGGGATGATTATAACTGTGCTTACGGAATGGAGAGCACGTGGGTGGGTATATCCCAATCGAAATACGCCATCTAGCGTTAAAAAAAAATGAAGGAAAACATTAAACCCGTCCGGCAATAATAGACGTAACAAACTACCTGTGTAGGGGTCTTAGCATAGAGAAGTAGCGACCTCAGCCCAGACACAGGCAACAGAAACCAAGATGGCAGCTCAAAAGTCGTTTGACATTCCCATAAAAAAGGATGAGGTCCTCGCGGTCGACAACAAGGTTGGAGTCAAGCGAACAGGGAAGCAGCAACACGCAGGCTCGAGATGGCAGAATGGAAATAGAAGTCAGCAGCCAACAACTCATGCGAATGGCGCTGGGGTGCGGTGATTTCAGCAGCGCGGAGGAGAGCGATGTAAAGCGTGTGGATTCTTCGGACATCAGAAAGATAAGTGCCGTTTCAAGAATTACTCTTGTAATAATTGTCACACGATAGGGCATTTGGCAAAAGTTTATTCGAGAAAGACAGTAAATTCTAAACAAGCTAATTTTGTAGAGCAAGTAGAGAATGATGATTTAGAATTATTTAACGTTTTTACAACCACACCTGAATATGTCATTTACCACGTATACATGGCGTTTTGAAAACGTTTTCAAAACGTTTCGAGTTTTCAAAACGGTCATGTATACGGTGTCAAAACCGTTTTCAAATATCAAGGTCAAATCGCTAATTTCTGGTATCGTATCCAGTTCTGAGATTTCAAAACGCTCATGTATACGCTATAGTTTCCAAAACCGTTTTGAGTCGGTTGTCTGAAACATAACCTTACTATTTATGTTTGTATTTGAACGCTTTGCTGGGCCCGTGTTTATACGCTTTTGTGAAGTTAGATCGTTTCAACATGTCCAGGAACGTATGGAAGGACGAAGAGATTATTTGACTTCTCGAAATTATTCGAAACAGGAACATAATGAAGATGTTCGACGGTAAAAAATTTAAAAATTCAGAAATTTATAAACTTATTTATGAAGAAACGGTAAAACATAACCATAGTAATAAGTCAAGTGATCAAATTCAAAACAAATGGAAAGCGTTAAAACATAGTTACATACAATCCAAACGGGAAAATACTGTAAGTGGCGCCCAAAGAAAGGAGTGTGAGTACTACGAGCTTTTGGACGAAATTTTGGGATCTCGACCAAGTACAAATACCGAAGAAGGAATTGATTCAGGTGACATTTCAGAATGTAAGTACAATCTGTGGTTAGGAATGACACCATATTTTATATACTTTTAAATCTTTTTAGGTCAAGTAGAAATAACAACAGATCCTGATGTGACAGACGAAGAGTTGGCCCGGTTCTTGTCACCAACACCTTCCGAAAGTGTTGAGTCCATGCCCTCAACAAGTAGGGACACACCAAAAGTACCAAGGCGCCGAAAGCCTAACAACTCCCAAAATGAAGAATTCTTCATCAGACAAGAGGCAATGTTTCGTCAGTTCTTTCAAGAAGAGAGAATGTATGAGGAGAGGATGGCGGAACGTAGGGCCAACGAGATGAAGGATATTCTTAACGCTTTTGTACAGGCAATGAGTAATATACGATCTTATCCAACGATGGCGCCGATGATGATGCCAAATATATTTGAACATACTCAGAGTGGTAGTAATTGTGCCAATACAAAATGTATTTATGTTTAATTATTTAATTCATAGGTAGTACGAGACGAACTGATGAACCCGATAGTTCTGATGATGAGTCGGCACCACCCAGAAGCAAAAGAACAAAAAAAGAGATAAAGTTAACTTGTTGGTTATTCTTAAATCCTTTATTTTGTATGATTTCTTTATTTTTATAGTTATAATAAAACAATAAGTAAATAAAATTGTTTATTGTGCTACTAAGATATGCTGTTACACTCGTCAATATACATAACGAACAAAGTAAATAAACTGAACATCAGAGTATGATGGAGACACATTCCAAAAATTCACTGACACTATAAAAAGTTTCTGTCATTACAAGCGATTGAAGACGACTTTTCAGTACACTACTCGTCAAGGTTCTCGCAACAGCCGGTAGCTGATTAAATGATTTTATAGCCATATACTCAGGTCCATGTTGCGTTTTTTACAATCTGCAAAACTCGCGTCGCACATCACTTCTCCCTTTAGGTTGATACTCGTACAAAAAATGCAAATATATTATATTCGTTTATTTTAAGTTGTTAAATAGTAAAAATAGTAATAAATATATTAACGGTGTTTAGAGCTTAACATAGGAAAATTTGTGTTTAAGTAATCCTTTAATAAATTTCTTATGTCTGATCCTTCCTATGTGTCAAAATCCCTTGTCACTGTTCTTGAAGGTTGTGGTAATAAAACATCTGCTTTTTGTACCTCTTCGAGCCAATTTTGCACAAACGTTTCCTTTTTTGTTTCTATTATATTATGTAGAATAACACAGCACATAACAACTTTGGGGACAAATGTATAGCTAATATCGATTCTTTTCAATTAACATCGAAAACGTGCTTTAAGTCTGCCAAAACTGTTTTCCACAACAACACGTCCTCTACTATGGTAAACATTAAATGAATCTTCTTCTGGTGAAACATTTCCTTTATATCCTTTAAGCAGCCAAGGAAGGAGTGGATACGCAGGGTCACCCAATAACATAATACATGGTACATCGATACCATCAACTGTACGCATTTTGGTGGGGATCATATCTTCTGCTCTTTGATACAGACTACTATCTCGTAGAACTGCAGCATCATGGGAGCAGCCCGGATGTTTACAAACCAAGTAACGGAATCTACAATAAGATTGAGTTGAGTGTTTAGATACCTAACGGAGACGGCAAATAGACTAACCTGTAAAAATTATCAACGATTGCTAGAACGTTGTATGAAGGCCACCCTTTCCGGTTAACAAAATCTCTATATCCATCTTTAGGTGGTAACACAGGTATATGCGTTCCATCAATAGCACCAATTATATTTGGAATTCCACATAAAATTTCAAACCCATGCGTTATTTCGCAACACTTTTATGGGTACCAAACTGATTTGCAATCACACGATATTCCGCACAAGATGCTAATGTATACAAAGAAATTGCTACTTTCTTCCGAGTTCCCGTTGACGGTCGGACGACATTCTCCTTCGGTTTCAAATACGGATCCAGTCGGTCACAGATAAAATCAAATGTACACTTTGTCATCCGAAAATTCTCCATCCAGTCTTGATTGGTAAATCTTGGAACAACATTATCCCACCAGTCAGAACTTCTTTGTTTATTCCAGCATGAGCGCCTTTTGGTTTTTAATAAACGACGAGAATGCAAAAACATTACTGTAGAATAAAACTGCAACAAAAGAAACTTTTTTCTTCTTCGTCGTTGTCTCTCATATTCTAGCTCCCTACGACGAGCGTACGATATAATCTGCATTATAAATTGGGTTACAACAAATTCTCCATCCATTATTCTGCAAAAC
This sequence comes from Aphodius granarius, assembly GCA_963971325.1. NCBI lineage: Eukaryota > Metazoa > Arthropoda > Insecta > Coleoptera > Scarabaeidae > Aphodius > Aphodius granarius. The sequence goes on from OZ020223.1 coordinate 24,066,588, forward strand.
AATACTCTTTATTACCTCAAAATACGTATTTGATTGTATTTTCCGTATTTTCTTACCTTTCGTAACTTATTTTATCTCTAGTAACCTTCTAAAGATCTAACTTCTAGTACACAATCCAGCCCAATAAAAATAATTGATATCAATATCAAGGTATATGTTAGGTTATGTACCTATGTTGACATTTGTACAATAACGTGCAGCGCCACCACATCAGCGTTTTGAACAACTATTCCAGTGATTCCGAAACTGTTTTGAAACTGGCATGTATACACTATCGTTTTGAAAACTCGAAACGTTTTCAAAACGCCATGTATACGTGGTAATTGATGCGTTAGTAGAGGACAAAGAAATGAAATTACAAATAGACACTGGCTCATCAGTTTCTTTGATTTCAGAGATTTTGTATAAAAGCGAATTTAGTGATGGAGTGTTGATAGGAAATTGTTCAAAATCTTTAAGTTTTTATGATGGATCCCAGGTTCAGTCGTTAGGGACATGTGAATTAAGGGTGGTATACAAAAATATTGAGTCAGTAATAAGTTTTCAAGTTATGAAAGATGGAGGTCCACCCCTCATTGGGAGAGATTTTTTAAATAAATTTCGGTGTAGCTACCAGTTGGGCTACATTGGTAAAAATGCTGACGCAAAGTTGAGTCAATTGTTATCGAAGTTTAGTGGCTTTTTGATACAAAGTTGGGATACTTTCGTAGAGATAAGGCTAAGCTAAAGTTAACTGATCCCAATGTAACTCCAAAATGTTGTAAGGCAAGACCGATACCTTACGCGATTAGAAAGCAGGTAGAACATGAAATTAATCGTCTTTGTTCGGCAGGTATATTGACACCAGTTGAGTACAGTCGATGGGCTACGCCAGTGGTACCAGTTCTCAAGAAGGATAGAGCAGTGAGGCTGTGCGGAGACTATCGAATCACCATAAATCCATTGATAGACGTGGACCAACATCCAATACCGAGAATCGAGGATCTATCTGCAAAGTGCAGGGCGGGGTCAAGTTTTCAAAGCTCGACTTAGGACAGGCGTATCAGCAAATCGAACTAGATGAAGACTCCAAAGAATTGGTAACAATATCAACGCACATGGGCTTATTTAGGCAAAATAGACTTCCATACGGTGTGGCACCAGCGCCCGCCATTTTTCAAAACAAAATATGGATGCGTCATTTTATGGTATGGAGGGAGTGACGGTGTTTGTAGATGATATTTTAATTACTGGAAAGAACGAGGTAGAGCATTTTAACAATGTAAGTTAGGTTTTGCAAAAACTTGATAGTATGGGCCTTAAGCTAAAAAGAGAAAAGTGTAGTTTCTTTGAAGATAGAATTGAGTACTTGGGATATGTGGTGGATAAAGATGGGCTCCATCCCAGTAAAGCTAAAGTAGAAGCAATAGAGAATTGCCCTGAACCGGAGAATGTTAGAAAAATGGTCGCCGTACTGTTCAGATCAAACCGCTCACCGATCGATCTAACGACGCATGTATCGTCGGTCATAAGCCATAAACGCTCCACCAAGCTGCTGGGCCTTCAGCTCGACAGTCACCTGAGCTGGGATGAGCATGTAAATGGTGCGTCAGACTGTGCAGAAGCTGCTACGGACTCAGTACAGTCAAAAGAGTTTGCAGTCGGAAAGCGGTACTATCGGTGTATTACGCTAGCTTTCACTCTTTGCTGAGGTACGGAATACAGTTTTGGGGGGCGGTGTCTTCTGTCAACAGGGTATTTAAGCTTCAGAAGCGCCCCTGATCGTGCGTTGGCCGGTTTGGGTTTTAGAGACTCTTGCCGAGAGTCGTTCCGGGAACTGCGTATACTTACGGTGTACGACACCTATATATACGAATTGTGTTGCTTCGTTCATAAGCACAGATCAAAGTTTGAGACCCCTAGCTCGCATGAGTATGAGACCAGACACCGGAATTGCCTAAACCGTCATGCCGTCATGCAACATCATTGTTTCAGCGCGGGGTTACTTTCAATGATTGCAAGTTTTATAACCGCCTGCCAGAGGAGTTCAAGGTTAAAGATTTGAAATCGTTTAAAATCTCACTAAAACGTTTTTTTGCTGGACAAATCATGCTATGCCCTAACAGATTTCTTTTAACTTTTTTAATTATTTTTAGCCTTTGTTTGTTCGTGTAGATACATTTTTACATGTTATGCATAATAGATTAATTTTAAAAAAATCGGAATTTATTGTTTGCACCTCATTCTGTATTAAGGTGGTTATGTCTTTCTTTAACGCCTGAGCCGCTGTTAGCGAGAATCGAAGTGCGTTAGAGTAAGCGCTACTAAATTTGTCACGTTGCGATCTACCGAATTTGCTTCTATTCATACCGACTTTTGCTAATTACATAATATATATACTCAGCATTCGATGGAAATTTAGTGTTGTGTTATCAGCAGAACATCTAAGCTTTACTTTTTTGTGAATATTTTTTCTCTGTTAAGCGTCGGCTGTGTTATTCTCAATTTAAAAATGCCCTTCCATTCTGCCCTACCCTATATCATTTATCGGTTTTCGAATAATAATAAATCTTTCACCCTTTATCATTAGTCGCACCCCACCACCAGCGCGATAGTATGAGTTGGGAGGTATCATTTAAATAGGTTCTACTTAGACTTTAGAGCGACTACAACATCTAAGTTAGTATTTAGTGACGACATCATAATTGAGGCTATGAGCGCAACAACGGACTAACCCACAAAAATGTAAAAATCGTTTTATTACAGAATTTTTCTCGTTTTGGTTGTATCAATCAACTGTAAAATGGACCAAGCCATCTTTTTCAATTATTGGTAGATGTCAGCACTTGTATGATTTTGGAATTATATATTTTGTTAATATGCAGAGGAGCAAAATGGACTAAGCCGGGTTAGTCCGTTGTGCTGCTGAAAAATATTTGTTTTGGTATTAGTTTGTGATTGATAGTTGAAACGTTTTGGAGATAATATCGCTTTTTATAGCTTATATTCATTTAATGTAATGGATGTAACTGTTAGAGGTAAGTACTTTATTCTTATCCATTGTTACTAATTAGATTTAAAAGATTAAGGACTTAAATCTCAAAGTTTAACTTTTGGGGTTATGTTGTGGTTTAGGTTAACTTTTGTTTTTGTTTCTCTCTTTTTATAGAAACCTCAGAATCGGAGCCCTTTGAGGACTCTCGGTCAGAATTCTTGCCTTCTGATGAAAATTGTTCATCAACTGAAAATGAAGGGAACCAAGATAATATTGGTACATTGGCGAATATTGCTGACGATAAGCCGACAACATCTAATAGTTTTAAACCGAAAAAACGAGTTCGAAATCCTGAAAAATGGAAGAGATATGTGAATAAAAGAAAGAAGTGTGCTGGCCAAGAATATAAAACTAAATCTGGTAAAATTGTTCCTGCCAAATCTTTCAAACCATTTGTATGCACTTGTAAAGGCAGGTGTTCAGTTCTGATTCCGGAGGAACGTCAAATGGAACTGCATAAAAAATTTTATGCCTTAGAAAGTTACGACTTGCAAACAGCATATTTATTTGCAATGGTTAAAGTTACAAATAAGTTACGTACTTACACTCAGAATCCAAATTCTAAGAGAAAAAAAAACAGGCTTTATTATTTACCTTACTCGCAAGGTGTTGAACATAAGGTCTGCAAACAATTGTTTCAAGCGGTTTTTCAAGTTTCTGCTGGTAGATTAGATAGGCTCCTTAAATCCAAATTATTAGGAACACCACCAACGACTGATAGACGAGGCAAACACCCTCCTCACAACAAAACATCGGTTGCAAAAAAAAATGAGGTTAAGCAATTTATCGAAAAGTTTCCATACTACGAATCCCATTATGCCAGAGAAAAGGCCGCCCATAGAAAATATCTTTCTCCACATTTGAGTCTTAGCAAGATGTACAAATTATACAAACAAGAGACTGAAAATCCTGTATCATATTTTATTTTTCAAGAAACTTTCAATAAAGAGTTTAATCTTCACTTTCATGCTCCAATCACCGACTCTTGTAAGAAGTGCGATTTATTCAATGTGCAAATGAAAGGAGCAGATGAACCCAAAAGAATACAGCTTGAAATTGATAGGAATCTCCACCAAAGAAAAGCACAAAGTGCTATAGATGGTCTGAAACATGATACCGAACTGGCAAAAGAAGGAAAAGCTTCGGTAATTTGTTTTGACTTGATGAAAACTTTGCCTACGACAGTACTAACTACTGGCATTGCATATTATAAGAGGCAATTATGGACATATTGTTTCAATATTCACGTTATGGGCGCCGATAAATCAATTATGTTTGTATGGGATGACACAGTAGCATCTAGGGATCCTCAAGAAGTGGGTTCTAGTCTTCTATATTACATAAAAAATTATGTAACTTCAAAGAAGCTCATCATGTATTCTGACCAATGTGGAGGTCAGAATCGTAATATAAAACTGTCCGTATTGTGCAATTATATTATCTCTTGCTCAGAGTATAGTGTGGAAGAAATAGATCACAAATTCTTGGTAAATGGCCATTCCTACTTACCCTGTGATCAAGATTTTGGCCTCATAGAAAAGGAAAAAAAATTTCATCCGCATATTTTTGTACCTGACGACTGGCATGAGGTAATAGAACATGCTAGAAAGGAAAATCCTTTCCAGGTAGTAAAAATGGATATGTCTGATTTTGTTTCTACCAAAATATTGGAGAATAACATAACCAATAGAAAAATTTCTGTAGCCAAAAGCAAGGTAGAGTGGCTTAAAATCCAATGGTTGAACTTCAGAAAAGACTCTCCTTATACAATTCAATATAAATATTCAAATAACGAAGAAGTACTTTTTCAAACAGTTGACATTAGCAAAAGGAAATTCTCTTCTAAAAATATTGATGAACTCCCACTACTGTACCCAAAAGGTAACGCTATTAATGAGGCTAAAAAGAAAGACCTGCTTCAGTTAATGCAGTTTATTCCTCCAACGCATCATGATTTTTATAAAGATCTGAAATCTTCAGTACAGGCAGCTGGAGGAGATTTGGCTTATCCATCCGACGAAGATTAAAAATAATATGTTTATTGTTATTTTTTGTAATAAAATTATTTTGAGTGTAATACTGATACAATAAATTCTATAATAACATATCAAATCTAATTTATTATGACAGAACAAAAAATATTTGGAAAGCAGAATGGACCAACCCACATGCAAAAGTTGAATTTAATTACTTTATCTTATTTTTTTATTAATTTGAAACTTGAAGTAACTCTTGTCATAATGAAATTTATTTAAGCCAAACCGTTTTCATATTATGTTACTATACGTTAATTCATTTTCCTAGTTTTTTAAAACCTATTTTGTGCTATTTATCAATATTGGGGTTAGTCCGTTGTTGCGCTCATAGCCTCAATTATCATTATCAATCATGTGGAAATGTTACGCGTACAGCGATCTGGAGACCAAACCAACAGCGACTTTGAAAGAGGCCGTTATAGTGCAGCGTGATGTATTTTGGATAGAAAGTCACGATGCATCATTAAAGATGAACACGATCCTGCTTGATCCACCAGTTGAAGTGTTGGAAGAAGATTCCGTCGATATTCAGAAGCCGTCGATTTCTGCGATAAATTCCTTGAGGATGAAATATCCCTCACCGAGCTAATTCAGCTACTGAAAAACCTCAACCTACCCTATTTGCAATGGGCATTTTATAATTTGCTTCCTGAAAGCTTGCAAATATTGTGTTCGAATTATACAATAATAAAATAAATAGAATTGTAATAAGTATAATCAACTTTTTGTTTAATCCTCACCATCCCGTTTTCCGCTATTGAAATAGGACGTCTAAACGTTTTGTACAATAAGCAAATCTATGTCGGTTTTACGGTTTTAGATTTGTCTAAATTACTAATGTATCAGTTTTACTATGATTTCCTGAAACCTAAATACGGAGATAACGTACGTTTCTGCTACATGGACACAGACAGCTTCACTGTATCAATCCAAACTGATGATGCCTATCGCAATGTTCGCGAAAATTTACACCGCTTTGATACATTGCACGCAGATGGTATAATAAAACCCGATTTGAGAATTTTAGGCGTGACAAAAGTCATTTCACGAAAGAAGAGAACTTAGGTAAAATTCGTGAAGACTGCTATGTTGGCACCGATCCGATTCAAGTCATATCCCATTTGGAAGATGGTTTAGTAACTAGAAGTTTAACATTATCGATAACATCTAGGGGAATTGGCTTTTCAATTTGCGCTATGGTCGCAATGGCGAGAAAATACAATGAAAGAATCGTTATACCACCAATTTATGAATTGTATCGCGTTTATCTAGGACTATTTGAGTGTAAAGCTGCATCAATTAAGAAACACTACGAGATAGCGGATCGTATGGCAGACAGATTGTACAATTTTAAAGTGTCTGCGTATTTATTAAAAAGTGCAAAAGCAGTAACAGTCGTGCCTGAGCCGATTAAAAAGATCATCAATGCCGTAGGAATCATCAAACACGATGAAAAGACGTTCTACCCTGGGGTAGCACCTATTTTGAAGAGGAACGGCAGAGTAGTCCCACAATCAGAGAGTATTGTACTTTCAAAATTAAGGACAGTTGTCTTGGCACTAGCAGATCGCGAAACGCCACGCCGAGATCGCGAAGCTTTTAAAGATACTAGCCCAATCCCAGGCGCAATCTGGAGTGACGATGCAGTACTTATAAACCCAGATGAAATTATGCCTGATGTGTACACACACGATGACTTTGAGAGAGAGAGAGATCTTACAGAAGCATGTGCCAAAGATGGTTTCTGGGAACATTGACTGGAAGAGCAATGTCCATGTTCGTTGCCAATTCGCTGGAAACACTCAGAACAGTACCGCGAAGGGCAGGCGAACAGCTATCTGACTATTACGAACGTTGTATTCCATTAGGCAACGTCAGAAGCTATCGCAGTTATGCGAAGTTAAACGCTGCAGATAGGCTAGAAGGACAGCTCGGATTGTTAGGAGAGTGTCAAAATTCACATACAATGGCGTACCCGATATATAATCTTCGGGATGATTATAACTGTGCTTACGGAATGGAGAGCACGTGGGTGGATATATCCCAATCGAAATACGCCATCTAGCCTTAAAAAAAATGAAGGAAAACATTAAACCCGTCCGGCAATAACAGACGTAACAAACTACCTGTGTAGGGGTCTTAGCATAGAGAAGTAGCGACCTCAGCCCAGACACAGGCAACAGAAACCAAGATGGCAGCTCAAAAGTCGTTTGACATTCCCATAAAAAAGGATGAGGTCCTCGCGGTCGACAACAAGGTTGGAGTCAAGCGAACAGGGAAGCAGCAACACGCAGGCTCGAGATGGCAGAATGGAAATAGAAGTCAGCAGCCAACAACTCATGCGAATGGCGCTGGGGTGCGGTGATTTCAGCAGCGCGGAGGAGAGCGATGTAAAGCGTGTGGATTCTTCGGACATCAGAAAGATAAGTGCCGTTTCAAGAATTACTCTTGTAATAATTGTCACACGATAGGGCATTTGGCAAAAGTTTATTCGAGAAAGACAGTAAATTCTAAACAAGCTAATTTTGTAGAGCAAGTAGAGAATGATGATTTAGAATTATTTAACGTTTTTACAACCACACCTGAATATGTCATTTACCACGTATACATGGCGTTTTGAAAACGTTTTCAAAACGTTTCGAGTTTTCAAAACGGTCATGTATACGGTGTCAAAACCGTTTTCAAATATCAAGGTCAAATCGCTAATTTCTGGTATCGTATCCAGTTCTGAGATTTCAAAACGCTCATGTATACGCTATAGTTTCCAAAACCGTTTTGAGGCATGCGCACAACGCAAAATGTGTAGTCGGTTGTCTGAAACATAACCAAAATTTAAAAATAAAATATGTCTAAGTACCTATATTATTTTTAATCTTAGGTACACATAATTATTTATTGCAACCAGTTGAGCTTGAATGCCATTTTTAAATATACAATACATTATTTTTTACACCCACATTTGTTATTTTGACTTCATTTTGTACAAGAAAATGTTCTTGTAAGTAATGTAAGTTCTTTGTCCATTGGTACAACTTCTTTGTCAATAAAGTTTTTGGTGCAGAGTACAATCTGTGACCTAGTGTACATCCCTTTTAATGTGTCATTTCTTGTTCCAAGTTTATAACATCCGTTTTCTTCAATACATTCTTACTGCCTCTTTTATTTTTATCAACATCAGGAATCGGAATACGAACTCTTGAGCCAGAACTAATTGGGAAAAATTACTTCTGGGTGGATTTCGTCCTGTATCTCCAAACTGTGCTTAGCTTATTCATGATTCCTTAATACTGCTTCATTCTTTTTGCATAGTGGACACAAGCAATCACAAGTTTGTTGTCCTATGTTGCCATGTGCAGTTTCCCTGAGATCGCAGCATAACCCGCTGATATACGAATCTCTTTGCCTAAATAATAGTTGGTATTGTATAAAACGCCTAGGCAAAGCATCAAATTATTCCTATTATATACAGTGCCTAATGCATTTAGGAATTGTATAGAATGCCTAGGTATTTCATAGAATGTCGAATTATATAGATTGCCGCTAACATATACAAGAAATATATAGGGGCCCCTCACTTAGTACCTATTTCGGTCCTGATAGCTCCAAACACAAGATGGCGCGAGGTCATAGAATCTGGCCAACAAAGATCAAAGGTGCCGCCGAGAGTCGCCGTTCTGCTTGATTCCTCTTCTGTGCTTTGGTCGCCTGCGACACGATTTAGCCTATGCATTGCACGTCTTCTTAATTCTTTCAGTCAACGGCACTAGGTATGCGGTCAATTTAATTTTTCTCTCCAACCATTCTTGTATCTCTGGGCTTGTTAATATCAAATATGGAAGAAACTACAAAAAACGGATATTTCTTAAATATATATTAGAAATACACCAAGAGTTGTGTACGCATGAGCAATGAGTCTGCAAAAAAAGGGAAATGAACTGACTGTAATAACTTATTATTGTTCTAAGAATAAGAAATGTAAATACACAGGTTAACAAAACGTGAGATTGCTAAAGAATCGTAGCAAAATGAACTTTTTTGTTGCCATTTGAAATTTCTTTGAATAGGAAACCCAAAGACAAAGGTTTTTTAGCTATGTAATATATTTATTGGGGTCACAGTTTAATGTAGACGTATTTTTCATGAGCTGGCAAAAATTGTTAACTGAAATCAACTATAATAACTTTTTTCAATCATTCTGCTTCTGATAGTAAAGACAGATACACGTACGAATAATTCTATTTACAACTACAACACTAAACTCCTTAAAATGTAAGTTTTTTTAATTTTGTTGTTACATAATTTCCTTTAACAAATTATTTTATTGATTTTAGGAATTCTAACATGTTATTTGTTATTTTATTAACAATCACCAACATAACATTATGTCATCAGTATACAAAAACACCTTCGAAGTAAGTAAAAGAATCTTTTTTTATTATGATAATTTTAATACGTTATTTTTTTTTTAAATTTTAGAACTTCACCTCCTCATTTAGTGATACCAATTTCACCGAAGGGCAGTGAAACGGAACACTGTAAACGCCTACTTTTGGATAATAAGATTAGTGTCTATGCAGACGATCAGGCCCAATTTTATGTTCGGAGAATTCAGGAATGTGGATCACAACTGAATTTCATCAGGGATACTTTTGAAAAATGTGAGCTTAACTATACATTATGTGAAATCAAAGTTGAAAATTTAACTTCCTTGTTAACTGATTCGAATCTTAAAGTAACTCAGGATAAAACACAGCATCAAGCATCAAGTTATGAGAATGTCCACTGAAATTAACGAAATTAACGAAACGCTGCAGGGAGTTGGTAAAATTGCGAATCAGTTACAAGATAAAGAAATGTCATTAATGAACAATCTTACCGAGTGTCAATCTGAAATGTTAACTTGTCAAACAAATGTTGAATTACTAGAAAATCAAACAATAACGATGAATATAGACTTGGAAAGATTGTCCACTAATAACATCGAGGGCATTGAAATTCAGCATCGTTGTTTTAAAGAGAAAGGACAATGGATGCAAAATGCTGATAAATATCATCACGCGTACAGCGATCTGGAGACCAAACCAACAGCGACTTTGAAAGAGGCCGTTACAGTGCAGCGTGGTGCATTTTGGATAGAAAGTCACGATGCACCATTAAAGATGAACACGATCCTGCTTGACCCACCAGTTGAAGTGTTGGAAGAAGACTTCCGTCAATATTCAGAAGCCGTTGATTGCTGCGATAAATTCCTTGAGGATGAAATATCCCTCACCGAGCTAATTCAGCTACTGAAAAACCTCCACCTTCTCTATTTGCGATGGGCATTTTATAATTTGCTTCCTGAAAGCTTGCAAATATTGTGTTCGAATTATACAATAATAAAATAAATAGAATTGTAATAAGTATAACCAACTTTTTGTTTAATCCTCACCATCCCGTTTTCCGCTATTGAAATGGGACGTCTAAACGTTTTGTACAACAAGAAAATCTATGTCGGTTTTACGGTTTTAGATTTGTCTAAATTACTAATGTATCAGTTTTACTATGATTTCCTGAAACCTAAATACGGAGATAACGTACGTCTCTGCTACATGGACACAGACAGCTTCACTGTATCAATCCAAACTGATGATGGCTACCGCAATGTTCGCGAAAATTTACATCGCTTTGATACATCCAATTATTCAAACCCTAATCTATATAATATACCCATGAAAAATAAGGGTTGTTTAAGGATGAAAATCAAGGATGGATTATGTTGGAATTCATTGGTCTGAGGGCAAAATTATATGCCAATCGCGTTAAGTATAGCGGTGATACAAAAAAAACGCGAAGGGGGTTAAACGTTTAGCAGTAAAACATAAAATCACGTTTGATGATTATTCAAAGTGTTTATTTGACAAGCAACCATTACGCGTTATACATTTATTATTTAAGTCTGATGGGATGGGGTTCACCCATTAGCGTGGGGTCATTATAGTATCAGAAAACATTTTCTCACACCCCGAATCGTACTCATCTCCATCTCTTCGTAGACTAAACCCACCAAAGAGCTAAGTCGCAAATAATCAACACACATGATTTTATTGTTTGTTTGTATTTATTTATTTATGTATGTATGTACTTGTTATGGATTTAATCATATATTCGTTCAGGTATTTGCTTAACCACATTTGTTTCTGGTTCCTTGTATTTATTTATATTTATTTCTTTATTTATTTATATACCTATATATATATATATATATATATATATATATATATATATATATATATATATATATATATATATATATATATATATATAAAGGAAAAAAGGTATTGTTTGCGGTGAAATCTAAATATAAATATAGTAAAAAGGATTATCTTTTTTTGGGCATAACCGCTATCTTAAATGCAACCGCAGACACGTGTTTCGGACTTATTAGTCCTCGTCAGTACGGTATAGCCAAAGAGAAAGGATGGAAACTCATTGGAGAACTCAACAAAAGGGACCTTAATCAGGGAGACCAAGACCAGATTAAGATACAATGAAAGAATCGTTATACCACCAATTTATGAATTGTATCGCGTTTATCTAGGACTATTCGAGTGTAAAGCTGCATCAATTGGCATATATTATTCATTACATATACATTATATATTCATATATCTTTTTCGATATAAAAATGGTGATCGGTAACGTAAAGACTCCAAAAATCAATTGCGAAATCTGCTCTACGGCAGCAAGAACTGGTGTTGTTTGTGTGAGATGTGAGAAAAAGTATCATCCTTCTTGTATTCTCAAAATCATGCATGTTGACTTTCAAGGAAATATTTTGTGTTGTGAAAAGTTAACCTCAAATTCATGTGACTGTGAGGCCAAGGATGTTGTCATTGGAAATTTACAATCAAGAATCAAGCATCTAAATGAAAAGGAATTAAATCGTTCTCTAAATGAAATAAATTCTGTTGTAATTGACCAAGATTCTCCCAAAGTTGTTAGTATAGACAAAGAATCGGATTATGATACCGTATCGGAGTGTGACGGTTTTACAGCATTGGCACGTGATTTTGAAAACCTGAAGAAATCGCTCAGTGATCAGGTGAGCCAATTTAGAGAACTACTACAAAATCTCTATGATGCAAGTAAAAATACAAAGATAAGCGAACGTAATCCAACCAATATTTCTTTGGCGCCATCTGTGAAAGAATGGATAAACTATGACAAAGAGGCTTCTTCCCATAGTGGAAATAGAAAGATGCTTTTACTTGGGGATAGCCAATGTAGAAATGCTTCTCGTATTATGCAAAAATATGCCGACAACAAATATGAAGTTGAGTCGTTCTTCAAGCCCAATGCCACCTTCCAGCAAGTAACTATGGACGTTAAGACACTGACGAGTTCCTTTGGTAAAGACGATGTGGTAATCATAATGGCTGGATGCAATGATGTACTCAAAGGCCAGTCCATCCAGAAGGAAACTGTGAAGGAAGTGTTATTAAATCTCTCTCATACACGTACTGTAGTGGTGTCAATTCCCTTTTTTGGACCGCATTTCTGTGATAGTATCTATAAGCTAAATGTATTGTTGTATAATGTTGTTAAGTCTGCAGGTAGGAATAGAAATGTTCAGTTTTTCGATGTAAACTATCTTATTTCAAAGTATGATAAAATACCGAATAGCATACACCTGACTGTTAGAGGGAAGGGAAGGGTATTTACTTATATAATGCAAGCAATTGATGACATGCCTGTCAGAGATGCGAGTAGAAACGTAAATGTAGACAATCTCATCAGAATAAGGACCATTGATTTGACGACGGAAGCTCCAGCCGCCTCGGACAATCAGTGTCCCTAATGAATGTACTCTAAAGCAAGTATCTCTGATGTGTTATAATGTACGTAGCCTTAGGAACAAAACGGAATTACTTGAACTTTATTTAAAGACCAACAAAAGACAGATATTATGCTTGACAGAACACTGGCTAAACTGTGACACTATTCGTATAGAAAAAATTACAAATTATTGTCTAAAAAGTTATCATTGTCGAAAAAACAGTAGGGGGGGAGGTTGTTCTATCTATTCGCATGAATCTTTTGATATGAAATTAGAATCCTTTAGTGTTGTGCCTGTCGATGAACATTTTGAGTATTGTAGTGTTAGTTTTAAGTTGGAATCTAAACGATTTGTTTTAATATGTATATATCGGTCACCGTCAAGCGACGTAAATATCTTTTTATCAAAAATGAGTATTTTATTAGAGTTAGTTTGAAACAGGTTTCATTATACTATTGTGTGTGGCGATTTTAATGTAAATTTTAATAATGTTAATAGTCGATCTAGCTGTGATGTTGTCAACCTGTTTCGGTCTTTTAATTTAACTATGTGTTTCAATGATGTTACAAGAGCAAGAAACTGTATTGACAATGTATTCTGGAATCTAAATGAGGATGGTGTGAGGTTGTGGATGGAAGATTTTGGGCTTTCTGACCATGTTTCTCTGTCCTGTAGCTTTCCTGTTATTGAAGGAATTACACACATACAGCGTCATGGACGTTCATATAACGAAACTAACGTAAAGGCCTTCATGTCGGATATATCGTCCGAAACGTGGAATGAGGTTCTGAATAGTACGGGTGATATAAATCAGGTATATGCATCATTTTTTAACACATTTAATTATTACTTTGAAAAACACTTTCCTCGCGTGCTGTTGCGTAGAAGTAATGAAACCGGGTATCCTTGGTATAATCAGCAACTTAAAATCAAGTCAGATGAACTCCGTGACTATTATGTGTTTTGCAAGCAGGTCGATGATGCGGAAATGTGGCGTCAATATAAAGCTCCGAAGCGCTCTCTTCGGCAATTGGTAGTTGATACAAAACGAGAGTACTATGGCTGTAGGTTTTCTGCGTCAAAAAATAAGACAAAGGCTGTGTGGAGTATCATCAGGGAGAATGCGCCACCCACTGCGGGTGGTGCATCAATGAGTCTTTTAGTTGACGGTGAAGAGATTGACGACTCTAGCCGACTTGCGGAAATTTTTCAAAAAAGCTTCTTCAATATCAATTCTCCTCCGGTGCCGACTCCGTTTCAGAGAGGTTCGAGCATGGATGTTCCTCAAACACTGTTCTTATATCCTGCCGATCACGATGAGGTTTGGTCTTTACTTAATGCTGTGCAGCCCAAGTACTCATGTGGCTTAGATGGTATACCATCCTTCATTATGAAAAAATGCTCTGTCTGTCTGGTACCGGTACTGACCTACCTAGTCAACATAATGTTGAGGACTGGTGTGTTTCCAGATGCACTTAAACTGGCAAAGGTTGTGCCTGTCTATAAGAGTGGTTCCAGAGACTGTGTTGAAAACTACCGCCCCATATCAGTTCTCTCATGTTTTTCAAAAATCTTTGAAAGGGTACTGTACAATAGGCTATTAAATTTCTTTATAGGTGCTGATCTTCTTTCGAAAAGTCAGTTTGGTTTTCTACCAGGATCGTCGTGTGAACGTGCACTATTTGGGGCACTGACGGGGGTGCTGGCGTCTGTGGATTGGGGGGGCTCGGTGGCTGCTATCTTCTTTGATCTATCCAAGGCCTTTGATACAGTCAGCCATGAGTTGCTGTTGTCTAAGCTGGAACGCTGTGGTGTCAGAGGCGTGGCCTTGGACATTTTGAGATCTTACCTGAGGGGCAGACGGCAGTGTGTTTGTGTCGGAGGTTCATTGGCTTCCGGATCCTCGGCTCCGTCGGCGGAGTCTGGAGTGCCTCAGGGCTCTATCTTGGGTCCGCTGTTGTTTTTGATCTATATGAACGACCTCATTGTTTGGCTGGTTAAGTGGGGGCTTTATCAGTTTGCCGATGATACCACATTGATTGTTAAGAGCAAAGATTTGGCCGGCCTTTCTGCTGCAGTCACGGAAGCGGTGGCTAGGATGATGGAGTGGTGCCGACTGAATGGTATGATTCTAAACTGTAAGAAAACTGCCCTGTTGCAGTTTTCATTGGATGCGCCATCGCGGTCGATACTCGTTAGAACCGCAAGTGGTTCTTTGCCTCTTGTTGGGAGCACAAAGTTCTTGGGTGTACATCTGCAGGCTAATTTGAAGTGGGACGTTCATATAAGCTACCTACTAAAAAAGCTCAGTAGTATATACTACGCCTTCTATAAGCTGAAGGGAATTGTAGACATTGCTTCACTAAGAATGTATTATTTTGCGAGTGTTGAGTCGGTGTTGAGCTATGGCATCTCTCTCTGGGGTTCGTCGCCTGGCATGTTGTCCCTGTTCCGACAGCAGAAGAGGTTCATCAGATGCATGCTGGGTCTTTCTTATCGTGAGTCTTGCAGGGCACACTTCGTGCAGAATAAAATTCTTACGCTTCCGAGCATTTACTTATACCGTATGCTATTGTTCTGTAGGGAAAATGGGGATGATTTTGTTAGGAATGGGGACCTATCTGTATCAATGCGGACTCGTGGACATTCCCTCTTAGCATACCCAAGGCATAACCTATCTGTATTTGAAAGAGGCCCGTATTATATGATGGTTAGGGCTTTTAATGGTCTCCCAGCTGACATTGTTAATGCGGGAAACAGTTTGCAGTTCAAAAAAAAGTTAAAAGATTATTTGATTTCTAATGCATTTTATAGCACTGACGAGTATTTTGCGCGCACAGGTTTACGGCATCATTAGCATTACACTTGTTGCAATCCACTTTATCTATTGTTTGATGTATGTACGTATGACAATTGTCAATGTCTGTTGCAGATCTTACGACAAATAAACATTATTATTATTATTATTATTAATTAAGAAACACTACGAGATAGCGGATCGTATGGCAGACAGATTGTACAATTTTAAAGTGTCTGCGTATTTATTAAAAAGTGCAAAAGCAGTAACAGTCGTGCCTGAGCCGATTAAAAAGATCATCAATGCCGTAGGAATCATCAAACACGATGAAAAGACGTTCTACCCTGGGGTAGCACCTATTTTGAAGAGGAACGGCAGAGTAGTCCCACAATCAGAGAGTATTGTACTTTCAAAATTAAGGACAGTTGTCTTGGCACTAGCAGATCGCGAAACGCCACGCCGAGATCGCGAAGCTTTTAAAGATACTAGCCCAATCCCAGGCGCAATCTGGAGTGACGATGCAGTACTTATAAACCCAGATGAAATTATGCCTGATGTGTACACACACGATGACTTTGAGAGAGAGAGAGAGAGAGCCTCGGAGCATCGATGTTTATGGGCATCTTACAGAAGCATGCGCCAAAGATGGTTTCTGGGAACATTGACTGGAAGAGCAATGTCCATGTTCGTTGCCAATTCGCTGGAAACACTCAGAACAGTACTGCGAAGGGCAGGCGAACAGCTATCTGACTATTACGAACGTTGTATTCCATTAGGCAACGTCAGAAGCTATCGCAGTTATGCGAAGTTAAACGCTGCAGATAGGCTAGAAGGACAGCTCGGATTGTTAGGAGAGTGTCAAAATTCACATACAATGGCGTACCCGATATATAATCTTCGGGATGATTATAACTGTGCTTACGGAATGGAGAGCACGTAGGTGGGTATATCCCAATCGAAATACGCCATCTAGCCTTAAAAAAATGAAGGAAAACATTAAACCCGTCCGGCAATAATAGACGTAACAAACTACCTGTGTAGGGGTCTTAGCATAGAGAAGTAGCGACCTCAGCCCAGACACAGGCAACAGAAACCAAGATGGCAGCTCAAAAGTCGTTTGACATTCCCATAAAAAAGGATGAGGTCCTCGCGGTCGACAACAAGGTTGGAGTCAAGCGAACAGGGAAGCAGCAACACGCAGGCTCGAGATGGCAGAATGGAAATAGAAGTCAGCAGCCAACAACTCATGCGAATGGCGCTGGGGTGCGGTGATTTCAGCAGCGCGGAGGAGAGCGATGTAAAGCGTGTGGATTCTTCGGACATCAGAAAGATAAGTGCCGTTTCAAGAATTACTCTTGTAATAATTGTCACACGATAGGGCATTTGGCAAAAGTTTATTCGAGAAAGACAGTAAATTCTAAACAAGCTAATTTTGTAGAGCAAGTAGAGAATGATGATTTAGAATTATTTAACGTTTTTACAACCACACCTGAATATGTCATTTACCACGTATACATGGCGTTTTGAAAACGTTTTCAAAACGTTTCGAGTTTTCAAAACGGTCATGTATACGGTGTCAAAACCGTTTTCAAATATCAAGGTCAAATCGCTAATTTCTGGTATCGTATCCAGTTCTGAGATTTCAAAACGCTCATGTATACGCTATAGTTTCCAAAACCGTTTTGAGGCATGCGCACAACGCAAAATGTGTAGTCGGTTGTCTGAAACATAACCTTACTATTTATGTTTGTATTTGAACGCTTTGCTGGGCCCGTGTTTATACGCTTTTGTGAAGTTAGATCGTTTCAACATGTCCAGGAACGTATGGAAGGACGAAGAGATTATTTGCCTTCTCGAAATTATTCGAAACAGGAACAAATTTTTCAAAAATGCTTTTTATCACAAGTGAAAATAATTTTCTATATCACAACTTTAAAGCTAAAGCAAAAAATAATACTCCAAAATTTAAAAATAAAATATGTCTAAGTACCTATATTATTTTTAATCTTAGGTACACATAATTATTTATTGCAACCAGTTGAGCTTGAATGCCATTTTTAAATATACAATACATTATTTTTTACACCCACATTTGTTATTTTGACTTCATTTTGTACAAGAAAATGTTCTTGTAAGTAATGTAAGTTCTTTGTCCATTGGTACAACTTCTTTGTCAATAAAGTTTTTGGTGCAGAGTACAATCTGTGACCTAGTGTACATCCCTTTTAATGTGTCATTTCTTGTTCCAAGTTTATAACATCCGTTTTCTTCAATACATTCTTACTGCTTCTTTTATTTTTATCAACATCAGGAATCGGAATACGAACTCTTGAGCCAGAACTAATTGGGAAAAATTACTTCTGGGTGGATTTCATCCTGTATCTCCAAACTGTGCTTAGCTTATTCATGATTCCTTAATACTGCTTCATTCTTTTTGCATAGTGGACACAAGCAATCACAAGTTTGTTTCCCTGAGATCGCAGCATAGCCCGCTGATATACGAATCTCTTTGCCTAAATAATAGTTGGTATTGTATAAAACGCCTAGGCAAAGCATCAAATTATTCCTATTATATACAGTGCCTAATGCATTTAGGAATTGTATAGAATGCCTAGGTATTTCATAGAATGTCGAATTATATAGATTGCCGCTAACATATACAAGAAATATATAGGGGCCCCTCACTTAGTACCTATTTCGGTCCTGATAGCTCCAAACACAAGATGGCGCGAGGTCATAGAATCTGACCAACAAAGATCAAAGGTGCCGCCGAGAGTCGCCGTTCTGCTTGATTCCTTTTCTGTGCTTTGGTCGCCTGCGACACGATTTAGCCTATGCATTGCACGTCTTCTTAATTCTTTCAGTCAACGGTACTAGGTATGCGGTCAATTTAATTTTTCTCTCCAACCATTCTTGTATCTCTGGGCTTGTTAATATCAAATATGGAAGAAACTACAAAAAACGGATATATAGAATAAATAGAATTGTAATAAGTATAACCAACTTTTTGTTTAATCCTCACCATCCCGTTTTCCGCTATTGAAATGGGACGTCTAAACGTTTTGTACAACAAGAAAATCTATGTCGGTTTTACGGTTTTAGATTTGTCTAAATTACTAATGTATCAGTTTTACTATGATTTCCTGAAACCTAAATACGGAGATAACGTACGTCTCTGCTACATGGACACAGACAGCTTCACTGTATCAATCCAAACTGATGATGCCTACCGCAATGTTCGCGAAAATTTACATCGCTTTGATACATCCAATTATTCAAACCCTAATCTATATAATATACCCATGAAAAATAAGGGTTGTTTAAGGATGAAAATCAAGGATGGATTATGTTGGAATTCATTGGTCTGAGGGCAAAATTATATGCCAATCGCGTTAAGTATAGCGGTGATACAAAAAAAACGCGAAGGGGGTTAAACGTTTAGCAGTAAAACATAAAATCACGTTTGATGATTATTCAAAGTGTTTATTTGACAAGCAACCATTACGCGTTATACATTTATTATTTAAGTCTGATGGGATGGGGTTCACCCATTAGCGTGGGGTCATTATAGTATCAGAAAACATTTTCTCACACCCCGAATCGTACTCATCTCCATCTCTTCGTAGACTAAACCCACCAAAGAGCTAAGTCGCAAATAACCAACACACATGATTTTATTGTTTGTTTGTATTTATTTATTTATGTATGTATGTACTTGTTATGGATTTAATCATATATTCGTTCAGGTATTTGCTTAACCACATTTGTTTCTGGTTCCTTGTATTTATTTATATTTATTTCTTTATTTATTTATATACCTATTTATGTAATTTATATGCTTATATATATATATATATATATATATATATATATATATATATATATATATATATATATATATATATATATATATATATATATATATATATATATATATATATATATATATATATATATATATATATATATATATATATATATATATATATATATATATATATATATATATATTATTTTAAATTTTTTAGCCTTGTCACTATATATATATATATATATATATAATTAATACACAACACTTTCATAAAGAAATTGTTTATTTTTTTTGGTTTATGAAGGCTTTAACATTTAACACGTACACTTAAAAATCAACGTTCACGAAATACATGTTAAAATTTTTCTTGGTTCTGACGTTTCGACGCTATTTGCGCCTTGGTCACAGACAAACTAAAATTCGTGGATGAAACTCGAGATCGCAGCATAGCCCGCTGATATACGAATCTCTTTGCCTAAATAATAGTTGGTATTGTATAAAACGCCTAGGCAAAGCATCAAATTATTCCTATTATATACAGTGCCTAATGCATTTAGGAATTGTATAGAATGCCTAGGTATTTCATAGAATGTCGAATTATATAGATTGCCGCTAACATATACAAGAAATATATAGGGGCCCCTCACTTAGTACCTATTTCGGTCCTGATAGCTCCAAACACAAGATGGCGCGAGGTCATAGAATCTGACCAACAAAGATCAAAGGTGCCGCCGAGAGTCGCCGTTCTGCTTGATTCCTTTTCTGTGCTTTGGTCGCCTGCGACACGATTTAGCCTATGCATTGCACGTCTTCTTAATTCTTTCAGTCAACGGTACTAGGTATGCGGTCAATTTAATTTTTCTCTCCAACCATTCTTGTATCTCTGGGCTTGTTAATATCAAATATGGAAGAAACTACAAAAAACGGATATTTCTTAAATATATATTAGAAATACACCAAGAGTTGTATACGCATGAGCAATGAGTCTGCAAAAAAAGGGAAATGAACTGACTGTAATAACTTATTATTGTTCTAAGAATAAGAAATGTAAATACACAGGTTAACAAAACGTGAGATTGCTAAAGAATCGTAGCAAAATGAACTTTTTTGTTGCCATTTGAAATTTCTTTGAATAGGAAACCCAAAGACAAAGGTTTTTTAGCTATGTAATATATTTATTGGGGTCACAGTTTAATGTAGACGTATTTTTCATGAGCTGGCAAAAATTGTTAACTGAAATCAACTATAATAACTTTTTTCAATCATTCTGCTTCTGATAGTAAAGACAGATACACGTACGAATAATTCTATTTACAACTACAACACTAAACTCCTTAAAATGTAAGTTTTTTTAATTTTGTTGTTACATAATTTCCTTTAACAAATTATTTTATTGATTTTAGGAATTCTAACATGTTATTTGTTATTTTATCAACAATCACCAACATAACATTATGTCATCAGTATACAAAAACACCTTCGAAGCAAGTAAAAGAATCTTTTTTTATTATGATAATTTTAATACGTTATTTTTTTTTAAATTTTAGAACTTCACCTCCTCATTTAGTGATACCAATTTCACCGAAGGGCAGTGAAACGGAACACTGTAAACGCCTACTTTTGGATAATAAGATTAGTGTCTATGCAGACGATCAGGCCCAATTTTATGTTCGGAGAATTCAGGAATGTGGATCACAACTGAATTTCATCAGGGATACTTTTGAAAAATGTGAGCTTAACTATACATTATGTGAAAGTTGAAAATTTAACTTCCTTGTTAACTAATTCGAATCTTAAAGTAACTCAGGATAAAACACAGCATCAAGCATCAAGTTATGAGAATGTCCACTGAAATTAACGAAATTAACGAAACGCTGCAGGGAGTTGGTAAAATTGCGAATCAGTTACAAGATAAAGAAATGTCATTAATGAACAATCTTACCGAGTGTCAATCTGAAATGTTAACTTGTCAAACAAATGTTGAATTACTAGAAAATCAAACAATAACGATGAATATAGACTTGGAAAGATTGTCCACTAATAACATCGAGGGCATTGAAATTCAGCATCGTTGTTTTAAAGAGAAAGGACAATGGATGCAAAATGCTGATAAATATCATCACGCGTACAGCGATCTGGAGACCAAACCAACAGCGACTTTGAAAGAGGCCGTTACAGTGCAGCGTGGTGCATTTTGGATAGAAAGTCACGATGCACCATTAAAGATGAACACGATCCTGCTTGACCCACCAGTTGAAGTGTTGGAAGAAGACTTCCGTCAATATTCAGAAGCCGTTGATTGCTGCGATAAATTCCTTGAGGATGAAATATCCCTCACCGAGCTAATTCAGCTACTGAAAAACCTCAACCTTCTCTATTTGCGATGGGCATTTTATAATTTGCTTCCTGAAAGCTTGCAAATATTGTGTTCGAATTATACAATAATAAAATAAATAGAATTGTAATAAGTATAACCAACTTTTTGTTTAATCCTCACCATCCCGTTTTCCGCTATTGAAATGGGACGTCTAAACGTTTTGTACAACAAGAAAATCTATGTCGGTTTTACGGTTTTAGATTTGTCTAAATTACTAATGTATCAGTTTTACTATGATTTCCTGAAACCTAAATACGGAGATAACGTACGTCTCTGCTACATGGACACAGACAGCTTCACTGTATCAATCCAAACTGATGATGCCTACCGCAATGTTCGCGAAAATTTACATCGCTTTGATACATCCAATTATTCAAACCCTAATCTATATAATATACCCATGAAAAATAAGGGTTGTTTAAGGATGAAAATCAAGGATGGATTATGTTGGAATTCATTGGTCTGAGGGCAAAATTATATGCCAATCGCGTTAAGTATAGCGGTGATACAAAAAAAACGCGAAGGGGGTTAAACGTTTAGCAGTAAAACATAAAATCACGTTTGATGATTATTCAAAGTGTTTATTTGACAAGCAACCATTACGCGTTATACATTTATTATTTAAGTCTGATGGGATGGGGTTCACCCATTAGCGTGGGGTCATTATAGTATCAGAAAACATTTTCTCACACCCCGAATCGTACTCATCTCCATCTCTTCGTAGACTAAACCCACCAAAGAGCTAAGTCGCAAATAACCAACACACATGATTTTATTGTTTGTTTGTATTTATTTATTTATGTATGTATGTACTTGTTATGGATTTAATCATATATTCGTTCAGGTATTTGCTTAACCACATTTGTTTCTGGTTCCTTGTATTTATTTATATTTATTTCTTTATTTATTTATATACCTATTTATGTAATTTATATGCTTATATATATATATATATATATATATATATATATATATATATATATATATATATATATATATATATATATATATATATATATATATATATATATATATATATATATATATATATATATATATAATTAATACACAACACTTTCATAAAGAAATTGTTTATTTTTTTTGGTTTATGAAGGCTTTAACATTTAACACGTACACTTAAAAATCAACGTTCACGAAATACATGTTAAAATTTTTCTTGGTTCTGACGTTTCGACGCTATTTGCGCCTTGGTCACAGACAAACTAAAATTCGTGGATGAAACTTTTACAAACATTCATGAAATCCAGAACTCGTCATAACAAAAACGTACGCCATATGTGAACCAAGCTAGTAGGTATATGTTTTACAATTTATTTTCTGTATTTCCTTTTAAAATTAAATTATAGCCCTTTAACAAACTTACATCAGACCTATCATTCACAGCATTTTTTTGTTTTACAATTTCAATTATTTCTAACACACTTCGCGCTCTTAGATTATTTTCTTTTCTTAACACTTTAACATTTTTAAAATCAAAATTGTGTCCCGTTTCTTCTTGATGTTTTTTTAAAGCAGTAACATTTTTGGCATATTTGTGTCCTTTTAAACGTTCTTCCAATAATTGTTCGGTTTGTCCAATGTACACTTGACCACAGAACCGACCACCGGTTCTGTCGTTGGCGACCGTGGTCCCTGAACGTAGCCGTGTACTGGCTTAACCTATAAAAATTAAAGCTACATCAATGAGGTCGATTGTATTACTGAGTGAAAATTAATCGATCTGCATCCAGTCATCTTTAGTCTTACCTGTGTGCGTCCGGTGTCGTGGGTATGTCCTGTTTTGTTGCAGATTTTAACCTGTTGTAATAACTTGTGTGTGTTGTGTTTTAGTTGTTTGACGAGCACCAAGACCATCACTCGCTGATGGGGCATTGTACACGCGATAGTGTAACAGTGCCTGGAAACTTAATGTATAACATCTTACTTACGGATATTGCTACTCTAGTTCTGTAGGTATCTCTGCTCTTGCCGTCGTTTTCTTGTCACTGAACGAACAAACTATTTGTTTTTAAATTTTATGAAATTTTTAGTTCTACCTGAGGATGGTGGCGTAGTTCACCGAAATATATTGAAGTATAAGAGCAATTGAGTAGCTTCATTGTATAGACCTGTCCCCAAGAATTTTTCCAATTAATATATATATATATATATATATATATATATATATATATATATATATATATATATATATATATATATATATATATATATATATATATATATATATATATATATATATATATATATATATATATATATATAATAACAAAAAATCTTCTATTATATATATATATATATATATTGAAATTTCGACTACCCTTCCAGAATCTGATATTTAAAGAACTTGCTGTTCTGGAACCACAGAGAGCAGTGTTAGTGAAGTTTTCTAACTTGTACACCTTGCTCTCAAAATTCCCTAATTTAATTCCAGAAAATACAATCGAACCTATTGATAACGAGTATGAGTATGATAATGTAGAAACATTATGGGCAAATGTTGGAAAAATGAATGACAGTGCAAATTAAAAAAAACTGAAAATTTATCAAAATTTGGCGATTTTTAGGGATTTGATTTCAGCCCTACTCATCGCTATGGAGAACATCCAACGCGAGCGAGATAATCCTATACCGACAACTTCCTTTGACAGATCTACCGCGGACATCGCGGAAGGGGGCGAGGCTCTATTGCACGCAGAGGGTATAATAAAACCCGACTTGAGAATTTTAGGCGTGACAAAAGTCATTTCACGAAAGAAGAGAACTTAGGTAAAATTCGTGAAGACTGCTATGTTGGCACCGATCCGATTCAAGTCATATCCCATTTGGAAGATGGTTTAGTAACTAGAAGTTTAACATTATCGATAACATCTAGGGGAATTGGCTTTTCAATTTGCGCTATGGTCGCAATGGCGAGAAAATACAATGAAAGAATCGTTATACCACCAATTTATGAATTGTATCGCGTTTATCTAGGACTATTCGAGTATAAAGCTGCATCAATTAAGAAACACTACGAGATAGCGGATCGTATGGCAGACAGATTGTACAATTTTAAAGTGTCTGCGTATTTATTAAAAAGTGCAAAAGCAGTAACAGTCGTGCCTGAGCCGATTAAAAAGATCATCAATGCCGTAGGAATCATCAAACACGATGAAAAGACGTTCTACCCTGGGGTAGCACCTATTTTGAAGAGGAACGGCAGAGTAGTCCCACAATCAGAGAGTATTGTACTTTCAAAATTAAGGACAGTTGTCTTGGCACTAGCAGATCGCGAAACGCCACGCCGAGATCGCGAAGCTTTTAAAGATACTAGCCCAATCCCAGGCGCAATCTGGAGTGACGATGCAGTACTTATAAACCCAGATGAAATTATGCCTGATGTGTACACACACGATGACTTTGAGAGAGAGAGAGAGAGCCTCGGAGCATCGATGTTTATGGGCATCTTACAGAAGCATGTGCCAAAGATGGTTTCTGGGAACATTGACTGGAAGAGCAATGTCCATGTTCGTTGCCAATTCGCTGGAAACACTCAGAACAGTACCGCGAAGGGCAGGCGAACAGCTATCTGACTATTACGAACGTTGTATTCCATTAGGCAACGTCAGAAGCTATCGCAGTTATGCGAAGTTAAACGCTGCAGATAGGCTAGAAGGACAGCTCGGATTGTTAGGAGAGTGTCAAAATTCACATACAATGGCGTACCCGATATATAATCTTCGGGATGATTATAACTGTGCTTACGGAATGGAGAGCACGTGGGTGGGTATATCCCAATCGAAATACGCCATCTAGCCTTAAAAAAAATGAAGGAAAACATTAAACCCGTCCGGCAATAATAGACGTAACAAACTACCTGTGTAGGGGTCTTAGCATAGAGAAGTAGCGACCTCAGCCCAGACACAGGCAACAGAAACCAAGATGGCAGCTCAAAAGTCGTTTGACATTCCCATAAAAAAGGATGAGGTCCTCGCGGTCGACAACAAGGTTGGAGTCAAGCGAACAGGGAAGCAGCAACACGCAGGCTCGAGATGGCAGAATGGAAATAGAAGTCAGCAGCCAACAACTCATGCGAATGGCGCTGGGGTGCGGTGATTTCAGCAGCGCGGAGGAGAGCGATGTAAAGCGTGTGGATTCTTCGGACATCAGAAAGATAAGTGCCGTTTCAAGAATTACTCTTGTAATAATTGTCACACGATAGGGCATTTGGCAAAAGTTTATTCGAGAAAGACAGTAAATTCTAAACAAGCTAATTTTGTAGAGCAAGTAGAGAATGATGATTTAGAATTATTTAACGTTTTTACAACCACACCTGAATATGTCATTTACCACGTATACATGGCGTTTTGAAAACGTTTTCAAAACGTTTCGAGTTTTCAAAACGGTCATGTATACGGTGTCAAAACCGTTTTCAAATATCAAGGTCAAATCGCTAATTTCTGGTATCGTATCCAGTTCTGAGATTTCAAAACGCTCATGTATACGCTATAGTTTCCAAAACCGTTTTGAGGCATGCGCACAACGCAAAATGTGTAGTCGGTTGTCTGAAACATAACCTTACTATTTATGTTTGTATTTGAACGCTTTGCTGGGCCCGTGTTTATACGCTTTTGTGAAGTTAGATCGTTTCAACATGTCCAGGAACGTATGGAAGGACGAAGAGATTATTTGCCTTCTCGAAATTATTCGAAACAGGAACAAATTTTTCAAAAATGCTTTTTATCACAAGTGAAAATAATTTTCTATATCACAACTTTAAAGCTAAAGCAAAAAATAATACTCCAAAATTTAAAAATAAAATATGTCTAAGTACCTATATTATTTTTAATCTTAGGTACACATAATTATTTATTGCAACCAGTTGAGCTTGAATGCCATTTTTAAATATACATGTTGAGTGGATTAAAACACTGGTGTTGGATGTACTCCCTTTAATAGTGGACTGTATTAGAAAATAATAATGAATAGATAGATACATGTAACCACATCGAACGCTCGTGATCGAATGTCAAATATACATAGCAGGTTGTAGGTATATTACCCCGTCTCGCTCGCACTCGGAACGATATATACGTTCTTTCTTTTACTGTCAATGCGCTCTCGCGGCACTAGACGGCGCACAAGCACTGCATCTCCGTTCACGCACTAGATGGCGCCAACATACTCCCCCACGTTGAAATTTGTTGAAATTTCTAAATCTTCTTTCGGTAGAGGGCAGAGTTGCATTGTGGAACGGACCATTTGCTTCCCCCGAAGGAGAATTGTGGCTACACGGTTTCTTCCATCGGGTCCTGGGTGTAATTGAAGGATTCGTCCCAATGGCCAATGTTGTGGTGGAGTGTTATTGTCTTCCTTCACTAGGACGATGTCGTTTACCTTTGGCTGGTTTCCGTTGCCATCACTGGTCCACTTCGCTCTGGTTTGTAAGTTGGATAAGTATTCTTTCTGCCAACGCTGCCAGAAGTGTTGATACATTTGCTGGAGCTGCTGGTAGTGTTTCAGTCTGTTGAATGGGATGTTGGTAACATCCTTCTGTGGCGTAGTGGTCATGGTAGTACCAATCAAAAAATGTCCAGGCGTCAGCACTGTGATGTCGTTAGGATCGTCGGAAAGTGGGCAGAGAGGTCGGGAATTAAGGATGGATTCGATTTGACAAAGCAACGTTAAAAAACACTCAATTGTCAGACAATGACCTGACGTGACCCTTTTCAAATGCATTTTCATTGATTTTACTGCCGCCTCATGCAGCCCGCCAAAATGAGGTGCTCTGGGAGGCATAAACTTCCAAGAAATAGAAAATTCAGTTAAATAATCATTAAGATTTTGAGATTTCAGGTAAGTAATCATCTCCTTATTAGCGTTGCGCAACTCTTTGTTAGCTGCTACAAAAGACTTACCGTTATCAGAGTAAAGTTGTTTTGGCAAACCACGCCTAGAGACAAATCTCTTTAAACAATTTAAAAAATTCGCGCATGTCAGATCTGAAACGAGTTCTAAGTGAACTGCCTTTGTGACAAAGCACACGAAAACACAAACGTATGATTTAATGGTGCGTTTATTTCGATACTTCGTTTCTTTCGTTTCAAAGGGACCAGCCATATCTAGCGCTGTATAAAGGAACGGTCGAGCTGGAGTGATTCTTGTTCTAGGCAA
Source organism: Aphodius granarius (assembly GCA_963971325.1). Lineage (NCBI taxonomy): Eukaryota > Metazoa > Arthropoda > Insecta > Coleoptera > Scarabaeidae > Aphodius > Aphodius granarius. The sequence continues at coordinate 24,094,636 of OZ020223.1, forward strand.
ATCAGCCATTTGGATTTGTACACGCTTAGGCTTGTATTTAAAACAAACTACGCAAGACTTAATTAAATGTTTTACGGCGTTTTTGCCATCAATTGGCCAATACTGTTCACGTAATGCCGAAAGCGTGGCTTGAGCGCCTGCATGGAAGTGGCGATTATGTTCATATTTTATCAACAACCTTGTGAGTGGATGATGTTTTGGTAGTATTATTTGATGTTTTCTGTCATACTCAATATCGGCGTGTTTGAGTCGTCCTCCTACTCTTAATAATCCAAAATCGTCCAAGAATGGCGCTAAGCATCGCAATTTGCTCTTTTTATGAACCTGTCCTGACCGTCTTACCTCTGCGATATCTGTGGAACAGCTGTTGTGTTGTGCTAATCGCAATAGAACCATCATAGCATTATCCGTCTCATCAGAAGTTAATAAATTAAACGTTCTGTTCTCGATTGGTAATTGACAGTTTCGAGCAAACCGTAGTATGTACGCCGTTACATTTTTCAATTTTTTTAATGACGAATATCTGAATATACTAGCATCCGCTGTAGTCATCAAACTCACTTTCTTCGTTCTTTGCTCTAAGGTTTCGTTAATAGTTGTGTTGGCATTGACAGGCCAACTTGCTGGATCTTGCTCTAAGAATCTTGGTCCTGTAAACCACATTGAATCGGTCAACCTTGAGGTCTCTATACCTCGTGTAGCTATGTCTGCGGGATTTTCCTTTCCTGGAATATGGTACCAATCGCTTACGTCAGTTAGGTTTTGTATTTTGGCCACTCTGTTTGCGACAAACGATTTCCACTTAGTAGGCTCAGAGTTTAACCAGTTCAAAACTATAGACGAGTCAGTGAAGTAATATTTTTTCGCTATGTGAATATTGAAATTTTGAACAACACTGGTTGCAAGTTTTGCTAGCAGCAATGCTCCCGATAGCTCTAATCGTGGTAGCGATACGATCTTCACCGGAGCTACTCGTGTCTTTGAGCATAGCAATGCTACTCTGACGTTGTTGAGATTATCGATGCTTCTTATATAGACTGCCGCCGCGTATGCCTTCTCGCTACTGTCAGAAAATCCGCAAAGCTGTATGGTCGTGGTTGAAGGCAATATGACGTGCCGTGGTATCGCTATTTCCTTCAACGCATGCAGTTGTAGCATTATGCGGGACCATATTCGGTTGATGCTGTCTGGGACTGCGTCATCCCATGCTAACTTCAGCATCCACAGTTGTTGTACGAGTGACTTCGCGTCTATTATTATCGGTGAAATCAGGCCGAGTGGGTCAAAAACCTTGGAAATGGTGGATAATATGATTCTTTTCGTAACTATCTTCTCGCTCTGGTTTTCGTTGTAAACAAACCTGAACGTGTCATCATCAGTCATCCATATTATTCCAAGCGTGCGGTTGTCATTGCTCTCCTTTATTAAGTACTGATCGGTTTTTGATTTTGCGGCTGCACAACTATTTAAAACTTCTTGGGAATTACTGCCCCATTTTCGTAGGTTGAACCCTGCACTCCTCAATATTTGAGTAACTTCTGTGTGTAGTTTTATAGCGCTGTCTACATCATCGGTTCCGGATATGAAATCGTCTACGTACATATCATCGATGATTGCTCGTGCGGCTGTCGGATATTCGTTTGTATGTCGTTCCGCGATGTCCTTAATGCAACGGGTGGTTAAAAAGGTGGCGGAGGCCGTGCCATAGGTGACCGTGCACAGACGATAAATTCCTATATCCTCGTTTTGGTTTTGGCGCCACAGAATTTTTTGGAAGTCGCAGTGCTCTTCGATTAACTTCACCTGACGAAACATTTTTTCGATGTCGGCGACCAACGCAATGTTATGCCGTCGGAAACGAATTAGAATTTCAAACAATCCGCTTTGAACGATGGGACCTATCAGTAACGTATTGTTTAGTGAGAGCCCAGTGTCAGTTCGAGCTGAAGCGTCGAAAACTACTCGGAGTTTCGTCGTAGAACTAGACATTTTCAGTACCGGGTGATGCGGTATGTAATATTCCTTGCCTGGTTGTTGTTCATCTGTCATGGTCGTGGTGAGGTTGCAAATTCGTTGCATATGCCCCATTTCTTCATACTCCGACATAAATCTTTTATAATCGCGTCTGATGTTGTTATCGCGTTCGAGTCGTTTTTCCAGGTTTAAGTAACGTGAAATTACGTCACGTAAATTTGTGCCAAGTTTGTCCTTGTTATCGTTGAAGGGCAAGGCTACTACATATCGTCCCGTTTGGTCACGTGTTGTGTTCTTTATAAAATCATTTTCACATCGCATTTCGTCAGTTGTGTGAATTATTTCTTCCGGACAGTCGTCCATTTTCCAAAATCGCTCTAACTTATTGTACAGATCTATATCATTCTGAATCGCTAGGCAACAAGATGATTTGTTTTTATCTATTGAGCCAATACGACCAGTGACGAGCCATCCTAGTTTAGATTCTCGCAACACGGGTTGGTTCCGTCCTAAACCAATCTTTCCGTTTTCTAGAAGATCGTAGAAGATTTCTGCGCCTATTAGCAAATTGATATCACCAGGAGTATCGAAAGATGGATCTGCCAATCTAATATCCTCGGGTATTCGCAAGTGATCAGTATTTAATGCTACTATTGGTATTTGTTCAGTTATTCGTTCAACGATAAGAAATGTTAAGACCGTCTGATAATCTTTATACGCTGATTTAATCGTTGCAGTCGTCTGTTTTGAGACCTCAGATGTCGTTCCGTTAACGCCGGCGATCAAAATTGGTTTCGTGGACTGGCATTTCAATCCGATTTCTTTAAGCAAGTTACTAGTCATGTAGTTGCTGTCGCTGCCGCTGTCTATTAATGCCCGTGCTTCAATCGTGCGGCCGTTGCGGTCCTTTACGTAAATTATCGCGGTAGATAAGAGAATATGACGAGATGTGTGCATAGCATGCGAAGCAATGCTTGTTTCAGCTCTTTTATTCTCGGATATGTGCAACAATGTATGGTGTCGTTTGTTACAGTTGAAGCAATTTCGAGTTGATTTGCACTGTTGAGTCGTGTGACCTTCCTTTAGGCAATTCGTGCAAGCCTTCAGGATTCTTACGCATTGTAAACGACCTTCAGGTGTTTTGTCAAGAAAGGTCTTGCATTGGTAGATTAAATGTGAACCCTTGCAATTCGCACAGTTTTGTTTTGAAGCTACGTTTGTTAGGACCCTTTGTTTTAGGTGTTTATCAGCTGTATTGATATTTGATGAAGCGTGAGTCATTGTTTCTAGCATTTGGCAATGACCCTTTAAGAATTTGATCAAATTGTCCAACTCAGGTAGCTCACTGCCAATGCTTTCTGCTTGTTCCCATGCTCTCCTAGTAATATTGTCAATTTTAGTTGACAAAATATAAACCATTGGCACATCCCAATGTTCCACTGGTAACTTTAATGCCTTCAAAGCGTGATAATGCTTTAGAAATCCGTCCAATAATTGGCGTAGTGATTGTGCATTAGCCTTAGATACACATTCAAGGTCATATAGTGCTCGCATGTGTGTGTTCACAATGATTCTTTTGTTTTCAAACCGTTCTTTAAGTAAATCTAAAGCTGTTGAATAGTTGTGAGCAGATACTTCCAATGATTGGATTATTTCTGTTGCAGGCCCTTTTAGAGATAAATTTAAATACATAAACTTTTGTATCTCTGATAGGTGTACATTTTCATGTACCAACGTGTTAAAAGAATCTCTGAATCTGTACCAGTTTTCGTACTTGCCATCGAATTCTGGTAAGTTGATGGTTGGCAATCGTACCGCGTTTTCAAATGTCCCCGAATTGTTCGCGTTTCCGTTTATACCGCTATTCGTTACCTGCGCATTGTCGTCTGAAGAAACAGACGGTGCTTCTTTCGCGTGAAGTCGCTTTAAAATGTTATTCGCAGATGCAATGTTTTTGTAATAAAGTTGTTCGAAATCGTTTCGAACGGCTTCGTTATCGTTTTCATCCGTATTTGATTCCTCAATTTTCTCCTGAATCTCTTCAAATTGGGTAAGTAATGCTTGTTGGTTTTCGAGCCTAACCTGTAATTCCGCTTTTTGTGAATCTTCGAATTTTGAAATAAAAGTCTGGAACCGTGTGACCGTTCCTTTTATCGTTCCTCGCTTACGAATAAGATTTTGATAATCCGTCATTGTTTCTCGTGAACCGTGTCACGGTCGTGTAACTAAACTTAATTGCTGAATCGTATTGATTAGCCGATTTGCCGCGCAATGCGAGCTTTGATATCGGTAAGGTACGTCAAATGAAAAATAATTTTATGTGACGTTGTTGCGCAATGCATTAGTTTTGTACGTGTATAATACGTTAGAAAGTATGAAGCTAAACATGAACCATAATAACGTTGCAATGTCAGACAAAATAAGGGAAATAGAAAGGGAATAGATATATAACTCACAGTTTTTGTGCCACGCGGTGACGCCGTACATACGGGCGATAATGGCGTGTCGGTTGTCGTGTCGATCAAACACCAGTTTTTTGAGCGCTGTTCTTCTCCTCTTGATACAAGATGCGGCTCGGTCGGACCAAAATGTTGAGTGGATTAAAACACTGGTGTTGGATGTACTCCCTTTAATAGTGGACTGTATTAGAAAATAATAATGAATAGATAGATACATGTAACCACATCGAACGCTCGTGATCGAATGTCAAATATACATAGCAGGTTGTAGGTATATTACCCCGTCTCGCTCGCACTCGGAACGATATATACGTTCTTTCTTTTACTGTCAATGCGCTCTCGCGGCACTAGACGGCGCACAAGCACTGCATCTCCGTTCACGCACTAGATGGCGCCAACAATACAATACATTATTTTTTACGCCCACATTTGTTATTTTGACTTCATTTTGTACAAGAAAATGTTCTTGTAAGTAATGTAAGTTCTTTGTCCATTGGTACAACTTCTTTGTCAATAAAGTTTTTGGTGCAGAGTACAATCTGTGACCTAGTGTACATCCATTTTAATGTGTCATTTCTTGTTCCAAGTTTATAACATCCGTTTTCTTCAATACATTCTTACTGCCTCTTTTATTTTTATCAACATCAGGAATCGGAATACGAACTCTTGAGCCAGAACTAATTGGGAAAAATTACTTCTGGGTGGATTTCGTCCTGTATCTCCAAACTGTGCTTAGCTTATTCATGATTCCTTAATACTGCTTCATTCTTTTTGCATAGTGGACACAAGCAATCACAAGTTTGTTGTCCTATGTTGCCATGTGCAGTTTCCCTGAGATCGCAGCATAGCCCGCTGATATACGAATCTCTTTGCCTAAATAATAGTTGGTATTGTATAAAACGCCTAGGCAAAGCATCAAATTATTCCTATTATATACAGTGCCTAATGCATTTAGGAATTGTATAGAATGCCTAGGTATTTCATAGAATGTCGAATTATATAGATTGCCGCTAACATATACAAGAAATATATAGGGGCCCCTCACTTAGTACCTATTTCGGTCCTGATAGCTCCAAACACAAGATGGCGCGAGGTCATAGAATCTGGCCAACAAAGATCAAAGGTGCCGCCGAGAGTCGCCGTTCTGCTTGATTCCTTTTCTGTGCTTTGGTCGCCTGCGACACGATTTAGCCTATGCATTGCACGTCTTCTTAATTCTTTCAGTCAACGGTACTAGGTATGCGGTCAATTTAATTTTTCTCTCCAACCATTCTTGTATCTCTGGGCTTGTTAATATCAAATATGGAAGAAACTACAAAAAACGGATATTTCTTAAATATATATTAGAAATACACCAAGAGTTGTGTACGCATGAGCAATGAGTCTGCAAAAAAAGGGAAATGAACTGACTGTAATAACTTATTATTGTTCTAAGAATAAGAAATGTAAATACACAGGTTAACAAAACGTGAGATTGCTAAAGAATCGTAGCAAAATGAACTTTTTTGTTGCCATTTGAAATTTCTTTGAGTAGGAAACCCAAAGACAAAGGTTTTTTAGCTATGTAATATATTTATTGGGGTCACAGTTTAATGTAGACGTATTCTTCATGAGCTGGCAAAAATTGTTAACTGAAATCAACTATAATAACTTTTTTCAATCATTCTGCTTCTGATAGTAAAGACAGATACACGTACGAATAATTCTATTTACAACTACAACACTAAACTCCTTAAAATGTAAGTTTTTTTAATTTTGTTGTTACATAATTTCCTTTAACAAATTATTTTATTGATTTTAGGAATTCTAACATGTTATTTGTTATTTTATTAACAATCACCAACATAACATTATGTCATCAGTATACAAAAACACCTTCGAAGTAAGTAAAAGAATCTTTTTTTATTATGATAATTTTAATACGTTATTTTTTTTAAATTTTAGAACTGCACCTCCTCATTTAGTGATACCAATTTCACCGAAGGGCAGTGAAACGGAACACTGTAAACGCCTACTTTTGGATAACAAGATTAGTGTCTATGCAGACGATCAGGCCCAATTTTATGTTCGGAGAATTTAGGAATGTGGATCACAACTGAATTTCATCAGGGATACTTTTGAAAAATGTGAGCTTAACTATACATTATGTGAAATCAAAGTTGAAAATTTAACTTCCTTGTTAACTGATTCGAATCTTAAAGTAACTCAGGATAAAACACAGCATACACTTCAAGTTATGAGAATGTCCACTGAAATTAACGAAATTAACGAAACGCTGCAGGGAGTTGGTAAAATTGCGAATCAGTTACAAGATAAAGAAATGTCATTAATGAACAATCTTACCGAGTGTCAATCTGAAATGTTAACTTGTCAAACAAATGTTGAATTACTAGAAAATCAAACAATAACGATGAATATAGACTTGGAAAGATTGTCCACTAATAACATCGAGGGCATTGAAATTTAGCATCGTTGTTTTAAAGAAAAAGGACAATGGATGCAAAATGCTGATAAATATCATCACGCGTACAGCGATCTGGAGACCAAACCAACAGCGACTTTGAAAGAGGCCGTTACAGTGCAGCGTGGTGCATTTTGGATAGAAAGTCACGATGCACCATTAAAGATGAACACGATCCTGCTTGACCCACCAGTTGAAGTGTTGGAAGAAGACTTCCGTCAATATTCAGAAGCCGTTGATTGCTGCGATAAATTCCTTGAGGATGAAATATCCCTCACCGAGCTAATTCAGCTACTGAAAAACCTCAACCTTCTCTATTTGCGATGGGCATTTTATAATTTGCTTCCTGAAAGCTTGCAAATATTGTGTTCGAATTATACAATAATAAAATAAATAGAATTGTAATAAGTATAACCAACTTTTTGTTTAATCCTCACCATCCCGTTTTCCGCTATTGAAATGGGACGTCTAAACGTTTTGTACAACAAGAAAATCTATGTCGGTTTTACGGTTTTAGATTTGTCTAAATTACTAATGTATCAGTTTTACTATGATTTCCTGAAACCTAAATACGGAGATAACGTACGTCTCTGCTACATGGACACAGACAGCTTCACTGTATCAATCCAAACTGATGATGGCTACCGCAATGTTCGCGAAAATTTACATCGCTTTGATACATCCAATTATTCAAACCCTAATCTATATAATATACCCATGAAAAATAAGGGTTGTTTAAGGATGAAAATCAAGGATGGATTATGTTGGAATTCATTGGTCTGAGGGCAAAATTATATGCCAATCGCGTTAAGTATAGCGGTGATACAAAAAAAACGCGAAGGGGGTTAAACGTTTAGCAGTAAAACATAAAATCACGTTTGATGATTATTCAAAGTGTTTATTTGACAAGCAACCATTACGCGTTATACATTTATTATTTAAGTCTGATGGGATGGGGTTCACCCATTAGCGTGGGGTCATTATAGTATCAGAAAACATTTTCTCACACCCCGAATCGTACTCATCTCCATCTCTTCGTAGACTAAACCCACCAAAGAGCTAAGTCGCAAATAACCAACACACATGATTTTATTGTTTGTTTGTATTTATTTATTTATGTATCTATGTACTTGTTATGGATTTAATCATATATTCGTTCAGGTATTTGCTTAACCACATTTGTTTCTGGTTCCTTGTATTTATTTATATTTATTTCTTTATTTATTTATATACCTATTTATGTAATTTATATGCTTATTTATATATATATATATATATATATATATATATATATATATATATATATATATATATATATATATATATATATATATATATATATTGAAATTTCGACTACCCTTCCAGAATCTGATATTTAAAGAACTTGCTGTTCTGGAACCACAGAGAGCAGTGTTAGTGAAGTTTTCTAACTTGTACACCTTGCTCTCAAAATGCCCTAATTTAATTCCAGAAAATACAATCGAACCTATTGATAACGAGTATGAGTATGATAATGTAGAAACATTATGGGCAAATGTTGGAAAAATGAATGACAGTGCAAATTAAAAAAAAACTGAAAATTTATCAAAATTTGGCGATTTTTAGGGATTTGATTTCAGCCCTACTCATCGCTATGGAGAACATCCAACGCGAGCGAGATAATCCTATACCGACAACTTCCTTTGACAGATCTACCGCGGACATCGCGGAAGGGGGCGAGGCTCTATTGCACGCAGAGGGTATAATAAAACCCGACTTGAGAATTTTAGGCGTGACAAAAGTCATTTCACGAAAGAAGAGAACTTAGGTAAAATTCGTGAAGACTGCTATGTTGGCACCGATCCGATTCAAGTCATATCCCATTTGGAAGATGGTTTAGTAACTAGAAGTTTAACATTATCGATAACATCTAGGGGAATTGGCTTTTCAATTTGCGCTATGGTCGCAATGGCGAGAAAATACAATGAAAGAATCGTTATACCACCAATTTATGAATTGTAACGCGTTTATCTAGGACTATTCGAGTGTAAAGCTGCATCAATTAAGAAACACTACGAGATAGCGGATCGTATGGCAGACAGATTGTACAATTTTAAAGTGTCTGCGTATTTATTAAAAAGTGCAAAAGCAGTAACAGTCGTGCCTGAGCCGATTAAAAAGATCATCAATGCCGTAGGAATCATCAAACACGATGAAAAGACGTTCTACCCTGGGGTAGCACCTATTTTGAAGAGGAACGGCAGAGTAGTCCCACAATCAGAGAGTATTGTACTTTCAAAATTAAGGACAGTTGTCTTGGCACTAGCAGATCGCGAAACGCCACGCCGAGATCGCGAAGCTTTTAAAGATACTAGCCCAATCTCAGGCGCAATCTGGAGTGACGATGCAGTACTTATAAACCCAGATGAAATTATGCCTGATGTGTACACACACGATGACTTTGAGAGAGAGAGAGAGAGCCTCGGAGCATCGATGTTTATGGGCATCTTACAGAAGCATGTGCCAAAGATGGTTTCTGGGAACATTGACTGGAAGAGCAATGTCCATGTTCGTTGCCAATTCGCTGGAAACACTCAGAACAGTACCGCGAAGGGCAGGCGAACAGCTATCTGACTATTACGAACGTTGTATTCCATTAGGCAACGTCAGAAGCTATCGCAGTTATGCGAAGTTAAACGCTGCAGATAGGCTAGAAGGACAGCTCGGATTGTTAGGAGAGTGTCAAAATTCACATACAATGGCGTACCCGATATATAATCTTCGGGATGATTATAACTGTGCTTACGGAATGGAGAGCACGTGGGTGGGTATATCCCAATCGAAATACGCCATCTAGCCTTAAAAAAAATGAAGGAAAACATTAAACCCGTCCGGCAATAATAGACGTAACAAACTACCTGTGTAGGGGTCTTAGCATAGAGAAGTAGCGACCTCAGCCCAGACACAGGCAACAGAAACCAAGATGGCAGCTCAAAAGTCGTTTGACATTCCCATAAAAAAGGATGAGGTCCTCGCGGTCGACAACAAGGTTGGAGTCAAGCGAACAGGGAAGCAGCAACACGCAGGCTCGAGATGGCAGAATGGAAATAGAAGTCAGCAGCCAACAACTCATGCGAATGGCGCTGGGGTGCGGTGATTTCAGCAGCGCGGAGGAGAGCGATGTAAAGCGTGTGGATTCTTCGGACATCAGAAAGATAAGTGCCGTTTCAAGAATTACTCTTGTAATAATTGTCACACGATAGGGCATTTGGCAAAAGTTTATTCGAGAAAGACAGTAAATTCTAAACAAGCTAATTTTGTAGAGCAAGTAGAGAATGATGATTTAGAATTATTTAACGTTTTTACAACCACACCTGAATATGTCATTTACCACGTATACATGGCGTTTTGAAAACGTTTTCAAAACGTTTCGAGTTTTCAAAACGGTCATGTATACGGTGTCAAAACCGTTTTCAAATATCAAGGTCAAATCGCTAATTTCTGGTATCGTATCCAGTTCTGAGATTTCAAAACGCTCATGTATACGCTATAGTTTCCAAAACCGTTTTGAGGCATGCGCACAACGCAAAATGTGTAGTCGGTTGTCTGAAACATAACCTTACTATTTATGTTTGTATTTGAACGCTTTGCTGGGCCCGTGTTTATACGCTTTTGTGAAGTTAGATCGTTTCAACATGTCCAGGAACGTATGGAAGGACGAAGAGATTATTTGCCTTCTCGAAATTATTCGAAACAGGAACAAATTTTTCAAAAATGCTTTTTATCACAAGTGAAAATAATTTTCTATATCACAACTTTAAAGCTAAAGCAAAAAATAATACTCCAAAATTTAAAAATAAAATATGTCTAAGTACCTATATTATTTTTAATCTTAGGTACACATAATTATTTATTGCAACCAGTTGAGCTTGAATGCCATTTTTAAATATACAATACATTATTTTTTACACCCACATTTGTTATTTTGACTTCATTTTGTACAAGAAAATGTTCTTGTAAGTAATGTAAGTTCTTTGTCCATTGGTACAACTTCTTTGTCAATAAAGTTTTTGGTGCAGAGTACAATCTGTGACCTAGTGTACATCCCTTTTAATGTGTCATTTCTTGTTCCAAGTTTATAACATCCGTTTTCTTCAATACATTCTTACTGCCTCTTTTATTTTTATCAACATCAGGAATCGGAATACGAACTCTTGAGCCAGAACTAATTGGGAAAAATTACTTCTGGGTGGATTTCGTCCTGTATCTCCAAACTGTGCTTAGCTTATTCATGATTCCTTAATACTGCTTCATTCTTTTTGCATAGTGGACACAAGCAATCACAAGTTTGTTGTCCTATGTTGCCATGTGCAGTTTCCCTGAGATCGCAGCATAGCCCGCTGATATACGAATCACTTTGCCTAAATAATAGTTGGTATTGTATAAAACGCCTAGGCAAAGCATCAAATTATTCCTATTATATACAGTGCCTAATGCATTTAGGAATTGTATAGAATGCCTAGGTATTTCATAGAATGTCGAATTATATAGATTGCCGCTAACATATACAAGAAATATATAGGGGCCCCTCACTTAGTACCTATTTCGGTCCTGATAGCTCCAAACACAAGATGGCGCGAGGTCATAGAATCTGGCCAACAAAGATCAAAGGTGCCGCCGAGAGTCGCCGTTCTGCTTGATTCCTTTTCTGTGCTTTGGTCGCCTGCGACACGATTTAGCCTATGCATTGCACGTCTTCTTAATTCTTTCAGTCAACGGTACTAGGTATGCGGTCAATTTAATTTTTCTCTCCAACCATTCTTGTATCTCTGGGCTTGTTAATATCAAATATGGAAGAAACTACAAAAACGGATATTTCTTAAATATATATTAGAAATACACCAAGAGTTGTGTACGCATGAGCAATGAGTCTGCAAAAAAAGGGAAATGAACTGACTGTAATAACTTATTATTGTTCTAAGAATAAGAAATGTAAATACACAGGTTAACAAAACGTGAGATTGCTAAAGAATCGTAGCAAAATGAACTTTTTTGTTGCCATTTGAAATTTCTTTGAGTAGGAAACCCAAAGACAAAGGTTTTTTAGCTATGTAATATATTTATTGGGGTCACAGTTTAATGTAGACGTATTCTTCATGAGCTGGCAAAAATTGTTAACTGAAATCAACTATAATAACTTTTTTCAATCATTCTGCTTCTGATAGTAAAGACAGATACACGTACGAATAATTCTATTTACAACTACAACACTAAACTCCTTAAAATGTAAGTTTTTTTAATTTTGTTGTTACATAATTTCCTTTAACAAATTATTTTATTGATTTTAGGAATTCTAACATGTTATTTGTTATTTTATTAACAATCACCAACATAACATTATGTCATCAGTATACAAAAACACCTTCGAAGTAAGTAAAAGAATCTTTTTTTATTATGATAATTTTAATACGTTATTTTTTTTAAATTTTAGAACTGCACCTCCTCATTTAGTGATACCAATTTCACCGAAGGGCAGTGAAACGGAACACTGTAAACGCCTACTTTTGGATAACAAGATTAGTGTCTATGCAGACGATCAGGCCCAATTTTATGTTCGGAGAATTTAGGAATGTGGATCACAACTGAATTTCATCAGGGATACTTTTGAAAAATGTGAGCTTAACTATACATTATGTGAAATCAAAGTTGAAAATTTAACTTCCTTGTTAACTGATTCGAATCTTAAAGTAACTCAGGATAAAACACAGCATACACTTCAAGTTATGAGAATGTCCACTGAAATTAACGAAATTAACGAAACGCTGCAGGGAGTTGGTAAAATTGCGAATCAGTTACAAGATAAAGAAATGTCATTAATGAACAATCTTACCGAGTGTCAATCTGAAATGTTAACTTGTCAAACAAATGTTGAATTACTAGAAAATCAAACAATAACGATGAATATAGACTTGGAAAGATTGTCCACTAATAACATCGAGGGCATTGAAATTCAGCATCGTTGTTTTAAAGAGAAAGGACAATGGATGCAAAATGCTGATAAATATCATCACGCGTACAGCGATCTGGAGACCAAACCAACAGCGACTTTGAAAGAGGCCGTTACAGTGCAGCGTGGTGCATTTTGGATAGAAAGTCACGATGCACCATTAAAGATGAACACGATCCTGCTTGACCCACCAGTTGAAGTGTTGGAAGAAGACTTCCGTCAATATTCAGAAGCCGTTGATTGCTGCGATAAATTCCTTGAGGATGAAATATCCCTCACCGAGCTAATTCAGCTACTGAAAAACCTCAACCTTCTCTATTTGCGATGGGCATTTTATAATTTGCTTCCTGAAAGCTTGCAAATATTGTGTTCGAATTATACAATAATAAAATAAATAGAATTGTAATAAGTATAACCAACTTTTTGTTTAATCCTCACCATCCCGTTTTCCGCTATTGAAATGGGACGTCTAAACGTTTTGTACAACAAGAAAATCTATGTCGGTTTTACGGTTTTAGATTTGTCTAAATTACTAATGTATCAGTTTTACTATGATTTCCTGAAACCTAAATACGGAGATAACGTACGTCTCTGCTACATGGACACAGACAGCTTCACTGTATCAATCCAAACTGATGATGCCTACCGCAATGTTCGCGAAAATTTACACCGCTTTGATACATCCAATTATTCAAACCCTAATCTATATAATATACCCATGAAAAATAAGGGTTGTTTAAGGATGAAAATCAAGGATGGATTATGTTGGAATTCATTGGTCTGAGGGCAAAATTATATGCCAATCGCGTTAAGTATAGCGGTGATACAAAAAAAAAACGCGAAGGGGGTTAAACGTTTAGCAGTAAAACATAAAATCACGTTTGATGATTATTCAAAGTGTTTATTTGACAAGCAACCATTACGCGTTATACAGATATTATTTAAGTCTGATGGGCATACCATTTACACGATGCGATGCTCCAAAATAAATTGGCCCTATCACCACATGATTTAAAACGTTGAATTAATAGGGATGGGGTTCACCCATTAGCGTGGGGTCATTATAGTATCAGAAAACATTTTCTCACACCCCGAATCGTACTCATCTCCATCTCTTCGTAGACTAAACCCACCAAAGAGCTAAGTCGCAAATAACCAACACACATGATTTTATTGTTTGTTTGTATTTATTTATTTATGTATGTATGTACTTGTTATGGATTTAATCATATATTCGTTCAGGTATTTGCTTAACCACATTTGTTTCTGGTTCCTTGTATTTATTTATATTTATTTCTTTATTTATTTATGTACCTATTTATGTAATTTATATGCTTATTTATATATATATATATATATATATATTAAAAACACAATTCAAAGTCATAAATTGTTTATTTTGGGTGTAGAGGCTTAGTCACAAAAACAATTAACAAAAGTTCACTGATCACATACAGTCACAATTAAACACGTTAAAAATTGTCATTGGTCTGACGTTTCGACATCATACTGTGTCTTGATCACAGACATAACTGAAATATTCGTGAATACATTTTTCGAGCTTCAATACATACATAGATAAACCCGCCCACAAACCGGTAGACAGTGAAAAGTAATGGTTTGCAACATGTTTTACAATTTCTTGTGCTGTCACGTACTAGGTGGTAAAATTAATTTGTAACAATTCAATAAATTTAAGTCTGATCTATCGTTAACAGCGTCTTTATGTCTGTGAATTTCAATTGCTTCCAAAACACATCTGGCTTTTAAATTACTTTCCCTCCTCAGAACTTTAACGTTTTTAAAATCAAATGTGTGTCCAGTTTCCTCTTGATGTTTTTTCAAAGCTGTCACATTTTTTGAGTATTTGTGGCCTTTTAGGCGTTCCTCTAAGAGTTGTTCTGTTTGTCCAATATACGTTTTTTTACAATTACATGGGATTTGGTACACACAATGTGAATTTTTTAATGTTGGTGTTGGAGCTTTCAATTTTGTATATATTGCAGACAAATTATTGGAGTTTTTGTGTCCTATTTTAATATTAAATGGTTTCACTATATGACCTATTTTTTCTGACAAGGTTTTTACATACGGCAGTGGTATATATTTTGTTTTTTCAGTCTCTATAATTCCCTCATCATTGTTCTGTGTGTCGTTTCTTTTTGTGTTGTTAATCAAGATTCGTTGTTTAATGGTTTTTTCAATTATATGCTGCGGGTAGTTGTTTTTCTGTAAAATTTGTCGGACCTTATCTAAAGTTTCTTTTCTGTATTCTGGACTTGTTAACTTTATAGCTCGATCTGTCAATCCCTGTACAACACCTATTTTATATGTTTGAGGCTGAATAGAGTTGTAATTCAAATATCGATGCGATGCTGTCTGTTTTGTATACCATTTTGTATAAATTTTCTGGTCTTTGTGTATTAAGGTCATATCAAGAAAATTAATGGTATTATTGTTGTTGATCTCCATGGTAAATTGCAGTCGATTATTGTATTTGTTGAATTCTTTTAAAACTTCGCTTTCTCGTCCATTTGGAACAGCCAGGAAGCAATCGTCTACGTACCGTTTAAAAAATGGTATTTGTATGTTTATGGATGATAATACTGATGTTTCAAAATCTTCCATAACAAGTTCTGCAGCGACACTTGAGACAGATGAACCCATTGCGCAACCATACATTTGCTTATAAAATTCGTCTTGGTATTGAAAATAAGTGTGAGTCAGTGTAGTTTCAACTGCTTCCAGGAATTCATTTTTTGGCAGGAAAGCATATTCTTCGATTTCCTGCCATCTTCTATTTATGCAGTCTTTTACCATTGTTATGGGTACGTTGGTATAAAGAGATATCACATCTAGTGAGATGAGTTGATGTGTTTCATCTAGTGAAATTGTGTCTATGAATTCTTTGAAGCACCAAGAGTCCTTTATATAATGTTTATTTTTTCCTACGATATTTGCTATAGTATCAGCTAGCTTTTTTGACAGTTTGTAAAAGGGGGACTGAATACATGATACAATTGGTCTTAGGGGTATTCCTGGTTTATGTAATTTTGGTAGGCCGTAAATCTTCGGTGGTTGTGAATTATGAATTTTTAATTCATTTGCTAGTTCTTTGGTTATGATCTTTTTTGTGTGCCATCTGTTTACCATGTCATTGTTCTTTTTTTCGTAGGTTTTCGTTGGGTTGTTTCGTAATTTCATGTATGTTGTTTCGTCTTGAAGGAGGGTGTTCATTTTTTTGTCATAATCTGCTATGTCCATAACAACAGTTTTATTTGTTTTGTCTGCTCTTAAAACACATATTTGGTTATTTTCTTTCAGAAAAGTTTTGGTTATTTGTACATTCTTTTTGATTTGCTTTTGTTGAATGCTTTGTTGTGTGTTTTTTTGTCTAAAAGTATGAATAGTGTTACTTATTTTAGTAGCAATTTCAGTTTTTTGGTCGTTGTTTAGATGCTGGATACCACTTTCTATATTCGCTATTATGTTAGATATTGGTAAATTTATTTTTTCGTAATCAATGGCAAAATTTGGACCTAGACTCAGAGTATTGTTCACAGTGTTTGGAAGTTGAACATTTGTCAAGTTGATAATCCATTCTTTGTTGTTGAATTCTGTATTTGTTTTTTGATCTTTCTTTTGCAAATGATCTATCTTTCCTTTTTGTGTTTGCTTTATTGTTTCATTTATATTCTTAACTTTTTCAGAATAGTGTTGCAGGTATTTTTGAATTAATTCTTGTTGCGGTTCTTGATTTATCTGTTGTTTTATGTTTACCAGTGTTCTGTTTAGACGACTTATTCTCTTTGTTACATCAGTGAGGAGTAATTGTATTGTTGTTCTCTGAAAAGTTTGAATTTTGTTTGCAAACTTTTCTCTAAGATTGTGTTCATCAAATTTGATATGTTTTAAATTTAATTGTAAAAATGTTGGTGTCAAACCTAGCGTTTTTGTCCTTAACAGGAAAATTTGTTGGTTTTTCGCTTTTATTAGTTTTTCTTGACACTTCATAAGTTGTTTGAGCTGGTCGAACATCTGCTGTCCGCATTGTCCCCGAATATCACGTAGAGTTGGTATAATTTCCATTTTCACCCGGAAATGTTTATATTGGATTAAAAATTTTTTTTCACTTTAGCCTTGTTATAGTATTAAAAACACAATTCAAAGTCATAAATTGTTTATTTTGGGTGTAGAGGCTTAGTCACAAAAACAATTAACAAAAGTTCACTGATCACATACAGTCACAATTAAACACGTTAAAAATTGTCATTGGTCTGACGTTTCGACATCATACTGTGTCTTGATCACAGACATAACTGAAATATTCGTGAATACATTTTTCGAGCTTCAATACATACATAGATAAACCCGCCCACAAACCGGTAGACAGTGAAAAGTAATGGTTTGCAACATGTTTTACAATTTCTTGTGCTGTCACGTACTAGGTGGTAAAATTAATTTGTAACAATTCAATAAATTTAAGTCTGATCTATCGTTAACAGCGTCTTTATGTCTGTGAATTTCAATTGCTTCCAAAACACATCTGGCTTTTAAATTACTTTCCCTCCTCAGAACTTTAACGTTTTTAAAATCAAATGTGTGTCCAGTTTCCTCTTGATGTTTTTTCAAAGCTGTCACATTTTTTGAGTATTTGTGGCCTTTTAGGCGTTCCTCTAAGAGTTGTTCTGTTTGTCCAATATACGTTTTTTTACAATTACATGGGATTTGGTACACACAATGTGAATTTTTTAATGTTGGTGTTGGAGCTTTCAATTTTGTATATATTGCAGACAAATTATTGGAGTTTTTGTGTCCTATTTTAATATTAAATGGTTTCACTATATGACCTATTTTTTCTGACAAGGTTTTTACATACGGCAGTGGTATATATTTTGTTTTTTCAGTCTCTATAATTCCCTCATCATTGTTCTGTGTGTCGTTTCTTTTTGTGTTGTTAATCAAGATTCGTTGTTTAATGGTTTTTTCAATTATATGCTGCGGGTAGTTGTTTTTCTGTAAAATTTGTCGGACCTTATCTAAAGTTTCTTTTCTGTATTCTGGACTTGTTAACTTTATAGCTCGATCTGTCAATCCCTGTACAACACCTATTTTATATGTTTGAGGCTGAATAGAGTTGTAATTCAAATATCGATGCGATGCTGTCTGTTTTGTATACCATTTTGTATACGGTACGTAGACGATTGCTTCCTGGCTGTTCCAAATGGACGAGAAAGCGAAGTTTTAAATGAATTCAACAAATACAATAATCGACTGCAATTTACCATGGAGATCAACAACAATAATACCATTAATTTTCTTGATATGACCTTAATACACAAAGACCAGAAAATTTATACAAAATGGTATACAAAACAGACAGCATCGCATCGATATTTGAATTACAACTCTATTCAGCCTCAAACATATAAAATAGGTGTTGTACAGGGATTGACAGATCGAGCTATAAAGTTAACAAGTCCAGAATACAGAAAAGAAACTTTAGATAAGGTCCGACAAATTTTACAGAAAAACAACTACCCGCAGCATATAATTGAAAAAACCATTAAACAACGAATCTTGATTAACAACACAAAAAGAAACGACACACAGAACAATGATGAGGGAATTATAGAGACTGAAAAAACAAAATATATACCACTGCCGTATGTAAAAACCTTGTCAGAAAAAATAGGTCATATAGTGAAACCATTTAATATTAAAATAGGACACAAAAACTCCAATAATTTGTCTGCAATATATACAAAATTGAAAGCTCCAACACCAACATTAAAAAATTCACATTGTGTGTACCAAATCCCATGTAATTGTAAAAAAACGTATATTGGACAAACAGAACAACTCTTAGAGGAACGCCTAAAAGGCCACAAATACTCAAAAAATGTGACAGCTTTGAAAAAACATCAAGAGGAAACTGGACACACATTTGATTTTAAAAACGTTAAAGTTCTGAGGAGGGAAAGTAATTTAAAAGCCAGATGTGTTTTGGAAGCAATTGAAATTCACAGACATAAAGACGCTGTTAACGATAGATCAGACTTAAATTTATTGAATTGTTACAAATTAATTTTACCACCTAGTACGTGACAGCACAAGAAATTGTAAAACATGTTGCAAACCATTACTTTTCACTGTCTACCGGTTTGTGGGCGGGTTTATCTATGTATGTATTGAAGCTCGAAAAATGTATTCACGAATATTTCAGTTATGTCTGTGATCAAGACACAGTATGATGTCGAAACGTCAGACCAATGACAATTTTTAACGTGTTTAATTGTGACTGTATGTGATCAGTGAACTTTTGTTAATTGTTTTTGTGACTAAGCCTCTACACCCAAAATAAACAATTTATGACTTTGAATTGTGTTTTTAATACTATAACAAGGCTAAAGTGAAAAAAAATTTTTAATCCAATATAAACATTTCCGGGTGAAAATGGAAATTATACCAACTCTACGTGATATTCGGGGACAATGCGGACAGCAGATGTTCGACCAGCTCAAACAACTTATGAAGTGTCAAGAAAAACTAATAAAAGCGAAAAACCAACAAATTTTCCTGTTAAGGACAAAAACGCTAGGTTTGACACCAACATTTTTACAATTAAATTTAAAACATATCAAATTTGATGAACACAATCTTAGAGAAAAGTTTGCAAACAAAATTCAAACTTTTCAGAGAACAACAATACAATTACTCCTCACTGATGTAACAAAGAGAATAAGTCGTCTAAACAGAACACTGGTAAACATAAAACAACAGATAAATCAAGAACCGCAACAAGAATTAATTCAAAAATACCTGCAACACTATTCTGAAAAAGTTAAGAATATAAATGAAACAATAAAGCAAACACAAAAAGGAAAGATAGATCATTTGCAAAAGAAAGATCAAAAAACAAATACAGAATTCAACAACAAAGAATGGATTATCAACTTGACAAATGTTCAACTTCCAAACACTGTGAACAATACTCTGAGTCTAGGTCCAAATTTTGCCATTGATTACGAAAAAATAAATTTACCAATATCTAACATAATAGCGAATATAGAAAGTGGTATCCAGCATCTAAACAACGACCAAAAAACTGAAATTGCTACTAAAATAAGTAACACTATTCATACTTTTAGACAAAAAAACACACAACAAAGCATTCAACAAAAGCAAATCAAAAAGAATGTACAAATAACCAAAACTTTTCTGAAAGAAAATAACCAAATATGTGTTTTAAGAGCAGACAAAACAAATAAAACTGTTGTTATGGACATAGCAGATTATGACAAAAAAATGAACACCCTCCTTCAAGACGAAACAACATACATGAAATTACGAAACAACCCAACGAAAACCTACGAAAAAAAGAACAATGACATGGTAAACAGATGGCACACAAAAAAGATCATAACCAAAGAACTAGCAAATGAATTAAAAATTCATAATTCACAACCACCGAAGATTTACGGCCTACCAAAATTACATAAACCAGGAATACCCCTAAAACCAATTGTATCATGTATTCAGTCCCCCTTTTACAAACTGTCAAAAAAGCTAGCTGATACTATAGCAAATATCGTAGGAAAAAATAAACATTATATAAAGGACTCTTGGTGCTTCAAAGAATTCATAGACACAATTTCACTAGATGAAACACATCAACTCATCTCACTAGATGTGATATCTCTTTATACCAACGTACCCATAACAATGGTAAAAGACTGCATAAATAGAAGATGGCAGGAAATCGAAGAATATGCTTTCCTGCCAAAAAATGAATTCCTGGAAGCAGTTGAAACTACACTGACTCACACTTATTTTCAATACCAAGACGAATTTTATAAGCAAATGTATGGTTGCGCAATGGGTTCATCTGTCTCAAGTGTCGCTGCAGAACTTGTTATGGAAGATTTTGAAACATCAGTATTATCATCCATAAACATACAAATACCATTTTTTAAACGGTACGTAGACGATTGCTTCCTGGCTGTTCCAAATGGACGAGAAAGCGAAGTTTTAAATGAATTCAACAAATACAATAATCGACTGCAATTTACCATGGAGATCAACAACAATAATACCATTAATTTTCTTGATATGACCTTAATACACAAAGACCAGAAAATTTATACAAAATGGTATACAAAACAGACAGCATCGCATCGATATTTGAATTACAACTCTATTCAGCCTCAAACATATAAAATAGGTGTTGTACAGGGATTGACAGATCGAGCTATAAAGTTAACAAGTCCAGAATACAGAAAAGAAACTTTAGATAAGGTCCGACAAATTTTACAGAAAAACAACTACCCGCAGCATATAATTGAAAAAACCATTAAACAACGAATCTTGATTAACAACACAAAAAGAAACGACACACAGAACAATGATGAGGGAATTATAGAGACTGAAAAAACAAAATATATACCACTGCCGTATGTAAAAACCTTGTCAGAAAAAATAGGTCATATAGTGAAACCATTTAATATTAAAATAGGACACAAAAACTCCAATAATTTGTCTGCAATATATACAAAATTGAAAGCTCCAACACCAACATTAAAAAATTCACATTGTGTGTACCAAATCCCATGTAATTGTAAAAAAACGTATATTGGACAAACAGAACAACTCTTAGAGGAACGCCTAAAAGGCCACAAATACTCAAAAAATGTGACAGCTTTGAAAAAACATCAAGAGGAAACTGGACACACATTTGATTTTAAAAACGTTAAAGTTCTGAGGAGGGAAAGTAATTTAAAAGCCAGATGTGTTTTGGAAGCAATTGAAATTCACAGACATAAAGACGCTGTTAACGATAGATCAGACTTAAATTTATTGAATTGTTACAAATTAATTTTACCACCTAGTACGTGACAGCACAAGAAATTGTAAAACATGTTGCAAACCATTACTTTTCACTGTCTACCGGTTTGTGGGCGGGTTTATCTATGTATGTATTGAAGCTCGAAAAATGTATTCACGAATATTTCAGTTATGTCTGTGATCAAGACACAGTATGATGTCGAAACGTCAGACCAATGACAATTTTTAACGTGTTTAATTGTGACTGTATGTGATCAGTGAACTTTTGTTAATTGTTTTTGTGACTAAGCCTCTACACCCAAAATAAACAATTTATGACTTTGAATTGTGTTTTTAATACTATAACAAGGCTAAAGTGAAAAAAAATTTTTAATCCAATATAAACATTTCCGGGTGAAAATGGAAATTATACCAACTCTACGTGATATTCGGGGACAATGCGGACAGCAGATGTTCGACCAGCTCAAACAACTTATGAAGTGTCAAGAAAAACTAATAAAAGCGAAAAACCAACAAATTTTCCTGTTAAGGACAAAAACGCTAGGTTTGACACCAACATTTTTACAATTAAATTTAAAACATATCAAATTTGATGAACACAATCTTAGAGAAAAGTTTGCAAACAAAATTCAAACTTTTCAGAGAACAACAATACAATTACTCCTCACTGATGTAACAAAGAGAATAAGTCGTCTAAACAGAACACTGGTAAACATAAAACAACAGATAAATCAAGAACCGCAACAAGAATTAATTCAAAAATACCTGCAACACTATTCTGAAAAAGTTAAGAATATAAATGAAACAATAAAGCAAACACAAAAAGGAAAGATAGATCATTTGCAAAAGAAAGATCAAAAAACAAATACAGAATTCAACAACAAAGAATGGATTATCAACTTGACAAATGTTCAACTTCCAAACACTGTGAACAATACTCTGAGTCTAGGTCCAAATTTTGCCATTGATTACGAAAAAATAAATTTACCAATATCTAACATAATAGCGAATATAGAAAGTGGTATCCAGCATCTAAACAACGACCAAAAAACTGAAATTGCTACTAAAATAAGTAACACTATTCATACTTTTAGACAAAAAAACACACAACAAAGCATTCAACAAAAGCAAATCAAAAAGAATGTACAAATAACCAAAACTTTTCTGAAAGAAAATAACCAAATATGTGTTTTAAGAGCAGACAAAACAAATAAAACTGTTGTTATGGACATAGCAGATTATGACAAAAAAATGAACACCCTCCTTCAAGACGAAACAACATACATGAAATTACGAAACAACCCAACGAAAACCTACGAAAAAAAGAACAATGACATGGTAAACAGATGGCACACAAAAAAGATCATAACCAAAGAACTAGCAAATGAATTAAAAATTCATAATTCACAACCACCGAAGATTTACGGCCTACCAAAATTACATAAACCAGGAATACCCCTAAGACCAATTGTATCATGTATTCAGTCCCCCTTTTACAAACTGTCAAAAAAGCTAGCTGATACTATAGCAAATATCGTAGGAAAAAATAAACATTATATAAAGGACTCTTGGTGCTTCAAAGAATTCATAGACACAATTTCACTAGATGAAACACATCAACTCATCTCACTAGATGTGATATCTCTTTATACCAACGTACCCATAACAATGGTAAAAGACTGCATAAATAGAAGATGGCAGGAAATCGAAGAATATGCTTTCCTGCCAAAAAATGAATTCCTGGAAGCAGTTGAAACTACACTGACTCACACTTATTTTCAATACCAAGACGAATTTTATAAGCAAATGTATGGTTGCGCAATGGGTTCATCTGTCTCAAGTGTCGCTGCAGAACTTGTTATGGAAGATTTTGAAACATCAGTATTATCATCCATAAACATACAAATACCATTTTTTAAACGGTACGTAGACGATTGCTTCCTGGCTGTTCCAAATGGACGAGAAAGCGAAGTTTTAAATGAATTCAACAAATACAATAATCGACTGCAATTTACCATGGAGATCAACAACAATAATACCATTAATTTTCTTGATATGACCTTAATACACAAAGACCAGAAAATTTATACAAAATGGTATACAAAACAGACAGCATCGCATCGATATTTGAATTACAACTCTATTCAGCCTCAAACATATAAAATAGGTGTTGTACAGGGATTGACAGATCGAGCTATAAAGTTAACAAGTCCAGAATACAGAAAAGAAACTTTAGATAAGGTCCGACAAATTTTACAGAAAAACAACTACCCGCAGCATATAATTGAAAAAACCATTAAACAACGAATCTTGATTAACAACACAAAAAGAAACGACACACAGAACAATGATGAGGGAATTATAGAGACTGAAAAAACAAAATATATACCACTGCCGTATGTAAAAACCTTGTCAGAAAAAATAGGTCATATAGTGAAACCATTTAATATTAAAATAGGACACAAAAACTCCAATAATTTGTCTGCAATATATACAAAATTGAAAGCTCCAACACCAACATTAAAAAATTCACATTGTGTGTACCAAATCCCATGTAATTGTAAAAAAACGTATATTGGACAAACAGAACAACTCTTAGAGGAACGCCTAAAAGGCCACAAATACTCA